>CM053769.1:125308113-125361168 GCA_028658325.1 Potorous gilbertii
AATATAAGCTCATTTGCAGAAAAAAATGTGGAGGGAGATATGGAAGAATGTAAACAGTAACAAAAACAGCCAAAAAATAGATAAGAAAATAAACTTTGAATATGTTTGCCATGAGATGAAACTAATCTAGATTATTACTAGAATAGCTGTTGCAGAAATTGGAAGGAAATAAATTATCATCCAAAGTAACATATATGATGGCATTTTTATTGTAGTTCATTAACACAGACAATGAACATAGAAGATTGGCTCGTAACATCTCTGCACTAGAAAGGAAGTGATAGTGGGAATAGAGGAGACAACGCTGAGAAGATGAGATAGACCTGAACAAGCGATTACAGAATTAAAACAATTATAATATTGGACATTTGTACAGCTTTTTATCATATACACACATCATATCATTTGATCCTCACAACAGTCCTGAGAGGTGGTTAGGACAGGGATGATCATCACTGTTTAACAGATTAAGAAACTGAGGTGTAGAGAGGCTAAGTGATTTGTGCAAGGTTATACAACCATTAAGTTGTAGGACTGGGATTGAAACCCAGGTCTTCTGGCCTGAGAGTCAGTACTTTTCTCCATTATATCAAGGCTTTCTTAAGGAGAAATCTGTCCTGGAAGTGCTATAAGTACAAAAGAATCAACCAAACAGAAAATCCCAACCAGTTTTTAAGATGAGTCTCAACCTATCTCAGAAAAGGAAATATTCCAAAAGGGGAAGACCACAAAGGTGAACAAGAAGAGTGTAGTGCCTACCAATCCATACGTCTATTTCTTCTCCTTCTAAAATCTTCATGGGAATGGATTGCTCTTGCTTGTCCTTTGTTTTTGAAGAGCATTAATGACATTACGGCTAATATCTTGACTTGTGTGAATTGGATTTAAAGTGAGGCAGTTACACGATCATCAACCTCACTCTCTTTTCCAGAGTCATTGAAATCCAATGGCAGGAATAAAGTCAAGACAACTGGCAATGGCCTGGAATGCAGTGGATGACCTATGGATTGTGTATGAATTGATGAAAACCCAAGAAGAAAATAAGACAGTTTTTTTATGGTAGACCATGCTTTTACAGTCACACATCTGGTCAAGGTTATACTTATTAGTTGATTTGAAGAGAGCACTTGACTTAGCATAATTAAGTGGAGTTTTGAAGGTTCTCCATAAGACAAGATTTGTAGATTTTAAAATCATTTTACCATAGATAAAATTTCAGTGGTGACTTCGTCTAATGATCTACTAAGTATTACATCAAGGAAGTTGTTGAACGTAGATATTTGTCAAAAGTGGCTACAAGTGTCATGAAAGATGCTTTGCATAAATTTTGAGCAAAGAATTTCCTGTGGATGGGGAGATTCTTCTTGAGTCATTTCTTATGTTCTTCTGTGAAAATGATTCACTCCAATAGCATGGAGAGTCGAAACCCTACAAAGCCTCCCCAGTGAAATCTATGGTAAGAGATTAGCTTGCATTGAAAACAACACCAGAAACAAAAGTGGATGAAAATATTGAGAAGATTATGCCATGTTGCTGGAAAGGCAGCCATTCAATTTAGTTAGCCCATTGTTGTAAGTATCTTCTATAAGTTCTGCAAATAGGTTAATGATCCATATTGTAATGAAACTGCAAGGGGAGACTGGGACTCAATTGCATTTGGAAAATGGCAAAATGCTTTCAGTGAGCCCAATCTCTGCTTGCTGCACCGGGAAAGTCCATCTCTTTAATACCAAAATTCTCCTGGGGAAGCCATATAGCCACAAATCCTGTACTATTCCAATCTTTGAAGAGTTTAATGCTAAATAAGAGATGATTGGCAATTGGAAGTGCATGGGGGACAAGCATAAGGGTAAGAAGTGTAGAAGAGTTGTGAGTTACACTAGTGGAGGAAATGTACAAACAGAAGGAACGTACAAACAATTCATCAGTTATGTCACCGTTTCCCAGACTAACACTAGAGGAGCAAGCCTGCCTTGTCTTCTACTCAAGCCTTCTCTAGAGTAAGCTGCTATTACCAAAACAAACAAAAGCAAAGGTCTGAGCAGCGAGAAGGGGATATGGGAGCAAAGGAGGTGATTTCTGATTCTGGAGATTAAAATGCTGCCCCTGTAATCTTGGTATTTGCCTCTGGCCAGATGCCAATGGACTTTGAGTTCATGTCTGAATGCAGACAAGGATATCCTCCTCCACTGTCTGCACCCCTTTCTCTCAACTCTAAGGACTAATTATTAGTTAGAGTCATGCTTAGCTAGACTCTCTACATGAGGAAGGAGATTAGCTTACAACAGCAGTTTGCTGATGTAACTCGAATAATGTCTTGCAATACAATATTATAATTACCACGTTTATAGGGGAAAAACCCCAAGTTACTAATCCTCCACTTATATATCATGTGGCTCTTTTGTTTTTCACTCTTTAGCTAGTACCTGTAGTTATGGAATACTCAAGATGTGAAGATGTCGTAACAGTGTTCTTGTGTTCCTAAAAACCGAATATAAAAATGGCACACTTTAATTAATGGCATTTTTTTGGGGGGATCAACCCATTCTTTGAGTATTATTTTAAATGCCATTTTTTTCTAACCTTTCCTTTCTAAAAGTTCTTTAGAGTCTTTTCATTTCTTGGCTCAGAACTCACTTTGACTCTAGATGAGGGCAGATATTTGTATCAAATTCTGACTGACCCTCAGTCATCTTGTTTGTTTTTAGAAGATAGCTCTTATTCCTTCTATTAGTTTCCTCATTCTCTGTTCCTCTCCCCAATCTGTAAGACATCTGCACACTTTATTATTAAGAACATGTTTGCTGAGATTCCACAATTATTTAATAGATATGTATCTGATTACATGTTTGTTATACTTCATTAAACATGTGATTTGATAGGTATGTATTTAACCTACTGTAAATATTGGGACCCTCTTGGTCTAAAAGACAAGGAGGCCCACATCAAAGGATTTAGCCTCTTTTTCCCCTATGGGAGCTGCTGTTACTACAGACTCTTTAACCCTTCCATTCTCCAACTCAAATGGACTTGGGAGAACAAAGTTGAGTCATGAGTCCAGAGTGAATCATATGCTAACATCAAGGGCTGCCAGGACCTCCCAGTGGTGGCTATGATCCCCTCTCTTCTGGTACCATTCACCGAATGCCATCTAGGAATTACTGTTAAATCGAAGCTATATGGGCTATCTTCACTTGTATCTGGTGGCACCCATCAACGCAATTCAACCCAAAGAAAAATAACACTTGGGGTCCTTCTCCCACTCTCTATACCAGCTGCTCTGTCCCCAAACAGATTTGCCATAAAAGAAAAAAAAACAACCCTGGTTTAATGGACTTTCAATACATTGAATTCATTTCCACTTTCCCTCACCCAATTTTATAGTTCATTTGTTAGTTTTCTCCTTATATACCCCAACTCCCCCAGTTCATTCCTCCAAATCCCAAATATTCTTGTCATAGAAAAAAATAGTGCTACTGCTTTGTAGGGTGCAGTCCAAAGATGGAAAAATAAACAAATGCAGAAATGCAGCCAAATGCAAGGGACATTTTTTTCTACTTGGGGTTTTCTGGCAACAAGTTTCTCCTCCTTGCCAGCTTCATTTTCTTCAATGGTTGAGCTTTAAGGAAACAGTATCCTCTTTAAAACTTTGAGGCTTGGTGCAGAGTTTCTAGGATTCCCGAATCAGGAAGCGCTGAGAAGCTGGGGAAGTCGCTCATCCCCAGGCAAGGCGCAGGGTGCTTTTCCTTCAAGAAAGCCACAAGCTTTAGCCAAACAACTGATTACAAACTGTAGAAGCAAAATGCTTTCTGTGAGGGTCAGAAGGCAATTTAGCTCTTTGCCATAAATAACGGATTAAAAAGCTTAGCTGACGCTATAAATTAAAAATGTGAAACTAATTATACCACCCTTGTAAAAAGCGAAACAATCAAACAATCAAATCATAACCCAAGTATGTGATGTGACAGCACCCACAGGGTGTGACGGCCCATGGAGGGAAGGGAGAGCACTGCAATCAAGCAAGAATCCTTTCCCTCGCCCAGAACCACAGGTCCATTTCCATGCTGCAAAGCAGGAACAGTAGGAGCTCTGCTGTTCTCTCTACTCGTTCTTCATGACAAGAGTTTCATCCTTTCCTTCCATTTCTCCACCCCTTCAATGCAACACATTACTCAGAAGACCCACCCATACCAACAGCCACAGCTGCACTGAACGCTGCTCAGACAATTCAAACCAGATGGGTCTGGCAGGCAGCTGCTGCCAAGGCCATAATTCAACCAGGAATCCCTGAATGTTCAGACCAACTGCCTCCTAATGTTCTAACTGGAGTTGATTTCCCACTCGAGTTCCTGGGTGAGGCCAGCTTTGTAGAGGTTGGGCTAAGTAAACGAAGCTGTCCCAGGCTCCTCCGCCTGCTACAGGTGACATCTCCTACTGCTTCAGAAAGGTTTTCCAAGCACACGCCATATTCTCAACCAACTGGGTTTGCCTTGGGCTCCTACGCCTTGGGAACTATTCTTGTCTGCCTGATTCCAAAGCCAAATAAGCTATTTGGACACAACAGACTCAAAAGGCCTCTAAAGGCTTTCTGATACTACTCACAGTCTCCAGTTCACTAGTGTGGGGGATTTGAGTTTACACAGTGATCAGGGAGATAGTGGGAGTATAATTATTATTGTAGGTCAAGCAGATAGGCTCCCAAAGGCCAGCCCTTGGCTCAATTGGCTTTTCCCTTGGGCTTTCAAGCTGATCCCTGCTTTCATGTTGACCCAATAGCCATCTCCCAAATGAGGGAAGCAGAAGACCCGCCACAGTCTGATTTTCCCTGTTGATTTGGTAGCAGTTTTGCTGGTAATCACATGGCTGTTTTCCCTGGACTGTGACTGTTGCTGGCAGAGTCAGCTGAGTGGGCCCTGCAGCCCAGAGATGGATCGATCTTATCGATCCTCAAGGCTCCGTGTCATTTCCAGGGGATTTGCTAAAGAAGCTACTTATGTCCCCTTTTCATTTTCACCAACTCATTACCAGCTGCTGCTTCTTCTGTACGCCTGAGCCACACCTGGAAGAGTGAAACCTGGAGGCCTTGATCATCCGATTTGGGTTGAGATACTTTCCTCCAAAATGAAAAACAAGACAACAGAAGCCAACCAATCAGAGTCAAATACTGAAGTCAGGTCACACCAGCACACAGCATAGGGGTTTGGGTTTGTGTGTGTGTGTGTGTGTGTGTGTATGTGTGTTGTTTTGTTTTAAAAAGGGCAGCCTGGCTCTAGACTAAGCAGTTGATCCCCTGGCTTAACTTTTAAATTAAGACCATTGTAAATTTGGGAACTTGAGAAGAGATAGAGAGGACACCCATAATCCTTTGCAAATGTCAAGTACCTCTCAATATTGGTTACTTTCAAAGGTAGCTAGGTTACAACGTACTGTGGTAATGAAAAAAAAAAACCCATCAGGCCTACTCCATAGGGTTTCGGTCAATATACATAATATTATTGGGCTTTGCAAGGATTAAAGGTTGTTTCTCTCACGGCCTCCCAATAAGGCATTTTCTCCTGCCGCAGGCACAAAAGCAGTTTCCTTGTTTACAGAGGAATCCAGGGCATTTTTGGACAAAAAGGGGGTTCAAACAACCCTTTAGGTACGTCCACCTGCTGGTGGCTTTGTAGTTAACCTTATTATGTATCAATTGCTTCAACCACTCATATTTCCTTTAAAAAACCTCACTGATTGGTGATTTTGTCACTTACAAAACCATCCTTCGGGATGAGGAAAGTCAAGTTTCTAACACCAAGAGCTAACATCATAGGACAGCCTTATTGTGAGAGTATACACACAAAACAAAATGGGGCACCAACATGTGTAAAAAAGAAGAGATTCTGGGACCTAAACTAAAGTGATTTCTGCTTTTTAATAAAGAGAGGCCACCCAGACCTAAGATCTCACTAATACGCATAGGAGATGCAGCCAATGAGGCATTTGGAAAAGGTCATAACAAGGCATAAGAAAACATAGAATTCATCATAGCTGATCATCGATTGTAACAATGAGGACGAGGAAGATCCTAGGCTAATGGGATATAACTGAGTTTTCTCCAGAATTATAGTTTGGATGTCAAATGCAATTTATTTATTAATATTAGTCATGGCCCTCTGTGACACTTCCCATTTGTATACCCCTTAAAGTGTTTTAAGTATGACTTTAAATTACATGAACTGACAGGCATATTCTATGTCTTTGTCAGTCACTATTATCTCTTTTTTATAGAGAAGGCAACTGAGTCATAGAGAGGCAAAGTGACTTCTCTTGGGCCACACAAATGGGTAGCTGAACTAAGACTCTAAATCATGTCTTCTGACTCTTAGGTGTGTGCTCTTTCCACTAAATAATTATTGTATCCAGTGCTCTGCGAAATTCTCTCAAAATTTCTAATCCATGGTAATGCTTTATTAAGTAGATTATTTGATTAGTTAGGACACCCCATTCCTCAGCCATAGCCAAGCTGGATGAGGGAACTTACTGGTCAAATTTATTCCCAGAGCAACCAATTGGTAATGGAAAACCACAGATGGGTCATTAATGCTAGCACCTCTTAAGACTCCTTAAATAACAGGTCAAGTTGTTAGCACCACCATATTAGAACTGGCATAATGTCCCTTCCCTATAGAAGCTTTGAAGGTAGTTTCCACAGCTCAGAATCTATGATCCTATGACATTGTGAATCCTGAGTCAGGAGACATAGGTTTAAACCTCAACTCTATCACTTCCTGCCCATGAGATCTGGGCAAGTCACTTCACTTCCCTGGTCCTCAGTTTCCCTAGATGAGGGACTTAGGATGGATGAACTCTAACGTCTCTTCCAGCTCCAAACTCTACACACTACAATATTCTCTGATGATGCTGATTTCTCATGAAATGATGAAGAATGTTATATAATGTGATCACCACTGGCAGTGTTTCTTAGGAGGCATTTAAGACATACTGAATGACTGACTGATTTCCTATTTGAAGTTCTGCAAGGCAGAACTCAGAAAGTTAAGTATATGCTTTTAATTTCAAATTCCTTTAATCTTTCTCTTAACAGTAGTGACAATGAGAAAAAAATTCTGGAAATGAATACAGAGAATGGCAAAGAAAAATGACCAGATCATTAGACTTAAGACCTCATCCTGGAGTCAAAAGTCATCTCAGAACTCACCAAGTCTGAGCCTTTCATTTTATAGATGAGGAACTTGAGTCCAGTCAGGTTAACGGACTTGATTGAGGTAATATAGGGAGCAAGGGAGAGATCTAGGAGGGAAGCCAAGGTCATTTGGTTACAAATACAATGTGTTTTCTTGTAGAGAAGTGTCTCTTCCTGGATACCAGTTCTGTGCATTTCTGGGTATGGTACTTTGTAAGAGCAGGGTGTTTGAATTTGAAAAGTGCCTATTCTACCAAACCAGGGAAAGCCAGCAGCACGTATTGGTCTACCATATCCCTATCACTGTGTTGTTAGGATTGAATTGTGCAAGAAAAGGGAACTTGGTAACAGGGACCCTTTCGTGGAAAAAGTGTCAACAGAACCAGCCAAACATGGTTCATATCTAAACCCAAACCTCTCAGTTGTTCATTCTAGTTCAGACCTTTCAGTGATGGACTTTAATCTTTCAGGCAAAATACACAAAACCTGTGGTTCCTAACTCTCAAACCAGAGGTCATTCCACTACATCTGCACTAAGGAAGATGTGATAACCAGGAATGCATCTGGAGAAGGGTAATGAGGATGGGGATAGGTTTGTACTATACTAGGTTTGACTGAAGGATGGGGCAGACATCCTTAATGTGGAGAAGAGAGATCTTAGGTGGGACATGATATAGCTGTGTTCAAGTATTTAAGTGACTGTTTGTTATATGAAACAGGGATCTGACTTGTGTTTGGGTTGAATTAGAAACAATGGGCAAAAATGGCAGGAGTAGAGGGAGATTTTGGCATGACAAAAGGAAACGCTCCCTAACTATTAGAATGGTTCAAAAGTGTAATGAGCTGCCTTTGGGAGGCAGTGATTTCCAGTCATTTGAGGTCTTCAAGCAGAGACAGGAAAGTCACTTGTAAAGGATACTACAACTGAGATTTCCTGTTCAAATACTGGACTATGCTAGATCAGGGTTTCTTGACCAGGGATTCGTGAAATTATTTTTAAAAAATATTTTGATAAATTGATGTCAATATAAGTGGTTTTCTTTGTCATTTTATGTATGTTATTTTATGCATTTAAAAACATTATTCTGAGGGGTTCCTATGTTTCATTAGACTATTGAAGGGGGCTAAGGAACAAAAAAGATTAGACTAGATGGTTTTTGAGTCTCTTCCAACTTTGAGATTAAATGACTTTATGATTGGTGTTTAAATGACAGTTTCTGCATCATTCTGTACCACTCCCCTCACCATGTCTCCTTCCCATATTCCCGGATAACATTTAAAGAAAACAGTGTGCCAATGACCAAGAGATTTTTTTTAACCTGTGTTCATTCTAATGTGATTGGTTGGTCTGGATGAAGTAGAGGAGGGGATTTCTGGCAATTTCCATGTGATTGAGGTATGGTTCATCCAATAAAATTCTTCATCTTATAGCAGTACAAGGGACACTGCTCAATGGTTAAGTCGTTCATCACATATATTTAAAGTTGAATTTACCGATATTTTATGGTATTGGATATTATTTCTATTAACATTTTATGCTGAAATTACAGAGTGATTCGTGAGTACTGAATTTTTGATTGCTTTTACACTTGCTGGGACACTATTAAAGTTGATTTACGTTAATAGCACTGTAAGAAGATATTAACAATGAAATTTCCAAAAGCACTTAGCATCCCATAATTGGAGTTAAATGACAAAAAAAATGGGGATAATAAAGTAAAGGGAGAAAGATAGAAAAAGGAGATAGAAAGTTTTGACAATATTCTCTTTAACCTGTGATTCTTAGTACTATTTTTTGCGGAATTGTTTTATTAAAGAATGAAATAACCAATCAGGAGAGGGGCTAATGAATTATCGGGGTAATCCCAGAATGCCAGATGGAGAACGAGGTCAAGGGAAAGATCCTACACTTGGATCTTCAATTGAGGACCTTCCGATCTCTGATTCTGGTGGTCGATTGCCTTCCACTCTGTGTTTTTTGTTTGTCTTGAATAAAAGGAATGAATTTCATCATGGCTGCCAATTGTTGGAGGAGTAAAAATGTAAAAGTCAGAGAAATAAAAAGCAAAATAAATGCCTTGTCCTCTTTTGAGGCAGTCAAATCCTAACAAATCTAGTTAACTTGAAAGATAACTCAGAGTTTAGGCCAATAGTGCCCAAACACCAACCATCTCAGGAACTGACAGTATATAACACATAAGCAAATCTGTCTTCTGAAGATGGAATAGATATCATATGTATATACATACATACATACGTACATACATATATACACATATATGTATATATATATACATTTCCTTGGAAATGAACATAGATGCCACTGAGATTAATGAAATACAAATTCATTTACCAAAGTATTACCAAAATTATAACAGCTTTTTTTGTTATTGGGCATCTCCTCAAATGACAGATGCTGATATTAATTTTTAAAATTATTTTTTAATAAAGAGGAGTCCCAATGTTCAAATGACTTGGAATGACTGATTCTGAACTTGATCCCATGGACTGATTTGAAACTCCACCAGGTAAAGATGGCAGCAGCATGTCAGGCAACAAACAAATATTTCTTAAACTCTTAAGTATGACCCAGATACTGCACTAAGCAGGGATACAGAAAAAGCAAAAGCAGTCCCTCTCCTCGGGCTTACATTCTAGTGAGAGAGGCGATAAATCAATAACTACACACATGCAGAGTAGGAATCATATTATCTCAGAGGAAAACAGTCATAGTTGGGATGGAAGCTGGAATAGGAAGGTAATAGAGATAACATAGAAGGAAGGGAGGAAGGGAGGAAGAAAGGAAGGAAAAAAGGAATCAAGTATGACTAAGCACCTACTATGTGCCAGGCACTGTGTTAAGTGCTTTACAAATATTATCTCATTTGAGTCTCATAAAAAATCTGTAAGGTAGGTGCTCCTATTATCTACATTTTACAGATGAAGAGATTGAGGCAGACAGAGATAAAGTGACTTGCCTAGGGTCGCAGAGGTAGGTAGTAAGTGTCTCAGATTGGATTTGAACTCAGGACTTCCTGCTTCCAGGCCTAGCACTCTATTGTGACACCTAGTCCAATTTAGTTTCCTTCCTCATGATTTTTGTCCTACAGCCCTGTACTGCTACACACAGTAGCAGAACTTTAGAGGCTGGCTCATCATGGCACATACAGGTCTTACCTAATTAGTCAGACAGTAGGGGACAGATGTTGAATTGAAATGCTCCAAATCTGCTGCCTTTCTAATAACATTACCAGCAAAATAAAAGTGCACTAGAGAGCCAGGCACTACGTACACAATGTTATAATCAGGAGCATTGGATTCTTGATCAGCATTTTGAGCTGATACCATTGGTTAATGACCAAGTCTCTTAAGCTGCACAGAAAATCCAGCTAAGCACCCCAGCTATATTCACTGACAACAACGTAATGTCGTTGTCCAAATACTGTCCAAGGCAAAATGTGTTCATTTATCAACTTCTTTAAAAAAATAGTAGACATTATCAGTTTCTTTCCCAAACTCAGGTCTGTTTGTGTTTTCCATTTTGTTTGGTACCAAGTACTAGGTTTGAAATAAAAAATTTTATAAAGACTAGGATAGAGAGGATGAAGATAAGTTTTGCCTCCAAATTTTAATTGGTTTTACAAATAGATCTCAAACCCCCTTATCCAGCATACCCAGACAAGGGTAACCTTGCTACTGTCTTCATTTTTGTATCTGTTTTCATGTTGACAAAAGGGTACAAAATCTAAAAGGCTTAATTGAGGTGACTCAGAGTTTTCTAGTTTAATTCAATCTAACAAGTGTGGTATACTAGATAGAGTGCTGAACTTGGTGACAGGAGACCTGGGCTATGTGCCCCTGGGCAAACTGCTTAACCCCTCTTCTTCAGAAATGAAGGGGGGAAGTGGACTTTATGACCTCTCAAATCCCTTCTAGTACGAAATCCGTGATCCCATGATCCTAAGCTTCTATTTTGTACAAAGGAACCATTCTGGTGGAAACAAAAGACAAGAATGGAAGCAATCCCATTCCTTCAGTGAGCTTGCAAAGAAACTGCAAACTAAGTATTACTAAGCAGTAATACTAAGCAGTATTTCTAACTGCTCCTTTTCACCCACAGCATGTTCTAGACAAATAGACCTTCTTATCTTTCTTCGCCATCTCCTGCTTGTATGCTTTTTACACAACTTATCCCTATGCCTACGATGCATTCCCTCCTCACCTCCATCTGTCAGAAGCCATGACCCAGTATAAGCTTTGTCTCATATCTGAACCTCCCCTCATCCCCACCCCAGCTTTTCTCACAAAATAATCCTGTTTCTATCTCCTATATATCAGTGTAATCAATTTTTAACCATTCACTAAGTACCTGCTCCAAGAGAGGCACTGTGTTAAGAGCTGTCCATACAGACAAAAATGAAACAGTCTTTGCCCTCAAGAATCTTCTGTTCCATCTTAAGATTGAATATGTGTACATGCTATCTGGGGTGTAAGCTTGATGAGGACAGGAACTATTTAACGTGTGTCTTAAATGATTTGTTGAGGATAGGAGATATTAATGGATATGACCATATTAATGTGGCTTGTACACAAAAGTTTAAAAATTTCCCCATTTGAAAACTATTAAAGTTTTTGGAAATATAAAATCATTCCTTGATAATTAAAAATCCTTTAAGAATTCATAACTCTAGGCAGTCATGTTGGTTACATAGTTTACCTAATTTTTAAAAACTCAGTATATGTTCATTTATGCATTCTTTCATTGATACGATCCAATGGTTTTAAAGTATTTAAACTTGGCATAACAGTTTAACAGGGATATAAGCACTAGGTTTTGTTTTTCAAATTGGAGATTATTTAAGAAGTTTTTGACAATGTAGATTTTTGGGGCAATGAATATGAATAAGGTTGAAGAAAGTCAGAAAAAGAAAAGAGGTAGAGATTGGTAACTGATAAAGGATAGATGATTGGGTGGATGCATGGATAAATTAATGAAGAGATAGATGGATAATATAGATGGATGCATAAAAAGGTATACAAATGGATAGATAAGTGGGTGACAGATGATAGGAAGATATTCATAGCACAATAGATGTTTAGGAAAATGGATAGACAGATGCATATGGATGAATAGTTGCCTGGGAAGTAGATTAAATAGTTGATACATAAATGAATATAACTTGAGGAATAAATAGGTACACAGATACTGGAGATTGACGTATGTGTGGACAGATTCAGAATGAATGGGTAGGTAGACAAGAGAGTATAACAATCCCAACACTGTAGCCAAATGGTATGGAATACTGACAGAGATGGTTAATCTTCATGGAGCTATGGAAATAGTATTGAGGCAATGATCTATTTAGATGGTAAAGGCATTTATTTGCCTGTTAGAGAAAGGAATCTCTCCAGAGTTCTTTTAGACACTTCATGAGTAGGCCATGCTGTAGCTACTAGTAAATTCTGATACCTTTAAAATGCTCAACTCCAACCCACCACGTATATTGGATGAACACTCTCTAGCATGTATAGCTGCTTTCATGGAAGATGACAGAGGTCCACTGAAGTCATCTTTCATGGGGAGCAAAACTCATTCCTTTTTGTCTCTTCTTTAATTCTAATATTCAGAGACACCTTCACTGGTAGCCCTACTCTTGACGGCCTGGTGGTGTAATTAATCCATGTCACAAGAAGATGTAGTGTAGGCAGAATTTATGAGTGGGTTTGAACTACTGTGATGAGTAGGGGCACCCCAGTCCCTTGTGATATAAATGCCTCTGCTAATTGGATTGCTGGAGCTAATCAGAAGCCAGAAAGAGAATGAAAAATCAGCATCCCTCCTGCTGGTATTGGCTGATAAAGCGGACAGCTCCTTTTAGGAAAGGAGACACTACAATTGAATCCTCACAAGGAGGTCTCCTTCTAGATTGCTATCTCAAAGGTTACTCATACTTGTCTCACAGAGCCAACAGCATGGCACATACTGAGAAAATAGAACAATGGGAGAAAGGACAGATTCATCTGAAAGAGATTTTACTACCAAATAACACACAGGGAGAAGGGGGAAATATGAAAGGATAGGGAATTGATAAAGGAAGAAGTTAGAAGGACAAGAATAAGCCTGGGAACCAATGGTAGCTATGGTCTTTCTATGATTCATGGTGCCACTCTATGGGAAAGGCATAGGTGTATACGGTACTCTTTGGATTAGAAATCTGACAGTAGAGATCTAGGCCTAGCACCTATGACTAAAAGGTACAAGAAGGAGATGGCGGTCCCTTTCACCTCTTAGATTTTGTTATACACCTTACACAGAAAAGACATTTATAATGTAAATGCCTTGGCTAAGAGGGCCAACAGAAGTATTCTAATTCCATCTAAATGTTGAGATTAGGCCAAACAAAGCTGTAGTCATACAAGCCTAAACAATTAACATGAAAATGATCCTCTGGTCCCAGATGGTGGAGGGAACCATCACTGCAAGTGGTAGATGAGAAAGATTGATAAAGCAAGGACTCTTCCCACTGGAGAGCATTACTGTCCTATCAAGAATAAATAGTTCTCTCCAGGTAAAAGAGACTACAATGTGCTTGGGGCAATGGGCTGGATGTGGGTGGACAATCACATATGGTACCCAGTGCTTCTCTACAGAGGAAACAGGCATCTCTAATGTTTGGTTCCACCAAAACTGAGTTTCCTTGCAATCATGGCCCTGTTTTTTCCTTTGACTCATATTCTTTTCTGTGACAGTTTTCTTCTTTCCCTCTATTTTCTTCTGGATTCTCCATCTCACCCTCGGAAACACTCCCTAAAAGGTAAATCTTCAGCCATAATGAGTATGTTGCAAACTCCCTTCTCAGACAGTGGAGATTTAAAAAAAACAAAACACAAAACCTTTTGGACGACAGGATAAAAAATAACCCAGTATTTATGCAAATTGCAAAATAGTGTGTGATAATGAAAACAAAACAGTGTTGGCCTGCAGCCAAGACATGGTACCGATGGGGGCTCCCGACCATTTGGCTCCCGATTCTTTAGGGAAAGCAGCTGTAGAGAAGGAAAATAGAGAGCAGCCCCCTCACGTGCACCTCCCTTTCTCTCTCACCCCGCCCCCCCCATTTCTCTGCACACATTCCGGTACCCGTCACCTCGGAGCCGGTACGACTTGGGATCCAAATGGGGTTCTGCCTCGAGCTGCTGCTACAATCGTGCTGTCGTCCCCCACGAGCCTCCCTGCCCCCCATGCTTGATTCCCTTTCAGGAATTTACAAACATTTTCCACAGATCAATATCCGTATTGATTATTCATTGTGAGTGAGTCGTGTGTCTTTGGTGATCCAGCCTGGCAGAGGGAGCAGCCAAAGGCTGCTGCAGTAAAACACAAATAACAGAAGGAGAGCAGGACCTAGCTCTTATGGGTCGGCTGCTGTCGGCAACACGGAGACGGAGGGAGAAGAAAGGATGAGAAGGACCCAGAACCAGAGAAGAGGACGAGACGAGAGAGGGAGAGAAAGAGGGAGCAACAGCAAGAAAGAGCAAGTCATGGCCGGGAAGCGGGTCCCAGGGCACGGTGACAGCTTGGGGAGAGCGCCAGTCTGGGCGTGCTGCTCCATGCACACATACGGTGGACCTGGACGGACGGCTCCGGGAGTGGAAAGTGACTCAGAGTTTTGGTATCTGCTACGTAAGAGCTTTGGGGGGGATTCCTTGGCTTGCTGACAGGAAGGGAAGAAAGCATCAGCAGTGAGGTAGAACACGACTCCTTCCAGCTGCCTGGCTGAGGACATGCAGTCCCTGGGCTGGCTTGAACAGCGTGCTGCTCTCCTATGGCATGCCGAGGCGGAACGATTAAAACACCAGCATCACTGACAAAGTGAGTAAACAGAGAGCCTTTCAAACGTGCTCCCCAGCTAATGAGAAGCTGTAATTTCTTATACTTCAAGGCAGAAGACGACGGTGATGGGACTCCGTGGAGTGTGTGTGTGTGCGTGCGTGGATATGTTTGGGGTGGGGGAAAATGGCTAATTGTTGGCGATGTTTGAAAAAGGGATTAGGGGAAAAGAGTGAAATGATGACAGGAAAACATCTTGGACCACAGCCAAAAAAAAAAAAAAATCAAGGAAAAGCAAATCTGCAGCTCGGAGGAATCGCCGGTCATTCCTGTCGGAGTCTTGGGTAGGAACTGCCCAGTGCTCCTAAGCTGTGCATGGAATACATGCCTGGCACAAGGGGACGTAGTCAAGGGGACCACCAGTGTGCCCAGCAGATGGAATGATGGAGTGCAAACTTGTACAGCTAAGCCGTGCCTTGAGCTGAAAAAGGCGTGCTCTTGCCTTTTAATGGGAGTATCATGCTTGCTCAGAATTGTTTCCTTCTATTAAAAACAGCACCACCCCTCCCAATCTGGCTTTTGAGAGTAGGAACGGCTGATTTCTGTTTGTCTCTTGGGAGCTGCTGCGACATTGCAGAACCATACTGAAAAGGGAGGTTCAGGAAATTAAGTTTTCCATTGGTTGGTGTTCTGGTATATGTGCCAAGTGATTGTCTTTACCATGGACCTAAGTGTGGAGGTTGACTCTGGATTCGGCTACCAGCTGTGGCTTGGGGAAAAGTCATAATTCCGTTAAGAATAAGACTTGCAACAAGGTGTTCCCAACACAATAAAAAAAAAAGTGCTAATCCTCCATGGGATCAAATGAGCTGGATCTTTCTTCTTCCTGGGTGTACAGCTGATTGCTATAATCAGTCCCGAAAGGCTATTTTGGTTTTCTTTTACTTGGGTGAAAGCCATCCAAAAAGTTAATTTATGCAAAAGTCTTTTGTCACGGTGAAATGCTATATTAAATGTAAATTTTTATCGTTATGATTATCGTGATGCCACCATTGATGATGGTGGTGGTGATGGAGGTAGTACTGGTGGTGGAGGTGGTGGTGGTGGTGGTGGTGGTGGTGGTGGTAGTGGTGGTGGTGGTGGTGGTGGTGATGGAGGTAGTGGTGGTGGTGGTGGTGGTGGTAGTGGTGGTGGCGGGTGATGGTGACAGTGATGATGAGAGGCTTGGGACTTTGTCAGATTCCTTGGGTGAGAGGTCAACAGAGAAGATGCCCTTTGTTTGCCTGTGTTTTTTATCCTTCACATTGCTTCTTTGTTTGGACTTTTGGCCCATTACACTTTGAGTTTCCTAAGCAGAAGAAACATATTTTCTGCAGAAGTGAGCCTTGGGGAATACAAAGGAGGAGGAATGAGCCAATCCTGGATGACTTTTTCTCCTTCCATTTCTTCAGCATTAACAGAGAGCAGCTTGCATGGTATTGGTGTGGGCATGTGTGCTTGCATGTATATATATGTGTGTTTGCGTGTGCCCCTCATTGGGTGGCAGTGAAGAAAGGGAGAGGTAGAATACAGCAGAAGGTGGGGGTATGTGTCATCCATGCATAGAATTCTCAATGCTGTAAGGCAGACACCCATCCCTCTGCTCTAGAGCTCTGGAGAGCCTGCGCAAACCTGATCTGAATGTTAAATGCAGGAGTCTGAATTAGCATACTAACCAAGTCATGTCAACCCCTAGCAATCAGTAAATGGCCGTCTTCTCTCTCTAAAGCCGGTGCCGCCGTGTATGCCAGCCACTTAACCATGTCCTCTGTCACATCCCTTTTTGTGTTTGGTTTTTGTTTTTGTTTTTTGATGAAAGACTGGAAATTCATTAATGAGTAGGGAAGGAAGGGCTTCAAGGAGTTGTAATGAAAACAAATGACCCTCTTTAAACCTCATGAAGGCCAAATGGAGGGAGTTTACTGCTGTGGGGCCAGGGGAATAGAAAATCTTACAGCCTACAGAACATTTCACTAGAGTTAAAGCCGAATTGCTTAGGGATATCTGTTCTCCATGGTTTGCAGAACAGCCAGTAGCCAGGAGATCTTTGCTAATCAAAACCGTGATGCAGCATTATCTTTCTAGACCAAAACAGAAGAAGGGGTGGCACCCACTAGTCAGATGAATACCTTCCCATGGCTCCTGACCACTCGGTTTTAATTATCAAAGTTTTTGACCCCTGTGGAAGTAGGAAGAGAGCTGCCTTAGATTCTCTGGCCAGTTTTCCTGAGCTTTTGAAATAACAAGCATTCTTTTTGTTGGCTAAGCATTCAGGGCATCCCCTGAAGGAAGGAGCTACTTTTATTTTGATCTATACCACACAAGAAAATATACCAAGTAAAAGACTCAATTTCCATCTCTGTGTACTCACTGACTGGAGCCAAGGCACACTGCCCACCATCTGAGACTCTGTCTGCCACTGGAGTGCCAGTATTTTGACCAACAAAACTATTGTTTTCTATCCTTTTGGTTTAAATGATTAATCCCCCACCCACCCACACATATACACAGTTGATCCAGAAAAATAAATCGGTCCCCTTTGTTGGTATGGCTTGAAATTGAAAACTAATACAGCTATGTTTTTTTACTGAGAGAAAAACTATTCAATAACAATAGATATAGATGACTTTTTTTTTTGAGTGATCAAGATTCAAGCATCATGGGGGAAGAGTGAAGTTTGATCAGGAAGAACGATTCATTCAAAGCAAGTCTCTCCACTTGGCAAATTAAGCTGTTCTTGCTGTTCAACCTGTGTATTGCATTGCCAATTTATATTCATTCTTGTCAAGCATAGTCTTTCTGTGTGGATCAGAGTTAGTCCCCTGCAATAGTCAATATTCTCCACTAAGATTTTTCTAAGGATGTAGGAAGGAGGGTCACCACTGGCTTTGCATATGATTTATCTATGTCTCTCTTCAGGAATCATGGAAAGCTCTCCAAAAGGAAATTCTGAAACCAGAAAGGGAAATGATTCTGATGCAGGGTAAAAGAGGCAGGTGTCTAAAGCAGTAGTTCAAACTCAAATAGAAATAGAGCCCACTAATATGTACATATATTTATTGCTTACTTAGTTTTAAAACGTGACATTAGCTATCTTTTATTGTATTTATACTTATTTTGTTAAATGTTTCTCAATTACATTTTAATCTGGGTCAGGCCACACTCAGAAGTGTTGCACGCTGCATGTGATCTATAGGCTAGGTGTTCAACACCTCTGGTCTATAGGAACCCCATGTGAATGCACAAGGAATTCAGTGATGACTTTAGATTGAAAAGAAACGTGGTTGTGTAAAATAATGTCAGGACGACTATTGCTTAGAAGGAGCAGAAACTGGCCAGGAAAGTGCAGGATTGCACGACTTTAAAGAAGAAGGTGGATAATATAACGATCACACATAACGGGGAGAAGGCTGAGCTGTTCAACTCAATTTTGTTTTTGCTTCTTTTGCCAAGGAGAGTTATCTTTGGACTGGGAAAGAGAGAGTAAAAACTGCTAATGGGGAATCAAAGCCCAAGATAAATAGAGTGAGAATAAGATAGCAGCTAACTAACCCTGATGAGTTCAAGTTACAAAACTCAGATGAATTATATCTGTGGCTACTGAAAGAACTGGTAGACATGATTGTTGATCTATCATCAGAAGCGCCGCAGAGGAGGGCAAATGTCTAGATTCTCAAGAAGGGGGAAAGTACCAAGTTTGCAAACTATAGGTCTGTGAGCTTGACTTGGGTTCCTGGCAACATTTGGGAATGACTTATACAAGGAATGGTTAGGGCACATATAGAAAAGGAAGTGGTGATCACAAAGAACCAACGCGGTTCAATCAGCGGGGTAATGCCAGTCTAAACTCATTGTTATTTTTGACAGACTTTTTCTGCTTGACACCAGATTGGAGACCTAAGGATCATGGGTAGAACTCTTCCTACCAATGAGAGTTTTCTAGGAGTGAAATGGGCTGCCTTAGAAGGGAATGGGTTCCATCTTACTGAAGGTCTTCAACAGAAGGCCAGAAAGACAAAAGCATTTTGCATAGGGATTCTTGCTTTGGCTGGTTTGACTTGTTGGCCCCTGGTTTCTTTCTAACCAGAGATCTGGGAATTCCAAAGATGTGATTATATGTGCCTCATCATCTGGGGGGCATCATTCTCTTCTTATCACTTAAAAATTCTTCCTATCCAACTACTACCCTTGTTTCAGGACCCCATCATCAGTATTGAGCCAGAAAGTTATATCCCACTATCTTGCCTTCTGACTCCTCTCCACATGCTCAATGATCCAGCGACACTGTCCCCCTTGCTGTTTCTCACACATGACCTTCCATCTCCTGACTCTAGAGATTATCACCAGCTATTCCCCATGCCCGAAATGTTCTCCTTTCCCTTCTTGGCACCCTGACTTCCTCCAAATACCAACTGAAACCCCACCTTCTGTAAGAAGTCTTTTCTAATCCCATTTCAATGTGTTCTTGCTGAGGTTATCTTCAATTTATCTTGTATATTCCTTGTTGCATGGTAGTTTGCATGTTGTGTCTCCCATTAGACCATGAGCTCCCTGATGCCCTTTTTAGCCTTTCCTTTATATCCCTAGAACTTAGGAATTCATGGCACATAGCACATGCTTAATAAATGCTTATTGGTCGACCTAAGGATATAGAAAACTGGGTGAAGGAGGAAGAGATGTGACAAAGGGCACCAGGAACCTTTACCTGTCACTCAACTATGCTTTGGCCATAGTTTCAAAGAATGTTCTTATGCAGAGTCTAAAATATGTGAACAATGTACTCCACTTTAGCAGCAAAATTTACTCAAATAAATGTTCAGGGATAGAAAAAAAAGCACATGATTTTCTGTTACATTTAACTTCCATCATAATATTCCTTTCAGAACTCCCTGTCCAATGTATCCACTTTTTCTTCCAACTGGTAATGGGAGCAGCATGGATAAAGCGTAACATTATTGTTCTTATTCCAAGTGTTTTTAATATTTTATCAACTGCAAGACCTGAGGCATGAAATTTCAGGCCAAAGAGAAAAAGTCAAGCTGGGGGAAAACAGCATTATCTGTGCAAGCATCCCCCACAGTGAAGAAAGCATTTCTTAAAGTACATTTCCCATTTTTCGTGACTTCTATCAAGTAAAAGACAAAAGCCAAAAAAACAAAAACCCTACACTGGTGAGAGCCCAAGGGGATGCATTGATGTGGTAGAAACTTTGGGTTTAATTAAATACTGTGAGCACAGACTAACTTCCTTTGCTGCGTGCCTGTGTTTGTGAGAACAAATATTCAATTAACAGTCCAAAGCTGCTGTCAGAAAAATATCTTATTCCCCTTGGAACATGCCATGCCAGCCTTCCCATCTTATTCCCCCAATATCTATGGCTTTTTTTTTCATTTTTTCATTTTCACTTCTCTTTAGAAAATAGGCACATAATAGGGATATCTGACATTTATGGAATTTAAGCTATGCAAAGCATTCTCCTTGCAAAATCATTTCTAGCCACAAAACAATCTTATGAGATAGCTATATATCTACATATATATGTATACATATATTAATATATACATATATATTACTATATACATATATATAAAATATGAAAGCATTGCTTTCCCTCTTTCACTGATGAAGAAACTAAGACTTAAGAGAAATTAATTAAGTTGACTATAGCTACATTGTAGGATTCAAACCCAGATCAAGTCCTGTCCTTCTCAAGAAAGCTGAAAGTTCTGTGGTGCAGGGACCATGATGTTTCTTTCACTCCCTTATAATACAGCATAGTGCTAGGCACTTAGTAGATTCTCAGTGAGCATTAACTGAATAGATCATGGAGAAAGTTTATTTGCACTTTACCAAAGAACAAAGGAAAACAGTTTTATGAACACTAACTTTATGTTACATGAACAAATGCCTTTCTCAGGTTAGAATATACACAGCCTTGTGCCAAAAATATTGGGAAAAAAGTCATCACCTTTGAGACTAAAATTGTGGTCATTGACTACACTTATTATTTTATCCTATAGGGGATCTCTTGGACTACTATAAATGCTATTTCCTTGATTTTTACACATTTCATTTAAGCAGTGGCAGTTTTTGAGTCATGCAATGAGTTTTGACATAATAGAGGCACTTTACTACAGAAGCCCAACAGAGCTTGGATGCCAATACACCTGAGAATTTTGCCCCTCAAGAGCAAATTTGGTCAGGGTGGGGTTAAGTACACAGCCACTCCCAAATATAGTTGAGGCAGACTTGAGGTAGAGCTCATAGGAATGGAAGAGGTTGAATAGGTGGGAGGCCAAGCTATTTGAAGGGGGTAAGGTTTGGGGTAGAGAAGAAAACTATGCTTCAGATACTGGGGAGAAGAGGGAGTGCTCTGGAGGCCCAGAGATGACAGCAGTCAGGACCTGAAGAAGATGAAGTGAACTTTAAAGGAGGAAGGCTGAGTGATAATGGTTGAGGGCAGTTTTGAAAGTGGCAGTGAAGAGCAAAGGGGCTGCCAACTTTTCCTTGTATTCCTGGGCATTCGTACTGAGAGAGAAGAAGCCTTGAAAGGGGTTCCAAAGAGATGTTTCTTGGAGGGGGAAATTGTATTTTAGCGAGCATCAGAAAACAGAATGAATGTGAGAGGAAAAGATCTCAGATGAAGGGGAATTGATTAAAAATAGAGGAGAATTTCAGAGACCAGAGTGGAAAGTCATGACAGAGAATTAGAGAGACTGGGGAGGGCTAGGGCTGGAGAGAATGGGAAGAAAAGCGTATGGAGATGTAGTGGAGAAAAGGATTTTCCTCTTAGATAAAAAGAAGTTATTATTCACAGGAGTTAGAGGAGTAGAACTTGGGAATTTGCTAGTGGGGCATAGTGAGTACCAAGTGTAAAGAAACTAAATTGGCCCTGATGTCCTAATTAGAAGAGTGTGGAAGAGCCCCTGATGACAAGGACACCCTTTTGGTTGGCTACAACATGAGTGGGTGCATGCATGCATGTGTGTGTGGGGGGGAAGAGGGTCAGGTTATGGAGAAGGTTACCTTACTCAAAGAAGAACCCTCTCCTAATAATTGTTTATTGAGTAGAAATGAAGAAATTCTCAAGAAACAATTTGGATAATGAAAAAAAGAAATTATACAAGGTGCTCATCAATGATGTTAGATTTAAATATAAATTATATATAAAATATAATATGTTAATTAGATGATAGCATGATAAATTAAATATGTGTATCATATAATACTAGTTTTTTATTCTTGAGTGCTTTACTTAACTCAGTCTGAGATATCATAAACTTTCTTGACCTGATGCTCTTGACTTGACTCACACCATCCTAATTTTAAGCTAGAATTCCAGATCTTTCCTTTTTTTCTTGAGAAAATGCTGCCTGGTCATCTCATACTTTTGATTTTGAGTTTTTGGCCCTAAGTGGGAGACTTGATATTACCACCTAGAACATTTCATCTTTGTAAATTTGGGCCAGTGTTCTAGATTATCAGTGTGTTAGCTGTCACATCTAGTCTTGTGTCACCTGAAAATCTGCTAAGCTTTCCATTGATGTCTTTATTCAAGCCATTGCTCAAAGGTTCTAGAGAGCACAGGGCTGAGTGCTGACTTGAAGGACCCAGCATGAGACCTCTCCTAAGTTCTAATCTGCCCATCAATGCTTTGGGTCTAGTGCAGTGCTCTTTGGATCTGTCTGAACAGTCACTTCTGAATCCTATGCATGTTTTCACTTCTTTCCCATGAGAAGAACCTGAGAGACTGTCAAATATTTTGAAAAAATCTAGGTAAGCTACATTTTTAGCAACTCCTTGATCTATCTAGTAATCCTGTCAAAAAAAGAAAAGAAAAGAAAAAGAAATGACTTTATTCCAGAAGGACTTGTTATTGGTGAAGTCATGCTGGCTCTTTTATAATACAGTTTAGAATTTTTCCAGGAGTTAAATTAAAACTCAAAAGTCTATTGAATTAGAGATTCCAATCCATCTAACCTAACCGCTTAAAACATTGGAACTCCTGTTTCTATCCATTCCTGTGGTGCTTTTCCCATCCACCAAGATCCATTTGGTCTTTTATAGATCTTGGACAATCGTTCAGCAATCCCATCTACAAGTTCTTCTGCACTTGAAGATGTAGTTCTATCTGAGCTCAGCAATTTGATTCATCATGGCAGGTAGGATCTCTATTACTGTCTTCTTTACTAATCTTGGCTATGAATTCCTTACTGGCCATTTTAACTTTGTCCATTACATTTCAAAGATCATCATCCTTGGAAGAGAAAATATATGCGAAACAAAAGTTGAATAGATCTGCCTATTTTTTTTTCTATTTTAGGTTCCTATCATCCCATTCACCTGAAGCAATGGACCCATCCTTTCTTTGATATTCATTCCCCCTGCCAAGCAAAATCAAAATAAAAGAAAAAGAAAGTCTTTGAGTTGTCTTTAGCTTTCTAAGTGAGCCTCAGTTCATTCTGAGTGTTAGCACTCCTCATGCCCTAAGAAGGTCGCATCATTTAAAAAAATCATCCTCCATAATCTTCTCTTGCTTCCATCCATCATTTGTATGCACGTACAAACATATAATTTATATGTACATATATGACACACATATACACATTACACATTTTTATATACAGGGAACTTAGCAACTGACAAAGTCAAATTTATATTTTATTTAGTGTACTATTTTAATTTAATATTATATATTGAATTCAACCAGGTTTCAATTAGTGCGAAAAACAATTTCCCCTGAAGTAATCACACTATTCAAATTTATATCCACTAGACTGTAACAAATGACCATATTTCACATAATTTGCAATTAGTGTGAATTTGAACATATAAGATCACTTCAGGGAATTCATTATTTGCACTAATCAGTATTTAGTTGTATAGAAGTTATATGATATTGTAGATTACATAACACATTATATATTTATTATCTAAATTATATTTAGCATATAATATTTAATCTCTTTATACATCTTTAGCATCTGTTTGTCAGTTCTAGATATATCGATATGGTCTCATGCCCCTTGTTTCCTCATCAAAATTGTTTTTCTTTGTTCATTCAAAATTTCATTCTCCATTTGAATTCAACAAATATTCATTCAGGGCATTGTGCTGTGTTCTGGGAATGGAAAAACAAAGCCAGTTACTGCTCTTGTGAAATTAAATTCTTTTGGAGATACATCATTTAAATAGAGAAGTAAATATAAAGGATCATAATATGAGGTGGCCAAGAAACCTAACAGCCCTGCGCACTTAGGACAGGAGCTACTTTCAGAATTGTTACCTGAACCTCGGCAGAGACTAGCTATTGTTGGAAGTGGAGGGGAGGAGGGAAGGCGCTCCAGTTATGGGAGTGGTCTGCATCAAGGCAGAGAGAAAAGACATTACTTGTCACTTTTGGAGAACAGCTAGCAGGTCAGTTCTTTGGATCTTCCTCTTCATCTATATACTGACTTTTCATTACAATTTTAATCTGTAGGATTCTTTCATTTTTCTGAACCTTCTGAAATCTGTTCTCACAAAATCTATTATTCGTGTCAGAATATTCCTGGCTTTCTTCTGCTCTATCATAATTTTTAGATGGAACGGTTAGCTTGCCCCAAAGTCCCCATCTTTTCCATTTCAACAGCCAATGGCTTCTTTGCGTTGAGAATTGGATCCAGAATAGATGTTGTCCATATTAGATCCTCTACCTCTTGAGGAAGGAAATGATCATTATAGTAAGATAAGAAGTTATTAACTGTTCTAGTTGTTGTTGTTAGCGTTAAGGTGTATGTGCATGAGAGACAGAGAAGACAGTTCTAAAGTAAGTCTAGGTGATCGACTCACCCATCCCTACTATAATACACCACTGCAGCAGTTCACCATACTCCACATCTATTCATCTCTCTATCTGGGTGGTCTGCGGTTTATCTCAATGGAAATATCACTTCTCTTTCTGCTTCCGTTGATCTTTACACAATATTCTCTGCTCTGATCCCTTCCTGCTGGTTCCTGGATTTCCTCATTAGAAATGATAAACGGGAGTCATTTCTTCTTAATATACAATACTACTCTCCCCTCTTTTACCTGTCCTCCTTATTTTGAATAAATATCCTTCCTGAATCAGGCTCCAGCCATAGGATTCATCCCATCAACTACAATGATACTTAGAAAGTCAAATTTGCCTCTTGGTCTTTGAGGTCCATCTTATTTGTTGCCCATACATTGTAATTTGGAATAGACTTTTGAGGCCAGGCATTTTATTACTGACTCCATACTTGGAAAGAAAGGAGAGAAAGTTCACTTTCTGCTAAGACCAAGGATGATTTCCTAGGGAAGATGGCACCTGATTTGGGTCCAGAAGAAAGAGGAGAGAGCACTTGACCCAGTAATAGAGAGGAGATATTAATTGTAACTAATTGTAACCTAATCTTTGGGGCAACCATCAGAGGTCCGGCATGAGCTGTTAATATTACAGATATGCTTCCCTTTTCCTCAGGGGTACCCTAGAGCTCCAAAGGGGTAAGATGTAGCCTTTCTCAGGGGGACCCTTCTCATCACTAGTGTAGGAGTTGAACTAGGGATTTCCAGTGTTTATAAATGCCACCCCCCAAAGATGAAACTCAAACAACAACCCTTCTATCCCCCAGGATAGAATTTTTCATCACCCACAATTTATCAAAGAGATATTATGTATTTCAGGACATCTTCAATAGTATAGAATGGAGCTTTTTTGGTATTTGACTTTAAGCATAATATAGATATCAGTCATGTATGCAGTTCTTGACACATTAATTTTATTGCATAAGAAGAAGTTGTACCCATATTTTTAGTATCAATATAAACTGAAAGTATTCTAAATTTATTCATATTGTGGTATTGGGCAAGTCACATTACCTCTTAGGATCTCAATTTCCCTCTCCTGTTAAATGAAAAGTTTGCACTAGATAACTGATGTGCCCCACCCCAGTTCCATTTTGAAATCCTACATCCTAGGAGCATAAGCACATTTCCTGTGTAGTCCGCAATTACCCACTAATATCAGTTTTTATAAAAAATACTTCTTTTTTAAATATGCTTCTACTGTTACTGGAACTAAATGTTCTTTGAGTAATGCATTACTTTTTTTAAAGTAACCAACAGATGGAGGGACACTTTCTCACTGTTAAAACTTGCTTCTCATTCTTTGGCTCTTACAGAAGTGAGTCCTCAGCCCAATTCCTCATTCTCCTGGAAGCCAATGATGTCACCTATAAAAGCTTTCCTTATTCAGCTTTGAAATATTCTGAGAATGACTGCTACAGACGAATACTCCGATTCTTAGAAATATTTGATTCATTTGTTCATCTGAAGTATGTGTGTGTGTGTATGTTTATAATACATACAAACACATATTGCATAGATATATTATATATTGTACATATTATATATGCATATGTTATGTTCTATCCTATCCTATTATATCAATCATATCCCATTATATAATTGTCATATATTATGTTGTGCCAAATAAAATATGATGTGATGTGATAAGATAGGATAAGATATTGACAGGTTATCCCAAAAGTCTTAGGAAGTTTTAAGTTATTAAATCTTAAGGCTATTAAATCTCAAGTTATTAAAGCTTAAAATTGCACTAAGTTTTTTTGGGGATGCCCAGTATTATTTAAGCTACTACTGGTACCTTTATTGGTCTCTAAGCACACAGAAATAAGAACCTGTATTTTTGTACAATAACTAAGATAAGATTTTTGGTTATCTTTTTTTTATGCCTAAATGCAGGTATTTCTTTAAAGTATTTTTTTTTAAAATTCAGGTAGCTAAATTAAGGACACACAAAAAAGTCCAGTCCAAGCATATTGTGTGGCTCAATGCCCATCATATTTTCATTAGATTGTAAATTACATTTTCATTCACTTGAAGCTTTTGCATCTCAGTAACTTGTTCTGTCCAGACAGGTCAACTGGAAGCCATGTCAGCTTCCATAATGCCATCTTCTTTACTTAAATGATCTGTTTCCTTTGTCTTATTGCCAGTTAAGGATGGCCTTGTACTTGCTAACATATTTTGGTGAATGTACAAGGAATATTGATATTTCCTCTATGTGGATTTGTTTCTAAAATCACAAACCTGAATATTTAAAAAAAGTTCCCATTCTTCTTCCTCTTTTCCTTGGAAATACTCACATAAATGAGAATATCTTAGAAGTCCATGTCTTTCTTGTTATCACTTAATGACAAGTTTGATTCTACTTTGGGTATTTTGAGACAAAACCAGGGCTTATCAAAGTCTTTCAAGACTGACCTTTTCTTTCCTCCTTCCATATCTACTCTAGTTTTTGTCGTTGAGTCATTTCAGCCATGTCTCCTCTTAATTATCCCATATTAGGTTTTCTTGGCACGTATACTGGAGTGTTTGCCATTTCTTTCTCCAGTTTATTTTACAGATGAGGAAACTGAGATAAACAGTGTGTAGTGACTCACCCAGGGTCACACAGCTACTAAGTTGTCTGAGGCAATATTTGAATTCCTAAGGATGAGTCATCTTGACTCCAAACCTATGCTCTCTCCACTGCGCCACCTTCCTGACCTTGTTCTAGTTAATCCCCGTGATTTTCTTGCCCCGAACCAATTCATTTAACAGCAAAAATATACTATATAAGTACAGGAATTGAGGTCCTGTACTTATGAGGTGTTGCAGAAAACAAAGCAACAACATGGTAGCGTGGAATGGAGCACTGGTCCTGGAATCCGCAAGACCTAGGTTTGAATCCTACCATAACTACAGGCTGTGAGTCAGATGGACTGTGAGCTCCTGGAGGGCAGGCAGGGACTGTTTACCTATCTTCATATGACTTAGCATAGTGCCTGGCACATAGTAAACCCTTAATAAATGCTTGTTGACCAATTGTGTGACCCTAGGCAAGTCAATTAATCTTTAGGGGCCTCAGCTTCCTCATCTGTAAAATGAGGAAATTAGAGTCAAGGGCCTTTTCTTCTCTAGTTCATGATCTTTTAATACATGGTCTCTACCTTCAAATAATTTATTAAAATGAATTGGGGAAGAGAGGGAATTAGATAATGATATCAATTGTTGGAATATGGGGCATATATGATAAGTGTGTCTGAGATATACAAAGTGCTCTGAAGGTTCAGATTATGCTTCATTGTGTTAGACCGTCCATTTGTTAATAAAGAAAACCCCAAACTTCCTCACCATGATAAGTATATGAGAACATAAATTAGCAATTTGTCTGTTTTCAAACCTTGCCTATTTCATTGATTTTCTTTCTCATCTCAAATAGTTTGTTGGATTCTTAAACTTCTGGAGACCCCGAAACCTATAGGATCCTTTGTCTGAAAATGATTAAATGTTAAAGAGTGTAGGACCAAGTATGGACCCTTGGGTCAATTCTTTCTAATTTGCCACCAAAATCTGGCCATTTATCCAGTTCCAAATCTACTAGTTCACAAGTTTCTCTTTTACATGAGGACAATATAAGCCAATTTCCACAATGACAGTTGTTTTTAGAAAAATCTAAATAAACTAATGGCATCCCCCTGATCCATCAGTTTGATGGCCCTGTCAAAAAAAAATAAATAAGGTTAATTTGCTATTCTTAAAGTATAGGTCTGATGACATCAGTCTCCTATTCATAAAGTATCAGTGGCTTCCTATTACCTCAAGGATTAAAAATACAAATCCTCTGGCTTTTAAAGTCTTTTACTACCCAGTCCTTTCCTGCCTTCTCAAGTCTTCTAACTCCTTACTGTCCTTTATGTACTCTGTAGTCCAGTGACACTGTCTTCCTGGCTGGTCCTCACATCCTCAATTCATCTCTTGATTCCAGGCATTGTTACCATCTGTCCTCCTTGCCTGGAATCCTCTTTCTCCTCATCTCCACCTTCTGGCTTCCTTCAAATCCTAAGAAAAATTTCACCTTCTACAAGAGACCTTTCTCAGTCTTCCTTAATGCTGATGCTTTCTCTCTGGGAATAGTCAGTTCTGCTGTAATGTGACATGTGTGTTCTCTGAAAGCACTAGGCTATGCCCATTAAAAACCACAGGGCTTACAGGGAAAATGGTGTTGGGGCACCATGCTCAAAAATTTGGTCACAGACATGTAAAAATCAATGAAAAATCATTTTGAAAGAAGGTAGCACAGTTTTATATATGTTAAATGATTAGGGAATATGTAAGTACTACAATAAAGAGTGGCTTCGTCTGTGGCCTCAGGCTGCTGTTCCATCTGCCCCCAACTCCCACCCCACCTCACCCGAGGCTAGTAAGACCTCTCACTAGCTGGGCAGGCCATAACTGCAGGTGCATGAGGAGATACTTCCCAAATATGGCACTTTGTCTTGATGAAGACCTGATGTTTGCTTGTGGAAGTGTGAACCGGAAGGGTTGCAACCATCAAATTATTGTAAAGTTGTGCTGTTTTCTGCCTTCTTGCTTTTTCTTGTGGAGGAAATCAAGCATCAACAAACTTGAGATTCATGTAATGCTCAAACTGCACCCTAATCTCTCCGTCATGTTGGAATAAATTTGAATTTTCTAAACAAGCATCATAGCAGAACTGACTGTATCTCCAATTTATTATATATGTATGCATATTTATGTATGCATGCCCTGTTTGTCCATAGCTATTTACATGTTACCTCCCATATTAGATCATGAACTCTTTGAGAGTGAGAACTATCTTTTATTCCCAGTGCTTAGCAAGAAGTAGCATCTGTAGGGGATTAATAATTCTTGTTGATTTGACTCTGCTTGAGCTTGGCATAACTTGGTATGATGAAGCCGTATTGGTTCTCTGTGATCACTGATTCTTTTTCTAAATATACACAAACTATCTCTTCTATAATGTGCCAGAAATAAAAGTGAAGCACATTCATCTATGGTCTACAGAGCCCAGTCTTCCTCCCCAGCATTTCAATTTTTTTTTCTGAAAAATCAGGACCTTTGTCTTCCTTGGAGGTACATCTCTCATTATCCATAATCTTTCAAAGATGATGACAGCATAGGAATTATATCTGTCTAGTTTCCACCTCTGCATGACCCATAGAAAAGAAAGCTACTTTATTGTTTGTGAAGAATGCAGAACTTTAATTAAAACAGTAGTTTCTTTTGCTTTTCCTTCCTTTTTTCTCATTTCCTTCTCTCCTTCCTTCATTCCCTCTCTCCTTCCCTTCCTCCCTCTCTTTTCCTTCCTTCCTTCCTTCCTTCCTTCCTTCTCTCTCCTTCCCTCCCTCTCACTGTCTTTCTTCTTTTCTTTCTTTTTCTTCCTTCCTTCCTTTTCTTTCTTGCATTATTTCCTTCATGAAGAAAGTAGAGACATTATTGAATGGGTCCATATGTTATTTTCATATGATCTAGTCATGAAGTGGAAGGACACTTAAAAAACAGAGGATTGCCAGGAATTTCAATCTTCTAGTCTTCCATTTTGCTTAGGTATATGATACTACAAGCATACAGTATTTATGTTTATCAGTATTAATTCCTTTGTATAATCTATCAATGTTGCATCAACAGAAATGTAATGTTTCATTTTTAATTCATTTTGGCAAAATGCTGTATATCCTGCTATAAAGTACCTAGTTCCTTGTACAAAGTAGTCAATAAATGTTAGATGATATGTTATATTGTGTGTGAAACAGGGCCTAACTGAAATAAATTGTTATATATTTTCTGTCCAATTTGGTTCTTCCATTGTGATCTTTTTCTCCTCTTTATCCATTTCTTACTTTCTGGATTTCAGATTTCTTTACTTTTTCTTTAGTCCCTATACTTCTGTTTTCCCATTTCTTGTCTTTTCTTGTCTGTGTCAGCTCTTTCGGTTTCATTTAATGTGTAAGGATCTAGGTCATGTTTGTTATCTCATGTTTGGGGGACCAGGGATTTCTATGTCAATATCCCTCTCTCAACTCTTTCTACTCAGCTTACAGTAGAAGGGTAGTAGTGGCTACTACATTAAATTATAGGATATAATGGCTCAGAAAATTTTCAGTGTTACTAGAAATAATGTGGACACCTGACTTCAAAAGCCTTTGGGACATTACTAGTACTAAGATGAGAATTTTTTTTTTTTGCTTTTTGTGGAAAAATCCAAGATTTCCATTTCCTTTCTAGAAAGAGTAGCAGTTGAAGTCTCTCTGTGGAGACAGAAGTTCAACATAGGTGATGGTGGTGGGGGCTGGGGTGGGGGCGGAAGGACAAGGTGCTTTAGAAAGTAATTAATGTGTAAGAGAACCCACTGGAATGAAATGATCATATTCTAGTTAGTATATGGGGTAGGAGGACCAGTCAAGGTTAATGATAAAACTATGCAAATGCCTGGTTTTAAGCTACGTGGAATACTGTAGGATTTTTTCAAAGGAGCTCTTTGACTTTTCTAAGAAGTTCCAAGTATTAAGATATTACCAGTCCTCTCTCCGGGGGGCGTCATTATACTTATCACTTGCCCAATGTCTTCACTCTGAGGAAATAGGTGAGTAACTATTTTGCTGGATGGGAGCTATTAGATGTCAGCAGGCTGCCACACCCCTTTAAGGGTGGACCCAAAAGGTGTTTCTATTTTCACAAAATTTCCACAGTGGATGGCCATGTACTAGGTGAAAACCCTCAGGCAGAAAATGAGGAAGTTAACTGCTGGTACTAAGGGAACAAGAAGCAGTTTTTAAATTGAAGCAGTTAGCTTCAGATTGCTTCTTTTAAAGGACTGTATTGTTAGCTAAATGGGGATAATTATTTTTCATTTTTCTAGGGCATATACTGGATGAAGGATGTACGCTCATCAAAGATGCCAAAGATGTGCGCACTGTCATGGAGAATGAGGAGCAGTAGTGTCAAACCCAAGTAGAAATGTTGGTCACTAAGCCATACATGGAGCAGCTAGGTGTTGCAGTGGATAGAACTCAGGGCCTGCAGTCAGGGAGACCTGAATTCAAGCTGACCTTAGAGACTTAATAGCTGTGTGACCTTGGGCAAGTTTGTATGCCTCAGTTTCCCTATATGTAAAATGAGCTGGTAAAGGAAATGGCAAGCCATTGTAGTACCTCTGTGAAAAAAAACCCCAGAAAAGGATCAGGAAGAGTTGGACACATCTGGAAAGGACTAAACAACAATAAACCATATATAAAGATCCCTATGGGCTACATATTGACTTGGAAAACCACATATTAACATGATCTATATTTTATTGTATTTAATTTAGTTTGTTAAGTATTTCCCAATTACATTTCAATCTGGTTTGGCACTTGGGAGTGTTGTGGGCTGCAATGCAGTTGTGTGTTGTACACCTCTGAGGCAGAGAACAGACTTTAAATCAGAGGGATTCCCTAGAGATGGTGACTCTCCTTGTATTTATTACACCAAACCCTACAACATTACAGAGGTTACTAAATGAGATTCATTATCGTTTCAAAGAGTTTGCCCTATCTATCCATGCAGGAAATATCAAGTGGATGAAGAATGTCTATTTTCCAAATTGTAATCTGCAGTTGGATGGACAAGCCTTATAGCTGTTCCACTAGTACATACATCTTGGATGAACACTGAATTAACAATGAATAGGGTCTGTAATTGAATCAGAAGAATAAAATAGACTGGATTGCATTTAGGAAACTGCTTAGCACTTTAAATGACCCCCGAAATTCTCCTTGAAACAAAGGCTAATATTTTTAACATCAATATTTTTCTGCAATATTGTATGACTGTGATGGAATGTCACTGTCTCTGAAAAATTAAATTTGCAACTGACTTTGCAATTAAAGTTACAGAAGGGCATTGGAGATGTACATAGTAGGCAAGATTGGGCCGTATTATTTTTCCAGTGAAGAGCTACCCAGGATAAGTGTCATCCAAGGGTATTACAAGGGATGCATGACTGGAAAAGGAATGGAGTTGGTCACATAATGAGAATGAGGGATTCCAGATGGAAAACTTGCCTTGTAACTGCTCAGTGTATCTTGAAGAAGGCCCCTAGCATGTTGGTGGACTTCTTGTAGAAGATTTATGTGAGGACATGGATGAGATTTACACATGTTGAGAAGGTAGGATAGTTTGCTTTTTGTATTACTGGAGAGCCTTCCTATGTGGCAGTGCACTAAGCTTTTGGTTTGCCATGGGCTCTCTGAGATCTCCAAGACTCATTTGTGTGCAGGGCTGTCTTTCCTTTAGACATGCCTTTTCCTTTGAACTCCAACCTTGCTTTTGTCTGAGATCTTCCACACCTGCAATCTTTCATGGCCTATGTGGCCCAGCAGAAGTCTTGCTATTTACAGTCTCTCGGACCTCCTTCTTGTGGCATTAGAGATAAGAAACTAGTTTGGTGCATGTGAACGAGAACCTTCCTCTACTTTGGCACTGTCTCATTAGATGGATATGTGAGAGGGCTGTCCTAGCACGTGGAACTGTCCTGGGATGGTGAATTTGGAAAGGCTTATTCGTATCCTTCTCTTATTCCCACCTCTGTATTTTTAAAGTCATTTAAAAAATTAAAATGACATTTTAAGTAAAATCAGAATCACACAATCATGGAACCATTATCTTTTAACGTGGACTATAGCTTTGTTTTCATTCTCGTTTTGCTCTGTTGTTATTTTATTTTGTAAATATGTTTTTTGGCCTGCTGTTTTTTAAAAAAAAACTTATTCCATTTGTATACTGAACTTAACATATACAAAAGAGAGAACATTTTTATATACAAAATAGAATTGCAAAAAGGAGGATTATATGAGAAACTTTGTGTTTCCTTAAGTCTTAAGCTTTCCTTTATGTAAGCTAAAATTCACTTATAATAAATGCTTATTACTTTTAGAATCACCGTTGGGTCTGATTAATCTTTTTTAAATTTTTAATTTTTGGGGGGTCTGATTCTTTTGCAAAACCTTCTTGAATTCCTCAAATAAATGCAATAGAAAAGGATGACCTACGATGACTAGATCATCACCAAGCCACTGAAGCGTCAAAGGAATGAGCCTGAGGACTGCAGTCATGAGAGGATGGAGAGATGGAAGAGACCTCAGAGATGACCTAATGCACCCTCCTCATTTTGTAGGTAGAGAGGGGAAGCCCTGTGGAGGTTGTCACTCATCCCCTGGTCACAAAAGTCTCTGACTCCAAATCTAGAGTTGTTTTTCCACCCTCTGCAGTGGTTGGGAGAAGCGTTCAGGGAGAGATACAGACAAGAATTCACCTGACGCTATACTTTTTGTCATTACTTTCTTTATTTATATACTCTTTTCAATTTTGAAATTCCAAAATTTCCATCTCCTCTCTCTTTTCCAAGTCCCTATTACTTTTCTGTTCTATCGATTGCTCATTGTTTACTATCTGTGCCAACCCTCTCAGGCTCATTTAATGTAAGACCTAGGCTTCCTGAGGACCTCCATGCCATAGGTTATTTTTGTTTTTTTGTAATTTGGTGTGAATGGTGGTTATTTATTTTAAAACCTCTTCATGTGTGAGGCAGGATATAAAGTAAGGAAATATAATTCTATTTCTATCACTCCCATTGTTTTGGTCTCCTAGGATTACAACCTTGGCATTATGCTCAACTCGCAGTCACATAGCCAAGCGGTTATCCTTTCTATCTTGACAACACTTTTCACATCTGACTCTTTCTCTATGTTCCTGCAGCCCCTTTCTTATATCTATGATTCAGAAGCCAAAGGCCAATCAGAAGGCAGACTTTCTGTCCCTTTCCCTGGAAGCCTGTAAGATACCAAAGTTCTACCTCTGGCTGGTCCTGTTTCTTTGTATCTGGGGTGCTAAGATTACAGCAGATTGAACAATCATCCTGCAGTTGTGGAGTTAGTTATCATGGCTTTTTTTTTTGGTGTAGACTGTGGAATAATGTCCTATGTGAACCAGAAGGGATTCTAATGCTTTGTTAGCTCAGCCTGCTCATTTTAGAGTTAAGGAATTTGACACTCAGGGAAGGGGAATGACTGGTCCAAGATTAGCCCGTGAGCTGAGAAATCAAGGCATGGAGCTGTGGCATGGACAATGGAATGGAACAAGTCCATTCCCATTAGTTACTCAGGTCTGTGTGAATGCTATAATTTGCAGGCCAGTAACATATAGGTAGTTACCTCATGCTCATTGGTTAGTATCATAACTTTTTATGAGTCATTGTAAAGTGCCAACCATGTTACTATATACTTTTAAAATGCTAAATAATAACGAGTCTGTGAACCTAGAAATGTTGGAATGAATCTTTGAGACATTAAAAACTGAGGCACACTGCTCTAGAAACCAAGCAAACAAATAAATCAGCACAAAAGCAAATAAACTCAATATCCAACTTAGACTAGCAGTAGGTGTTGCTTGGGGATGCTCTTTATGGGAGAGTGGTTGACTCTTTAAGGGACACTTGTTAGTATTATACCTGGCCAATCACATACTATGACTCTCCCATTATTTTGGAGGAGAATTTTATATCTAACCTACAGCACACAGTAGTGAATATATGTTCTCAAGACTCCAATTCCCTTTATTTGATGCCAGAAAATAATATCTGGAGAAACAGGGGGGAAAAGCAACAGTAATCCCTACTGAGCAATTAGAATAATCCTGTCAGGGAGTCTCCGCAGGCAGTACTAAGGTTCTCTTCTTGTATTTCAAAGTCAAGGGTTTAATCTTCAGTTAAGAAGGGAACTCTTTTCAAAGATTCCTATGACTCCTTGGACACAAAACTCAAAAGACCAAGGAATGCCCCACAGTGGCACGTTGCCTGCTCAATCCTAGCTCCTGAAGTGTTCCAGCTGCTTTCTCTTTTACTGTCTATGACTTGGAGCAGGCATTATACGCTGCACACACTGACCCTCCTCTCTAGGAGGCTACCATATTGGTTTGGTGTACAAAAAAGAAGGTATTTCTGAAGTCTCTTTTCTTAACCCAGATTATGTCCCCAAAATAATGTCCAAGGGAGCAAAATCTTGTTTTTCCATAATGAAAAATTTAATAACAAGGTCCCAGATACCTTTCAACATAGGAGTTTATCATCAGTGAGTAACAGTTAGCCGAGACATCTCAGAATATATGTAGTCCCTGAGACATTTGTCTTCAAGATAGTACTAGGACGAGATGCTGTCTTTCAGTGATATCATCTCCAAGAATTTTATTTTTGTTATTTCATTTTCAAGGCAGGAAGAACTAAGGATACTGTTTAACTGAGATAGACTCAGGTACCTTAGGTGTCAATAGGTTGATCTCATCAAAGGAAGTTTTATAGATCAAAGACTCCAAAGACAAAACAATCAGCAGATGCGACTTTGTTAACTACTTTATAAGTACAACGGACTTCAACAAGAAGTGGATTACCATATGGCACTCTGGTCAATGACTGCTTGCTCTTGGAATCTGTACTAGCTGATGTATCCTTGAGAACTATGTACAGAATGGACAGAATCATATCTTAAAGGCGTAGAGCACTGACTTCCACTTGTGAGATGATTTCCATAATACGGAATTTAGAATTACAGATTCTTTTTAGATTGAAGGTCTCAACCTGCATATTTTCTGTCTCAAGAAACTGAGGTCTAAAGAGATTAGGTCTCTTGCATAAGGTCACTCAACTGATTATTGGCACTAAATTAGGATAAAAATCCAAATCTCCTTATTTCCACTATGTTGCTCACTTGTCCATTTTAACAGTTTTCTTTTGCACCGTTTCCTTACTTCTAATACTGTTTATCCTGTTTTATTGAAAATGAGTTAGATTTTGATCAATTTTTATATTCTCGATAAAGTTAGAGATTACAGTGGTTGGGGCGGGAATAGTTAATTATAGAAGCAATGGTTGCAGGGAGTAGCTTGAAGCTTACAAATAAGGAAAAAAAAGTACTTACTGAGCCAAAGAGCATTACAAGCAAAGATGGAACTCAAGGTCTTCTTCACTAGGTGCAAGTAGACCATCTCAGTTGCTCCCAACTGAAAGTCTACAATAAAATAAATGAAAAATGGTTACAAAAAACCTGAGGTATTAAGGACAAGGAAATAATAGGATGGCTCATCTTTTTCTAAAACAAAACACAAAAGGCTCATGACATTTTAAAAAACTGTGCCTGATCCAGAGCAGCTCAAATCCCTGCTTTCTCTGGAATTCTTCAGTTTAGCTCAGATCTTGGTCTTATGGAGAGCTGAAGCTTCTTGAATGTAGATTTCTTTTTATCCCCAGAATTTAGCACAGCGCCTTGTACATTTGTAAACATTTGATAGTGGTTTGAATTGAACTGAATACCATATTAAGAGCTATTTGGAATTCAGATAATTTTCTTGTCTATGAGTCATTGCCCATCTTGAGATATCTAAGACATACTCACACCCATCTTCTACTCCATTTCACTTGGCTTCATTCTATTCCATTCTACAGACATTTATTTATTGGTGCTTTCTAGGTACTAGGCACTTTGCTTGGCTTGGAGATAGACAAAACCCAAAACAGTCCCTGCCCTCAAGGAGTTTATTTTCTAATAATATCTCTTAAGACTTTTAAATTTTATATTTTGGGATGGGTTTAATCTCTGAAGAATCAAAGTGAAAACAGAGTAGGGTAAAATTCAATGTAGACCGGACATTAGAGTTTTAAATACACGGCTAGTTTTTATTCCTATTTACAATCTTATCCTTCTTTGACACAGATGATACTTCTGTCAGTGGCACAAGCTTTGGCTTGTGTCGTGTTTTGTTGTTTGTCGGGGAGATAGTGGAAGTGAGGTCAAAACATCCATCTCCTTAGAACCAGCTAGAACCATAGGAGGACCAGCCATCTCACTGCTGGCCTTTAGACCATGGATCATTTCCTAGCACCACCTAGTGGTTACAGAGATGGATTTGTCGAGGGGTGAGTTGTGATAAAATTGGGCTGTATATTTTGGAAATTGACAAAGAAGAGAGGGAGAAAAAAGAAATCTTAAAGAAAATGTAACACCCTCCAAACAATCAATCTGCTCCTTGCTTTGGAAAGTTTTATGGTTTTTACATTGTTTGTCTCAAAGACCACATGAAGTAACAGTTTCATGGACATTGGGCTAGAAGTGAGATTTGTTCTAATGCTGATTTGGTCATGGATTCCTTGAGTCAATTGAAGCACTTGACTTTTCTTTGCTTTAACTTCTCCATCTGTAAAGCAGTCATAATAACATCTGTCACCAATCTACTTCCAAGGCTTAGCTGAGAGGAGTCAGGAATAATTCTAAGAGACTCTGCATGTACAGTGCTCTATATTCATGTAGACTAATGATGTTAATAGCTAAATATTGAGCCTGACCTTCAGGAGGTGCTTAAAAAAGTCAGAATGCATAGAAGAAAAATATGTAGCATATGTTATTCAGTCATGACATCACTGAAGGTAAGAGAGAAGTTTGCTTAATTGATGCTCTTTAATAAATATCATGATTGGTAACTATCCATTGAAAGGTCAAGGACGATAAAAGGAGAAGGATAAATATAAAGATAATCCAATCTAATCTAACATTTTCATTTTTACATATGGGGAAACTGAGAAGTCAGGAAGTAAAGCACATGAATCTTCTTCCATTCATTCTTTCAGACTACAAGCATGCTTAACCTTCACTGTTTAAAAGAAATTCACCCGTAAGACTCTTCTCTTGATCTTGTTATCTCCACACTATTTTCCTATTACTCTCCTCTTCCCTTCATTGAAAAACTCCTGGAAAAAGAAGTCTAATTTCCCACCAACCCCTCATTCTTCATTGCTTTGCAGTCTGGTCTCTGTCCCTGCTACTACAATAAAACATCTCTCTCAAGGTGACTGATGCCATCCTGATCACTCAGTCCACTGGCCTTTTGTCTGACCCTTTTGTGACACTTGACACTGGGAACCATCCTCTTTTTCATACCCTTTTTCTTTTGTTTTCCATGACATTGTATTTTCATGGTTCTTAAACTTCAGTGATCACTCTGTCTCTTTTCCTGGCTTTCCCTCCTCATATTCTTGAAGCATGGATGGACCTATCCATGGACCTATTCTAAACAGTCTTCTCTTCCCTCTTTATATGATTGCTTTTGGCAATCACATTGACTTGACTTGTTTCAACCTCCGTGTAAATGACTCCCAAATCTATATCTCTATCAGGACAGCTAGGTGGCGCAGTGCTAGGCCTGGAGTTAAGAAAACCTGAGTTCAAATCTGGCCTTTGACGCTCACTGGCTTTGTGACCTGCGAGTCATTCAACCTCTGTTTGCTTCAGTTTTCTCATATGTAAAAATGGAGATAGTAGTATCTACCTCCCAGGGTTGTTGTGTGTGTCAAATGCGACAATATTTGCAGAAAAGTGCTTAGCACAGTAGCTGGCACATAGGAGGTAGTATATAAATATTAACTATTAATATAATATTAATGTAATTAACAAAATATAATATAAATGTCCCCTTCTCTAGAAATTCAGGTGATTATTCATATCCATCTCGATATCCCATCAATACTTAAAAATCAAGCTGTCATAGGAAACCAAGTGTCAGACTTGGAATTAGGAAGACCTGATGTCAAATTCTGCTTTAGAAACTTCCTACTTAAGTCATCCTGGGGCATATCACTTAATCTTCTAGCCTCAGCTTCCTCATCTATAAAATGGGGCTAAGTGTGTAGCACTTCACAGGGTTATGAGGATCAAATGTACAATAAATGCCAAATAAATAAATGTAAAGCGCTCATTAAAATGTCAGTTACAATAAGTTGCACAAATGTTATCATTGTTATCTCCATCATAATTATTAGTTCCCTCTCTTATTTGCCTCTCCTTTTAACGTCTCTATTTCTGTTAATGGCATCATATTCCCCCCAGTACCTCCAAAGGCTTTGGCTCTTGGGCCTCCCTCTGACTCTCCTTTGTGCCATGTCATAACTTCCAAGACATTGACATTCCCATCTCTGTCATCTTTCTCCCATCCAATAATCCTTCTTTTCTATTCCTGGGGTAGTCATCCTAGTTTAGACTCTCCCTTCTTCCCCCTTTGACTTTTATAATAGTTTTCTGGCTAATTTACTTATCTTCAGTCCATACTCTCCATAACACATCCCTCACACTACTCTTACCCAATGAACTTCTCTCCTCAAGGGCCAACTCTGGCTCCACATTGCAAACTGAATAAAATACAATCTCCTGATACTGACATTCAAGGCTTTTCACAATATTACTGAAACTTTCCTGAAACGTATCTCATGGTATTCTCTTTCTTACAATGTATGTTCTCACCATAGAAAAGAATCATGTCCTTTTCCACTAAGTATGAGTAGAATAATTTGGAGGATCCATTCTCTCCTGCTCATAGACTTTCTCATCTATTCCATTGGGCTTGGTTTGGCATCATCTCTCCTATACAGATATTTGTGAAAGACTGGGTGGTTGTTATGTCATAATATTTTTTCTTTTTTAAGATAGGGAGGATGAATCAGTTTCTGGGGGGTATATTGACTACTAGGTATTAGGTACCAGGTGAAGAAATATGCTATAGAAATGAAACATACTTAATGACTTTTCACCAGCATCATACTTTCCAAAGTCAATGCTTGTGTCCCTCACCTGCCATCTTGATTTATTTCCATTCACCTGGAATTCATAGGGCAGGTAGGTGGTGCAGTGGTGGGCCTGGAGTCAGGAAGGCTCATCTTCCTGAGTTCAAATTTAGTCTCAGACACTTACTAGTTGGGTGACCCTGGGTAAGACATTTAACCCTGTTTGCCTCAGTTATACCATCTGTAAAATGACTTGGAAGAAGAAATTCAAAACAATTCCTGTATCTTTGCTAAGCAAACCTTAAATAGGGTCATGAAGAGTTGGACATGACAGGAAAATTACTAAACAATATCAACAATAACTGGAATTTAGCAATAATCACTTTCCTATCTTGGCATGGGGGTATTTCTATTTCTACAGTTAATTTAAGAGCTTTTTAGATGTGGAAATAAATTCCTCTATCATTTTTTCTCAATTTTTGTAGGGGTGTGTGTGTGTGTATGTGTGTGTGCATGTATGTGTTTATGTGTGCAAGTTTTAAAAAAGACTTTGTTGGTTTGTAACTAAAGAAAACATGGTCATACAAGTTCATCTTTTTCATGTTCACTGAAACTATTTTTGGGACAGCTCCAGCAGTAGATAGGCTGATGGGCATGCTTATACCTTATCCTGTTTGACACAGTGATGATGAGAGCATTGTAGTGATGCAGCTTGGACAGACTGGACCCTTTCCTCCATAAGGGTAAGGGTGGAAGGCAGATTGACAGAAATAGGAAGAGTAACCAATGAATCCATGAATTTGGGACCGGACGCCAAAGGAATTATTCTATGTGTGTCTGGTTAACTAGTTTACTCATGACTGGAGTATGCAAAAGGGGCCTGATGGTCTGCTTACCATAGATCGGTGGACAGGCAAAAAGACTTCCTCTATCTTCCTGAGTCTAAAAACAGTACTACTGCAAATCACTATAGCCCAATAGAACCTAGCTTTCAGCTCTGGGCAGGGCTGTTCTGCTTCTTAGAGAGCAGAATGGACAAATCAGAAAATGGATTGCCCACAAAGCTGATTAATACATATATCCTTGTAGCCTTCATGTAATCACATACAATCTTTTTTTTGTTTTTGAGAATTATCAGTGACTTCCATATAGGTAAGGTGACTGGGACTATATTTCCTTTTCTGGAACCCAGATCTAGACTAACTCATTGAAACATTTGGGCACTCCAAAATCCTCCTTTAGTTCAAGGCAGTGTAGATAACTCCCACCACCATTTACAATTTGAAAGACAGTTAAATTTCATGAATAACTGTGTCCTCCTGCTTCCAAGTTCATCACCCAGTGGTCATTCTGTTTTTGAAGCTCTTCAAACTTAGATTTGTCATTAGATAAAAGACTAGGTCCTTACTCAAAGCCTTTCCAGCTGATGCCAGAGCATACTACTGTATCCTTTCAGAATCTAAGGTCAACTCTATGCCACAATGAAGCATCAGAGTAGGACTCCAGTGGAAGAGAATATTTAAGAAGTGGGGGTGACATATATCTCGAGAAATAGCCTATTGAATATTGGGAGGGAGAGGAGAAATAGAGAAATATGCAGAGGCCCATAAGTCTCTACATCATGCAAATAATTTTTACAGGTGATATTTTTGCCTCTTGTATTGTTAGTGAAACTACTTTTTCTTGGTTACTCTAATTAACTTTTCTTTTAAGTCAAGCAATATTTTGCGTAAGTTCTGGAGTCTTGGAAGTAAGAACTAAACTGAGCTAGATTTGTTAACACTGAAGATACTGTCTGGTGCCTGGTCATCTCTGGACCAGTTACTGTGGACTGTCTAGTCTAGGCAGGAAATGTGTAAGGGGGCATCCCTCCCTGAGAAAGGGAGGCCAGATTTTAGACAGGAGTATAAGGGACATATTCCAACCAAAAAGGAAGTATTGTATGCCAGCAGTAGTCAAAGGTTGTGCCTAACCAGGCTCATATATGTAAGCATTTTGCACCTCAATGTTCAGAACTGGAAAGAGAAAACTGAAATATGGAATATTCTCATATGTGTGAGACAATCCTGTAGACACAGAATATTTGACAACTCTGAACCAAGGACATCTCCCTGCTTGCTGCATGCTGCCTTTTCTCTCTTCTGCTCTGACCAACTGTCATGGAACCTTCTTGTCTAAGCATTCCAGCTGTCTGTTAGTGCCACAGAACAGCACTTTCATAGGCTGAATCCAGGTTGGGATAGCAATGAAGCCCAACCCTAAGGCTGTGAGAAGGTCAGGGCCCCAGCCACAGGACCCAAACCCATTTATATGACTATGGCATTACAAAAGAACACAGTCATCGTCATTTCCCCTCCTCCCCAATGGGGACTTAAATAAAACCACCAATGTAATAAAACAAGATTTGATTTAGGACTACATTTTTTAAAAATTTCATTTGTCTTTTCCAGAATGTATTTTTATTGAAGCAAACATGATTAAGAACAAGAAGGATCTTTATTTGTTTTTTAGGTCTATAGAAATGCTTTCATTATAATCTCAGGGTGTACATACAGATAAAAATTAAAATGGTTAATATTTTTAGAGGAAAGTTGGCCTCATCAACATTATTATGAACAATAAATTCACATTATTGTATTTTCTTTTAGAGGTCAGAGATTTTGAAAGCCTGACCCACTAGGATAGACCTACTCCTGAATAGCTATGATATTAAATATGGGAAATGTAGCCACAATACATTGATTGAAAGATAGATTCTTTTTTTCCCAATGCTTGCATTTCAAGGATATACAGAATGAATAAAACTATCCATTATTGTATTCATTTAGGCAAAAATCACTCCCTTATGACCATGGATATTCAATGTACAGAAAATGGAGTTAAGGCAATTCAGATGCTTTAAAATTTGGCACATTATTTTAATTTTTTGCTTTACCTAAACATAAAGAACAGTCTTACAAATATATATTGTGTGTGTGGTAGGGAAGGAGGCAAGGATGTATGGTTGCCCAGATACACAGTTAGAATCTGATGATCTCTCAAGCACCCCCAACACACTACCCACAGGAGACTGACATTTAGACAAACCAGTCCTCAGTCACCCTGAGCTGCACATGTCGGAGGGTACTGCTTTGAAAAGCTTTGGTATCTGTTTTGTCTTGCTCCATGCCCACATACTGAGGCTGCTTGTTTTCATCTGATCGCAATTAGCTCCGTGGTAAATTCCTGGTGCCCTGCACTAATTCAGAGGAATAAGCGTGTTGCGCCCTGCCAAGAATTACAGCTAATCATAGAGGGCTCTGAACACACCTGCCCTTTCATTAGTCATTTGTTTTAAAAGGAACAACTGGGGGAACTTTGAAATCCACAGTCTCCTCTGGGTTGGGGATAACCATGGAGACACAGACTCCAACCCTGGGCGTGTAGACATGAGGATGTACAGCCAGCCTCCTGGAGTGTTGCCCATCTAGGAACACTGAAGATGAGTTTGTTGCATGCAGATGAGGATGGATGACAGCTGGATGGACTCCCAAAGAGCTGCTCTTTGCTCAGTAACTGCAATCAGGGTAGCCTGAAGAAATATAAGGGCCCAGGAAAAGTACCATTTCCAATTTAGTAGAATAGCTTTAGATTCGCTCGGAAGCCACGAGAGTGGAGATAGGGCTACTTTCTCAGTAAAATAATCTTTGGTTTTGCATTCTGTGCATTTGGATTAATGAAATCAATCCAAAACCCTATACTTAGGAAGTCATTCTGCCTTTTTTCTTGTGACCTTTAGAATTCAATTCAACAAAACTTCACTAAGTGACTAATAGATATCAGACATTTATGTTTAAAAACAGTCATATAAAGGTAAGCTGTATGGTTGAGGGAAGAAAGTGATGGATAAGAAGCAGGAGAATCTGGGTTGGAATTCAAGCTCATATCCTGCCTGTATGACTTTGGGAAAGTCAGGGCCTCAGTTTCCCCAAATGTAAAGAGTAATAGCTCACATTTATATAGCCCTGAGCACAATGCTATTATTAGCCCTGTTTTACAGATGAGGAAACTGAGACTGAGATCACACAGCAAAATACATCTGGGGGAGGATTTGAACCCAGGTCTACTACTATATGACCTCAAAGTTCCAGCTCAAGTGGAAACTAGTTGACCACTTTTTAAGGGTATTGTTGCAGAACAGTTTGGGTTATTAGGTAACTACTGGGATCCTTTTCTACTCCAAGATTCTGTGACTCTAGCTGGAGGCATCTGAGTGGTGTGGTGGTTACAGAGGTGGGCGTCAAGTAGGAAGTCCTGAGTGAAAATTTCTTCTCAGACACTTACCAGCTGCGTGTCTCTGGGTAAGTCACTTAACCTCCCTGGTCTCTGTTTCCTCATCTATAAAATGGGGATGATAAGAGCATTTGCCTTATAAGTTTATTGTGAGGATCAAATAAGTTGATATATTTAAAGTGCTTTGCAAACTTTAGGACCCTATATGATAATGTTGTATCCAGTAGAAGGATTTAGAAGAATCTTTGATCAAATTTTCAATTAATTCAAGTCAATATGGATTCCTTGCACACTCGCTCACTGTATGCCCAGCACCAGGAAGGGAAGTCATCACTGATGGATCTCAGAAGAAGAGGAAATGTCTCTCAACTTTTCATCCCTAAGCCTTAGTCTTGTGTCCTTAAGTACACTGTAAGCCTAGTGCTACATCATAGAGTCTGGTGCACTGTGTCATATTATTGTGAAAATGGCTTTGACCTCACAGTCCTCCTGAGAAAGCATCAGGGACCCTCAAATGGTCCCCATCCCATACTCTGAGAATGACTGCTCAAGGCAACAGAGAAGCAAGGAAAAATTTTGAACAAGGAAATGACAAAGAGAAAATGACATTTTAGGAAGCAGAATCCAAGTATGTGGGTGCAGGACAAGGGAAAACAAAAAGAACCCACTGTCAGGGAGATCCCCTAAAAGACTATCATCAAAATCCAAGCATGGGGTAAAAATGGCTGCGCAAGATTCAAATGTAAGATAAAAATGATGTCCCACCCATATCCCAAGGAACTTTCTCATCTAGATGAGCATATATGGAATAGTGTAGGTAGCTACAGAGCATTCACCCTCCTCCTTTCTACCTCCTACCTTCCTTCAAGGCCCAGTTCAAATCTCACTTTCTGGAAGCCTTCCTCAACCCCCTAGACTTCGACTCTTTCCATTGCTTGATGATTGACAATGCATGATGTATATAGTTTGTACATAGTTGTTTGCATGCTATCTCCCATTAGAGACTATAATATTCTTGAGTGAAGGGACTGTCTTTGGCATGTCTTTGTAACTCCCCAGAGCTTAGTTCAGTACCTGATATACAGTAAACACTTAATAAATGTTTATTGACAGAGCAAATAAATTGTATCACTTGAGTCACCATTAAAGAAAATGTCTCTAGAGGTAGCAGGTAGTCCTTGCCCATGTGCAGCCCAATAGACTTTTCCCTACAAGGAAAGGACTGGGCCTGTGATTTCTTTGGGATAGAGAATTACCAGGTGAGGAAAAACCCTCTACAAGTCTACATCAGAACCTTCTCTGAAATCTGTAGTCCTAGTTTCCTAGAGCATCAAGAAGTTAAGTGGTTGACCTGGACTCTGTCTTCCTGGTTTCCATATCTGCTTTCTATTCTGTATATCACCCCTGTACCTCTTCCACGAGGTATGTGTATATAAGCAGATTCCTGTTTCGAGCCAATCATTTTTATTGGGCTGCTAGGTGGCATCATAGTGCATAGAGAGCAGGCCTAGAGTTGGGAAGACCTGAGTTCAAATCCATCCTTAGACACCCACTAGACATGACCTTGGACAAGTCACTGAACCCTATTTGCCTCAGTTTACTCATCTGTAAAATGAGCTGGAAAAGGAAATGGCAAACCTCTTCAGCATCTTTGACAAAAAAAACCCCTAATGCATTCACAGAGTCAGACACAACTGAAATGACTGAACAGCAACAAAAATATGGGTAGAAGCAGCTCATATAAGCAAAAAGCTCTTTTGAGGGAACCTCAATAATTTTGGTGTGGGGGGTTGTGGAGCCAAGATGTCGGAGTAAAATTAGGAACATGCTTGAGATCTCCTCCAAACCCTCCCAAATATCTGTAAAAAATGACTCTAAACAAAATCTGGAGCTACAGAACTCACAGAATGACAATGTGCAGCAAATCTCTAGACCAAGACACACTGGAAGGTTGATGGAAACCATCTATATTATCAGGTTGGGAGCAGAGCACAGTCTAGGATGGGCCACACTGGAACACACCTGGGGGGGGAGGGCAAATAGGCCTCAGGGATACTGAATCACTGGCACCTGTGATATTTTCCAGACTTCCCAACCCCCAAAGCAGAGGACCCCTTGGAAAGTCAGTGGAAAAAACTAGTCAGACCTGTGTGAGAGAGTAACCTTGTATGGCCTCAGACCCAGGGCAGCAGAGGGGGTGGAGGAGCCCACAGCAGTGGCAGAGGCAGTTTCTGGAGCACTTGGCCTATATATTGCAGGGGAAGGCAATCGAGCTGCTGGGAGTACACCCCTTCACCCCGACAGGAAGCAGAGAACTACTTTGACAAAGAGCTCAAAAATCAAATAAATGACTAGGGAAATGAGCAAGAACCAGAAAAAGAATCAGACTATAGAATCTTGCTTTGGTGACAAGGAAGATCAAAATATAGAAACAGAAGAAGACAACAAAGTCAAAGCTCCTCTATCCAAAGCCTCCAAGAAAATATGAATTGGTCTCAGGCCATGGAAGAGCTCACAAAGGATTTTGAAAATCAAATGAGAGAAGTAGAGGAAAAATTGGGAAGAGAAATGAGAGTGATGTAAGAAAATCATGAAAAATGAGTCAACTTGGGGACCCAAAAAATGCTGAAGAAAATAACACCTTAAAAAATAGACTAACCCAAATGACAAAAAAGATCCAAAAAGTCAATGAGGAGAAGAGTACCTATAAAACAGAACTGGCCAGATGGAACAGGAGGTCCAAAAGCTCACAGAAGTTAATGACTTTTATGAAAAATCAATAAATTTTAAAATAAAACCAAAGGAATGAAAAAATAGCAGACAATGTGAAATATCTCATTAGAAAAACAACGGACCTGGATGATAGGTCCAGGGGAGACAATTTAAAAATTATTTGACTACATGAAAGCAATGATAAAAAAAGCCTCAATATCATCTTTCAAGAAATTATCAAGGAAATCTGCCCTCATATTCTAGAAGCAGAAGGTAAAATAGATAATGGAAGAGTCCACTGATCACCTCCTGAAAGAGATCCCAAAAGGAAAACTCTTAGGAATATTTTAGCCAAATCCTAGAGTTCCCAGGTCAAGAAGAAAATATCGTAAGGAGTCAGAAAGAAACAATTCAAGTATTGTGGAAACACAATCAGGATAACACAAGAGCCAGCAGCTTCTACATTAAGGGATCAAAGGGCTTGGGATATGATATTTTGGAGGTCAGAGAAGCTAGGATTAAAACTAAGAATCACCTACCCAGCCAAACTGATTATAATACTTCAGGGAAAAAATGGTCATTCAATGAAATAGAGGACTTTCAAGCATTCTTGATGAAAAGACCAGAACTGAATGGAAAATTCAACTTTCAAATAAAAGAATCAAGAGAATCATGGAAAGGTAAACAGGAAAGAGAAATCGTAAGAGACTTGCTAACATTGGACTCTTTCCATTCCTACATGGAAAGATATTATTTGCAATCCTTGAGAGTTTTCTCAATGTTAGGGTATTTGGAGGGACTATATACATATAGACAGAGGGCACAGGGTGAGTTGAATATGAAAGGATGATAGCTACGAAATAAAATTAAGGGATGAGAGAGGAATATATTAGGAGAAGGGGAAAGGGAAAAATAGAAGAGGGTAAATTATCTCTCACATAAAAGAGGCAAGAAAAAGTTTTTATAATAGAGGGGAAGAGGAGAGAGGTGAGAGGGAAACACTGATTTGGCTCAAGGAGGTAATAATATAGACATTCAGTTGGGTATGAAAGCCTATCTTACCCTACAGGAAAGTAGGAGGGGAAGGAGATAAGTGGGGATAGAAGGGAGAGCAAATGGGAGGAGAGGGTAATTAGAAGTAAACACTTTTGAGGAGGGACAGGGTCAAAAAAGAGAATAGAATGAATGGGGAGCAGGATAGGATGGAGGGAAATGTACTTAGTCTTTCACAACATGACTGTTATGGAAGCGTTTTGCATGACTACACATGTATAACCTATATCAAATTGCTTGCCTCCTCATTGCAGGTAGGTGGGGAGGGAGGAAGGGAGAGAACTTGGAACTCAAGGTTTTAAGAATGAATGTTGAGTTGTTTTTACATGCAAATGGGAAATAAGACATGTAGGCCATGGGGTATAGAAATCTACCTTGCCCTGTAAGAAAATAGAGGGGTAGGGTGTAAGAGAAAGGGGGGTGGTCATAGAAGGGAGGGCAGATTGGGGGTAATCAGAATGTACACTGTCTTGGGGTGTGGGTAGGGGAGAGAGGGGGAGAAAATTTGGAACTCAAAATCTTGTGGAAGTGAATGTTTAAAACTATAAACAAACAAACACAAAATAATTTTGTAGAGGTAAGAGAGTCCTGAGACCAAATGTTTGAGAACTGCTGAGCTAGGGGATGAAATCCAAATAATTCAGCTTGAACTTGGAAAGTTCACTGCCCTCTTCTGTTACCTGTAGGACTGTAACCTTTGCCCCAAAGACTATTGGTGCAGGACTCTCTCCTTATCAGTGGCAGAGCAGAAGCCAGACTTTGGCCCGTACTCACTTTGGGTACTCTCCAAGTGGGAGTCCCCTTGCAGGATGGGAATTCTGTCCACTTTGCCTTTTACAGTCTTAATCTTACTGCTCTCCTAGAACAGTTCTCCAAAGACTCTCCTCCAAATCACATCCAGAAGTCTAACACACTCTGTAAGTGGCCATGAGGCCTTTGATGGAGAACAGTGTCCCAAAGCAGCCCATTCCACTTTTGGGTAGCTCTAATGGTCACAGAGTTTTTTTCTTAAGTCAATTCTGGTTTTACTCCTTTGTAGTAAGGCTCAATTAACTCCTCTTTATCTCAATGGCAACAAAAAGGTTTCAAAATAATGACAGATATGGTGAATTTGGTAATTTTCTTATAATTCCCATGTTATACATTGGTAGTACATAGCATGATAGACCTTTACCCAAAAATAGAATGGAAAAGGCAAAGAATTGGTTGCAATGAATGTTTCCCAGCTTTGGTTGTTTAGCTAGGTGGCTCAGTGGATAGAACTTCAGGCATAGAGTCAGCTCAAATCTATCTTCAGACACTCACTAGCCGTGTGACCTTGGTAAGTCACTTCACCCTGTTTGCCTCAGTTTCCTCATCTATAAAATGAGCAGGAGAAGGAAATGTCAAACCACTCCAGTTTCTTTGCCAACAAAATCCCAAATGGGATCATGAAAAGCCAGACACTACTGAAAGGACACAACAACCAGCATTTAATGTGAATATAGGCTTTTATACAAGTCTCTTGAAACTGCAGAAGATACATCTCAATGGAGATGAGAAATCCCTGATGCCAGGAATGAAGTCAATGTCCTTTCCCAAGTCTATCATGGGTGATTCTCAGAAGCCTGAAAACAATTATTATTTGATAGATTTGTAGTTGTTTGTCCTTCATTCTTGAAAAGGAGCAATGACATCAGGAAGGTGATGTTTTGACTTGCAAGTGAACAGGATTTAAGTGAGGCAAGGCTGTGCAAAGTCACCAGCCTCACTGTCTCCTCCAGTGCCATCTGGATTCAGTAGATCAGGATGGCTGAATGGTTTTGGGAGTGTTGTGGTTGAAGGTCTTCAGCACTGACGAAACTATGAGGGGACAGGGTAGACAATGTGCGCTCCTCTTGTTTGAGAAAGGTGGTGGTTTGTTTTCTCTATGGAATAATTCTCAGTGGTTGAATTCCTTGTGTCTATAACACATCGTCAAGATTTCCTCTATGAAGTCTCAATTCCATCCAAGAAGTAGTGCATCAGTCTCTGTGCCCTGATGGCATCTTGTCAGGGACAGTAGAGGTGGTGTGGGTACTGGTGGTGGGTTTGTATCTGGATCATTAGGTACAATGTTACCATGTTTCTCAAATTAAGGTTATAGATTTTAATTATGTAATGGCAACAGTTATCTGTTGACTCCAGTTTTCTATCCCAGCAGATTGTATAATTTGTATTTCCTGTCCTAGCAGGTAGGTTGGTTCTGCTGTATGATTTAGGAAACTGGGTATTTGATCTGTAATTGTTTTTCAATGACTGTATCTCTTTCAGTATTATTGCTTTACATGGTGTAGGTTGTATGCTATTGAAAATCAATAAAATGGAAGAAAAACATTTTTTTCTTAAAAGTAAACTGATCTTGTGTTTCTGATGTGTTTTTTAAAAAAGGTTTCCCTTTTTCAATAGTGAAAATTCTTTTTATATTTCCCAAGGAATTCCTACCCTAAGCATGAGCAATCAAAGACTTATGAAGGGACATGCATTTTGGTGAGCACATCTACAATCAACCTTATGCTCACATTGCGTTAGAATGTAAGATTCTTCAGGGCAGGGGCCATTTTTAGTTTTTTCTTCTGTTCCTAGAACTTAATATATTGCCTCACAGTTAACAGGGGCTTAATAAATGCTCATTGATTGATTGATTTTGCATCATTCTAATCATTCTAAAAAAAATGACAGAACACCTAAAATTGATACTTTCTGCTGTCTTTACCTGCTGTCCAAGGTGGACAACCATTCTCTAAGTAGGTCAGGTTTATTTAGTCAATTAAGTTCCTCAAAGGGAGGGCCCTGGAGAAATTAGACATGCTTCTACTTGGCATTAGTATGTATTATACAATCAGGAGCCCTAAGGATGTACAATGTTTATAAGAGCCTCACAGCCAGGAACTACAACACAATGCTCAATATTTGGTGACTTGATTTAGGGAATGTAGGCTGGGCGATCTCAAACAGTTAGACACAACATTTAAGTATCGACACTGCCATACAGCATTGCACTCCAAATGTCCTTGTCTATCTAATGAAAATATTTAACTTTCAGAATGAACTTAACCTTACTTTGTGTCTGTGCAATAACAGCCTTGCACAAATTTTTCGAATCTTTCACAAGGACAAGGCTACATACTTCCCTAGGACTCCTGCCATACTTGTCACTTGCATTTCAGTGCAGCATGAGTTAGTTGTCCAAGGGTTCCTAAATAATAGTAACGATAACTTTATTATATATTTAAAAGATTATATATATATAAATTATATATATATAAATATATAAATATTATATATTTAAAAGAAATAGCAAGTTGCAACTTCATAGATATCATTTTTTAAATTTATACTGTTATGGAAATGCTTGTTTTATTCTATAAATTAAAAATAAACTATAGCTAACATTTATATAGAGCTTACTATATTCTTGGTACCGTGCTAAGCACTTTACAGTTATTATCTTATTTGACTCACATTATGACCTTGGGTAGTGTTGTTCAGGCATTTCAGTCATGTCTGATTCTTCAGGACCTCATTCGGGGTTTTCTTGGCCAAGATACTGGAGTAATTTGCCATTTCCTTCTATAGCTCATTTCACAGATGAGGAAACTGAGGCAAAGCAGGATTAAGTGACTTGCCCAAGGTCACACAGCTAGTAAGTGTGTCTGAGGCTGGATTTGAACTCAAGTCTTTCTGACCAGGTTCGGTACTCTATCCGCAGCACCTTGTAGCAGCCCACATTTTAGATATGCTTGTTGTATTACCACTCCATTCATCCTACCTCCAAGACACCAAAATAGCTAAAGAAAACAAGGAACTGAATTTTGTAGGTTTCCTGAAAACTAGTCTTACCATATTATAGAAATATGTCTTTAATGGCAAAAATTATTTCTAATTTGTGCTCAAAATGGAACATTCTCACGAACACTATTTTCCTTTATTGGCTGTGTAAATAATAAGTCAAAGTTATTAGAGGAAGCTTCTCAAACTGAGTAATTGTAGAAGTAATCATCTTGAATCTTTCATTCAATTAAAATAAGAGAATATTGCTGAGAATTCCACCTCTGATAAAGGGCTTTGTTAATTAGCAATTATGACATCTGATCATTTCTATAGCTCAGGAGAATATGTGGTTTATGTGGAAAACACTGGCATGATTGCAGATGGTGAATAGTCTTTAGTCAGTAAGGGACTGTAGAATGAGACTGGATCACTTGCTTACAGACCAGCTTGTGTTGCTTCATTGGCACTTTAGTTCTCCAGGCTGGTCTAGAACTCTAGACTTGAAGTCAGGATTCAAATCAGCTTCTAACCTTACTAGTCACTTGAACTTCAAGAGCATCAGCTTTCCCTTTCGTAAAATAGGAATAATACCTGTAGTATATATCTCATAGGATTATTGTGAAGATGAAATAAAATGATAAATAATAACACTATTTAATAATACCTATCTATCTAATAATCCATACTATTTATATAATAATCACT
>CM053769.1:125361668-125409187 GCA_028658325.1 Potorous gilbertii
TTATAATATTTCTGTATAGCATATTATTATATAATAATCTGTACTATTTAGTAATATCTATCAATCTATCTATTTTTAAAGTCTGAAAACAGATTTGGATTCATTGTTCCATTTGGTCCCCACAACAACTCTGAGATAGGAGATACTACTATCCCCATTTTACAGATGAAGACACTGTCACTCAGCAAAGTTAAGTGACTTATCTTTGGTGAGACTTGAACCCAGATTTTTCTGTCTCCAAGTCTGATGTCGAATCTACCATACCACATGCTTTGCACAATTTAGGGTGCTAAATAAATATCAGTTTATTATTATTCTACCAAATGAGTTTCAAGATTCTAACTGTAATCTTACATTTAAACTAAGAAAACTTGAGCAATAACATAAAAAAAAATCCTTTGTAGTATTAGAGCTATGGAGTCCTTGGAATCATTGCATGTGCAATTAAGTAGTCAAAAGAAATTAGGTGGCTACTCATTATATCCTTCAGGGTAACAGTTTTCTTTAGAGTCGAATTTATCTTAGTTCTATGAATTCTAAAGTAAAATGGGAATTATAGCCTCAAAGTTCCAGTAAGACGTATTTGTTCTTCCTTTCCCTAAGTTGTCTGGTTCTCCAATAGTGATTGAGTTACTGTAAACAGACAAGAGTAAGTGGCTCTTACTTTACGGCTATGCCATAAAGCAGGTTGGGTTGAATTTTTCTGCTATTTGTGGGCAGTGGTATATGACATGCATAGCACATCACAGATGATATGCTATGTTACACTAATGTCAGCAATGAGGAAAAGCCCACTTTCCCAGGACCTCATGACTATTAAATCAAGAAAATAATCTTAACACAAAGTTTATCATGGGTAACCCAATGGAAATTGCCACTGTTGTCTCCAAGTTTCCTACACAAAATTATTTCCTTTGCCACCACAACATCTGAAATACAATTGATGGTAAAGTGCCGTCCATTAAAGGCCATTGTTTACCTTCATACAGGAGACCTCACAACTTCCTACCAGTGGCATTATTCTTTACAGAAACATGGATAATAGATACAGGAAGCATCAATGCAGTTCGAGCAGATCCGGTACAAGACAATATACACAGCTAGGGTTCCAAGGAGATTGAATTAGAATCTTTCTCATTTTAAGAACAGGATTTGGCAGCAGAGAACCAAAGAAACAATCATCACAACAAATGAAATGGCATGGTCAATTAAGGGGTAAGTAAGATGTCCTATAATCTGTTGATATCAAATAAGCATGATGAAAGGGCTTGGAAAATATACAAATCCACCCTTTGAAAGGGTATGAATTCTAAGGTTTTAAGGACTTGCAAACCCCCAAATTACTAGCACAGATTTTTTTGGACAGTGTGTAGAATACTGAATTTAATGAAAAGCAAATCTGGCAATGAAGAGACTGTAACCATAGTACTGATGAAATATAGAAGAGAGATATGCCAAAATGAGACAACAGAAAAAAATTAATAATGGAATTTGGAAAAATTTTCAGAAACCAATATTAAAACTTTAATACGCATAGTTCACTAAGAAGGTCCCAAAGTTCATCGAGGCAGCATTTATATTCTAATGGAATATTAGAAGGGGCACTTTGCCATCATTGAGAAGGCAAAATAATCTGATAAAAGTTATGCATGTTCATTCATGTAAAACATACTTCCATATTAGACATGATATGAAAGAAATGGACAACAAAAGAAAAATAAAAAAGTAAAATAAATAAAAAACCCCTAGTAGTCTATGTATTTAGTTTCCATCAGTTCTGTCTTAGAGGTGGATAGTAGTGTGCTTCAAAGGTCCTTCAGAATTGCCTTGTATCTTTATATATTTATATTCCTTTATATTGCTGGGAATTTTTGTTGTTGGTGTTGAGTCATTTCAGTTGTGTTGGACCTTTTCTGATCCATTTTGGGGTTTTCTTGGCAAAGATAATGAAATGGTTTGCCATTTTCTTTTCCAGTTCATTTTACAGATGAGGAAACTGAGGTTAACAGGTTAAGTGACTTGCCCAGCATACACACAGCTAGGAAGGGTCTGAGGCTGGATTTGAACTCATGAAGATTAATCTTCCTGATTCTAAGCTGCATCTAACTGTCTGTAGCTGAATCATTTACAACTGATCATTGTAGAATATTGCTGCTACTGCGTACAGTGTTCTCCTGGGTTCTACTCACTTCACTTTACAACAGTTCATGTAAGTCCAGATTTTTCTAAAAGCATCCTTCTCATCATTTCTTTTTTTTTAAGATTTATATTTATTTTTAGTTTTCAATATTCATTTCCATAAGACTTTGGATTCCAGCTTTTCTCCTCATTTTTCCTCTCTCCTCACCCTAAGAAGGCAAGCATTCTGATTACCCCGTCCCCCAGTATGGCCTCCCTTTTATCATCCCACCCCCTCTTATTCCCTTCCCCTTTACTTTCTTGAAGGGCAATAGATTTCTATACCTCATTGCCTGTACACCTTATTTCCCAGTTGTATGAAAAACAAATGAAAAACAATTTTTTAACATTTGATTTTAAAACATTGAGTTCCAAATTATCTTCCTTCTTCCCTCCCCACCCACCCCCATTGAGAAGGCAAGCAAGTCAATATAGATTGTAAAAGTGTAGTTGTGCAAAACATCTCCATAATAGTCATGTTGTGAAAGACTAACTATATTTCCTTCCATCCTATCCTGCCTCCCCCAATTATTCTGTTTTCTCCTTTGACCTTGTCCCTTTTCAAAAGTGTTTGCTTATGGCTTCCCCTCCCCCAATCTGCTCTTCCTTCTATCATCCCCCTTCTTATCCTCTTCCCTCTTACTTTTTGCTAAGATACCCATTTGAGTATGTATATTATTTCTTCCATAAAAACAAATCTGATGAGAGTAAGGTTCACTCATTCTTTCTCATCTCCCCCCTCTTACTCTGCACTTTTCCTTTTGAAGGAATTATTTTCTTCAGTGAGCTTTTGGACCTCCTTTTCCATCTGACCAATTTTGCTTTTTAAGGCATTATTCTCCCCATTGGCCTTTTGGACTTCTTTTGCCATTTGCATTGGTCTATTTTTTTAAGGTGTTATTTTCCGAAGTATTTTTGGGGGTCTCCTTTAGCAAGTTGTAGACTTGATTTTCATGATTTTCTTGTATCACTCTCATATCTCTTCCCAATTTTTCCTCTACTTCTCTTACTTGATTTTCAAAATCCTTTTTGAGCTCTATCATGGCCTGAGGCCAATTCATATTTCTCTTGGAATGTAGGAGCTTTGACTCTGCTGTCCTCCTCTGGTTGTATGCCCTGATCTTCCTTGTCACCAAAGTAAGATTCTATAGTCTGAGTTCTTTATGATGCTTACTCATCTTCCTAGCCAAACACTTGACTTTCTAACTCTTTGTCAAGAGCTCTACTTATAGTGGGGATGGGTGTACCATCTCAGGTTTCATGGATTTTATATCAGCCACTCAATCCCTCGCCATCAGAGCTCCTGAAGCAACCTTTGCTCCTGCTGCTGCTGCCACTGCTACTTGTCACTATTGCCCAGCACCACCACCACTCCCAACATCCTGGGGCTAGGGCTGGACCTAGCCAGACCATGTCCTCCTCTTTCACCCGGGTCCCACCAAACTTTCCCACTGACTTGTTAAAGTGTTTGTGGGTTGAGAAATCTGGAAACTGCCACAATTGCCAATGATTCAGACCCCTAAGGTCTTCTCTGGCCCATCTGTGCAGGTGCACAGCTCCCTTCATGGTGGGAAAGAGTCTTTCTGTCATCTTTCCAGTTTTCTTGGGCTGGGGATTTTTTTCCACTCTGTCATTTTGTGGGCTCTGTAGCTCTAAAATTTGTTTAGAGTCATTTTTAATAGGTATTTGGAGGCTTTGGTGGAGAGCTCAGGGAAGTCCCTGCTTTTACTCCCTGTCTTATCATTTCTTATAGTTTATAGTATTGCATCATAATCATATACAACAGCTTGTTAAGCCATTCCACAACCGACGAGCATTACCTCAATTTCAACTTCTTTGCCACACAAAAAGAGCTGCTATAAATATTTTTGTATATGTAGGTCCTTTGCCCTTTCTTATGATTTCTTTGGGATACAAATCTAGTCAATGATGTCACTGGATCAAAAAGTATGCACAGTTTGGTTGCCCTTTGGGCATAATTCCAAATTATTCTCCAGAATGTTTGGATCCATTCACAACTCTACCAACAGTACATTAATGTCTCAATTTTCTTACATCCCAGAAGGGAAGTTTCAACGTATGAATTCTGTTGCCTGTTTTGTAACAAACTGCAGGAACTGGGACAGGTGAGTAAATTATTCTGTGCCTCTGTTTCTCTACCTGTAAAGTGAGCTTAATAATGCTAAATGTGAACCTGTCTCCAGAGGAGGCTTGGTTAATTAATCAAAGATTATGCGTAAATGTTTTTATCTTTTGGGAGCCCACTTATTACATTTGTGATCAAATTTTTTTTGCAGGTGCCTAAATATGAACTATCTTTTATGTAACTGTTTGTGCCTTTTGTATATCATTATGCTAATAATGAAGCTGGGCATTGGTATTGGGTGAACTGGGATTGATTTCTTGTCACCTCCCATAGAGACTAAAGGCTTAGCGTTTTGAGAAACATCAAAGACAAACCACATATTTAGGTTCATGAGGAAAACAAAGAAGACAGCTAAAGAAAAGAAATTTTAGTTTATGAGGTCTGGGATTAGCAAGAGGACCTAGTTCTCAGATATTTCAAGGAAGGGAGAATTAGTTCAACTGAAGGAAGGAGGAGACAAGTTGGATTCAGATAAGAGAAGGTTTTTAGCTCAGCTCAGACCTAGCAGGAGAGAAGATGGGATTCCTGTGCTAGGTACCAAGTAAATCTGAGACAAAATAGAAGAAATGGCCCTTGGCCTTATAGAAACTTCTTGGTGAATTAAGCAAGAGGGAAATCTCTTAGAAAGATATTAGAGTAGTAGCAAGGCTTAGTTATCCAGACTGAAGAGAACAAGTAAAATTGTTGCAAAACTAGACTGCAGATCACTTCTGTGGTTCTTTCCTTCAAAAAATGGTCATCACCTAATGGCAACAACCGTTGAAAAAATATCCACTATGTGCAAGGCACTATGCTAAGTACTGGAATAAAAAGCCAAAAAAACTGTGACTTTCCCACAATCATCTAGTTCAGGACTTCTTAAACATTTTCCATTCAGACCCCATTTAGTGCTTCTTAAACCCATATGGAGTCACTACTCACAGTTTAAGAAGCCCTGATTCTAGTCTGTAAGTGGCAAAGTGGGAATCCTATCTTAGGATCTTTAACACCAAGGTCAGTCTTTCTACAATACTGCACTTCCCATGCACCAAGATAAAGAAATACAAAATGAATTGAAGAGGGATAATGTTCTAACAACTTGGGGAAACAGGTTTCGTGTAGGAGGGGCTACCTGAGTCCAGCTTTGAAGAAAGCTGAGAATACTAAAAGAAGAGAGTGAATGCCAGTAAGGAAGGAGATAATGTTAGCCTGGCAACCACAACTCCCAAGATGGATTCCGCAGAGATGGTTACCCTAGGTACAAGGTGCTGGCTAGGTCTGCATCCATTCAAAAACACAGATTAGACACTCTCTCTGATGTTCTTGCTTTTAATAGCTAACCAGTGGAGCTAATCAGTTTAAAGCAAAAAGATTTGATAAAATGGCATAATAAGGAAAATAGCAATAAAATATTTTTTCTATAAACTTGAGACATTCTCTCCCACAAATACACAGATAATGAATGGGGAGCATAAAAACATGCAGGGAAAACACAGGGAGAAGCCCACAACTTGGGGCAATGTGACTGGAGACATATGTGGAAGAGTAGACATGTAGAAAATGTGATCAGGGTTCACTGTGCATGGATAATTCATCTCTCCAACACTACAAGGCCACAGATGAATCTGAGTGATGTCATCACCTGATGCTACTGCACTGCTGGCTGCCACTCTCTGTTTGTGCCATCTTTTGCCAGGCATGGCCCCAGTGAGCATGAGGTCTTGGAGTTTCTCTGGAAGATTACTCACTCTCTCCATCTCCACCAACTGGCTTCCTTCAAGTCCCAGCTAGAATCTCATCTTCTACAAGGAAACTTTTCATCCTCCTTGATTGTATTGTCTTCCCTCCATTGATTGCCTACAATTTATCATGTCCAACCCTTTGTGACCTCATTTGAGGTTTTCTTGATTTTCCCCTCAGCTTATTTTACTGGTGAGAAAACTGATGCAATCAAGGTTAAGTGACTTGCCCAAAGTCACACATCCAGCAAGTGTCTGAGGTCAGATTTGAATTCAGGAAGATGACACTGACTCCAGGCCCAGCACTTAGGTCATTTCACTACCTAGCTGCCCTACCATATCTATAAATTCTTTGTAAATAATTGTTTGCATGTCCCCTCTCCACCACTCCCATAGACTGAGATCTCCTTGAAAGCAGGGACTGTCTTTTACCTTTTTTTTTTATCCCCGGAGCTTAGTGGAATGCCTGGCACATAATAGGTATTTAATAAATGCTTATTCCCTGACTAACTCTGTTTCTAGCTTTTGGTTTTATCTGAAGTCTCTAGCAGTAGGGCCATCTCCTCACAGCTCTATCAATTTAAAAGTCAGGAAGTCCTCCTTGCCTAGGACCAAAAAGACAGCAACAGTTGCCTTAGGATAAAATCTGTTTCTTGACTTTCTCTTGTCTTTCTAAGTGGCCTTTTGATCCTTTCTAAAATGTCTTGGCTAAAAGGTATTTATCTCCAGCCGGATAATCTTTGCCCCAGGTTCTAGGCTTCCCAGGACACATAGAAAGGTCTTCCCATCTAGCTAATGCCCTCAGGCTTTTTCTTTTCTTTGCACTAAACTTCCGAAGGGGTATCTGGGCTTCTGGGCCCCATGGATGACCCCTCTCTAGCTCCTGGTGAATATTCCATATGCATGGGAAGGAGAGGGAGAAGCAGCTGGCCCCTATGGGCCATTACTTGGAGGATGAGGTAGATACTCTGTCTGGTTTTTGTTCACCTTATGAAAATCTTTGAGGAGCAAACCTCTGACCATGCATGACTGGGGAACTTGCATTGGGTAAAGACCAAATTTTTCCTAATCGGCTCCTGAGCTAGCATTCCTATACTGCAAGAATGGAGGATAATTTATTCAAAGACACTAAGACAGGACAGGAAATGCCAAATTCAGGGAAGAGCTAGTGGGCCAATTTGGCTGGAATACTGCATAGAAGATAATGTAGTGAAGGAGAGTCATATAAAACAAATCAAGCCCGATTGTGAAGGATTTTAAATACTAGTCTGAGGAGTTTGTATTTTATCCTAGAAGTGAATGAGAGGCACTAAAAATTCTATGAGCAGAGGAGCAACATGGCCAACCCAGTGGTGTGTGTCTGGTAGTCTAAAAAGTCGTTGTTTTAATAGAAGGATGGTGTCCAGAACACCAATGGTGACCAGGTGTCATCTGCTCTGGTCAGATCATATCTAGTGTATGGTGTTGATTTTTAGTTAGTGTGTTTTAGGGTGGAAAAATACACACACATACACACACACACATGCACAAAACATATGCACACATACAACTGGAACAGATCCATCAAGGGGAAAAGATGTTTGTGGATAGACTGGAAAACACAGTATGGAAGGATTGGATGAAAAGAGATATGTTTAGCCCAGAGAGAAGACTTAGAAGGGACATGAAAATTGTCTTCTAAGATTTTTTACAGAAAAGAGATTTAGATTAATTCTGTTTGGCTCCAGAAAACTAGAGGCAGGGGGTAGAAGCTGAAAAAAAGGCAGATTTAACTGGTTTATGGAAAAACTTGGTATGGTGGAAGGAGCACTCGTCTCAGAGTCAGGACCTGGGTTTGAATCCTGACTTCCATTTCCTACTAGTGTGATTTTAACCAAGACACTTAATCTCTCTGGTCCTCAGTTTATTCATCTATAAAATGGGCAGTTTGGGCTAGATGGCTCTGAAGTCTCTTCCAATTCTGGGTTTATGATCCTATGAGCCAGTGAACTTTGTGACAATTATATTTATCTAAGGTTAGAAGAGAGGGACCTGAAACGTAGTACATTCTTCCTCTTTTGAGGGCTTTGAACAGAAGCATGCCTTCAGGACTATCTCTGTAGTAATTCTTGGCCAAGTTAGATTAGATTAGAATAGATGGTCACTGAGATTCCTTTCATGTCTTGGATTCTGTGCAAAAACTAACGAAATACATACATACCACATACATACACACATATGTATGTGTACATACATGTGTGTATGTATGTACCTATATATATCCTTAAGATTTGTGTAAACTGTAATTATAAATTGCACAATTGTAGATAAAATAATAATTTGGGAGAAATAGGTTCCGCTCTCCTACTATCATATTAGCCTTTTCAGTTTCTCAATTTATGAAATGGGAATAAAGATTCTTCTCTCCGCTGCTTCTTTCAGAATTTATGAAGATAGTATAAGGGCATTGAGATTTGAATTTTTAAAGAATATATAGAATATCAATACAAGACACTATTACTATAGTGATCCTTGTCTATGAAACTATACATTCAAAATGTTTATGGAAATTGTATTTTTTGATACAATTTTTATGAAAATGTAAGGGATCTTCCTTAAACAGTTTGCACTCCATTCAGATCTTTTCAATCCAACAAAGATTTAAAACTGAAAGAAACCTCCAAAGGTATCTAGCCCAAACCTTTCATTTACAGATGAGGAAACTGAGGTACAGGAAGTTAAATGACTTGCCTACAGAGAGTAAGTATCCAACTTGGGATTTGAACACAAGTCCTGACTCCAGAGCCTTCCCACTATTTTAAAGTAAGTTTAGTGTTTTCAGCCTAAAGTTCATAGGATCCTCATGAATCCTCTATATATCTTTAGGGAAAATTTGTTTCTCTTGGGTTTATTAATCTAGCTAGAAACAATATAAATTTATTACATGTTAACTGTCATCTTTACTTTATTATATAGAGGTCAGAGGTAAGGAGAAGGGCTGCAGCTATCCAATTCTTCCCATGCCTCTTCCAGTGCCTCCTCGTTTATTCTTTGTCATAGTCCCAGGCTCATATCCCAGGCTAATGATGCCAATGACTCTGACTGTGACCATGCATGAGTCATCTGACCCTGGGATAGAGCTGGACAGTTTGCAAAGTACTTTCCCTTCAAGACACCTTTAAAGTAGGTGGTGAAAATTTTCTAAGCCTTATATTAAAGATGAGAATATTTCCCAAATTGACAGAGCTAGTAATTGATGGGTTCAAAACTTGAACTCAATCTTCTGAGTCCAAGTCTAAAGGTGTTTACATTATGTTGCGCTGCTGGCTTGGAGAGCTGGTAATAATATTTGGTTATGACATAGGAGCATGGTCAACCCAATAGTGTGTGTACGGCAGTTGAAAAAGTTCACAGAGTACTTTCCTTATATGACCCCCTAAGGTAGCTGTTTGAAGGAAAAATAATTCCATTTTATTGATGAAGAAACTGAGACAGAGAAGTAAAGTTGTGACTTGCTTTTTGATCACACAGCCAATTGGATTCAGGATTTGAACCCAGGTGTCTTGAATCCAAGTTCAGTGCTCTTTACATGATAGCACATATGGCAAATTAGACTTTTCCTGTATTGACCATCCCCTCCCCCAGTTCATTTCACGTTTCCTCTCATCTTACCACATCCCATAATGGTTCAGAGATTTTTTTTATGGGAGACTTTATGGGTGATAAAATTGTCATATATTTCTTGGGGGTACTACTAGAACCTCATGCCAGTCAAGGTTGAACTAATTCATAGATGAAAAAACTGGTGGAATTTCAGTCATCACTCAATGTTTATTGTTTGTTGAATTGATTTAGAGAAGATGGAAAGGCTCCCATCACTGACCAAATCCTTCTTCAGTCATTAAAATTCTCCCATTTGGGGTTCATCTCTTTAGTTTAAGACTTCAATCTTTGTAAAATGGCAAATACCTTAGTAGGGTTTAAAGATTAAGCTTTCATTAGTCAAGTACAACTTAGTGTGAAGAAAAGTTGGATAAGATTTTGCACCTGAAGGTTGGTGAAGGAAGTACCATCAAGGCAAGGATGGGAAAGGGCGTATAGTGAGAGACCTGCTGATATCAAATACCTATTTCAACTACTTTCGTTTTGCCTCTGGCTGGCCTTGACTCCAGTCCAGATCCCACTGACAATCTTTCAAGAGAACATGGAAATCTATTCTAGGAATTAAGCCCTCCCAGGTGATTTTCTCAGTTTTGACTTGTTATAGCTAAATTCAAATTAATGAATATTTATTGGGCACCTATTATGTGCAGGACACTATGCTATGAGCTGTGAAAAATACAAGAAAAATATAGAGCATGGTCCCGGTCATCAAAAAGATTACAGTTTAATTGAGAATATAAGACAAAAAACAGCTAGTTAAGTAACAGTATGTAAGCTAAATGGAATCATAGGTTTTAGACCTTTGATTGAATTCTAGAAAAAATGTGGTTAGCTTCACTGATTTCAGCCAGGTCATTATCCTCCTTTTATATATGAGGCAAGTGAAATAAAAACAACTAAGGGAGGGAAGGAAATAAATATTTATTAAATGCCTACTATGCATTGGTGCTTTACAAATACTGCACTGATCCTCCCAACAACTCTGTGAATAAGGTGCTTTAATTTTTATCTTCATTTTATAGTTGAGAAAACTGTTTACTGAGGTTTGTATCTACTGTTAAGCCATTTAACCCCTGTTTGACTCAGTGTTCTAATCTATAAAATGGGGACAATAGAGTAGTACCTAGGTCTAGTGTGAGATCAAATGAGGTAACTGCAAAGTACTTATCATAGTACCTTGTGCATAGTAAGCATGAAATAAATGGTAACTATTATTATAAGATGTAGAAAGAGCTGAGGCAGGAATTCTTAACCTTTTTTGGGCCATAGATCATTTTGATAATTGGTGAAGCCAATGGGCTCCTTCTCAGAATCATGTTTTTAAATTCATAAAATAAAATATATAAAATTATAAGGAAAACCAATTATATTGAAAAACAACTATCAAGATAAATATTTTTAAAAGTTTCCATACTCTTCACATAGGGAAAACTGCTCACTTTGGGTAAATCTGTGGGAGAATCTGTCTGAGCATGAGTTGGCAAGGGTGGGTACTGATAAAGAAACACCCTTCTACCCCCAGGAGATCCCTTAGGGGTACTGAAGACTATTAGAAAGTGTTATTATCTCATCAGAGTCCTCAGTTCTTAGTGCTCTTGGGGAGGTTAAGTTTATCCCAAGCAATCAGAGGGAGCGAAGTCTCCTTCTAGCTCTGGAGAGAAGTCATGGAGGAGTAGATTGAGTGGATAGAAGCCTAAAATTCACTCTTTACCCATCAAGCCTGAATCAGGGTTAGGACAGTGATTCCCCATGAAGTAATGTCTAGGAAGAGATGAGAAAAGGGTAGGCACTTAAAGAGACTGAGGGATTCGGGTTTTGTTTAATTGAAAGAGCCAGAAGTCCCATGATGACCATTAGCACCTGAAGGTAGAAGAACCTCAATGTATCATTAAATACTAAAAAACTGGATTAAAAAATCTAAAGTAAGATGTTCATCACATTTTGAGATTTCTATCCAGCACTCACCATCAAATATGTTAGGTACCCTAGGCCAAGTTTCTCCCAGTCAGGAGGAAAGGGCATTAGGAATGGAGAGTCTAACTGAACTCTTCCACTCCTATTTTTATTCAACTATTTCAGAAACTGACATCATGGAAACTCTTGCAAGAGAGGATAGAAAATACATATTATTGACACCTGAAGCCTTCACTCCTGCCTATGTCCATCAGGGCAAAATATACAGAGGTAGGTAGGTTTTGTATTTCTTTGTATTGGTATCTTTTTATAAGCCCTTTAGTATTATTATTTCATTATTTATTATTGGGTGTTCGGGATATGTCAGGCTCTTGGGAAATATGTGATAGAAAGTTGGCACGTAGAGTTTTTATTTCAGAGGGGGTATGTGTTTGTTTGTTTTTTTTAAAATATTTCACATTATCATTAAAAACCCTCATAACAAACTTCTCAAGAAGTCTCTTCAGTCGACTAGCATTTAGCCTATGCATTTACAGCCTTCTTTGCACTTATTATATTTATTATATATTATATATTATATATATATTATATTTAAAAACATATTGATTTTTAATGTGTATTTATTATACATTAAAAATACATATTATTTAGCAGGAAGACTTTCCCAAAATTCCTGGATTTGATACATTCAGCAATACATAGAAGTATCAAAGTGTTCTAATAGCTATACCTGGAAGGGACCTTACAGGTTACCTAGGCCAACCTCTTCATTTTGACAGATGAAAAAAGTGAGACCCAGAGAGGTAAGTGATCTCTCAAGGTCATACTGGTTGTAGAATCAGGCAGAGCTGGGGTTAAGTCTTGTCTGTATGACCATGGATAAGTTATTTAACTTCTCAGTTCTCCCACATAGATGAAATCACATCATTTTTTTGTCTAGACAAAAAAAAAATCATACAAATATATCTCAAGAAAAGGCTATTACAAAATGCCTTTTGAATATTCTTGGCACTGGTTCTTGCCAACACTTTCTCCAAGATCATGTATATTTGATGTGACATCTTCCTGTCTCCATTCTTTCACCTTCTGCCACAAAACCTTACAGATAAAGACTAGTTTCTTTTTTTTTTCAAAGATAAGGACTGCGTTAGAGGCAAATTTGATTAAAATACAATAAAAATCATTGTAAAGCTAAGCAACCTATTGAAGAAGTGAATAATATTTCAATTTTTTTTTATATCTGAGACTAGAACTCATTGTGCCACTTTGAAATTTGTCCTCCGTATTCCCTGAGCTGTGGTTGCATATAGAAAATAGAATAGGAGACAGTCCAAACTCCATCAATTTAAAAAAGCACCCAATATGATTCCTGCATTCAGCTGTATATGCATTTCCACTTTAGTTCTCTACTCTGTACAGAAGAAGATATTCAACCCATTGTATGGGGCAAGCAGAGATAGACTGTCAAAGCCCTGCTTCGTACTGTGTGTGACCCTCATGTTTGAGCTCTACTTTCTGTCTTGGCATACAAGAATACTTGAAATCAATGAAAAGGATGGCTGTTTGGCAGTTGGTCAGTGTCCCTGCCAACATGTTCCTCCCTGCCACAGATCGGAAACAGCAGGGACGACAGAGGAGGAGGGATGGGGAAGAGATCTGATCACAGCTGTTGCATGCTTTGGCTTGATAAAGTAAACCAAGGGGATTGAGAGGCTGTCATGAATCCTTCTCCAATGTGTATCTGAGTCAAGGAGCTGGGAAACCTCAGGCCAGCCCTCTAAAAACAGAAAGTAGGTTCAGAGAATGTGCAGAATTTCCTACTTCACTCTTCCAAATTACTGTTCAGAAGAATACAGGGTTCTGAGTCTTTCTGCCTCTCTCCATTCTTTTGTGATCAGCCAGGGATTTAATGGCAAAACAGAATGGAAGAAGCCCCCTGCCTCTCTTTCTTCATACTAGCTGAAGTTACACTTCTCAGACTATTCTCCTTTCATCTTTCCCCAAAAGGCTCTAATTTTTATTTTAAGCCTTTCTCATGAATCCATGAGATTTTGCTGAATTAGATGTGACTACCTGACTATCGGTTTTACCGTCTTCCTATACAGAAATTGATTGCTATAGTTTTCATGTACTCAGACCCTTATAATACTCCTTCACTGATTGACTCAGTTTCCCACATAAACTGATCAAGCTATCTCCTTGGTTGTATGTGTATGTGTGGTGTGTGTGTGTGTGTGTGTGTGTGTGTGTGTGTGTCCAGTCACAGCATTGGCAGCACATAAAGGGAGGCACCAAGAACCCAGATTATGTTTTCAATGAATTACAGACACACGGAGAGTATACATCTTCAGTAAATAACCTTCCATTTTCACATGGATTATTTAAAATTTCTGATGAAACTGCAGAAATGTCAATGCCGAGTAGGGGCAACCAATAAGAGAACAACTCCATGACCTTACCTCTTCTCCTCTCTGGCATGACTGCTATTATCTTCAAGGGGAGGAAAAAAACCCCACAACTCTCCTCATCTCTTGTTATACTTTTTTTGTGATCTAGGATGTTGTTAATATGACTCCATGTTATATAAAACAGATACACTAATGTCACCAAGTCCCCAAAGTCCTGAATCAACCCTACTCCTTCAGAAAGAAAGAAAATAAGAAACTGAAAGCAAAGGTTTAACAAAGGCTCATGTTCTAAAGAGGAGAATAGCTATACCATGTCACTGGCCCATTCCTATTCGAAATGGGATATTTCAAGGGCCCTTGAAAGAAGGTCAGAGACTGAAGAAGATTACTACGTCTGACTGAATATCTCATCAAAGTACAAAGTCAATGCACAACTTTGGTTGGCACTCTAAGACACTTCTAACCTGGTTCTGTGCACATGTTCTAGTTCTAGCTATTAATGGTGGTCAACAAGACAGGACCATATGACTCACAAAGCAAGCATCCTGCCCCAATTCCTCCTTGGGAATAGTAGTGGTAGTTCAAACCAGTATCTTTAGGAAACCAAATTGTTTGGACTCCATTTTGAGATGAGAACAATCCAGCTCCTCACTCTGTGCAATTTCCCCTAACTACCTCTTGATAACAAGGAGAAAACAATGAAATCATTTTCCAACAGATCAGAGGGTAATCTTTCCGATCCACCGCTAAGGACACAGTCTGACTGATGAGGCCCTCCTCATAACAAGGTTATTATCCATGAGGTTACCTGGTTTGTAAATATTCTGGAAAGACAATCAAGGATGACCTTCATCCTATCAACATATATCATAAACCCTGGCAATCATTCAAAGAAACACAACGAATACATCATCTTGATAAAAGTAAATCAAAAATAAAATGAGAGGGTGGCAAGGGAAAGAGATAGAAGTAAGAAATACAAAATACATGTCTACCTAAAGCAAATGGAGCCTATGAAATCTATTTGGGAGTAGAAACCACCATAGTTTCCTGACAGGAACCACATAACTTCCACAAAATAGACACCCTTTATTCCTTCTTCCTATAGAAATCTGCCATGCTATTATCTTTTAGGAGATGCTTTAGTATCCACTAGGCAGGGTTTCTGGGGATTTACACTACCACTTCAAAGTTACCCTACAATGCTGTGAGCAAATGCTCAGTTGATCTCTATTGCTCCTCCTCTCCTCCTGTTTCTAATCACAGCTAAAGAATTTCATCATTCTGAACCCCCAAAATCATCCCATTTCTGGTTGTACCCATCTACAGTTTCAATTGCCTTAGTTCCAGTGGGTGGCTGATGTTGCCATCTGGCTAGGTCATCTTGGAGCAGCAGAGGGCCTAATGACTGGAGAGATGGAAGGGCCTAAGAACCATGACTGAGTACTTTTGAGTAATTGCCTTCTGCTGGGGGAAGGAAAGCCAATAGAGGATTTGATGTGAGTTGAATTTTCTCCCAAATGGTGGTTTATTGGCTTCTTGCTGCTTGTGAGATTATATTCTTGTCCTCTCTAGAGATATGTGCTACAGAGCACGTAAATCCTGTATTCTGCAGACAAAACACTAATTTTTACATTAGTCATCTCAACATGGAGTTGGTGGGGAAAGTATCAGCTTGTTGATTACAAAGCCCCAAATAAGGACGACATCTGTGCTTTTCCTCCTTTCACCTTCCTGTAATCTTCAGCCACCCAAAGAGTTGTGAATACCTGGTAAACAGGTATGCCAACCTTAAAGAGGCAGCATATACTTTTAATCCATAGCTTTTTGTACCCAACAGAGAACCACTGAAGCTATGGAGAAAGTACTGTGGAAGTACTGTGTTTTTACCAAAATGCCCTTGAAGATCCCATATGCCTGACCCAGAATTAGCACATCTTGGACTCAGAGATAGATCTGAGGACTCCAAATATTCTGCACAGAATTTTCCAGTGTAGGGTTTCTTAACTATGGCTCCATGTTTCCTATGTCAATACAAGATGCTATCAACACTCCTTACTTCCCCCAGGGAAACTACAGTACCTATCATTGAGCATTAAGCCAAAGGAGGCCTTGGAACACTGTCTAAACCCAGTTCAACAGGGAGCTTACCTGATAATCTTCTCTGATAGCTACTGAAGGAAGTTAAGTGGTCCACTTGGGCCTGGAGTCAGGAAAATCTGAGTCCAAATTTGGTGTCAGACCCAGGGCAAGTTTGCCTCAGTTTCCTCAACTGTAAAATGGAGCTCATAATAGCATATAACTCCCAGGGTTGTTGTGAGGAGCAAATGAGATGGCCCTCCTCAGTACAGTGCCTTACAGAAGTGGTTGACATTGTTATCAAGTCATTTCGGTGATATCTGACTCTTGGTGACCCCATTTGGGGTTTTCTTGGCAGAGATACTAAAGTATCTTTGTACCTTCTCCAGCTCATTTTTATAGATGTCTGGCACATAGTAGGTGCTTAATAAATGTTTGTTCCTTTTCCTTCCTCCTATAGAATTCAGGGAGGAAATTCCCACTGCCATTAGCAAAGCTAGAAGGAAAGGGAAAATCAGGACAAAGAAAAAGCATTAACTGTGATTTGTATACACTATAGAAAACAATATAAAGAATTATTTTATGAACATTAAACCACACAGTTAAATTGAGGCTATTCAGGGAAAATACTAGTAAGCTTATAGCCATGAATTTATAGTACTTAAAGAGACTTGGCAAAACACTTAACAACTTATTTACCTTTCTTGATCCTCATACCAACCCTAGGAGTGAGGTGTGATTTTTATGCCCATTTTACAGATGAGGAAACTGAGGCAAAGGTTAAGTGACTTGCCCAGAGTCACGCAGTTAATAAGTGTTTGAGGCATTATTTGCACTCGGATCTCTCCGACTTCAGGTCCAACTCTCTATCCCCTGTACTAACTCTAATTACAGCTTCAATAAGGCATTGAGCCCTTTTCTGGTGTGCCTTATATTGCATTTTCATTGGCTTCCCTAAACAGAACTAGGTCTGATTTATGGGTAGGCAGGAGAGAGGGAGACAGACACTCATTAGATTGTAAATGTTTGAGAATTGAAGTCAGACCTTTTGTCCTGAGCACGTTTCAAAAGGAGGTTTATTTTGCCTCCTCACGTCAGAATATCAAAAATCTTTTTCTTTTCTTTATTCTTCTGGCCACCCAACTTTGGTCTATCCTGTCACTCCTATTGTCAAAGAATGGGTAAAGGGGAAATGTGTATATTCTAGCTGGAGAAAGATGTTGGGTGGAAAGATGAAACTTAAATAAGACTTCTGGATTATCAGCAGATTTGATTTGCATCTGTGTGAACTTCTCTGTTGGCTCTAATTGCTGATCGCTTATTTATTTCTCTCTAAGAAAATATTCTGAACTTCCAGAACCTTATTAATAGTTACCCAAATTCTCTCTGAATCTTCAGCCACATTACAGGACTGCCAAATGTTCACTTTCCAAACTAGAGAATCCCATATACAATTTTCATCAGTCCCATTTGTAATTTCCATGAATCCCATTTGGAATTTTCACCAATCCCATTTGGAATTTTTTACCAATTCCATTTTCAGTTCATAGAATGGATGTGAATCGTAGGGGAGGTAGGGGAAGAAAGAAGGGACACTGAGTCCAATAGAGAAGGTTGGGTCAGGGATTCAAAATAGGATCATGACTAAAGTTTTTGTTTCTTTGTCTGCTTTTTGTTCTTTGTTATTGCCCTACGCAGGTACTGGTAGGCTGAGATCTCAGTCGGTGCCAATTCCCTACTAACATGGACATTGAATATTTGTTGCACCCCACCTTTTACCCTGTTCCATTGCATGACTAACTGGCATCTGGGTAGCCACCTGCCCAGTGCTTGGAATCTTGCTGCAAACTCTGGTTGTTAAGCCACAGTTCATGTATTATTATGAGAGGACCACCGTTCTGGCCCTTTCATTACAATCTCCTCCATTATTTTTTTCCAACCCTCAGTATCTTGACCTTTGCACATTCTGTTTGGGAAATAACACAGACAATTGGTACATATTACCAGCTAAATGCTTATGAAATTTCATTTTAAGAGACATAACTGAAAAAAGCATAAAAATGTCCAAACTCTCTCATTTAAAAAAATCACTACAAGCCAAGACCTTGTATGATAATGTGTAAGTGCACCGGTACAACTGAATTATGAACATCATAGAAATAAAGTCCAGGAAGGAAAGCTGATAGACCCTTAATGGGCCTGCCATACACACTCTGAGGGAAATTAGCACTAAACAGCTGAATTTCTATGTATCACTCTGAAAATATACCCTCGTACAGGCAGTATGACCCTAATGTGTATATAATATATATGAGCACAATTAGAAAATTACATTCAGTTAGTATACTCAAGTCAACCTTGTAGCACAAGACAATATAACAAATTTACCAACCACCAGAACCATTACTGGTGTCCTCTTAGCTCCCAGCTCTCTTGTTTCACATGCCTTTGAGCCTGTTACACAATGAATGAAAGAAATACAGTCAATCATTTACTACTTCTCCCTCCTCTTCAAAAAAAATAAAAACCCTCTTCTTCACTAGAAGAATAGACGCTCCTTGAGGGAAGGACCTGTTTTCATGTTGGTCTTTGTATGCCCATCAGCAACCAAAACATAGTAGGTGCTTAATAAATACTTGGCTGGCACATAGTAGGTGCTTAGCAAATAATTGTTGAATTAATCAGAATACTTGCCTGGGAATAACTATTTCTAGCTCCGTGACATGGATATCTCTTTTGAAAATGTTGTTCCAGAGAGCAATGTAAGAGATGTTGATTGCTCTATCCAAATGCTAATGTGAATTGGGGAATTTTCAGGGGGAATGGGGAAGTCCATTATATTTCTCTATGGAACAAAGTAGCTTCTTGGGACAAAAGCAGCTGTAGGTTTGGAGAAGACCTTTTATTCTCCCAATTACAGATGGGTAGAGACCCAGTGCAGCCACACCTTGGGTTTGTTACAAATATTTAGAGCAAAGTTCTAATAGGTAGAAACAGTCGGATAAGCATGGAGCTTAGCCAAATCCTTTCATTTCCAACATTCCGGCTTTAGAGTAAACCTGCAGGAAACAAATCAACCAGATTTCACTAGTTTCTGTACCTTTTATCCTAAGGGAACGTGTTATTTTCCCTACTAAACGAATTTTTGAAGGTTGAGATGCTTTTGGGGCTGAAGAGTTTGTTTCAAAAGGTCCTTTTTTGGGGAAACTGGTTGGCTAATTCAAACCTAAGTGTTTGAAAAGGGTAGACCCAGCACTATGAAGGATATGTATAGACGAAGAAAGGCTAGGTTTATCTTAGTCAGTCAATCATTCACTCTAGTATTTATTAAGTGCCTACTAGATACTCCTCACTGCCCCAAACACCATCTGCCTGGAATGTATTGTTTATAAAGTCATGAGTGATCCTAGAAATTGTATGTGAAAATCAGTTTTATTACAGTTTTGCTATTTTATAGTTACACTTTGTAGAAGACATTGTCTCTACCTTCAAAGAAATTATAATCTAGCTGGGGGTAGTCTAATGTCAATTTCTCAATGGACAAATATCCGAGTGATATGTGGTTTTGTATGTCCCATACACAATCACCATCTTTCTGGCCTTGGGAAGAATTACATGCAGGTTAAGACCCAGAAAAGGTGTCTATATTTTCTCTTGTGCAGAAAAAAAGTCTTTAAAATGACTAATTTTGTCTCTAAGTATAAATTATGATTACTATAATTTTACAGGCCAGAATCCCTTGTCCCCCAGGGTCACATATAACATCTGGGTCCTAAAGCTGTAGTCCTTAGACAATCTAGCATTATCTGTACATGTGAAATATATGTTTCTTAATACTCTCCCAACCAAGGAAGGAAACAGATCACTGCATCAAAACGCCACACTTCAATCCTTGCAGAGAAAAAGTGCTTTCTAGGGGTGATGGAAAAGGGAAGGAGAGGCAACGATAGAACCTTCATCCCCATTCGTCTCCTGACTAGGCAGTTCTAGCACCAACATCAAAGCTGCCGCATTAAAATTTAATTTGAATTTAAAATCTCTGACAGGGCCCAGCGTTGGGGAAGCAGGGGTTAACCGCAGAGATAATGAGGCGGCTCTGCTGCTGGTGATTCTGTTGACAGTATTGTGTCACCTAATGAATGTGGTGACATAAATCTTGATGAGGGGGCAGAGGACAGCATCAGAAAAGGAGTAGTAATGAGGAAGACTAAGAAGCTGTGTTATAGACAGAAGAGGAAGACCTATAAAATATCACCGCCCAGGAAGCGGGCTGAATGCTGGTCCAGAGAAAGAGGGGCTATGCTTTGTGTTGGTTTTGAAGACAATATGCCTTTTTCTAACCTCTTTAGTACCTATTAAGTATCTACTAGATACTTATCACTGTACCGGACACCATCTGTCTGGAATGTGGACAAGAAGAAATGTTTATAAAGCCATGAGTGATCATAGAAATTGATGAGAAAGATGAAGAGGAGATGCCTACATGGAGCAAAGGGGCAATACTTATCAGCCAGCTTTCCAAGTCTCCATGGCCAGAGCAATGTAGGAGACAAAAGCCAGGGGCCCAATTCCCTACAGAATTTCCTATGGTCAGCTCCATAAGGGCAAAGCATAAGACTTAAAAAGAAAAAGTACCATTAAGCAATTAAAAATAAAAGCCTTCCTGAAGTCTCTGTGACATCTCATTTCAGTCCTGAAAGTCAGGCCTGGAATGTGCTCAGCAAGCCACAACAAGGCATGGTTCTTTGAACAGGGGCTGATGCTCTCGAGGCCCAAGAGACAGCAGTGCTGTGGCTGGCATTTCCAGGTGGCCCTGTGGCTCCAAGATGGGACTGTTCTCACATCAAACAGACTGTCTCGGAGCTCCATCGATCAACAGCCTGGCTCATTCTCAGCGTGCCCCACCAACTAACCCTGGATTGGGGCAGGGCTGTGGCCTGGGAGTTTTAGAGCAATGAATCTTTGCAGAAAGTAAACCAGAAATCCTGGAGTGCATTGCTGTGATTACAGCTCAGATTCCTAAAGCACTTTCAGGCTTACAAAATACTTTCCTTAGAGCAACCTCTGAACTAGACGGTAAAAAAACCAAACCAAAACAAAAACATCGTTACTCCATTTTACAGATGAGGGACCTGAGGTGCTGAAAGGCTAGGCTGACATGTTTTTGGCAGCTTAGCTAAGCTAGTAACTGTCTGAAGGAGGATTTGAACCTAGCACCAAGTTTTTCTTTTTTGAAGGTCTGGACCTATGATTTCCTGCCCTGTCCCCTTCTCCAAATCCATCCCAGAACAAAAGTAAGACTAACCACCGGTCCCCTTGATATTCCTCATGTATAATACTCTACTGGAATGCTTTCTCTCTCTTTATCACCATCTCCCTTTTCCTTGGCTTCCTTCAAGTCTCAGTTAAAATCTCATCTTTTTCAAGAAGCCTTTCCCCATCTTCCTTAGTCCCAGTGCCTTCCTTCTGAATCTACTCACATTTATCATGTACATATCTTATTTGTACAGAATTGTTTACATGTTTTCTTCCCCTCCCCTTCATCTCTCCTTCCCCTTTCCCCTCCAAGAATTTATTAAATGCTACTTTAGGCTAACTGATCTATGATCACTCTCCCCAAATTGGAGATCTGCAACTGTCTGCAATTTGTAGTCTTTTTTTCATTTCATTTTTTCTCCTCTAAATTTGTTCATTTATTTGTTTTCAATTTTCAACAATCACTTCCATAAGTTTTAAATTTTCTCCCCCTCCCTCTCCAAGATGGTATGCAATCTTACATGGATTCTACACATACATTCTTATTAAACACATTTTCACAGAATAATTGCAGAATTGCACAGAATAATTAAAATGAATGGGAGAAACCATGAGAAAAACCAAACCCAAACCAAACATAACACAAAAGAAAAGCAGAAAATAGCCTGCTTCCTTCTGCGTTCTGATTCCACAGTTCTTTCTCTGGGTATGAATGGCATTTTGCCTCAAGAGTCCTTTGGGAATGTTTTAGATCCTTGCATTTCTGTGAAGGGCTAAGTCAATCAAAAACGGTCCTCACACACTGTGGCTGTTACTGTGTATAATGTTCTTACAGTCTTAATGAATAGCTTGGGGACACTGAAACTGTAAGTGATCAGCCCATGGTCACAGTCATCTTGGTCAGAGGCAGTACTTGAACACTGGTCTTCCTAACTCCAAGGTGATCTCTCTGTCTGCTACACCCCATTGCTTCTTTATCATTATGCCTTGCTATAAAGTCATTGCACAATGAAATTTTGGTGGATTGGGCCAATTTCTTTGATTTGGGGGCTCAGAAAATGCAAACAGCACCAGAAGGGTGGAAATGACCTGAAATTCATTTATTCAAGAAAAATTTATCATGAATCTGTGAGAAGATGAGATTTATTATGTCAACAGAAGTGATGGATAGCATTCATCTTAGTGGAAAAGATTTGAAGAAGCCAAGAGGATGCATTCTTGAATAAAAAATGCCACTGAGTGAAAGTGGGAAAATGGAAGTACAGGAAACTCCTGGGATCTGACTGAATTGGAACACAGCCAGCTCAGCAGAGCCGGACGGACACTGGCTGAACAATGGGGGCCCCGGGTGCTTCTCTATAAACTTGATTTGGGAAGAATTCTGATGTAGTAGGTAGAGAGCTTGCCTGGAAGTCAGGAGGAACCAGATTCAAATTCTGCCTTAGATATTGAGGTCTGACCTTAAGTAATTTTACCTTCTCTGAGATGACCCCTAAGGTCCACACCAGGCCTATATCTATGATTTCTTTCCCCAAATGTATTTCTATATTTGGTGATTTGAATCCATGGAAGAGAAATGTTGAGGGGAGAGAGAGATAGACAGAGAGAATGAGAGAGACAGAGAGGAGAGAGGCATATATTTATTTTTATTATGGATATTTTTATCATTATGTTTAAAAAATGTTAGTCTCTGAAGGGCAGGGTGTAATCTCCATTCATCTCCCTGTGCTTTTACATCTCCCACAAGAGATACTGTCCCTGACCTCAATTTATCTAGGAGTAGATATCAGCCCTGGTTATGGAGGATGGCCTCTTTACAATGTTGCCATCACAGGTACATTTTTTTGCTCCTGCCTACACATGCATGCTGTCCCCCACACACGTTCCCTACGTTGTACATGTCTACACCCTTCCTGACACATTCTTCTTATCCCAGTTCATGCTGGCATATCTGTAAGTGGACTTTCAATTCCCTGGAGGTGAATGAAGTGAGGTGCTCTTTCATTAACTACAGGAGAATGAGACAAAAGTGCCATGCTGCTACTTCAAGAATTCTATAGACAAGAGGGTCTCTGATTTCCTTCCTTCCTTCCTTCCTTTGTCTCTTTCTTTCATCCTCTTTCTTCCTCACTTTTTTCTCTCTCATTCTCTTTTTTTCTTTCTCTATTTTTTCTCTTCCTTTTCTTTGTCTCCTTCATCCTTTTTCTTTTTTCTTCTCTTTTTATTTCTCTTTCTCTCTTTTTTCTTTTTCTTTTTCTCTCTTCCTTCCTTCCTTCCTTCTTTCTTTCCTTCCTTTTCCAGCTTCTGTCTCTGCCTGTCTTTTTCTCTCTGTCTCTCCCTGTTTCTGTCTGTTCATCTGTTGGTCTGTTTGCCTGTCTCTCTCCCTCTCTCTTTTAATCCTTTCTATTGGCTTTCCCAGTAACCTCACAGAAACTTCTCTCAAGTGCAGCCTATTGAGTTCCACTCTCAAACTGCCCCCAGAGCCCACTGGATATTCCTTCAGATGTCTAACAAGCGTTGAACACAACTGAGGTTTAGAGAGACACAGAAATCAATACCGCGGCTTCCACCAGTCACGCTGAGGGATTAGTCGTCCCAAGGAAAAGCACAGACAGTTGTATAAGAGAATCATGACTCCGAATACCCTAACAGGTTTATGAAGCCAGAGAGCAGCCTCTGGCCTTGATAACCTCCAGTTGGCCCGGAGAAAAAGGAGACTGAAAACATACACTTAGCTTCCTCCCCTTTTGTATTAATGAGGTCAAGCATTCAGCCTCAGGGGGTCAACAGTGGTGCACTAAGGAGTGACTGTTTAGGGCAGCGGGCAGGATGACCATTTGAGCAGTCACAGCTTCAGGTTGTAAACAGCCTCCTGGATTCTTCGTAGTCAAGGGCCCTGGACCTCTGGAAAGGATCCCGCAAAGCGTACTTCTGGAACTGAGAGAGGAAGAGAGCCTGTTTTGGCCAGCAGGCGATTATTGATATAAAACTTTGGCTAGCCTGTCTTTTAATGTGTTGACTTGGAAGAGGTTGGCGTAGCAGACCAACAAATATGGAGTCCCTTGGTAGGGTGGGAGTGGGGCTTGCAAAGGGTGGGGAATATTTGGTAAACTCCAATGAACAAAGCAACTCATTTTGCGGGGAAATGTCTTTAGGGCGCTGAAAAATGCTGAGACTTTAGTCTGTTATACAATACTGTGCTCTTTACCTTACTTAGAGGTCAGCATTTGAAACAAGAGAGGGATATTCTGAACCTTTGAATTCTATCATTTGGAGAAGGATGTTTAAAATAGATGGGAAGGTAAGGCCTAAAAAGCACCATTCTCTAGTTAGGGGTTCTTCATCTTTTTCATATCATGGACCTCTTTAGTGGCATAGACTCCGTCTCAGAATAATGTTTTTTAATTGGATAAAATAAAATGCATAGCATTATAAAGGAAATGTTACATTAAAATACAATGATCATTTTTTAAAAAACTCACAGACTCCCTGAAATCTATTCATGGATCTATAGACCCCAGGTTAAGGTTCCTTGCTCTAGCTTCACAAACATGACCAAAACACAGTGAAAAATTTGCTGCACATCTGAGCCTGGTCTCTATGGACAATGTAACATGGTAGACTAAGGCAATTATCTATGTGCTTCAAACTCAAAGCCTTTCTCTCCATGAGTTTATAAGATAATTTGGGTCCGATCTGGGTAATTTAGGCAAGGATATGATTTATTTGACTAAATGAACCTGATAATTACCTCTGACTTTCCCTCTGGCTGTAGGGAGTCTCCTGTGCTCCATCTCACTGATTCCTCATGTAGAAAGCTGAGAGAGCAAGTTATACTTCTCAGCTTTGTCTCAGAAATCCACAGATTTCCTTTGGCAGTAAAAATAAAATAAAACAAAACAAAATAAAAATAGGATGCTGAGGAGAGCTGATCAGTAGAAACTGGAAGTAGGTGACCAAATTGATTTCTCAGACACTACCCAACTGCCAGTAAGAGGCAATCATAGAGCTCATGAACAACTTGATTTAAGTTTAGAAATCTAGGTTCAAAAAGAAAGGCAACCTAAGTCATGTCTGCCTTAATGCCAATGCTCAGATCCTCCAATGCAGGCCTTCACCAATACCACAGATCACAGAAAAGAGAGCTCTAGCCACCTTCTCTAGACAGTTACCAGTTTCTGTTAATGGTTTCTGGGGCATGCTCAGCTCAGTCTTTCATCCCTATGTCCTTGCTGGTTTAGACCTAGCTAACGTCCACCCCCAGACCCATGTTCAGTCCTCAGTTGAATTGCCACTTGAGAAACAACACAAGGAACATGACTTCTGTGCTGTGAGGGAGAGGAGATCTGTCTGGAGCTGGGATTCCCATTTATAAGGCTGGTTAGCCCTGCAGCCCTGGGAATAACACCATTTAAATCGGGCTGATGAAGTGCTTGTTAGACACCTGCTCAAGTCTGCAGGGGTCATGGAGAAAGCACTTCCTTATCCCTCTTTCTCCCCTAGCCCCCACTCAAGACCTTGGATTCTTAACCTCTTTTTGTGTCACGGCCCCCTTTTATCAGGTTGGGAAAGTCTATGGATGCTGTTTTTAAATGCATAAAATGAAATACATAACATTATATGAAGAACCAATTAGATTGAATTATAGTCATCAAAATGTTAAGAAAAATTTTTTAAAAAGAGTTAACGAACCCTAAGTTAAGAATCTCTGCTTCCGACAATGGTCATGTTGAAAAGGATGACTTAGATCTTGGTCTTTTATGTGATTCTGGGAATGAAGGACTTTCTGCTGCATCTCTGTGCTTATGGGTGGGTTCATACACTTTATAGCATCGTGGTTGACTGTGTGTTTGGGTACATACATGCCAGCTAATACGTCTCTGTTGTGTCCAGTCTGGTGGGTGTAGCTTTCCCCTGTGAGAACATGAGTCTCTCCTGGCCCCCATCCCCCACTCCTTTCCTCTCACATTTACCTAAAACATGAGCGCATGCTCCAGCCCCTTGTGCTGCTGCTCCCATAGCTCTCCTGGCCCACCCCCACCCTCCTAGCCCTCTTATCTAAGGCAGCATGTCACTGCAATTTTTATGGTCAACATTACAGGCTCAAGTCCTCCTTTGAACCAATCAAACCACACTGAATATGTTAGAGAGAAGCCAGGCTTTCGGCAAAGAGTTTGCTTCCTGAGCTGAGCTGCCTGACCCCCTCCACCAGCCGCCATCATAAATCTGCCTTACCTGATGGGAGATGGGCTTTTTAGGATCTCTCAGGGTGCTTTGAGGTAGCACTTCTATGAACTCCTTGCCACAATAAATAATGCTACCTGCAATATGTCTTTGGGAGCGTGTCAGCAGCCGCTGTCCTGCCATGAATTTTTATTCTTTTGCCGTCTGGAAGATAGATTCCAGATACAGCATTTTCCCGCACTTAGTGTCAGATCTCTTTACCCCTTTGCCCCGGCAGAATGACAGGGACCACAAATAAAATAAAATTAAAAAAAAAGCAGTTGAGGAAAAATGGCCCAGAGACCAGAGGGAAATCTGCAGGCTCACCTCTCAGCTGCTGAGGACCACAGATATGACAGCCAGGACTAGAAGATAGGAACCATGTTGGGGGAGAGGTTGGGAGTGTCCCTTTCTTGGAGAGAGATGCAATTGTCCAGCGATGGCAGGAGAAAGGGAGTTTTCACCAGGTGGGGCCAACGTGATGAAGGAGAGTTGAAGGCTTTGCCACAAACCTGCTGCAAAGAAAATGACAAAATAGGGTTCAAATGACTGAATGAAAAGAACAAACATTTATTAAGTGCTTATGTGCCTAATTATGTTAGCTGGTTCTTCCTCTCCACAGATCCTTGATCTGACTAGTGTTGGTACTTGGAAGACATATATGGACCCTGGAGATGTCATCAGGCACAAAAGAAGGGAAATAGAAAAATCCGCTACCTGGTTTGAAAGATGAAGATGAAGAAGGGAGGGTTTTGTAACCAACAGTTACCAGGTTTGCATTACCAACACTTACTTAACTAACCATAAGAATTAGCTCCTCTCCAAATTTTATTAGCTTATGTTTCTTGCTAAGGAGCATGATGCATATTGAGTGCTTAACTATTGTACTGTATGTGGAAAACTCTGGGGGAGAGTGCAGTGTCTAAAGTCAACGTCTAAGGCCATGATTGCTACGAATTATCCATTTTTATAACTGGAAAACTCACAAGGTCATTCACTCAAAGCTCCCTGAAGATTTCAAAAGTTTTCTTAGTGCTACATTGTTGTTGACGCTGGGATTTTTCCTGGCCCTATGCATTTGTTTTTTAAATAAAGCTTTGTTATCCATTCCTAGTGGGAAGTCCTTTATTTCATTGTATATGAATCGTTCTCTAGTTGGGAATAGGAAAATTTGTTCAAGGGCAATCATTTCATAGAATCATATATCTAAAAGCAATTTAATCCAACCCCCTTTTACAGATGTGGAAACTGAGGTCTTGAGAAACTCAATACGTTGACAGAGGTCACACAGATAGTGAGTGGGGAGAGCTGAGATCCCAAATCAGTATCTCTGTTTCTGTAGCCAGCATTCTTCGAGTGCAACAGGGCTTTCTTGCCCAGTTGAACACTAATTCAGTGGTGTCAAACTCCAATAGAAATAGAGGCCACTGAAAGATCCTGGAGGGCTGCATGTTGACTTAGAAAACCACATGTTAACATTATTCCTGTTTTATTACATTTTTATTTATTTTGTTAAATATTTCCCAAATACATCTTAAATCTGGTTCTGGCTCTCCTTGGGAATGTACAGAGCCAGGAGTGTGGCTGGAGTGTTTGACCTTTCTGCACTAATTGACCTCAAACTGAAGAAAGAGGCAAGCTGATGTTTTGTGTGATTTAATTCAGTTCAGAAAGCATCTAAATGACTATTTACTATGACTGTACTAGGTGCTGGGAATAAATACAAAGACAAAACACAACACTCTTTGTATTAGCTTGCATTCCACTGGGGAAGGATAACATGGGCACAGTTACATAAATTCAAAATATATAGAAACCATTTTATAGAGGGAGGGTACAAGTCCGATATAAAGGGCAGTTTGTTAACATGAGAACAGACATTTCCAAAGGTGCACAAGAGAGGTAGTGGAGAGAGGGATAGGGACACTGGAAGGGTGGGGGTGACATGATGAGCATGAGGCAGCAGATAGACCCCCAAAATTGGGATTCAGGATGGAATCACAGGGCAATATATTATCTAACCTTTCACAATAGAAAAGCTTATGTTGATTTGATTGTCACTCTCTGAGAAAGTGGCAGAAATTGGGGAATTGGAGGGATCCAGTCCCTGGTTCTGCATAATGGCTAAGGCAGGTGTTAATGGAGACCTGAGACCAGGCTGGTTATGGGGACAATGAGGTAAGTTTGAAGACACAGACGGTTAGCTTTTCTCCTGAGTTACCTCAAACCAGGTTCTAGGTCCAAAGATTCGTATTTCTAGCTTCCCAAGACAATGTAACCCACTTGACAGGATGACTATTTCCTAATTTCTCCCAGAATGTCCAGAGTAAAAGGTAGAGAACTCATATAAGATTGAATGGCAAACTTGACCTAGTCCCATCCTTGACTTTAAGTTTCTTATTTGACACTTGAAAAACTGGATTAAGGTTTTATAAAATGAGATACTACTACGCAGCAGGGAAGGGTCCATTTGGTATATCACTATGGACTTCTTTTGCCACATGGTTGACTTAAAGTGGAGGTGATTCACAAGGTCATTGACAAATGCATGTATTGATTGGGTATTAAAGTGTCTTGTGATTAATATAGCCTTCCAAGTAATTAATCCAGAAGATCTCATATCTCAACACATTTAAATAATGTATCTGTGAACGTAGCGGTCCCTGTCAATCACGCTATCTGCTGCCAAACACCATACAACCTGATAACTCATTTGTGATCTGGGCTTTCTACATGCTGAATATCTTTAGAAAACAGGAGCTCTCTCCTAATTGTCTGGGGCGACCTATATTTAGATGCTTGAAATGTGCTGCTAGGGTTGGGAATTCAGGGACCTATCGGAACCAGTGACTCAACCAATAAAACAGGTACAAGAAAATATGGACACAAAAGAATAACAGTGAAGGAGCCCTCAGAGGGTGGGTATGGGTATAGAAAATTGTCTTCTTTCCAAGGTCTAAGAATCCTCTAGCTTTTGCAAAGTGATCTTTTTAGACTGAGATTCATTCTGACATGGCTCTAATGGTCAACCTTTAACTTTCTCTTCAAAGTAAGGGAACAGATATCTCATAAACTTTGCTATTTGTTCCTTGTGTTACTTAATTCGCTTCTCTTACCCAGAAACTATGGTGTTAGGCACTGCAAACGTGAATAGATAAACAGGGACTTGGATTCAATTCTCAAAAGAAATGTAACCACATAATTTTCTCCTATCTAACACCTTGCTCTCAATGTTCTGTGTTTGTTAAAACTTGTTCTAGGAAATATTCTTTCCTTAAATACAAAGCAAAACATAATGTGAAAATGATTTTCCCCAAAGCCTGCAGTGGGGAAAATAGGGTGGTAGGAGAAAAGAGAAGGTACTAGGCCATCATTTTAGCAAAAAAAAAGTGTTTGGCTTCTCATATTAACAAACTTAGTTCATCTACCCAACCTAAAGATAATAAATAGAGAATTATGCAAGTCAGTTCACAGAAAGGTAGGGGATTCCCTAATTTTGAAGTCATTTTCCCATAACACTTCTCTGATTTTTGAAACTTTCATTAAACAGCAATTTATCTTTGCATGCTGGGGAATGTACAGTCAATAGAAAAGCCTTCTCCCAAGGCAGTGGAGTTCATTTGGAGAAGGTCACTAATCATCTGGTTCCTACAGAAAATATTGGCCCTGAAGATACATAATGGGCCAAAATAAGTGTAATTTTGAAGATTTAGGTTTGGTTCCTTCTCTGTGAACTGTCTAGCTCCTTTCAGGGTTCAAATTAAGTCCCTCATATATATCTCATAATAAAATTCAATTTCTGGGTTTTATGAACTGAAGAGAGAAGAAACATAGCTGTGTGATGTTAGGAGTCAGAGCATCAGAGTCAGTAAATATTTTTTTAAATGCCTTGTATGTGTCAGACACTGTGTTAAGCATGGGGGAGAGATACAAAGAGAGACATGAAATCCCTTCCTTCAAGGAGTTTATAATCTAATAGGAGATAACACAAAAAGAAACTGAAAGGTGAGGAGGGAGGAAAGGCTAGTTGGGAAGAAGGCATATTATGTCCTGTAGCCAGGGTGGGAAATGATCTGAGGAAGTGAGTGGCAGAGTGGCAGAACGAGCTTCTGGAAATCATGAAGACCAGAAAAGCATCTAGGAAATGATGAAGTGAATGCTCTGTTTGCCCTTCTTAAATTCAGGAGGATCTGGCAGAAACTCTCACTCTCTCTCTTACTAGAGGGAGGAAAGGGTCCCCAAGACAGGGGGTACTGAGCTGTGGGTTTCAGAGTTGAGAACATCCTAGAGAATGATGAGTTTCTAGAGACCAGGAAGTCTGAGGGACAGCCAGTTGGGAAAGCTCATAGTGCTTTCCATATTCAAGATACTTAAGAGATATTTGCTGGATTATTATTGTTGATTCCATCCATCAATCAATCAATCAATATTTGAAAGCATACATTGTTTGCTTTCTTCACTGAATTCCTATTCTGATCCCAGTGGAGCTTAAGCTGTGCTTGGTAATAATGAGCTAGAAAGGTCCAAAGGTGTACCTAGCAGTGGACTCCTTCTGTGCTGAGGGATGAATCCTATACCCAAAGGCCAGTCTAATTGAGTTCAGGAAGGCTTATTGCCAGCATGTGGCTACGGGATGATGCATTTTTTGCCTACAGCTACTCTCAAGGACCTGGGGCAGTGAGGTGGCACAGACCATAGAGCCCTGGGCCTGGGGTCAGGAAGACTCATCTTCTGAAGTTCAAATCTAGTCATAGATGCTTGCTAGGCAAGTCATGCAACCTTGTTTGCCTCAGTTCCTCATCTGTAAGATGAACTGGATCTCTTGTCCATGACAAACTCAAAATAGGCTAAAAAATTCAATGGCGCAAGAAAAAAGAGGGAGGAAATGTGCCCTAATAGTAATCTATATGAAAGAAGATTGGGAATTTTTAGAGGACCATAAGCTTAATATGAGTCAGCAGTGTGTTGTTGTGACTAAAAAATAATACAACATAACTTTAAGTTGTTTTAATAAAAAGACAGTGTCCAGATCAAGGGCAATAAGACTCCTGTTGTACTCTCCATCATTCAACCAGGAGTTTTAGGTTAATTTTGGGATGTTGCATTTCAAGTGAGATATCAATGAACTGGAAGGTATCCAGATAAGGGAATCAGGATGATGAAGGGTCTAGAAACTTGCCATATGAGTAATGGGAGAAGGAAGTGGAACTGCCTAGTTGGACGAGAAAACTCGTATTGTAAAAGCACTGGAGGCTGTGGGGAATGATCACTGTTTTCAGATATTTAGATGACTATCTGGTAGAAGTGGTATAAGATTTGTTCTGTTTATTTTCAGAATGTAAAACTAGGGTAGAAGTTTACAGTATGGTTCCAACAATGACTTTATGTAAGGAAAACCTTTTTAACCAGAAGACCAGATTTTAAAAAATGGATTGAGTTACCCTGCGAGTTAGTCAGTTAATTAGCATATATTAAACACCTCCTATGTGTCAAGCACTATACTAAACACGGAGGATATAAAAGAAGGTAAACCCCCTCCCCCAAAATCAACAGAGATAGCAACTAATAAGGGGAGCTGTTTTTTTTAAATTTTATTTGTTTATTTTCAGTTTTCTACAATCACTTTCTTAAGTCTTAGTTTTTCTCCTCTTTCCCCCCCACCTCCCTCCCTAAAACGGCATGAAATCTTATATAGTTTCTACACATATATTCTTATTAAGCACATTTTCATGTTAGTCATGTTGCATAGAAGAATTAAAATGAATGGGGGAAACCATGGGAAAAAACAAATCAAACCAAAACATAACATAAGAGAAAATAGTTTTCTTCATTCTGCGTTCTGATTCCATAGTTCTTTCTCTGGATGTAGATGGCATTTTGCCTCAAGAGTCCTTTGGGAATGTTTTAGGTCGTTGCATGGTTGTGAAAGGCTAAGTCTACCAGAAAACCTCCTCACACCCTGAGGCTATTACTGTGTATAATGTTCTCCTGGTTTTGCTCCTTTCACTCAGCATCAGTTCATATAAGTCTTTCCAGGTCTCTTTGAAGTCTTCCTGTTCATCATTTCTTATGGCACAACAGTATTCCACCACAGTCACAACAGTATTCCATTACAGTCATATACCACAACTTGTTCAGCCATAGCTGCTATAAATATTTTTGTACTTGTAAGACCCTTTCCCATTTTTTGATCTCTTGAGAATACAGTCCTAGAAGTGATTTTGTTGAGTCAAAAGATATGCACATATTTGTAGCCCTTTGGGCATAGTTTCAAATTGCTCTCCAGAACGGTTGGATCAGCTTACAGCTCCACCAACAATGAATTAGTATTCCAACTCTCCCACATTTTCTCCAACATTTATCATCTTCCTGTTTTGTCATATTAGCCAATCTGATAGATATAATATGGTACCTCAGAGTGGTTTTGATTTTAATTTCTCTAATCAGTAGTGATTTAGAACATTTTTTTATATGACTATAGATAGCTTTAATTTCTTCCTCTGAAAACTGCCTGTTCATATCTTTGGCCATTTATCAATTGGGGAATGATTTGTATTCTTGTAAATTTGACTCAGTTCTCTAATATATTTTAAAAAGGAAGCCTTTATCACAAATACTAGTTGCAAAAATTCTTTTCCAGTTTTCTGCTTCCCTCCTAATCTTGGTTGCATTGGGTTTGTTTGTCCAAAAACTTTTCAATTTAATGTAATCAAAATGATCCATTTTGCACTTCATAATTTTCTCTACCTCTCATTTGGTCATAAGTTTCTCCATTCTCCATAAATATGACAAATGCACTATTGCTTGCTGAGGAGAGCTGTCTTAAGAAAGAATTTGATGAATCTGAACTCATTTTATGGTCACCCTGGCCATCTCTAGGAACTGTTTTCCCCCTGTAAGATCAGTGGGGAAGAATAGCTGATATTTTTACCTCTTCTTGCTGTGGCTTTATTCAATTTAAATAGGATTTATTGAGCACCTTTCAGTTTTTAGCAGGACTGAAGAAATCTTGGTTTTGATTTTGTTTCTTCCTCACAAGCTCATATTAAGGAAGGTTAGTGTTTCAAGTCCTCCAGTACCAAAAGGGAAGGAATCCTAAATGCTTTTTTTCTCCCACACTTCTTCCACCCTTTGAAGATATGGTTTATTCTCAATATTTTAGTCTACCCTCATTTTCTTTATAGATTTTTATTGATATCTTTTGTTTTTATATTGTCTAGATTTCCCTTTGCTTTCCTTCTCTACTCTTCTAGAGAGTTATTGCTTATAAACAAAGAATTTTTTAAGAGAAGAAGAGGAAAAAAAACCCAGTAACACTGACAAACACTTTGAGAAAATCGGTCATGGTTTACAGTGTTGTGTAATCATGGACTCCAAATAAAAATAATATGAATCACTGACATTTATAAAGCACTTACTACTATGTGCTAGATACTTTAAATGATCTCCTTTGAGTCTCACAACAATCCATGATATACGTGTTATTATTTTATTCCCATTTTACAGCTGAAGAGACTGGGGCAAATAGAGGTTAAATGACTTGCTCAAGGTCCTACAGGTAGGAAGTAACTGAGGATATATTTGAGCTCGTCTTCCCGACTCCAGGCCCAGTATTTCATCTACACCAAATTCTGCAAAGGGAGCGGGGTGGAGAAGATGCTTCTCTTATCTCTTCTTTGGGGCCAAGTTTATTTTTATTTTCATTTTTTTATAGTTTCCATCTTCCCGGTGAGCTTGGTTTGTAGTGGTAACTCTTTCCATTTACATCGTTGTCCTCATAGTGTATGCTGTTCCTCTGGCTCCCTTCCCTTTACTTTGCATCAGTTCATATAAGTCTTCCCATGTCTGACGTGTCTTGTGATGAGGTGCCCATTTTGCCACTGACTCCACCTCTCAGTGTCAGGGGATGTTGTTTGGATTCACCTAGACTAAAATTTCCTTTGGTCCTTGCCCTTAACCCTTCTAGAAGAAAATCCTTCTCTCCTTCCGTAGTAATTACAAATATTAAAATGCAAGCCAGATGGAAGCATTGTAAAACAGGGGTCCAAGGAATGAATAAAATAGGGGAGGGATTAAAACAGATCATACACATACATGTATACACATATACATGCATATACCACATATGTAAAATTATCAAAAAGAGAAAACAAATACTGGAAGAGCCTAAGGAAATGCTATTTTCTTTATATGCAACAAACTCCTCTCAAAGGATGGTTCCCTGTGTGGCTGTCACTGCCCACTCACATCTGATTTTACAGTTATATTTAAGAGAAGCTTTTACATCCATTTGCAGCCTCCTAGGAGTTGCAGGAGAAAGGTGTTACCAATAAAGTATAGTGAAAGCTGAAAAGGATTGACCCCCTTCTCTCCAATTCTGAGTGTTCACCCAAGAATACACAAGGAACAACACAATCTCACTCACTGGTTCTGCCAGTCGTAGTATCCTTTAACCAGGGCCATAGAGACCCCAGAATGGCTGGCCTTCTGTAAAAAGTCACTGAGGGAATGTACTTGAAAGTAGGGTTGAGGTCAAAGAGCAAAGAAGCCCAGAAAGTTCCATCTGACTCAAATAACTTTAAATACTGAGAAGTTCTACCAGGATATAAGTGAACAACTCAACTCAAGGGGGCAAAAAGGACTGGTACTTAGTCCTTTTGTTTCCATGAAACCTACACTGATCCCATTAGCTAGAACTAATCTTTCTCTGTCTCTCTGTCTGTTTGTCTGTCTGTTTCTCTCTTTCTCTCCCTCCTCCTTTCCCCTCCCCTACCTCTGACCTCCTCTTTGTTTTTTTTTACTTTTCTTATATTTAATTGGCTCTATTTTATATTATAGTTCCCTTTCTTGTCTTTACTGCTTTATTTCTTCTGCCTGAGGGCTGAAATTGTTCATATGCAGATTAATAAGGGATAAATTTACTAGAGAGAACAAAGAGGTAAGACCCAATGTGTAAACTGGTTTTCTGTACTGAAATTTGGTAAGACTTGATCTGTTTCTTTGGGCAAAGGAAGATGAAAGACCTATAGAGGCTTTTGTGAAGATTTCCACATTTGTTTGACTCATAGTTATGGAAAGCAAAGATCATTCAACAAACAATTCAATTAAAAAATTATTTATATATATTTATATATCTATTATATATTAGGCACCAAACTGAGCTCCTGAAATACAAAGCCAAAAAGAAAAGAGAACCTGCCCTAAAAGAGCTTTCATTCTACTGGAAGAAACAGATAAAGTTGATTTTGAGGCTAGGGAAAGTACTAACAATGGATTGGGAAGAAGGTCAGTCAATCATGACTGATCAGCCAAGCCTGGAGGAGGCTGCCCTTGAATTGAGCCTGGGAAGGCAGAAGCAGGCAAAGAGACTCCCAGTTAGCAAGGCAGCATTGTGGGTATAGCAAGGAAAGGAAAACATGTGAGATGTTGCAGAGACTGCTTTGCCAAGACTTGAAACCAAATTGGAAGGAGAGAAGAAGGAAAGGGAAAGGGTCAAGGATGACTCTATGAAGTCTGTGGAAGTTTTTGACACACAAGGACTTTCTGATTAGACAGTTCTCTGTTTAATAAAGAAAGAAAAAAATAAGACAAACATGGCACTTTCTTTGTACAGAGTGGTCCAGGGTGACAGAAAGCGGCATTATTGAGTTTCATTTCTCAGTGACTCACTATAAATGAAGATTATTCCTAAGGGGACCAAAGACACCAGCAAACCGCTACCTGAAGATGCATCTAATTGTATTAACCGGTTGTGAGGCTTGGGAAGGATTGTAGATGAGGCTCTCAGGTCTCTGTGTTGCTTTTTAAATAGAGTCTGTTGGTATTGTTTTACCTTTAGTATTAATCTTGTTTGATTTCTTTTTGCACCTGCTAATGTTACCTAACAGAGTCATAGCCTTCCCCTGGTCCTCTTCCCCCCTCCCCCCAAGTTTATTTATTGTGGCTATTTTACCAGCTATTGGCTCAACACACTCCACTCAAATATTCATCATTTAGCTCTCTGGGTAAATCGTATTTAATCAGCACAGGAGAGAAAATAGCATAATTATAGATGCCGGATGCCATTACACTCAGAAGAAATTAAACCTTGTCTCAAGCCGTCCAGCGGTGCCTCTGATGAAAACAAGCAGATTGCATTACCACTGGGGTTACTGAGAGGTTAGTGGCCATACGGGGCCAACTGTACCTTGTAGGATGTCTGACCCAGATGAGCCATAAGGAGACACACATACGCGTACACATGTGCAGTATCAAAAACTCATCAAACTGCGGGCCAGTAAATTAATCTTTTATTGTTTGAAGAATGTGATAAATGATAGTATAATAAAGTAAGGTTAATGCATAGAGGTATAAAAATGGTAAATAAATATTTTCCAAAAATCCTAGCGCTGAAAATCAACAGAGGGAATTCTAATTCCTCATCTTCTCTAGGGCACTTTGCTGCCAATCTGGTCATTAGGATAAAAGTCAATTAAGGAAAAAGAAAGAATCTTTATTCTTTCCAAGATACAGAAAATGATCTAATTGGAGAATCTAACACCTCCCAAATAAGGAAGTCCTTTTCCCACATCAGTACTCATCTACCTAAAAAAGTTGTAAAATGGAGAACAAATGTGGTTTCCAACTACCTACCATAATGGCTATAAGGGACACAGTCATTTTTTCCAGATAGTAGTTCTTCCATTTGAGTAATGCCGATAAAACATTGCATCTGAGCAGTCACTAGGGTATAGAAGAAAGGATTTGTAAAATCACAGACCTTCCCATTTTCATTCAGTTAGAATAAGCTTCCAGAACAGGTTGAAGCCAATGAGGTCAACTACCTCCAAGCCATTCACTGCATGATCTCTCCTCCTTTTTCTTAGCAGATACCCAAAGCAACTTCAGGTCTTTCCCCTGTCACAAAAGAGAGGAAATCTTTGCCTCAATGACAAATACTGTCTTTCACCTGGATCTAAAGATTGGGTTAGGAGTACCATCTACTGTGGCTTCCTGTTTTAGAAAAAGTCAACAGCCAAAAAGGCGACTTGGCTTTTAATCTTATACACACACACATACACGTGTGTGTATGTATGTATATATATGCATATATATGTATGTGCATATATATCTGTATGTACGTGTGTGTTTATGAATATGTGTGTGTATATATATATATATATATATATATATATATATATATATATGCTAATAATGCTTCTGAGGTTTGGATAAGTAACTAAGAGGAAGATCTCCTTTTAGTTCATCCTACTGCCGACAATTAAGAAACCTCAAAGTAATTTTTGAAAATGTCAGCGTCTCATTTAGCGAAAGGATAAATAATAAATGAAGCGTAATCACTGTCCTGTGCTGGTGGTACAGCTTCGCGGTGTCATTAGTAAACTAACGGTATAATATCTTCGTGTCACAGTTTAATTATATCTTGTAATTAGTTTCAACAATGGATTGCATAGAGTCAGGCCCCCTGAGCTAAACAAAAGGTAATAGAACTTTCGGAGCCCCTGCATAAATCAATTATGAAAGTGTCCTGCGTTATTCGAGGCTTGTTTGCTGTGATTTTATGCACAAGGCACAAATGATCCTTCTTGCCCACGGAGGGCAATTCGGCCACTCTGTGCTTGTCTGGAAACCCAGGCTCTATGGATGCCCACACAGAACTCTGACTGCTCTGGACAGCAGTCAGTACGAGCTCGGCAGTGAATGCCACAGTCGGGGAGGGGAGGGAATGAGGAAAGGGAGGGCATGTGGATCAGAGCAGGTAATAGATGTGCTATGTGCGAGGGAGCAACAAACGAAATGGGAAAAGATGTGAGGACCTGGAAGAATGATTCTTAATGCTTCCCTGAACAAAGACAAGAAGGTTAGCAGAATCAAAGGCCAGGCAACACTGATGCATATGGGCAGGTTGACATGACATATATTCCTTTATCATTTGTCCTTTCAACATCCCCACTCTCCCCAAGTGGTTGGAATTGGAATCAGCACAGGTTACATGGCAATTCGAAATGGAGAAGGAGAATCCACATCTTTAATTGGGTCTAATTCGGGTCCTAGTGAGCTCTGAAACAGCAAAGGGCTTACAAGAAGAGCAGAGGGCTAGCTGTGGTCACCAAGTCCATGTGTGAGAGTCGCGGATCCCTGCTGGGGGAAACGGAGAAGAAACTCAGGGGCGGGGGGTTGGCTCAGTCCAATTGCCACCAATACGTGTGATCATCTCCATTTGGATCAAACTGTAAGGCATGGTGGAGAGGGGGTTGGGGTCCGGGTTCAAAGTCCTCATCAAATCTGCTTTGAAAGTAAGTCTAGTGCCATGCTGTCCCTTCTGTTTATACAACAATTTACGGGTTTAAATGAAACCCTGCTTGAAAAAAGCAGACTGAATCTTCCTATTGTGAGCACTTCAGCAAATTTAACAAAAGAAAAAGCCCAGGCGAGGAACGGGAAAAAAAAAAAGTCCACTCCTCAGACTGGTGTGCTGCAATCTGGCTGGTTGCTATGGTGACATGATGGCTTGTTCACATGGCAACATACCTTAGGTCCACTATTAAAATGATGAGAGTGAACTAGGTTGCATTAAGGATAGCAGGCTGTATGCTAAAGCAAGTCTTTATCTCCAGGGAGAGCTGGACAGAGCCTACCATCCAGTGAAAATGAGGAAGAATAGGAGGAGGAGGAAAAGGTTGGAGCCCTTGAAGAGGGGAAAACCACAGGGGTACAATAACTGTGAAAAGAAAGATCCTTAGCTCTGTATCTAAAGTGAGGGATGAAGATACAGATAGATGATGGACAATGAGGGCTTTTTTAAAATTTGTTTTGGTTTTCTTTTTGGATACGGGATTCATCCTTCAGATCAGTATGTCAGATTAATGACCCAAGTTCCTTATAAAAGGAAACGGTTTGTTCCGAATGAACCCACAGTTCTTTGGCCATATAAAAGGGCAGCAGGAAACCCGACATGACCTGTGAGCTGCCATCTCAGTGAATTGCGGAGCTGCTTTGTCCATCACTTAAATAAAACAGTCTAATAAGGATAAGGATGGCGAATTTCGTTGCATTTATTTATTGAATATGAAAATCCATGACAGCTACAGATCCACACCAAATCATATCAGAGGTGGGGGAGGGGGAGTGTTTCCTTCGGAGATGCTGGTTTTATGTTTCCTTTAATATGGTGACAATTTTTTTCCCTGCTGACGTGGAGAGGGCGGTGATAATTCTGCCGATATTATCCCAGCAACACTTCCTTCGTTCCAGGGCTTGATTTCTCTCCGCTGTTTAGCAAGTCCTAGCATGGCATGTATATGAGGCAACCAGGAATTACAGGGCTATATAATTCCACGGAGGGCTTCAGGTGATATCATAAACTACTAGAGTGATGCCCAAGTTCCTGGAATCCCTTCTCCCTTCACACAACCCACCACCTTTCATGCTTTTCATTGGATGTTTGTGTTTTATTTGCAAACTTCATTAGCATGAAGTAGAGTGAAGGCCTGTGTCTCCAAAAGGTATTTGCTGTATCTTGGCATGGAGTAAGGCCATAGACTTCATTTCATGTTTGATGACTAACACAATTATCTCCTAGACAGTTAATTATTTCTGCCCCAACACTGTCCTTCACTTTGCTCTTTTAATTTTTCTGTTACAAATCTCTCTGTCTCTCTCTCTTCCTCTCTATTTCTTTTCTGTCTCTGTTTCTGCCCCCCCTTTCCCTCTTTCTTTTCCCTCTCCCCTTTTCTTCTCTCTCTCTCTCTTTCTCTCCCTCCTCCCTTCCCTCATTCCCTTCTTTTCTCTCCTGTCTTTACCCTTTCAAATAATTGCCATGAGCATCCCATGCTGTGGGTCATCTCCTCTAATATGCATAAGTAATTGATCCAGGTTAACTTGCTAATAGGGCTTGTTTGGGTCAGAGTTGTTTCTATTTTAGGTGAGCCTACAGAGGAATCGTGTTTAGATCCTCAGTTCCTGGAGAGCAGGGCCTGGGACTATGTCACTTGGTTCTGGTCAGAGTCCCAACTGATGCTAGAAGAGAGTGGACTTTTTTCAGAATGGTGATCTCCAGTTTTTCTCTAGTTACAGTAGAACGCTGACCCTGGTTTCCTTTCCTTTACCTCTCTATCTAGGGAGGAAGGCCAAACCACCCTGATTTTCTCATTCTGCTGGGTGTCAGAATGGGAAGAAGAACTTTTTTTTTTGGTATCTTGACTAGTAACAAAATACCAGCTTTGTCCCTCTCTCCAAAACACAGTGGACAATAATGACCTCATCAGGGTGGTAAACTATATGCAGGGGAAAAAAAAGAAAAATCTAGCGTCTATCAACATCTCATGACAGCTACATTCGTGTTTCCTCCTGAGGACTGAAATAACTACAAAGTGTATGAAATCGTTAAGCACGTAAAAATCCTGGAGGTAGAGGCTGAGAAAAAAAACTCATGATTTCCCAACCAAAAGGCATCAAAGCTCCATCCCTCTCAGTTCATTTGCTTCCCTTCACTCGGCACCTACCCGTAGAGGGGGGATTTCACTTTGCTCAGTAAGCAGGCAGCATTAACTATATATACACACAGCCCTCTAAAGAGAGAAGGGTGGGCCAGATGACCTGCTCATCCTACCAGTCTGGGATGCATAATGAAGAGAAGACAGGAGTGGGGAGTGGGTGAGGGGAAGCAGATGAAATCAGTCAGAAAACCACGGAAAAAGGAAGGCATGTGGATGCCGAGGTATCATAACTGCGTTTGCTGGCGGTGATAGACTCTTCACACGTTTAATAGCAAGACAGCTTAGTTTAAAGAAAACTTTCCCATTTAAATGTGCCATAACAGAATAATAAGGTCATACAGCATGACTTGATATATGGTCATATCAAGGAGAGTGGTGATAGAAATATACTGGAGCATTGAAATCTGCATAGGTAGCCAAGGATGATAAGTCCTGATGCTGCTGCTGAGAACCAAGAACAGAACTACCTTACATAAGCTCGGTAGACAGGCAGAATGTCCATCAGTTCACAATATGTCCCCACTGCAGTTGGCTTGAGTATATTTCTGGGAGGAAAAGTCACTACAAGAATATAAGCCATAATAAGGTCTGTTTCTAGAAACAGAATATCCTTTCCATCATTCATTTGGCAATTATTTATTGAGATCCTACTAAATGCATGGGCAGCTAGGTGTCACAATGAACAGAATGATGGGCCTGTAGTCAGGAAGAATTATCCTCCCCAGATCAAATCCAACCTCAAACACTTACCTGCTGAAAGACCTTGGGCAAGTCACTTAACATTATTTGCCTCAGTTTCCTCATCTGTAACATGAACTGAAGAAATGACAAACCACTCCAGTATCTTTGCTAAGAAAACCCCAAATGGGTTCATAAAGCATCACAAATGACTGAATAACAACTAAAAAACAGTAGAAGATGCATAAGAAGTGTACGATTTGTTATGAATTCATTCACTTCTACAGTCTGAGTTTTGAATCATTTTGCTATGCCCCCCCCCCAACCCCAGGTACTCTCCTTTCCTGTATAAAGACTATTGGGTGTTCAGAATGTCATATAATAATAATCATGATGTAACATAATAAACCATTTATATAATGCTTGAAGTTTCACTCAGTCATTTCAGTTGTATCCAACTCTTTGTGACCTCATTTGGGGTTTTCTTGCCAAAGATACTGTAGTGGTTTGCTCTTTCTTTTTCTGGCTTATTTTACAGAGGAGGAAACTGAAGAAAATAGGGTTAAGTGACTTGCCTAGAGTTACACAGCTGATAAGTATTTGAACTTAAGTCTTCCTGACTCCAAACCTGGGTATCGTTGTACCACCTAGCTAACAAAAGGTTATATAAATTATGTCATTGATCCTCAAAACATTCCTGTGAATGTTATTCTTCTCATTTTGCAAATGAGGAAACTGAGGCTTAGAAAAGTGAAGTGAAATGTCCTGGAGTCACATCACACAGCTCCCAAGGGGATGAAGAAGGCTTTGAACGCAGATCTTCTTGACTCTAAGGCCAGAGCTCTAATACCACAATACCAAGCTCTGTCACATGACATCTCCTAGGGCTCTCTCATCATCATCTCCAGACTACTAGGATCACTCTGTGGAGAGCACACTGGGACTAGCACACCCTCAGTCTCACTAGTTATGTTCATAAGAGTCTCCATGGGATCCCAAGGCTCCACTTTCCTAAGTTTTCTCATCCCTGAAAGGACCTGTTCTTGGACTCCATATCCCTCAGGCATTCACAGATGAACACAATTACAAATTGCTAGGGACCCACACCAAGTCACACCCACAAGCCACTAGCCCTGACTCAGCCCCAAATGGTCTCATGGTTTCTATTCTTTCTCTGTTTTCATCCTAGTAGTCTATTCATATACTCCACACACACTCAACATTTGTTCCATGTCTTATCACAAACACTCTTTGTCATTTGGATTGTATTAAATTAGAAACAAGGTTCACTACACCTTATGTAGGACTTCTTGTGGACTCTATACTGAAATATTTTTAAAATGCAATGTTGCTGGAGGTAGAACCAAGATGGGAGAAACTTCCCTGAGCTCTTCTCTAAAGAGCCTCCAAATACCTGTAAAAAATGACTAAACAAATTCTAGAGCTACAGAACCCACAAAATGACAGAGTGAAACAAATCTCCAGCCCAAGACAACCTGGATAGTCTAAAGGAAGGGTCTATTGCATTGGCAAGGAGTGGAGTGCAGTTCAGCATGGGTTGTACCAGCACAGATTGGCCAAAGCAGGTCTCAAGAGACTGAATCATTGGCAGCTATGGCATTTTCTAGACTTCTTAACCCATAAATGCCAAAAAGACCAGTGGGAAAACTCTACAGGACCTGGGTGAAAGAGGATTGTGTGGTCTGGCCAGTTCTGGCCCCAACCCCAGGTGGTGGGGGTAGTGGAGGGTGGCTGGAGACAGCAGCAGCAGGGGCAGAGGTTGCTTTGGGAGCTCTGGGCCCAAGATAGCAGGACATACAAAAAGTCTGAAACCTGGAAGAGTACACCACCCCCACCCTCATTCACATTAGAAGTAGAGTCTTACCTTGAAAAAGAGTTAGAAAGTCAAGTATTTGGCTGGGAAGATGAATACACATTATAAAAAACCTCAGACTATAGAATCCTACTTTTGTGACAAAGAAGATCAAAACATACAACAAGAAGAAGATAGCAAAGTCAAAGCTCCTGCATCCAAAGCCTCTAAGAAAAATGTGAATTGGTCTCAGGCCACGGAAGAGCTCAAAAAGGATTTTGAAAATCAAATAAGAAAAGTAGAGCAAAAATTGGGAAGAGAAATGAGAGTGATGCAAGAAAATTTTGAAAATCATGTCAACAACTTGCTAAAAGAGACCCCCAAAAATACTGAAGAAAATAGACCTTAAAAAATAGACTAACCCAAAGGGCAAAAGAAGTCCAAAAAGCCAATGAGGAGAAGAATGTCTTAACAGAATTGACCAAATGGAAAAGGAGGTCCAAAAGCTCACTGAAGAAAATAATCCCTTCAAAATTAGAATGGAGCAGATGAAAGCTAATGACTGTTTGAGAAATCAAGAAATTATAAAATAGAACCAAAGAATTAAAAATAGAATACAACATGAAATATCTCATTGGAAAAATCACTGACCTAGAAAATAGATCCAGGAGAGATAATTTTAAAATTTTGGGCTACCTGAAAGCCATGATCAAAAAAAGAGTCTAGACATCATGTTTCAGGAAATTATTGAGAAAAACTGCCCTGACATCCTAGAACCAGAGGGTAAAATAGAAATAGAAAGAATTCACTCTCTTGTATAATGTATATTGAATTGTTTGCCTTCTCAATGAGGGTGGGTGGGGAGGGAAGAAGGGAGAGAATTTGGAACTCAAAGTTTTAAAAAACAAATATTAAAAATTGTTTTTACATGCAACTGGGAAATAAAATATACAGGCAATGGGGCATATAAATCTATTTTGCCCTTCAAGAAATTAAAGGGGAAGGGAATAAGGTGGGGGATGACAAAAAGGAAGGGTAGACTAAGGGAAGGGGTAATCAGAATGCATATCATCTCAGGGTGTGGGAGATGGGAAGATAGGGAGAAAATTTGGAACTCAAAATCTTGTGGAAATGAATGTTGAAAGCTAAAAATAAATTAATTCAAAAAATAAAATACGTAAACAATGTAATGTTACCCATTTTTATAGTATTTTTATTTATTTTGTTAAATATTTTCTGATTACATTTTAATTTGGTATGGGTTGCTCACAGGCATGTTGCACATCACCAACATAGCATAGGCCTCCACTGCTCTATGCTATTTTAATTCCACCAAATAACAGTGTAAGGAGACAGTCAGTACTGCTGCTTTATGGACTATAACTTTATAGAGTCCTTAATCTGGAGTGCATGAACTTTTTTAAAAAAAAATGTTGATATCAGTCTAATTAGTTTCCTTTGCAATTCTATATATTTTATTTTTTACATTTATACATTTTACACATTTATACATTTAAAAGCATTATTCTGAGAGAGTTCATAAGTCTGTATCCCCCTAAAAGTTAAGAACTCCTTTATAGTCTGGGAAATTATAATAATCACATGTAGTAGCTATTAGTATTAGTATGCAATAATTATAATGCATACACACAATATATATGTGTGTATATGAGTCTACACACATGTACACACATATACTTAAACTACACATACATAATACACACATAATACACACATGCATATATAATGTATACATATAAATACACACAATATATACACACATATACATATACATGCATACATAGATACACACACACATATGTAAACAGTCATGAACCTTCATTGACTGAGGTGAATAGCTAACCTCTATTCTGTCTTCAGAATCTATCTAGAGAGAATTCTTTTCTTTTAGGACCTCATAAATTACATGGGGGAAGGAAGATAGGAATCCACAAAGCAACAATAACTAACAACTACTGAGTGTTTTGATGTTTGCAAAGCACTTTACATATATCATTTCATTTGAAGTTTCTGCAGATAGTCCTCTAGAACTGTATTGGTTCAGTTCTAACCCCTCCTCTGACTCTGTATTTCTGACTGCCTACTGGACATCTCAAACTGGATGTCTCAATGGGCATCTTAAAATCAACATATTCAAAACTAAATTCATTTTCTTTCCCTCTAGGCCTCTGACTTTCCATACTTCCTTATGGGTATTGAGGGCATCACTATCCCCCCAGGTGGTCAGGTTCACAATTTAGATATCATTGTGGACTCATCCTGTTGGATGTTAATCTTGTTGATTCTACCTTTGTAACATCTCTTGTACTTGCTCGGTTCCCTTCTCTGACACAGTCTCTTGTAGGCTCTATCTATCTCATAATTGGAATATTATGAGAACCCCCTGGTAGGTCTGCCTGCCACAAGTCACTCCCAACTCCAGTCTATCCTCCACTCAGTTGACAAATGGATCTTCCTAAGGTGTAAATCTGATTATGTTACTCCCCTATACAACAAACTTCACTGAATCCCTTATCACTTTTATAACCCTTCACAACCTGGCTGCTGCTCTAACTTACTCTCATGTACTCTCCAGTCCAGTGACACTGGCTTCTGGCTGGTCCTTGAATACAACCCTCTATCTTCCAACTCTGTGGATTTTCATTGGCTATTGTCCATGCTTGAATCTCTCTCCTTTCCCATCTCTACCTTTGGACTTCCCTGGCTTCCTTCAAATTTCAGCTAAAATCCCAACTTCTACAAGAAGCATTTCCTGAAACTCCATAATACAATGCCATTTTTCTGTTGATTACATATTTTTTTTGTATGTAGTTGTTTATATGTTGTTCTCCCCATTAGACTATGAGTGTCTACAAAAATAAGCATTTTTCTTGGTTAATAATTAGTATAAAAATGGGTGGCAAGTCAGATTTAGCCCTTGGGCTTTAGTTTTTCTATCCCTATTCTGTATGGTTAGTGAATATCCAGAGAAGGAAGTGGTGATTGTCAAGAGAGACACTATGTAACTTCATCAAGAAAAGGTCATGCTGGACTACCTTTGTTTTCTTTTTTGATGGGGTTACTAAATGGATTGATCAGATTAATGCTGCAGATATAGTTTATCCAGTTTTAATGAAGCTTCTGATAATATCATACTTGCTATGACTGTGGAAGAGATGGAGAGATGTATGCCAGGAAGTTGTTAAATTAGGTCATGAGTGGTTGGATGTCAACTTAGAGAGAGGTCTCCAGTGCAGTGCCCCAGGCATCTGTGCTTAATCTTGTATTGGTTAGTACTTCCATCAATGACTTTGAAGAAGGCTTAGCTGTATTTGTCATCAAATGTATACATGACCCAAAGCTGGAAGAGGCTGCTAATGCACTGGATGGCAAAATCTGTATCCCAAAGGATCTCAACAAGTTAGAATATTAGAGTAAATCTAATAAGATGAAATTTAATGGGGATAAATGTAAAGTAACACACCTAGAACCAAAAAATCAATGTTACAAGAACTGGTTAGGGGAGATAGTTTGTTTTTTAAAAATCCAGGGACTTAGGGCACTATAAATTCAATATGGTAGGTGGTATGATATGACAGAAAAGTAAACTAATATTATCTTGGGCTGAATTTAAAGAATAGTGCCCAAGATTAGAAAGATGATCATTGCATTATACTCTACTCTGGTCAGACAAAATCTCGAGGACTGTATTCACTTCTAAGGCACCTGGGGGTACTTAGTTTGGAAAAGGAAGAAAGGATTTGTTTGCTGTGTTCAAGTACTTAAGGGATTCTATGGAAGAAAGAGCTATATAACTAGCATTTATATGGCACTTTTAGGTTCACAAAATGATTTAAAAATAACTATGAAATCCTCACCACAATCCTGGAAGTTAAGTGCTCCCCTTTTAGTGATGAGGAAAATGAGGCAAAGAGAAGTTGAATGACTTGCTCAGGGTCACACAGC
>CM053769.1:125409687-125428968 GCA_028658325.1 Potorous gilbertii
ATCAGTTAAATCACCAAAAATAATAGAGATAGAAAAAATAAACTATACATGGTATACAAAAATATAGTCTTAAGAGATTAAAGAACCGATTTAAAGAAATCAAGTCAAAATTGGCAATGGCCCAAATAAAAAATTTTGAATGAAATTTAAAATCATATAAGATTGAGCAAGAATTTAGAGATGTGAAAATAGGAAAAACAAATTATTCAATAAAGTAATCAATTTTGAAAATATAATTTAAAATCTCATAAAATAATCTATAGATAAAACAAAGAACAGCCTCACTACAGTGGAAAACAAAATTGGAAACAACTCAGAGTAGCTGGTGCTATGTACAGTCATAAAGAAAGTCATCAAAATATCCAACCTATGGAAAAACACACATATCCAAGTAACAGACCTGAAAGATGGATATAAATAGCAGTGTCAAGGTGCCTGACACCCAACCAAAAAGATTTAGAAAAATGACTCATCTAGGTACTATGTTTTAGAAAATCATAAAATAAAATTTCCCCAAATTAAGGAAAGCTTGAGAAATAGCAACAAAAAAATCCACAGAACACACACAAGGAGGAATACTAGATTTAATATGCTTAACCATACAATTAAACTTCCAATGCTAGATTGATCAAGAAAATATAGTGAAACCTGATGGAATAAATGAAGAAAATGTTTTCTAAGGGAGAAAAAAATTAAGATTGCAACAGATCTCTTTACATGGTAAACATTTCAATACAATATTTACAAAATTAAGAAAGAATTGAAAATTACTCAAGTTATCAAGTGGATACATGATTACGTCAATTTGGAAGTTCCTTCCAATAATACTAATCACATCTTATCTATACATGCCTGTCCTGTGTAATTCTTATACATGCCCTCCCCAAAAGTTCATGATAAAAGGTCCACCCCATGTTATAGTGATCTTTACTGAAGTGCTCTGGCCATCTAACTATCAAGCTTTGTTCTTCTCATGTGATCAGCCTAGCTTCTTTTTCCACCATAAAATTCCTTGATGGCAAACTTTCCGCCTGTTCTTTGCATTCCTCATTACATATGTTGCAGCCTGCTCTCACCCACCATGAACCTTTCCGTTGACCTCTTTATGAGGCTTATCTTTAGTTCTTTGGAAGTGATGATGCTCTCTGTCTTACTGGCACTTATTAATGCCAGTAAAATGATTATATTGAGAAGATGAGACTTTGCTGTTATGGAAAATTGGGGTCAGTAAACCCAGAACTATCTATCCTCCAAAACACTCAATATGCCTTAATCGAGACCAGAGTTGCATATTTGAGAAGTAAACAAAATAGGAAAAGTTTACAGAAAGACATATTCACTTCAAGGAATCCTTTGAAATTACTTGAAAAATAAGCAAACATCCTAACTAAAGTAAGTATTTAAATCAACAAAGATAAAATAGTAGCTAATAAAATAGGAGAAGCCTCAGAACACTATATAGGCTACATTATAAAAAAGTATAATCCAAAATTTTCCAACATTTCAGATTTAAAAGTTGCAAGAAAAACTAAGGAAAGGAGATTTTGTAATGTTTTTCTCTCAACTATATCCTGGTCTTGGGAACCCCATCCATTTCATGCTCACTGGCCAAAGAATAGGAAGAAAAGCATTCCTGGATTTTCCCAGAATTCATGTAGGATTCCTTTAGTAGAGCTCCTCAGCTAGACCAAATTGAATTCTTAGCTTGCTGTGACCTATAAAACCTCCCCCTGGTATATCATCAGTTACAATTTAAATCAATTTGAATATGGGTTCTGTTGCTTCAACTGCCCTTATAACTGTTAGTTTGAGAGGTAGCAAGTTTGCTCCCTTGAGATGAGGGACCACCTTCTATTTATTGGATCCCCAAACTTCTAAGCAAGATTTAAAAAAAAAATCCTTGTTAGGATGGAGCCAAGATGGTGGGGCAACAGCACAGAGTTGCTAGTGCTCTCCCCCCAAACCCAGTCAAATACCTGTAAAAAAAGACTCTAAACAAATTCTGGAGCTGGAAAACCCAAAGAATGATTGAGTGAAGCAAATCTCCAGTCCAAGACAGCCTGGAAGTTCACCAGGAAGCGTCTATCACACCGTGTGTGAGCAGAGTAGAGTCCAGTGTGAGCCACACCAGCATAGGCAGGACCTGAACAAGCCTTGGGGGGACTGAATCTCAAGCACCCTAGGTGCCTTCCAAACTTCATGACCTCAAAATACCAAGGACAAATTGGAAGATCAGTGGAAAGAAACCTGTGGGATCTATGTGAGAGAGTAGAGTTGTCTGACCTCAGCTTAAGGGTTGTGGAGGGGGTGGAGAAGCTTGCAGCCACAGCAGTAGCAGCAGCAGCAGGGACATGGACAGGGGCAAAGTCTGGAGCAGGGGCATGGATAGCAGCATACTGTGGGAGGTCTTGAGCAGCTGACAGTACGCTCCCTTACCCCTACTGGAAGCAGAGAACTACCTGGACAATGAGCTCAGAAATCAAGTGGAGAAATGAGGAAATAAGCTAAAACTGGAAAAAGAATTAGACTATAGAATCTTAGTTTGGTGATAAGGAATACCAAAGCATGCAAACAGAAGAAAACAAAGTCAAAGCTCCTTCATCCAAAGCCTCCAAGAAAAATATGCATTGATCTCAGGCAAAGGAAGAGCTCAAAAAGGATTTTGAAAGTCAAGCAAGAGAAGTAGAGGAAAATTTGAAAAGAAAAATGAGAATGATGCAAGAAAATCATGAAAAATGAGTCAAATGCTTGCTAAAGGAAACCCAAAAAATGCTGAAGAAAATAACACTTTAAAAAATAGACTAACCCAAATGGCGAAAGAGATCCAAAAAGTCAATGAGGAAAACAATGCCATAAAAAGCATATGTAGCTGAATGGAAAAGGAGATCCAAAAGCTCCCTGAAGAAAATAATTCCTTGAAGATTAGAATGGAACAAATGGAAGCTAATGATTTTAGGAAAAATGAAGAAATCTTAAAACAAAACCAAAGGAATGAAAAAAATAGCATACAGTATGAAATATCTCACTGGGAAAACAACTGATGTGGAAAATACATCCAGGAGAGACAATTTTAAAATTATGGGACTACCTGAATGCCATGATCAAAAAAAGAGCCTAGACTTCATCTTTCAAGAAATTATCTAGGAAAACTTCCCTGATATTCTAGAACCAGAGAATAAAATAGATAATTAAAGAATCCACCAATCACCTCCTGAAAAACATCCCAAAAGGAAAGCTCCTATGAATATTGTAGCCAAATTCCAGAGCTCCCAGGTCAAGGAGAAAATATTGCAAGCAGCCAGAAAGAAAAAATTCAAGTATTGTGATAATGCAATCAGGACAACACAAGATCTAGCAGCTTCTACATTGACGGATCAAAGGACTTGGAATATCATATTCCAGAGGTCAAAGGAGCTAGGATTAAAACCAAGAATCACCTACCCAACAAAACTGGGAATAATACTTCAGGGGAAAAATGATCATTCATTGAAATAGAGGACTTTCAAGCATTCTTGTTGAAAAAAACCAGAGCTAAATAGAAAATTTGACTTTTAGAAACAAGAATCAAGGCAAGAGTGAAATGGTAAACAGGAAAGAGCACTCATAAAGAGACTTACTAAAGTTGAACTGTTTATATTCCTACATGGAAAGATCATGTTTATAACTCTTGAGAGTTTTTCTCAGTGTTAAGGTAGTTGGAGGGATTATATACAAAGAGATAGAGGACACAGGGTGATTTGAATAGATAGGGATGATATCTAAAAATAAAATAAAATTAAGAGATGAGAGAGAAATACATTGGGAGGAGAAGGGAAAAAATAAAATGGGGCAAATTATCTCACATAAAAGAAGCAAAGAAAGCTTTTTCAATGGAGGAGAAGAGGGGGGATGTGAGAGGGAAAGAGTGAACATTACTGTCATCACATTTGGCTTAAGGAGGAAATAATATACACATTCGATTTGGTATGAAATTTTTTTTACACTACAGGAAAGTAGAGGGGGAGGGGATAAGCAGGGGACCTGGGGGGATGATAAAAAGGAAGGCAAATCAGAGGAGGGGGTAATTAGAAGTAAACAGTTTTGAGGAGGGATAGGGTCAAAAGAGAGAATAGAATAAATGAGGGGCAGAATAGGATGGAGGGGAATGTAGTTAGTCTTTCACAATATGACTGTTATGGAAGTATTTTGCATAACTACACATGTATAACCTATATTGAATTGCTTGCCTTCTCCATGGGGATGGATGGGAAGGGAGAAAGGGAGAGTAGTTAGAATTCAAAGTTTTAAAAACGAATGTTAAAAAATTGTTTTTACATGCAACTGGGAAATAAGATATACAAGCAACGGGGTATAGAAATCTCTCTTGCCCTACAAGAAAATAGAGGGGATGGGGATAAGAGAAGGAAGGGGTATGATAGAAAAGAGGGCAAATTGGGGGAAGTTGTAATTGGAATGCCCACTGTCTTGAGGTGGGCAGAGAAGAGAGATGGGGGAAAATTTGGAAATCAAAATTTTGTGGAAGCTTCTGATGAAAACTAAAAACAAGTATTTTTTTAAAATCCTTGTTAAATCAATGATGAGGCATAACCAGAAACTCATTTGCCCACTCTCTCACTTGTCAACATGATTCTTTGACACAGTTCTCTACTATTCCCTCAGTTTTCCTTTCCATCTCAAGAAAATACTTGACACTGTTCTAAGGTGTGGGAAATTTATGAGAGGGCGCTTGAAATGACCCACAGATTTTCAAAGGGAAAAGGATTCTGTCCATACTCATAGCATCACTTCATTACTTTTACTTTTTTCTCTTTAATTAGTCCTGTATCAAAATGAGGGTTTGCTGATACAAATTTTGTCATGGCTGTTTTTGTCATTTTAATCCTCATAAAATAAATCATCTAAAACTAACATGTTTTCTCCTCCTGCCTAGGTGGAGGATTTTGAAAGGTGCAAAGAATGGCTTTGATTTTCAAAGGGGAGACTTTTTAATCTCCTGTAGAATAAGACAGAAAGAAAATTGGAATAGACCTGCCTAGCAATAACTGGATTTGAGGAAAGCAAGTTTGATCTTCATAAACTCAGATACTCCAGAGCATCAAAGATCAGAGAGAGTGAAAAAGTAAATTGTTGCAAGGTGTGGGGGCACAGGCCTATAATCTCTGCTCCTGGCTGAGGCTGGCAGATCCCTTGAGCTCTGGAGTTCTGAGCTGCAGTCAGCTAAGCAGATCAGCTATCTGCACTAAGTTTGGCATTAATATGCAGGGGCCAACCAGCTCAGGTCAAAAAAAAAAAGCAGGACAGAACTCTCAAGCTGATCAGAGTTAGATTGAGCCTGTGTGTAACAATTAAACTTCCAGTCAGAGTGAGAGAAGGAAATGCTGTCTTTAAAAATAAAAAGGTAAATTGTTTCTGAGCCATCTTCAAGACAAAGGGATGTTTTGGAAGAGTCCAACATTTAACACTCAGTTCAAATCAAACATTCACTAAGATGCTAGCTTCTTGAAAATAGGGATTATTTCCTTCTTTACACTCAATTCTTCTCAGGAGAAGTTCCGTTCCCCATCTTGACCCTTTGGTGAACTAGTGTGAATCTACATTGTCCACTTCTCTTGAGTTTCCTGCCCATTTATCCATACCTTGCCCTTCGTCACCCCAGCATTGAGTTACTCCTACAACCTTTTGCCTTTATTCATGTTGAATGAAGCTGGAGAAAATCACAAAATCTCTGACTGGACCCACTACAAATTTGTTTTTTGTTGTTCAGTTGTGTTTGACTTCTTCATGACCCATTTGAGGTTTTCTTGGCAAAGATACTAGAGTGGTTTTCCATTTCCTTCTCCAGTTCATTTTACAAATGAGGAAACCAAGACAAACAAAGCTAAGTAAGTTACCCAGGGTCATACATCTACTAAGTGTCTGAGGCTAGATTTGAACTTGGTACTTCTTGACAGTCTCAACATTCCATCCACTGAGCTACTTAGCTATAGCATGTTGCATAATCTAAAGTGGATCCTCTTATTCCTCCCCAATCAATTTACTATCCCACTCAACACACCAACTTTTCCAAGCTTTTCCCTTCATCTTCAGATTTCCCACAGCTCCCTGTCCCCCTACACTATTGGTTGAAAATTTTGCCTCATATTTCATTTTAAAAAATCCAAAGCCATTCTCTGAGAGCTCCCTGCTTCTTTTCTCACATCACTCACATGCTTTCTGCCACTATCTTCGCCTTCACCCCCATTTCACACAAAGAGGTGACTTCTGCCCTTGCCAAAGCAAACTCCTCTATATGTAAAAGTGATCTTATTCCATCCTCTCTTCTCCAAATTTCCCTTTCTATTACCCCTCCTCCCTAACTCATCTTCAATCTTTCCCTGTCCACTAGTTCCCTCCTTTATTGCCTCCACACATGCCCATGTATGTCTTATGCTCAAAAACTCCTTATTTGAACCATCCTTCCCTGCTAGATATCGTTCCAGCTCTCTTCTCCTTGTTGTGGCTAACTTCCTTGAGAATGACACATTCTCTCACTTCTTTTCCTCTCACTCTCTTTTTAAATCTTTTAGGTTGGTTTCCAGTCTCAGCGTTCAACCTAAACTGCTCCCTGCAAAGTTCCTCATGATCTCAGTGGCCAGATCTAATGACCTTTTCTCACTCGTCATTCTTTTTGTATCTTTTGACATTGTTGATCACCATCTTCTTAACACTCTCTTCTCTCTAGGTTTTTGTGCTGCTACTCTCTCTTTGCTTTCCTTCTTGTCTAATCACTACTCTGTATTTTGGCCTGAATCTTCATCCAGGTCATCTCCACCAATTGTTGAGTTCTGGACCTTCTTTTCTTCTGCCACTATTCTCTTTCCCTTGGTGATCTCATCAGCTCCCATGGATTTAATTATCATCTCTATGCAGCTGTCTTTCAGATCTACTTGTTCAGCTTTAACTTCTCTCCTGACTTTCAGTCTTACATACTGCCTTTTAGACATCTCAAACTGGATGTCCTATAGAAGTTCTAAATTCAACATGTCCAAAACAAAACTCATAATCTTTCCCCCAAAACATTAACTTCTTGCAATCTGCCCTCTCACTATCAAGGCTACCACCAACCTTCCAGTTACCCAGGCTCACAATCTTGGTGTCGTTCTTGATGCCTTACTCTTTCTCACTCCTCATATAGTATAATACATCAGTAAAAGATTTATTCTGTAAAATTTGGACTCAGTCAAAACTCTGCACCCAAGGACCTAGAAAGTCACATGTGACCTCAAGGCTGCAGGTTCCCTACCCCTGCCATATGCCATCAATTGAAAATCCTAATGTTTTGATCTTTCCAGAGTCTCTCATATATGCCTCCTTCTCTCCTCTGACACTGCCACGACCCTGGTGCAGATCCTCATCACCTCATATATGGACTATTTATAGCAACCTGCTGGTTAATCTACCTTCTTCAAGCCTCTCCACAGTCTAATCCATCTACTACTCAGCTATCATATTGATCTTCATAAACACAGTTGTGGCCATATTATACCACCTTTTCCATTCAATAAACTCAAGTTGCTGCCTTTGACCTACATGATCAAATATAAAACCCTCTGTTTGCCTTTTAAAGTCCTGTATAAACTGATTCCCTTCCTACCTTTCCATTCTTCTAACTTACTCTTCTCCAACATACTCCAAGATACACTGGACTCTTTGCTATTGCTTGTACATGACACTGCATCTCCTGTTCTGAGCATTTTCACTGACTGTTCCCCATACTGGGAATTCTCTCCCTCCTCAACTGTACTTTCTTTCTTTTCATGACTCCTCTCAAATGCCACCTTTTGAAAAAAAGTCTTTTCCAGTCCTCCTTCACAATTCCCCAATTTGTCTTGTGTGTGTATGCGTGTATATACACACAAGCATATACAATATATATGAATATATGTGTGTATATACACACAAAGATACATAATATATATGTGTGTATGTGTATATATACTCATTCATATATATACATATATGCGTATATGTATACACACATATATATATATATTTGTTGTTCATAGCTGTTTTCATAGTGTCTTTTCCATTAATTGCGAATTTCTTGAGAGAAGGAATTTTCTCTTGCCTTTCTTTGCCATCTTCATCACTGAGCACAGTGCCTGGAATACAAGAGGTATTTAATAGATCTTTACTGACTGATGGTACTTGTATCCCCAGCACCTAGCACCTGGTAGACAGTTCCTGACCCCAAGTTGGTAATTAATGAATGCTTAGGAATTAATTTATTTATTAGGTCCTATGTCCAAGACATTGTTCTAGATGCTAGGGATTCACAGACAAAAGATGAACTACCTTCATACCTCAAGAAACTTACATTCTACTGGGAGACACTGCAGGTATGTGAGCAATCAAATCATATTAACAGCTGACAATTATATAGTGCTTTAAGGTTTGAAAGTGCTTTACAAACATTATCTCATCTAATCTTCACAAAACCCTGATGAGATACATACTATTGTTATCCTTCTTTGGAAAAATGAGGAAAATGAGACTGAGTGAGGTTATATGATTTTCCTAGGGTCATGTAACTCATTAAGTGTCTGAGGCAAGATTCAAACTCAAGTTTTTCTGATTCCACTTCCAGCATTCTTTGCTCTGCATGTGCTAGCACTTTTGTGAGTCAAGTACAATCATTTCAAGAAGATGATAGAACTAATGATGGGGCAAGGGCATGTAACAGGGAAGGTCTTATGTAGGAGGGAGCTCCTGAACTGTGCTTTGAGGGCAGTTAAGGATTCTGGGAAGTAGAGGTAAAGAAGGAGAGCATTCCAGACATGGGAACATCATGCAAAAGCACTAGAGCAGTATAAGAGAAAATAGCTGAGAAGCCAGTTTGACTAAAATACAGAGCGTGAGAGGGAAGAAATATAAGATATAAGCCTAGAAATATAAGATATAAGCCTAGATGGGAGATGGATTATGGAGGCCTAACATTTATCTAACTTTTGTTGAAACATTAAAAGTTTGAGCTATATTTCATATTTAAATTAACAACTTACTAGAGAGAAGAAAAAGGTCAATGAACTAATGGCAATAGTAATGCATCTTTACTAAGCACCCCCTATGTACTGAGCATTCTACCAGGCAATGGTGGAGAAACACAGTTCGAGTACAACATGATCCTCTTCATTGTGGAGTTTACAAGAGAAGGGAAGTCAAATGCACAGAGAGTCATAATATAAAATATTGCATTAAGGTCCAAATGTGTCTTTGCTCACACAAACATCATAGTTGTGCCATGACTACCAGAAGAAGACAGACTCCTTGAAGACATGACTGTCCTATCTCTTACATTTAGAAGAAACAAATGTAACTGGTTTAAAAGATGATGAAAAGATTATTCTTTGAAAGAAATTCCCATTAATGATTTTCTTTGCCTCTAAAATGATCTCCAATGTATCTTGTGTATATCTTGTTCATACATAGTTTATTTGTCTGATGTCTCCTTCCTTAGACTATGAACCTCTCACAAACAAGGACTATTCTTTGCCTTTCTTTGTATCTTTGGCATTTGGCACAGTGCCTGGCAAATAATAGATGCTTAATAAATGCTTTCTGACTTGACTCGTTGACTTGAAATAATTTCTTTTGAAGACAAGAGTTGATAGACTTTAGAGACTAATTGGGATACATATAATCACTATGTTTTGGACATTCGATAAAAAGGACATATTATGTACCAGTCTGGTCTGGGACAGACGACCCAACCAAAGCTCTAGATACTTCTATAATTATCAGGCAGTATGGTAATTTCTGGGGATAAAAAGACAAAAACCAAATTATTTCTGCCCTTATGGGAGCTTACATTGTGCTGGGGGAGACAATGAGAACAAACATTGGCTATCTCCAAAGTCTTAATGTGTATTAAGCTATAAAAACTTTTAAAATGCACTAAGGCTTTTGTGACACCCTTTAAAATATCTACAAAATACATATGAGATTTGATGGAGAGGAGATAGGTATACTATACTTGAAATTTGCTCTCAAATACTCATGTGAATAAGATCTAGGAGTGTTTCTACGATCATAGGTTTAAGGGTAGAAGGGATCTTATAGATAATTACTTCCAACTTTTTCATTTTACAAAAAAGAAACTGAGGCACATAGAGGTTAAGTGATTTGCCCAAAGTCACAGAGCGATATGGCAGACAGACAAGGTTACATTCTTTTAAGTTGCCTGAAGAGACATAGATTCTGAAGATTCTGATGGAGGGAGGAGATTGCCTTGCTGTCCTCATACCTGATTAAATTAAACTACACGTGAATTATTGTATCTAGGTATGAACAGTACATTTTAGGAGGCCCACTGGTGAGATGTAAGGCAATGAAGATAGTGAGTAATCCAGGTCCTAGGCCCTTAAAAAGATTAATTCGAACAAGTAGGTGCATTTAGCCTAAGACTTGGTGGAAAGAGGGGGTGGAGAATGTGAAAGAAGGGAAGTTGAATGGCTCTCATACAGGACATTGAGATTTATTCTGCTTGGCCCCAGAGGGTCAGAACCAGGAACAAATGATGTAATTTGAAGAGAGGTCAAGTTAGGCTCCATGGAATGGGAAACTTCCTAATAGCAAGAGAAACCCAAAAGCAGTTTCGACTACCATCAGTGGGAAGGCTGTGACCTCTAGTTGAGAGCATTTTTTTTCAGGTACAGGAGTGAAGGATTTCAGACACCCTTTCAGCTCTGAGATCCTGTAGTTTAGAGACAAGATGATGGCAGAATGGGAGAAGAATCCAATTCTTGAAAAAAGGAACCTGATGTCTAATCTCCCAACATATACCTTGACCAAGAGAGCAGAAATATTCCTAAGCTGTTTGCAAATTCCTCTCACCCAAAGGTTTGTTGGGTTTTTTTTAAAGATCAAGCATTCATTCTTCTAGCACTATAATAATAAGGTTGTGTTCTTGTTTAATGACAGGTTTTGAAAGCAGAAACAGAGGGGGCAATCATAGAGTCATAGATCTAGGGCAGGAAAATACTTTCAAGGTCATCCAGTTCAACCCTTTCATTTTGCAGATGAAAAAACTGAATGGGTCCCAGAGAAGTAAGCTAAACTGCCCAAGTTCACACAGGGTTTAAGTGGCAGAGTTAGGATTGGAACCCAGTTCCTCAGACTCCAAATGGAGTCCACTATTTTACATTGATTCCAGTTGTCAGACAACAAGTGACTAAAGCAGATTGCATAGGAAAAAAAGGAAAGAAGGAAGGAAGGAAGGAAGGAAGGAAGGAAGGAAGGAAGGAAGGAAGGGAGGGAGGAAGAAAGGAAGGAAGGAAGGAAGGAAGGAAGGAAGGAAGGAAGGAAGGAAGGAAGTAAGGAAGGATGAAGGAAGGAAGGAAGTGCTTACTATGTTCAAGACACTGTGCTCAATGCTAGGGATACAAATACAAACAAAAGAACGATAGTCCCTACCCTCTGGAAACTAACATTCTAAAGGGAGAAAATCATACACACATACACACTTACATACACATACACATGCACAAGTGTATGGTAAAAGACTCATAGTGCAGAGAAGATATATGGGATGAAAGTACTTGACATGAGATATGGTTTTGAAGTCCATAATATCCAGGCCAGCATCAGGAGGGGAATAAAGGCAGTCTGGTGGGAGAAAAGGAGTGGGCATAGATACCTATTCAGTCATTATGTCTGGGGTTGGGGAATGGAAGGACAAGCATGCGGATGGAATTCAACCTTTCTTTTGAATTGAAGACAAAGTTGCCAGCTAAGAAGCTAAGATGTGGGTATTTTCCCCCTGACCAATTTTGTATGTCTTATATACAGATATTTTTTAAAGACAGGTCCCCCTAGGGTTTCAGAACATTTCTGTTGTAGGCTATTGCTTGTTTCCATTTTTGATTGAAAGGCCTTCACATCTATAATTATAATATTTATTCTAAATCTCTCATTGCAAGCAGTAGTGGGAACAATTCACTGACACATAAGTGGTCAAAGAATATGAATAAGCAGTTCTCAGATTGTCTTGACTATTAACAGCCATAAGAAAGATTGCTACAAATCATTAATAGCAAGAGAAATGCAAATTAAAACAACTCTGAGGTTTCACCTAATACCCAGGATATTAACAAAGATGAAAATAGATGGAAATGGTGAATGCCATCAGGGCTACACAAAAATAGGCGCACTAATTCAATGTCAGTAGAGCTATGAATTAGTCCATCAATTTTGGAAAACAATTCAGAAAAATACTCTTTTAGAAAAGCACTAGGATGTCCATGTCCTCTGAGGGAGAAATCCCATTGTTGGACATATGCCCACAAGGAGGTCAAAATCAAAAAGAAAAGTCCCATATTCACCATAACATTTGTAGGATCACTGTTGGGATGGCAATGAATGGGAAATAAATTCAATGCTCACGGATTAACAAATTGAGGGACATGAATGTAATGAGATGCACAAGAATTCATAGAATTATAGAAATACTTTTTTGAACTAATGAATAGTGAAATAAGAAGAACTAAGCAAACAACATATACAATGATTACAATATAAATGCAAAGAACAAAGGAACAAAACTGAATACTATGTAATTACAATAATGAAACTTGTCCCAGAAAAGAGACGATAAAATGTACTTCCCTAATTTCTTTGCATAGATGGAGGACCATGGGTATAGAACATCATATATACTATCAGTCTTGGTTGATCCTCCCACCCCACCTCTCTCTCTCTCTCTCTCTCCCCCTTGTCTGTCTCTCTGTCTCTCTCTCTCTCTCTCTTTCTCTCTCTCTCTAAAAGATTATGTTCTTGGTGAGTGGAAGAATATATTCAGAAATAAAGGTGAGATAAGAAAAAAGATATTAATATCTTGAACGAATCATACAACAAGGGGAAAAGAATATTTAATTTAACCTGTCTATCTATATGACAGATAAAGATCAGATTACATGATCTCCTCCAGTCGGCATTTCTCCAGTCTTACCAAAAAAAAAGGAAGAAGAAAATCTTCTTCTCTCTCTATTACCTTCACTTTTTCTAAGATTTCATTTCTATCATCTTATTTTCATAGAGCATATGAGCAAATAAATGTAGCTCAAACTGATCAGCCCACAGGATATGTTTCCCAGGTGAACTGTGAATGTAGGTAGTGAAAATGACAATTGGCATCCTTAGGAGTTTAGTCACTCACTTCCCCTGGGCAAACTCTGGTATAATAAAGCCCACACTTGTATTTGCTCAACTCTGATTCTGATCTTATTCCAACAATGCCATTAACCATACCTCATAGTTAGACATCATGCTAAGGAGGTCAAAATCATGTATTCTGTCCCAATAGAGGCCAGACAATTTATCTGTATTTTTTGGTCATGTGCTATATATGATTTCTTTCATGATTTTTTTCTATTTTCCCCAAAGGAGTCTATGCAAGATAATATAGATGGCAGCCCAATTCAAGGTGCATGCCCTCTTGCAGCTGTATTAACCATTAATCATACAGTGTCAACTTGAAAGGAGGTCTTTATTGAAATACCCCAGAGATCTGTGCTTGACCATATGCTATTTAACATTTTTATCAATGAGTTGGATAAAGTTGTAGATGGCATAATGATACAAATTTGCAGATGATACAAAGCTAAGAAAGACAAATAACCCACTAGACAGCAGAATTTGGGTCCCAAAAGATTTTGGGAGGACATAACATTTGATCAAATCTAAAAGGGATAAATTTTAATAAAGATAAATGCAAAGTCTTGTATATCTCTTCAAAAAAATAATCATTTCCATGAATACAAGATATGGGATATATTGCTGTAGAGGAAAAAAAAGACTTGGACTTTTTTTGAATTTTAAACTCCACATGAATCAACAGAGAAATATAGTAGCTAAGAAATTTAATGCAAGTTTAGGCTGCATTATGAAAGGCACAGAGGGCAACTAGGTGGTGTAGTGAATAGAGTGACTAGTCTAGAATCAAGAAGTCTCATCTTCTGGAGTTCAAATATGGCCTTGGAAACTTACTAGCTGTGTGACACTGGGCAAGTCACTTCACCCTGTTTGTTTCCATTTCTTCCTGTCTAAGGAGCTGGAAAGAAAATGATGAATCACTCCAATGTCTTTGCTAAGAAAATCCCCAGTGGGGTCACAAAGAGTTGGACATGACCAATCAACAAATGAGAGGCACAGCTTCTAGGAATTAAAGAAGTTATCTTCCTACTGTACTGTGCTAAGGTCAGAACATATCCAGAATACTCTGTTCAACTGTGGGCACCAGATGATGAAGAGTATCAGAGGAACATACACTGGATGGTAAAGGACCTTAAGTTGATAGAAGGGCCTAGGAGACAAGAAGATTTAGAGACAAGCTGATAGCCGTATTCAGGTAGGTAAAAGACAGTCATGTGAAGTTGGCTTGCTTGTCCTGGTTGGCCCAAAGAATAGAAGTAGAAGGAACGGGTGGAAGTTGTCATTTAGAATTGAGGTAAGAACAAACTTCCTAATAGGGAGATCTGTCCTGAAGTGGAATGTCCTGCCTTGGAATAGAGTTGGCTATCCTTCACTTGAGATCTTTAAGGAAGGTTAGATGGCCGTTTTTCTGAATAGGTTGTAGAGAGAATATTTTTCAGGTACAGATTAAAGTAAAATACTTCTTAAACTTCCAAAGTTTAAGCAGTGCTACAGGAGTCACCATTGGAAAAAAGCTTAAGAAGCCCTACACTAGATGACCTTTAAATCCTTTCCAACTTTGTGATTCATCTTTAAGTACAAAGATTAGCACATTACTTCCAAATGTTTCCACTTCATCATATTCTACTCTTTAGCTATCTTTTCTCTAAGCAGTTCCTACAATAGTAAACCCTTCTGTTGAGTTTAAAAGGTATTCTCAGTAAGCAGTTAAAATGTCCATAATAGAACATGTTGTTTTATGACAATGAGATCCAATTCTGCATGTCTCCCATTGTCCAAGGGAGCAAAAAATAGCAATAATTGACATTCTAAGGTATATAAAGCTCTTGACATCTCATTTGATGTTCAACCAGAATTCTAGGAGATAGGTACTACAGGAGTTCATATCCCCATTTTAAAGATGAAAAAACTGAAACCCAGAGAGGTTTGATGACTTGTTCATGGTCATGTATTACAAAAGACAGGCCTCAGTGTCTTCCTTTCTCTAATTCAACATTCTTTCCACAGTACCCCAAAAGTACTAATTAGGATGGATTTGATGCTCGTCTTCATTGTAGGCAAGTCCGGGACAAAGAAGTGGATGATTGTGTCCCAAACCTATTATGTTCTAGTGTCTAACTGTCTTTTAATTATTTCCACATCTCCTTGCCAAGCCACAGCCCTAAATATTTAATGGTCTCTTACCCTCCCCAGCGCCAACATGCCTTTGCCTCACCCTTATTCAACACTGACATTAATGAACCATGCCCACATCCTGCCCTGACCCTACAAAGCTACTCATTTATCCTGTTCTTAATCAACTCAAGCCACTTGGCTGAATACAAAGCTCTTTGTGATCTAAAGACCATCCTACGTAGGCTGATACTGATGGGAGAATTCTTAAATTTCCCATGGTATATGCAACATGATATATATATATATATATATACACATAACAAATACACAAATTATTTGCCTCCACTTTGGGTATTCTACCTACGTATGTGATGCATTACCCTTAACCACACCTCAGTTCACCTTTCTTCAGTGTGTACATGAAATGAAACCCAAGTGACATCATCTCAGTGACTACACTATTTAACCTGCCCAGACTAACCTATAAATTCTGCCTCATTCATTCTTAACCACATTCCTTTCCTTATTCTCTACCCTATCATTATTTAAGGTCTAACTCTCCTGGCCAGTTTTGAGCAGCAATGCTTCTTCTGTTCCCCATACCCATCAGCAAGCTGTTCCAGCCCACTTAACTGTCACCCTGTACTCCTAACCATCCCTATCCACCACCTTGATTGCTGCCTGCCTCCAGTGACCCCACTTGCTCCCTGTAAAGTTTGTCTGGCTCCATCAAAGATTGGCCTTGGGTCACCCAGTATTTGGGCCTTCCATGGTCTGTACTCCATGAAGAACAAACCTAGCACAGTCCTAATCATGATAACCTCAATACTAGTGAAAGATGAATAAGAATTATCCCAGTCAGTCCCAGAAGAGCCTACTAGTAGGAGGTTTGTTTTGGAATAATGAATATGGAAATTTGGAATCCATAATGAACTGCAAGCAGTCTTCCAAGTCACTCGTGCCGAAAATTCGCACTCGCCTTTCCCATAACTTGTCACTTGTGTTTTTTATTGTTCGATATGTAAACAAGGCCAGTAAAAAGCCTTTGTTCCTTTGTGCCTACTTAGATTTGCCCATTAATCCCAACTCCCCCCCCCTTTTCCACCAATGCATGCAGGATTACACAAAGCAAAAGTCATTAATTTTTATCTCTGACTATCTGTAGGGTTTTTAATGTGGCCTGGCTTGCTTATGCACCACCAATTACATGTCATAAGTGCTTGTAGATGCTGGAGCAGTATCATAGGCTGATGAATCACTGCCTTCTCTCCTGATTAGTATGCAAGGGGCCGTACTCCTCTTTGAGCAGCTGGCATGCCAATGAGGGTCTGGCTCTGCCAGTCAAGGCATCTGGACATGAACTCAATATGGATTGCTTTAATTAAATGGCTAAGCGCACAAGAAGCTAAGAAACAACTCCATCACTGGGGGAAACTTGAAAATAAAGTCGACTTGGGAGAAGGGAAGAGAGGAGTCACAAAGTATATCTTAAGCACCTTTCCTTCTGCCTAAAATCTTAGAATTTCCTGGGTAGGAGTATGGCTACTCACCACAACTAGAATGAGTTGCACAATCCACAAAAGAAATACTGAGAGCTAATGGAGTTCATTTCCCACTTGTACATTTAGAAAACATTTAGAAATCAAAATAGCAATGGAAATGTTACTATTCTGTCTTTTGAAGAGAATTTTTTTTCAACAGGATTTCTTATTATGTAACCAAATTGGATAAAGATCAGCTTATATAATCATAGATTGAGGACTTGGAAGAATATCAGAGAGGCAAAGTAACTTGTATAAATGGGGTTGAATTTGAACTCAGGTCCATTATTTTAAATATAATGCTCTTTCTACTGGGAGGGGAGAAGAGGTTGCCAATTCTTGGAAACTCCCCAAGAAAAGACTATGCAACCACTTTTCAGATACAGAGTAAATTTAGAGGAATTCCTTCTGTGAATAAGTTGTATTCAGTGGTCCTTATGATCCGTTCCAGCTCTCAAATTCGGCAATGCTATAGCACCATTCTGGATAGAGGAATCTAGAACATATCTATTCCTGGCAACCACAGAAGAAAGTTAACTTATGAAGCATTAGGAAGTCAGCATAGCCATAAGACTGATTCTTCACAGAGAAGAAGGAAATGAAAGCTTCTGCTCAGAGTGAATTTTCCAAAGATCAGAATTTCAAGATCATATTAGCTTTGGGTTTGCGCTTTGTTACTCTCTTTTGGTAACGGACTCGATGAAGCATTCTTCAAGGGAGAATAAGTGTTTTGGTAATAACTCCAGTCAACTGCTTTGTTCTTTGTGATACATGCCTCTAATTTTACTACACATTGAGTCTAATTTCCACCAAGAGTTCTGTATTTGGTTTGGCTAGAATGTTTTAGAACAGCAACGATGATGATGATGATTAGTAATAATATGTATATAGTGCTTTAAGACTTCTAAAGTACTTTACATATATTATCTCATTTTTTTCACATGTTGCACTAAAATTGGGCTTGTTCAAGTGTGACTGATCATGAGTATGTGTAAAAGACTATTTCAACCATTTTCAATTGTGTCTGACACTTCATCACACCATTTGGGGTTTTCTTGACAAGGACACCGGAGTGGTTTGTCATTTCCTTCTTCAGCTCATTTTACAGATGAGGAAACCGAGGCAACACGGTTAAGTGACTTGTCTAGCTAGTAGACCAGATTTGAACTTGGGAAGATGAGTCTTCCTGACTCCAGGTCCAATGACATCTAGACTATAAAAACTATATAGACAGGAAACCTTGTTAAAGATAATATCATACACATACACACACACACACACACCATGGGCCATTTAAAGTAGACTGTAGCAACCAGCTCTTTTATTCCTGTTGCTTCCCAGGGCCAATGCTAATAATATGCACTACAGATGGACCCTTCGTGTTATTTTCATTTTTAAATAATTTATTAAGATACCATTGTTTAAAAGACCCTGAGGCACTCTATCTTTAAAAAAAAAAACAGCTGTTAAAACTGTAAAAGAGGCTCTGGCTAGTGGTCCCATTGTCTCAGCATGCTCCCTTAGTGTTAGAGAATGGATGACAACTGGGAAAGTCAAAGGATTCTGAATGCTCTCACTATTCCCAGTCTCACAGACATATCTTACATCCTCTAACCCTGCTCCCTGTCACACATGCACACACACACACACACACACATGCACACACATGCACATACACGCTCACACACACATACACACACCAGACGTTCTTTAGGGCTTTGAAAATAATCATGGTGGAACTTTGACTTAGCATATCCACAGAAAGACAAAACATCCTTTGCCAGCAACAATACCAGAATCCCAAGACCTAATTCTTGATATCTTGTGATTCTTGATAGCAAGGATCACTGCAAATAAAATGTCCACAGTTAATTAAACTCTGTTAAATCATGCAAAGAGAGAGCATATGAAATTGCTCCAGCAATCTTTTGGAAACATTTTATTCAGGAAGAGTTCACATTTGACACATCAGTCTGCCAAGTTTGAGTTGGGTACCAAGGTGACTCCACTCTGAGTAATGAAGGAAGATACTTTATCTTTTGGCATTTTTTGTCTCTTTGTTTTTTATTTCTCATAGAAGGAAAAATATAGCCTAGTAACCTTCTTGGAACATTTTAGATGACCACCATCATTTGGTATGGCCCTCTTTTGTTAATGTAGGCAAATTCAGGGGCAGCTAGGTGACACAATGTATAAGGTACTGGCCTGGAGTCAGAAACATCTGAGTTCAAATCTGGCCTTGGATATTTACTAGCTGTGTGATCCTAAGCAAGTCACTTAATCCTATTTGCTTCAGTTTTCTCATTTGTAAAATGAGCTGGAGAAGACAATGACAAACCACTCTAGTGTCTATGTGATTTCTTGGTTTCTCAGAAAGTCATTGGCCTCCATCTGTTCCATTCTAATTTTGAGAGAACTATTTTCTTCAGTGAGCTTT
>CM053769.1:125435629-125460914 GCA_028658325.1 Potorous gilbertii
CTTTATGTAGCACCTACTAAGGGCCAGGCACTGCTAAGTGCTTTACAGTTATCTCATTTGATCCTCACACAATAATTCCAAGAAAAAGATACTATTATTGTAACCTCATTTTACAGATGAGGAGACGGAGGCATGGAGAGATTAAATGACTTTCTCAGGGTCACACAACTAGTAAGGGTTGGAGGTTGGATTTGAACTCAGGTCTTCCAGACTTTTCACCAGCTCTGTGAGGGCAGGGACTTGTCTTTATCACTTCTTTGTGTCACTAGTGCTTAGCACGATGCTTGGCACATAGCAGTCCCTTAATAAATGTTTATTGACTGACTAATGCCATTCAATTGTGGCATCCAGGTATGAACATAATCCTCCTTATCCAGACCAAGAGCATATTGTCTTCTTGGTTTCCACACCATACAATTTACTCACCCTGAATTTATAATCTGTTTAATCCTCTACTATTCCGACAAATAGCTGTTTAATCATGCCTTGCCCAGATCATATTTGTAAATTCAGGTTTTCAAATCAATCCCCACATCCACTGGCAACCTTCTTCTAGAATGATCTACCCCATTCAACTCCATCTTAATAGATAAAGCACAATGGTTTAGTCTGTTTAGACTTTTTTTTCATTCTATCTTTGTCATTGAGTGCATTATCTACCCTTATAGTGTGGAACATAGTAGGGTCTTAATAGATGTGTATTGACTGACTGGCTGCAAATTTGATGAGTATGATATCAGATGCCAGCTAGGTGACCTTGAGCAAATCACTTCATTTCTCCATGCCTCAGTTTCCTCATCTGTAAAATGTAGATAATTATAGCCCCTGTCTCTCGGGGTGATTGGGAGAGATGGCACATGCAAACCTTAAAGTTCTGCGTCAATGATGGTGGTGGTGGTGGTGACAATGATGAAGATGGGGCCTTTCTCTAAGTCACTGACACAAATGGTTAAACAGCAGAGATGCCCAAGGCACGCCACTGAAGACCTTCTAAGTAGACCTCGAAACTTTAGTGACTATCATTTCAATTAGGAATCTTGGTGTTAGGTGTTAGAGATGAAAAATAACCTAACTCCTACCCCTCCAAGTGTTTATGCTCTAAGGAGAGAGGAGCCCCACTTAATTACTCAGATCCTCAGTGTTTGGCTGATCTGGCCTCAAGCCTAGTTCTGGCTACTTCCCATTTCCCATGTCCCAGTCTCAAGTCAGCACTTTCCCCACTCAGCACCTCCTAAACTTGGAGAAATCTCTTACTCTCTTCTATCTAATAAGGCTACTTCTGTCCAAGGCAAGATGCATTGTCTTTTTTCCCCCTTATGTCATGAAAGAATAGTACCAAACATGGAGTATCTCTCTAGAGCTTTTCTGTCCCTTCAGGCTGAAACACATACTCACAGAAATGCATTCACACATTCTCACCCACACACTCACATGCACATACACTCACACACATTCACATGTATACTTACACACAGTCACACACACACTCACTCACACCCTCTCACACACACACTCACAGACACACACACTCACACACATTCACATGTATACTTACACACAGTCACACACACACTCACACACACACTCACTCACACCCACTCACACACACACTCATGCACATGCTCACACACATCCTCATACACACACTAACACACATACACATTCACACACATACACATACTCACATGTACTCACACCCGCATGCACATACACACACATACACACACACTCACACACACTCATACTCACGTGCACACTCACACATACTCACACACACACATAAACACACCAAGCTACAGCCTCACCTTGTTACCATCCTCTTCCCCAAAGGGGCAGCCATCTTGTTTACCCTGCTTTGAATAACTTAGCATCTACTGTGGAAATGCTCAGAACAGATACCCAAATCATAGCCCAGCACCCCTGCCTGGGTCATTTCAGTTTGCAACATATATTGAGAAGCAGTCTGGTGTTGTAGATAGAACGCTGGACTCAGAGTCAGGAGAACTGGGTTTCAATCTTCCCTAGGCTATTTCCTCACTGTGTGGTCTTGGGCAGTCTCTGAGTTTCAATTTCCTACCTGCAAAATGGGAATGATCAAAGCCCCTATCAGTTATTGTTAGGAACACGAGACAATGTGCATGAATGTCCTTGCAAACCTTTGTCCAATGGGACTCTGAAACGATTCTATTTTGAAGAAATGGAGCTTTACCCGGCTCACCCACTCCCTCTCCACCTCGGTAATAAACCTGAAACTCTCCTCGGGGAATTGATTTTCCTCTTTCCCAACTCCTTCTAGTTGCAGGGACCGGCTAACCAGCTTCTGAGACTCATGGAAAACAGAAGATCATTGATATTGGCAGGCAGCTGAGCAGAAACTCAGAGCTATCAGTTGTGTTTAAGGCCAACTGCCGTGTTAAAACATTTGCTCGGAGAAGCTGGCTCTCTATTTATCTGTTACAGCAGTTAATTTCATCTGTTTTGCAGAAATATTTACTAAGGGTGAGTGATGGAAGCAGGAAGTTATGGTCCCATCCACTGGAACCACATGGTTTATTTACAAAGGAGGGCTCCGTGGTGCAGATAGCTAAGAGAGGATTAAATTATGCTCTGTAGATTAAGGGCCCAAATGCTCTAAACTCATAAGCCTTTGTATGCTAAGCAAGAACTCCGACTCCCATAGGACTTTAAGCTGATATTTTGCACACACTGAAAAGACTGAAAACTTTTGATATTTAAGTATTTTCTTCAAAAGTAAGAGAGTCAAGTTTGTTCCTTATACTGTTGACTGGTTAAAAACACTATCCAACCATCCACTGGGTCTTCTTAAAATTAACCTGGACCATCCCTTGGTTAGAGATGCTTCTTCCCTCTTGTCTCCTTGGTTTATTCCTCCTGGACCCTCCATTTTGTGGAGGGGTCAAGACCAGCTTTCACTGCCCCCTGCCCAGCTTTGTTCTCAGCTCTTGAATCTCCAAGCCATATTGTCTTGTCCCGGGACATTCAACCATCCCGGTGGCAATCTCAATCTGGAAATCCCTCTATAAGGCCTTCTCCCAGTGGTCAGTTCCTTCCTGGAGTTTTCATTTTGTCAAATGACCCAGGCTGACAACCTTCATTCTCCTCCTACACTTAGTTCCTGGATTCTAGAATTTAGAACCCTGCCCCAGGCTCTTTCCTCTTCCTCCTCCCTCTCTGCAGCCTCCATTTCGTGTACTGTCTTCCTCCACTCGAACGTAAGCTTTGCTTCTATCTATGCCCTGTATTCAGCACCATTCCTGGCACAACTGAAATACAAAATAGATACTTATTTCCTTCTTTGCTCCAAGAGCAACACCCACAAAACTATAGAACAAATTATTTGATGAATGCCTGTTAACAGATCAACATGTGTCTTTATTCTCACTATAATAATTTCAACATTGTTAATTATTCATCACTAGAAATGTTAATTAAATAATTGCTAACATTTACATAGCACCTTGTAACAAAGTACTATATTAACTCACTGGATTCTCACGTTAACTCTGAGGTAGGTGCCATTAGTACCGCCACCTCACGGACGAAGAAAACAGAGTCTGAAATTATTGCCCAAAGCCACACAACTATTTAGTGTGTGAGTAAGATTGGAACTCAAGTCTTTTTGACTCCAAGTCTAACACTATTTATTATGCCAATGAGCCAGCTTTCTCCATCTCTAATTATCTGTTTTTTCTGGCTAATCTGATAGCATTAAGAAAAGGTTGCTTAAAAGGAATTGGACACCAATTCTCAACAAAGTCATATTTATGGGTTGTTGGGTTTTTTTTCTTTCTTTTGGCAGTGGTCTCAGCCTTCACTTAATTACTTCCAAGACCTAACTTCCTTCATGAACCTTGTTTACTTGGATTCAAAGGTGGAAAATAGATCTTAATAAGAAGCCTTTAAATTGTCCCATTCTGTGGTGGGATTAAAAGAGACTCCAGAGAAAATCTTCCCTGAAAGGAAAAGTTAATCAGCCTCTCTGGCAAGGGTCCCTCACCCTCAGGGTGTGTCACTCTCCTCACTCCCCCTTCTTCCAGCTCTGAAAGAAATCATGTTCAATTTAGCCCCCTCATTGATCTTAAAAGTTTCACTCTCATTCACGTTCCACTTGAAGCCCAGCCTTTGATGTTTCCATAGGCGTTTCTAGAGGCCGCTTGGTGATGGGTTTCACCTAGAGAGCTTTGTGGTTGACTTTGAGAGTCTTGTTTTCAAAGGATGGACTGATCCTTGCAGGCTAGTCTTTCTTTCTTTCTTTCTTTTTCCCCCCCCACATAGTGCAATTAGCCACCCAAGCTAAATTGGCCCAAGCAACCAACTCAGAGGTGCATGTGGCCATTCTGTGCCCCTTGGGGCTTTAAGGTCTCCTTTCCTGCTAAGTTAGGGTGCTGTCACTACACTTGGTTTTCTGGGGGGGAAGGGCTCCTAGAGGCAACGAAAGACCCATAGTGGATGAGATGGGAGTATTCCCGAGGGGGCTGAAGTGGAATTCTGGAGAATCAGATGACCAATCCCTTGTAGCATCTATAGTAAACTATGTTAATAATAGTAATTAATAACTTTGGCTAGGGTGGTGGTAAAGTAGAAAGAATTCCAAATTTGGATCCCTCAACTCAGACAAATGGCTATTTGAATGGGAATTCTAGTTCTGCCATTTGGTGATTGTGTGACTTCAAGCAAGTGACTTAATATCTCTGGGCCTCAGTTTCCCTCTCCGTAGAATGAAGGATTTGGAAAAGATGCTCTCTGAGGTCAATTCTGTCTCTCTATCTATGACAATACAATTGTATATATGTCATTTCATTCATTCTTGAGTCACTTAATGGCTGTGTGTTCCTGGGCAAGATACTTTCTGCCTGCCTCAATTACTTCATCTGCAAACCTGGGATAACAGTAGCACCTTACCTCCTAGAGTTGTTGTGAAAACCAAAAAAAATTACATGTAAGTGATGCAGTGAATAGAGTGCCAGGTCTGAAGTTAGGAAGATCTTAGTTCAAATCTGGTCTCAGATACTTACTAGCTACGTGACCTTGGGCAAGTCACTTAACCTTGTTTGTCTCCGTTTTCTTATCTGTAAAATGAGCTGGAGAAGTAAACAGCAAACCCCTCCAGTATCTTTGCCAAGAAAACCCCAGATGGCATCACAGAGAGTTGAACATAACCGAAATAACTGAACAACAGCTACAAAATATTTAACATATATAATAGCCATTATTATAAATTATTATAAATATTACTAATACTTATTTAAATACCATTGATATTTATGCAGCACTTGGAGGTTTGCAAAGATCATTAAATATGTATATATGTATATATATAATATATATGTATGTGTATGTGGATCTATGTGTGAATTTGAATTTGGGTCTTCCTGAATCATCTAAGTCCATAGTGCTCTACCCACTATACCACTTAGCTATCTAAATGTTAGCTATAATGTACTTTGAAAAATTGAATCTGAATGCAATTAGAGGAATGATTCTCAGGGTCCACTGCCTCCATTCTATTTCCCTTCTAATCTACCTTTCATGACCTTATAATCTTCCTTCTGCATCTACTCCTTTGCTCAAAACTTTTCAGTGGCTCCCAATGATCTACCAAGTTCCTACTCCTGATCACAACCCTCTTCTTTTCTTTTTTCATTTCTTCCCTTTCTCTCTTCCTTCCCTTCTCCCTTTTCCCTTTTCCTCTCCCATTCCTCTCTCTCTTTTCAGCCTACATCGAGCTATGATGATATCATATTTGATTTATTAAACCTTTTTTTCTCCTCATGATTACCCTCTTCATTCAGGACAGAAATACCTGTTCTCTCTGGGTGAAGGACCAGACTGATTATTGCTTCATTAGAAAATGACACTGCTCATTCTTGCAGTTTAATTGGTTGACAGGGTTTGGGCCACAGCGATGTAAATCACCCATGAGAGCATGCAGGCCCACTTTTATCACAATGAAATCCTTAGCTGTCAAAGTGAATGAATATGTAGAGCTGTTAATTTTATGTGTCATTAAAAGAATGATAATTACGGCAATAAGTCTTTCACAGGATTGTTTCAAGAGGTATACACAGGATTCATAAGGTTTCTCTGAGCCTTCTCTAGGTCTCAAAGAACCTTTGGGAGGCCCTAGGAAATGACTTCTCTCACTTGACTCATTCAAGATGTATAGACAAAAAGAATTAGGTCACTTCTGTTATTTACTAAGAATTTTCATAGGTACTATCCTACATCTTCTACATATTCAATATAATGTAACTAGGAGAAAGTATAACATGCTCAAAGACAAGATAGAGGTTAGACCAGATATGAGGGACTCTTTTGATTTTATCTTTGGAACTTGGTGCCTAGCACAGAGCCTGGCCCATAGTTAGCACTTAATAAATGTTTGTTGGATAAATGAATTGAACAAGTTGACTGAGAGATAGAGTTGAACAATTGTAAGCAAAATGGAGCCCCTTGAGGAGTATTCTCTCAAAAGGCACTGAGTCACTTTGAAGGTAAGTTCAAGGTCTCCCTAAGATCATACTGAGTTCCCTAGAAAGTATATCAAGGTGTTCTGCCTCCTATAAGATCTTCATCAGAGCACTCTGTGTGGATGCCATGGATCCAAACCCATTCCTTTGTCCAACTGGTGGTCTGCAAACCTAGATGGCAAAACCGCCAAGAGCAGAGGAAAAGCCCTAGGGTGGCATTAAGTGTGTACCGTCCAAGAATACCCAAGAATGGTTAAGTTAAACAGTAGTCATCAGATAAGCATCTTGGACAGATAGAAAGAGAGGGGGAAAACCCAGGAGTAGCTATCTTTAAAGAGAACAAGCAGATCTGAGTAATCCAATTTAGGGGAGATAAGAGTCTGCGGGTAGTAATGTCCTTTAACTGGACAAACGCCTTCGTTCAAATGTCAACCCCAATCCTGGAGAGGTCAGCGCACTGGGCCTGCTGCCTAATGTACTCCTGAATTGGCTGAGTAGATTTCCGAACAAACACACTGGTCCAACAGAATTGATTTTCAACAGGCCATATTGGTCCCTAACGTAATTATCCTGTAGTGAGTCAGTTCACGGCAGCCCCTGCATTTAAAAGCTGCTGGTCAGCAGAGGAAAGGTTGCAGTCAGTGTGGAAGTAGACACTTTCTCCAAATATTTCTTGGGAATTTTAAAAAAATTCCTCTTTCTTTTCTCTCTGCTTCTTTCCCCCTTCTCTCTGAATCACTTAAAAAACAAAGTGAGCATCCTCTTGTCCCTTTATTTTCTTACAAGGAAAACTAGAGACATCAGTAAGATCTTTCACCTACATTCCCATGGGCCATTGAGTATTCAGGCCTAGCTATGTGGAAGATGAATTCAATTTACAATAAAGAATCAAACATCAGCTTTTCAATGCATCATTTTAACATAATGACTAACCTCTTCCCCTCTCCCAAGACTTTTGGGAAGGAGACAATTGAGCCCATTTCATTGTGTGGCACTGAAGAGCAGAGATCCTGAACAGTGTCCTAACATGTACATACCTTCTCATAAATCAGGACAACAATTCAACCCAAGTCAGAGTTTACCTGAAATCCCAGATAAATAAAACAAGGACATTGAAAATCCAAGCTACTCCCTAGCAGACAGGTCTGTTAAGCAGCAAGACAAAAGCCTAACACCAATTCAAGAGGAGGTCTCAGACCCAGAGCACTGACCTCTCCATGATTGGGGTTGACAGTTGCATGAAGGCCTTTGTCCAGTACTACCTGCAGACTCTTCTCTCTCCTAAACTGGATTATTCAGATCTTCTTGTTCATTTTAATAAAACACAAAATAAAAATTCATTTCAATAAAACAAATTGATCTACAATTCTTTCTGGTTATATAAATGAGCACCCCATTCTTTCTTTCAGTTCATCAGTTCTGCTTTCCTTAATAAATTATCATGGTCTTTACAAAAATCTATCGTTTCACAAGTTAAAAATCTTTCTCATATGTAGGGTAATTCAAAATGAGAAAAGTGAAACTGAGTCTCCAAATTTTTTTCTGGATTGAATGACTACCCTAAAAGGTCTGTGAAATCTGCACAGTCACTACTCAACAATGTTCCCCTAAATTGACTGTAGATTTGCATGCCAATTCCTGACCTTTTTGTGACAAAGAACTAATTTAAATTTCCCTGATGCCCAATGATCATGATGGTGACAGGGAGGGCAGTTTGACAGTAAATACTGTGCATGGTCAAAATTCCCACACATTGGGGTAGGCTTGTAAATATCTAAGAATCTGGTTTCTGCTGGAAAATGTACACGTGACACCTTTTAAAATTTAATCTGCACTATCTATCACTTTCTTAAGTCTGAATGATCCACAAAACAATAAATCAAGACTTAATTTGTAGTTTGTGTCAATATCGGAGGTATGAATGCTCTCACTGAAAATTTAACTATAGGTTCTCATGAGCTGGTTTGAGATAAGACAACCCATGAACTCAGGGCATTGCAGCAGCATCTATCTGGAAGATAGAACATGGAATTGCCCAAAATCTACTACTACAACTTCAGTAGTACAAAATCTACTAATTCACTTACAATTGACCTATTGGGAAGGTTTGATCTAGTTAACAAGAACAGGTCATGGAACATAGATTTATTTGGAGCTGGAAGGGGCCATATAATCTAACCCCTTCAGGATGAGGAAATGAAAGCCCAGAGATATAAAATGACTTGTTCATAATCATACAGACATGATTTGAACTTGGGTCCTTTGACTACAAACACCAACCATCTTTCACCGTACCACGGTAATGCACATGAATGTTCTTGTAGTAGAAATTATAATCGTCTTCAATACTTTAATGATATGTAATTGTGTTGATGTGAATACTTCCTTCACCAATAGATCTCACATCCTTCTATGTTTCAGAAATTGGTCTTTGAGGATTGTTGTGGTTGAAAAAATTCATAACCTTGTGCTAAATGTAGAGATGAGACTCTCTTCAGTTATAGTAGTGAGGCTTGTCCTAAGACAACAGGAATATTGTATAGTCTGTCACCAGCCCCTAAACAAAATATTTTATTATTCACTTGTTTTGAAAAAAAAGTTATACAACCAAAGTGAATCCGTGATGTAGTCTACCATCTACTAAGCTTCCAAAGTAATCTTAAAGTATAACTAACTATGCCACTCCCTCTCCCCTCACTCAATAAACTCCAGTGGTTCCCTATTACCTCCAGGATCAAATGTAAGCCTTTGTTAAGCTTTTAACCTGGTCCATGTACTCTATAATACAGCAACATTGACCTCCCTGTTATTCCTGGACCACAACATCCAAATTCCAACTCCATGCTTTTTCACTGACTGTCTCCTTCCCATATGCTTGGATTGCTCCCCTTTCTTATCTCTGCCTTTTGGCTTCCTTGAAGCCTCAATTCAAATTCTACCTTCTGAAATAAGATTCTTCTGTACCCCTCCCCTCCAAGCTAGTGACTTCCCTCTCCGATTTTATGCAAATAATTGTTTGCATGCCATATCTCCCATTAACATGTAAGCTCCTTGAGGGAAGGGGAAGTATTTTTGCCTTTTTTTCTACCCCCGTGCATTGAATGCTGCCTGGCACATAGTAATAACCTATTAAATTCTTATTGACTTAAATGTTGTATCTGTCGTTATATTATTTGAGCCTCTCAACCCTGTGAGGCAGGTGGCACAGACATCATTATTCATACCATTTTCCCCCCACAAAAACTGAGACTCAGAGAGATAAATGATTTGCCTGTGGCCACAGAATTAGGAAATGTTAGTGCTACCTTCTCCCCTGGTTAGGTCTAACAACCCACTTATGCCAAGTTGTCTGAATGGAATAGAAATGATGCGGGCAGGAGGAGAGAAGGGTGCAGCTATTGCTGTTTTCTAAAGAGTGTCAATGTTGCCAGTATGAATCAAAACTCATTTTCAAAATATCAATTAAAGATGTGGCAAAAAATAACAAAGAGGGAAGAGAGAATAAAATGGGGAAATGTGAAAGCTAAGAGAAACAAAGAAGGATAGAGTGCAGAGAGCAAAGAGACGGACCTTAGGAACATTTGCATGTACTATCTCAAATAATTTGTATTGGTTACTGACATCAGTATACACTTTCAAGTACCTCTGTCTCCATCCCATTAAAATGTTTGTTAGTATTTTATTGAAGGGGGAAAAAGAAAAACTGGGGGACAAGAACCATCCTCAAACTCAGAAGGTAGTTTTAAGATAATTTAAGTAATTTCAATTAGGAACCAATTAAAAGAATCTAAAAAAAAAAGAATGGAAAATATTTTTGAACCTATCACTCCAATAGGCAACCAACGTTTATCTCCATATTACTGGATACAACTCAAATAAAGGTAAGTTTCAAATGAGTAAAGCACACCATTATATTACTAAGAGGAGAGAGACTACTCTTTATGTCTGCTCACTGAGGCAGGGAATGAATAGGGGAGGAAGGGATGTCATTTTGTAACATGATCAATGCCTAGCATATAGTAAGTGCTTAATACATGCTTGTTGACTCACCAACCAATTTGGTTCAAAACAAAAGAAAAAAAGAATGACTATGTGAATTTATTGAGATATGGGTACTGGGTTTGGAGCCAAAAAGGCTGAGTTCCATTCATGTCCTTGGGGCTCCCTACCTTCCTCATGCACAAATTGCATCAGCTCCTTAAACCTCTATTTTTCTCTTTGTAAAATAAGGTGGTTAGACTAGATGATCTTTAAGATTGCTTCCAAAATCAAATCTTAAGATTCTACTTTTCATTCCCACTTTTTCATGCTTGGTCCTAACTTCACACCAAAACAGAACAAACAAAAGATTCCACATTCAATGCACAGGAATGTGTATAATGCTGACAAATACAAATGACTGTTTGTGAAAGAGTATCTGTAGTTTAAAAAAAAAAGATGTGTTCTTCTAAGTATCTGGTCTTGTTCCACTGGGTCTAAGATCTTGGTCACCATTTAGGCTAGGGATTCCTAAGTCTTTTTATGTCTGGTGAAATCTATGGACCCCTTCTAACAGTAATGCTTTGTCATTGTTCAGTCATTTTCAATTGTGTTCAACTGTTCATGACCCCATTTGGGGTGGTTTGCCTTTTTCTCCTCCAGCTCAATTTACAGATGTGGAAATTAAGGCAAATGGGATCAAGTGATTTGCCTAGGGTCACACAGCTATTAAATGTCTGAGACCAGATTTGAACTCAGGCAGATGACTCCAGACCTGACACTTTATCTACTACATCACCTAGTTGCCTCAGTAACACTTAAAATAAAATACATGAGATTATAGAAGAAACCAGTTAAATTGCAATATGGTTATCAAAATATTTTTTAAAACAAAATCATTGACTCCAGATCACAAACCCCTAATTTAGTGTGTTTTAAGGACCCTGGAGAAAGAAATGGTGAACTATTCTAGTCTCTCTGCCAAGAAAAACTCAAACGGGGCTATGAAGAGTCAGAAATAACTCAGCGACAACAACAAAGTGCCCTATAATCTAATGGATAAATTGCATAATGACAAAGGTCCAGCTCTATGTATCGCTGCCAAATATCCTGGTTCTCTGGGTGCTTCTCCACTCCCCTCCATGACAGTCAAGTCTGGATATTCACTCCAGGAACCCCAGATGTCTGAATTCAGATACCTCTTCCATCTAATGTTTGACTACAATTCGACTCTCCCCCCACACCCCCATTGCCTAAAAAAGATGCTTGGCTGTAGCCAAGGCTTCCCTCTAAGGACTCACAGCTGCCTGCTGGATAGAGACAGCATTCTCAGCCCCCTTTGCCTTCGCCTGTCTTCTCACCAAAGTCGAACTGAATGGGGCCAGATTCTGCCTGTATTTTTCAGCCTCCAATTAGCAGATTCCAATTCATCACCCTGAGTATCTCCTGGCATCAGCACCGAGAGATTCCCTCCTCTTGCCTGGTAAATCGGTCTTCATTTAAAACCCTCTCTCTTAGCCCTAAATGGAAATCAATTCTGCAAGTTTAGCAAATAGTTAATTACTCCACAAAGAGGATTGATTGGCCTTTGATCACCAGAAAGCTCTGTAGTGTTATTAGTCTCTTTCATCTGTGATTAAACCACAGAGCGAAAGAAACAAAAACTAAATTAGGCTTCTCCTGTTATCCTACAAATATTTAATGACGGGATAATCTCCGAGAGGTGTGTTCAGGGGATTCACGTTCCATCAGGAACCAGCTTCAATTCAACCTTGAACCCAAACTCTGTCTTTGTGGAGAGACCAGCAAAGAACTTTAGAGAACAGAGCTTAGCTCAAAGGAACGCTTTGTAGCACACACTCTTGTCTCTCTTTTCTTCTTTCCTCTTCTTATGTATGTTTTAATGCAGATAAAGATTTTCCCAATGGACTCCTGACATGAATAATAATAAAAAAAAGCTGGTTTAAAAAAATTCCATTTTGGTTTCCATCACTCTCGGCAGGACCAGACCTTGTCCCATTGATTTGCAGCCTTCGGAAGAGCCCTTCTCCCAAGTGACGGAGCCTTTTTGCTTAAAAAAATAAAAATAATACAGAAGTATTTCAGCTTGCTAGTTAACCCCTTCCTTCCAAGATGGAGATCCTGGGAATTTTATTTGGCAACACTTTTAGTAGTCATTATACGATCCTCTGTTCGAATTGTTCACCCTTTCCAGTTTTCCATATTATTGAGGTTTTATTGATCATTGTGATTTATAGTAACAAGAAATTCTTTACAAATGGAAGCTTCAGGAGAACAGTGACAATATTCTTTATTTATTTGGTAGTTGAACAGGGTACATGCAGGTACAAAGAGTATTGGATTTGGGATCAAAATGACCTGGGTTCAAATCTTGATTTACCTTCTCATGTGTGAGTCCCCTAGTTTTTGGGGGCCTCATTTTCCTTGTCTCTAAAAGTGAATGGAATGGCCTATATAACTTTTAAAATCCTTTCCAGCTCTGAGTCTATGAACCCATACACTTAGCACCAGACCTTGTGTTCTGTTAAATAAGTGAAATATTAGCTTGCTTATTGAACTCACAGACTGAAATATCCATGAATTTGGTTCCTTGATATCTCATTTGCAGGATGCTCAACAAGTTTTCGGTTTCTGCCTTCCATGTGTGTATACACACTGTGTGTCTGTTGACGCCCAACACCTGTTAGACAGGGTTGCTGTAAATTGGACATGCCAGTCCCAGGGAGATGGTGCCAAGGTGTGAATTAGATAGAAAGTCTTTTCTGCTACTCTTCTGACCTCTTCATTCGATTTCCTGGGCCATGCCAACATTCACCAAGCCTTGGGGCAGCAAACATGAGCACAGATTCAAGTGAATCCAGGTGGACTCCAAGGTGGGGAACAGTAGGAAATAGCACCAGCTCCCCTATTCTGTTAGCACGCCCTGATGAAACATGATTGCTCTCACAAAGTTGAGTATCTTCATTTTCCTTCTTTAACTTGATAACCCTTCAGGGAGGAGGGCAAGAAGGAAGGAAAGAGAAGTCATAAGAATATGGTGTCGATAGAAAAGCTTTAGCCTGGGTTCTCCCAGAAAGGTTTTCCTTTTTTGTCATGTCTTAATCATAGGTGCAATATTCAGTGAAGGGAAGGAAATGCGTCTTCTCAGCTCTTCACCTGGGCCAAATGGTCATTACAATCAGTGTTCAGTTTCATCCTATCGTTCCTTCCGTCTACATTGCTGTGGCACTTGTGCTTTTTGCTTTCCTTTCTCTTCTTATTTCACTTTACATCATAACATATAGATTTCCTCTTCTCTTTATTTTCTGGTCACAGAAGAAATTTTACCAAGTTCTTTTGGGAAGGGCTTCCTCTTCATAAGAGAGATGAGAGCCTGGAATTTGTGACTACAGCCAGCTAGTAAATTCCCTGGTTCTGAGCATTCCTAAAAAGATTCACATATATGTTTGACTACTGAGACTGAGGGATGCCAGATCTTAGGGGGCGAAAGTAATTTTTGTTGCATTTAGGCATCTGGGAGTTCCTGAAGTTACAGGCAAGTTCATAAACCATTGATTTTATTCAAAGAACAAAACTGTTTTGGGGAGAAAAATGGGCATGATGGGATATATGGCTGAAAAACCCTATAAACTAAACAGATACCAGACACCATGGGAAGAACTGTCACTGTGCTTCTTCAACTAAGTGAAGATGGTCACATGAAACTATCTTCAATATTGCCCAAGGTTGCATCGGAAAGTAAGTCTGGCATTCCCAGTTCTCTGTCAGTCAGAGACTAAAGTTTTCTCCTAGGTACAGTGGCTTCAGGTATGTAGGTAGACATTTCCTGAAGCATCTAAGGTTTTAATGAAGGTGGTTTCTCTAGCTTTCAGATCAAGCATTTCATAAGATTTCCTCTCATTTTCCTTCCTTCCTTCCTTCTTTGGCCTGCCATGTCCACTCTCCCTCCCCATCCATTCACACAGAAAGAGGGATGTACTTTTTAGCTCTGTTGTCTCATGTTATCCTTGATCCAAGTGAGACAAAACCAAGATGAGACATTTAGGGACTATGGCTGCAACTCCAGAAGTTTTCTGGAGGAACTCCTCCCTTTATCAGTTCCATTAACCAGTCTAACTGAAAGGGACAGCAGGAGAGCTTTGGTTGCTCATCAACATCTCCCTCTAAATGCAGGTGGAATGAGAGGTCTCATCTCAGACCCATAGCCCCTAAGCCTGAGTAGAGTTTGAGTTTATTCAGAGCACCCAGTAGATGATTTTATTCATTTAGTTTTTTTTTTACCAATATTTGTTTGATCATTAAAACAATCCCATCTAACAAGAACTGCCCCATGATCAATACACATCCACACTGAATCTTTAATGTTCTGTCTTATCAAATTTGCAGCTTCCACCACAACTCGAGGGTGGAAATCAATGTTTCTTTGACCTTAACACTCATGTGAAATTGCAGACACACATTCATCAGTGTTTTGATGGCACATGGCTAAATGTGAATTGTCTTCCACCTCACCCCAGAGAGCCCTAAATGGGCCACCCATGCCGGCTTCAGGTATAGACATCACAGAACTGGTCATTTTCTCTCTGTGATTCTCCCCAAACACTGGTGAACAGAGCAGTGCCCTGTAACACAGAGTTCACAGCCATAGCCATGGCATCACTTAGATCTCTAATATAATAAAAGAAACAGAGACTGAACCTATGATTTCACGGGCCTAAGGAATTCCTGAGTTAAGATACTCCTCCCACTAATGTAACTGCATACCTTTTCTGCAACTGAACAGTCTCAGAAGGCTGCCTAGAGCCCTGAGAGGTAAAGAGTCTTGCCCAGGGTCACACAGCTGATTTGTATCAGAGGCAAATCTCAAACCCAAGTCTTTCTGGAAGCCTATTCTCAGGGTTCTACGAAACTCTCCAATGTGCTCATAATGGACATTTGTTTAGTACTTAAAGGTTTGGAAAGCACTTTGCATACATTATCTCATGAGAATCTCACTATTGTAGATGTAGCCAGATGGTTCAGTGGATAGAACCCTGCACCTTGTGTTAGGAATACCTGAGTTCAAATCCATTCTCAGACATATACTATGTGATCTTTGTCTACTCTACTTTTCTCACCTGGAAAACAGGGATAATAGTAGCTCTTACCTCCCCGGGTTGTTGTGAGGAACATGAAAATCTCTTTGCAAACCTTAAAGCAAGGAACAGGAAACTCCTATCCAAAATACAGAAGGACATAGTAAGATAGTATAGAACTACCCTTGAGTTCAAGTCATTAAGTTTGAGAGAAACTTCTTCCATGGTGGCAGTCATGTCTTCTGAGTTGATAAAAGCAATTTTCTGAAAGACTCTGGAGAATAAGACAGCTATCTCAGGATTAGAGAAGATCTCAAATTCGATTTTCCAAGAGGCAAGGGAGACAAGTCTGCAAACTATAGGCCAGTGAATTTGACTTGGATCTCTTGCAAAATTCTCCACCATTTTTTTGTGTCTTGGACTCCTTTGGCAATTTGATAAAGCCCATGGAACCCCCCCTTTAGTGTAACATGCTTAAAAGTATAAAATAAAATATAGGATTACCAATTATATTTAAATACAGTTATCAAAATATTTTTGAAATGTCATCTTGGTAGGATATAACTTCTATCTCCACAAAGTCTCTCTCCTGTCTCATAGCCACCAACCACCCTACCCTAGGCCCTTGTCACCTCTCACCTGAACTCTTGCTGTAGGTTCCTATTTGATCTCCTTGTCTCCAGTCTCTTCCCACCAGTCTACCTTCTATTCAACTATCCAAGTGCTTTTCCTGAAGTTCAAGTCTGACCATGTCACCCTTCTATTCAGTAAATTTCAGTGATTTCCCATCACCTCCACAGGCAAATAAAAAAATGCTCTGTTTGGTATTTAAGGCTTTTCACAACCTGTTTTTCTTGTCTTTCCAGCTTTCTTGTACATTATTCCCTGCCTTGTATCTTAAGGCCCAGCCGTACTAGCCTTTTCGTTATTCCTCAAATGCCATGCTCCATCTCTGGTCTCTGTGCTTTTGTGATAGATGTCACCCATGTCTAGAATTCTCTCCCTCTTCCCCTCTGCCTCTTGGACTCCTTGACTTCCTTCCAAACCCAACTGAAGTATCATTTTCTGCAGACACCAACTGCTAGGGCTACGAACTCTAAATTTGATGTGTATTTACTTTTAAAATGTACCTTGCATATACCATTCTCTCTCCACTAAAACATTAGTTTCTTTGAAGGTAGGTGCTGTTTTTGCTTTTTCTTTGTATCCCCAATGGGCTTAATAAATGCTTGTTCATTGATTGATTGATTGATTGATGTCTCCAGGGATGTGCCCTAGGTCTCTATGCTTCTCTTTGCCTTGTGAACATTTATATTGATGGTTAGACTAAAAATGTGGGTGGCATGTTTATCCAATATGCTAACTGCAAAGGAGGGATTGCTAAAATCCTGATGACAGAGTTTGGACTCAGAAAAATCTGAATAGATTATGAGATCAGACCAAATGAAATAAGTTCCAATATAATAGGGATAAACTTAGATTCAGAAAATAATCTTCACAAATACTTGATGGGGAAGTTGTGGCTGGCCAGGAATTCTTCAGAAAAAAAGAACTAGGGGTCTCAGCAGACCACAAATTCAGCAGAAGTTGACAGCATGATATGGCAGCCTAGAAAGATTATGTGCTCTTATGTTAATTAACAGGCATAGAGTCCAGGAAAAAAAAAACTAATACTCCTTCTCACTGTATTCCTTCCCTTTCACTATTATTGCGTCAAGTTCCTGGCTGGTCAATGATGGGTTAGAAAGTATCCACAAGAGGGTAACTAGGTTGATGAATGTTCATCATTCCCTGACAAACATAGACTTCTGTGAAAATCAAGCCAAAGAGGAAAAAGGACGGAAGGAGGCTGGTATGTGATACATTTCTTTGAGGGTTATTCCCATAACCTGGAATTCATACCATGTAAGGATCAGTTGAGAAAACTAGAAATATTGAGATGAGGGAAGAGAAGACTTAGAATGCACATGAAAGCTGTCTTCAAGTATTAGGATTGTCACGTAAAGGAAGGAATAAGGATTTTTTTCTGCTTGGTCCCAGAGGGAGGTACCAGGATACAATGAATGGGAATTGCAAAGAGGATTGATTTCAGGGGGAAACTTCTTAATAATTAGAGCTAGAGAAAAATAGAATAGACTGCCTTAGGATGGTGTGGGTTCTCCCTGATTAGAGATCTTTAAGAGCTGGGTCACCATTTGTTAAGCATGCTGCAGATGGGGGGAATTTTGTATAGGTGTGACTTGTATTAGATGGCCAGTAAAGGTGTTTCTAACCCAGGGATTCTTTTATTCTGTAAAGGCTCAGCTCAGGGACTACCTCCTTCTTTCTTCCTGTAGCTATCCTTGACTTTGTCTTTAAAAGAGTGTGTTCTCCTTTCTCACCAAATATTCTAGAGCACTTTATCTGGATCTCTTATTTGCTCTACTGCTTACTCCCTATCTCTTATTATATTTTTCTGTGCATGTGTCCTATCCTTCCTGTGTAAACGCCTGGAGGGGAGGGATGATTTATTTTTGTCTTCAACCTACAGCAGGACCTTTTACTTAATCAATGTTTGTTGAACTGAAGTGAACTGAAATGAATTGAATTGCATCAGCTCTTGGTCCTGAAGGAAAACCTTTACTGAAATCCACCAAATCTTCTTATAAAGAGTTTCCTAAAACAATCAGACTGGTGACATTTAAGTTGGCCTTACCAATATTTCCCAGTCACCTTCTCTTCTTTTTTTATCCTTCATTTCTCCTTCTTTTCCCTACAGCATTGCTATACAGAACCACTAGAACTGCCTTGTAGCATATATGTTCATCATTCTCCCACAAACATAGATTTATGCATAAACCAAAACAAAGAGGAGAAATGAAACAGGGAGGCTGGCACATGATCTCTTTCTTTGGGGGTTGTCCAGAACGAAGTTCTGCCCTTTCTTTAGAATTATAGAGTTTTAAAATTAGAGGAAATCTCATTTTTCATTTTATGGAGGACGAAAATGGAGGATACTGAAGGGGAAATGGCTTGCCCAAATAATTATGGTAAGCTAATAGTAGAGTTGGCATTAGAACCCAAGGTTACTAATTCATAGTTCATTGCTCTTTATAGTACACCACATTTTTTGGTTTACATGTGCAGTCTAACATATGGCAGGTACTCAGTAAGTATGAATGAATGAATGATTGAAGGATGAGTAAAAGAATGATGGCTAATTTGTTCTCCATTTAGTGCCTAACCATGGAATATCTTTCCAATCAGTAGGATCTGGCATCATATAACCAAACATCCTGAATAAACTTTTCAGCTTCTAGGGAGCTTATTTTTGGGTAATAAGCACTCATCTATTTCTCCAACTTAGGTCCTCCCTTGTTTTCTCCAAACACAGAATGGCAATCACCTTAGTGCTCATGCAAAGCTCCAATTATAAACCAATCAAGGAATGGGCACCATCTGTGGCCTTCAGAAAGCTGAACTACACAAGGATGTTGGCAAGTATTTAGGGTACAGCCTTCTAATATGTCTCTTTTCAATAGAATTACTGGAAATACATTGATGCAGTCAACAAAAACCAAATGATGTCTTCAATTTCCTGCTTCTCTTCAATCATATGGTAAGTGGCACCATCTTTGGCTTTCTTTACTCTATAAATATTTCAACTGCCTCTCCTCACTGAGTGGAATAGACAAGAGAAAGAGATGACTGCAGAGAGAGACAAAATTTTCTTGGGCACTCTCATGTGAGCTGGAGGGAAAGCTTATAGGAGACAGTTCAAGTTGTAGTGATAAATCACATTACACAAAGGTTGGCATGATTTGTGTTTTCTAAAGCATTTTGGTTTGGCATAGATGAAGGTAGGAGAAGTATTAGCCAACCTGTCTCTCAGGAAGGTTGGCTGGACCACTGATTCTGTTGTCAGATGAGCTAGGTTCAATCCCCCAACTCTGGCAAGTATTCCTTGTGTGATCTTAGACAAGTGATTTCCTATCTTTAGGCCCCAATTTCCACATTTGTAAAGTAAAGAGTTTGGACTAAGATCTCTCCCAGCTTTAAATCTATGACACTGTGATCTACTCCAATTCAATTCAACAAGAGCTAGAAGACAGGGATGAAACAGAGCCTAGACTTGTGATTTCATTGTTACAGAGAACTGGATTAGACTGATGATCCGCTCAGGCCTGAACCTTCTCTGCAACTTAAAAGAAAATTTCCTGGAATTGCCTAGGGTTATACAGTCAGGATGTATCAGAAGAGGAAGCTGAACTCAGCTGAACTTTCTGGGGAGGTCAGATCTGCTATGTCAAATAATACTTAATACAAAATTTGCTTTAAAGCATTTTTCTCTTCAGTCATTCAGTCAGCAAGCATTTATTAAGTACCTACTGTGTGCTACGCATTGTTCTAAGTACTGGAAAGACAAAGTAAGGCAAATACATAGCTCCTGGACTAAAGGAACCCCACAGTTTAATGGAGGGGGGAAGCATGTAGATAATTCAGTATATGCGATACATTCAGAATAGAAAGAAGGAAAGTCACCATTGCTGAGGACAAGGAAATGGTTCTTGTTCTGATACAGTACACAAGTGAATTAAGGAATAACAAAAGGAAAGAAAAGCATTCCAGATCTGATGGTCCAGAATCTCCAAAGGGTAGTTTGGTAACTGAATCAGAAACAGAAAGTCAGACTTTAAGGGAAAATTTGGGATCAGACAAAGAAGAGGGTGGAAATAGAATAAGGGGCCTTGAGAGGTTTAAATGTCCCATTTCACTTATTAGTAGCTTTATTTACTATTCTCTGGGAGTTGGTCAAACAATGACATAATGGCATTATCCAGGGACACCATGTCTGGATATTTGGCATAGACCAAGCTCCAGTAAGAATTTGCTTTTGAGTGTTTTCAAGTTAATCTAATGGCAAGAACAGCGGCTTGGGAGTTGGGAGAAGAGGGTTGTGTAATAGCATTAAATATAACAACCACAACACCAACAAACAACTTACATGTATAGAGCTTTAAGGCTTACAAAACACATTCCCATCAGCAAGCTCATGAGCTAGGGGAGTGCATGGATTATTATTTCCATTATATCAGTTTTTAGATGGAGAGCTGGAGGGGACCTTAGAGTCATGGAGTCCAGGTCCCTCCCTTAATTTTATGGTTATGGAAACCAAGGCTGAGAGAGATGAGTTGACTTTCCCAGGGTCACATGGGTAGTAAGAAATTAAGATGAAATTTGAACAAGTTTCCTGACTCCAATTGTTCATCCACTTCATCCACCACATCACGTATCTGCTGCAGGAAAATGATGGAGATTGAATGACAATCCAATAGATTATAATCCCCTTGAGAACAAGGACTGCTTTTTCCTTTCTTCGTATACCCAGTGCTTAGTGGAGATTAAGTGAAAATCCAATAGATTATAATCCTCCTGAGAATTTCTTTTCCATGCCAAATTTTTGGGGCAAGTTATTATTGGGGTGGCCTAGTTGTATCCTTGATTGACTTTTGGATCACCTACATTTTGATTCTTCAAAATGTGGAACTCTAAGACTAATAATAACATAAAATCACAAGGGAAACATTTGTGTTGAAAAGATAGACTCTTGTGTAATGAAGTGGCTTGGGTGGGTGGGTGGAATGAAGGAAACAAGCATTTATTATATGCTGCTGTGTGCCAGGCACTGTGCTAAGTTCTTTAAATTAGCTCATCTGATCCTCATGCAACCCTGCGAAATAGGTGCTATCGTTATTTCCATTTTTACAGGCCGAGATTAAGTGACTTGCCCTGGGTCACACAGAGTCCAAGGCTAGATGTGAATTCAGGTCTTCTTGACTATACGAGCAGTACTCTTGCCACCGAATCAATACGTTGTCTCATGGGGGAGTTAGTGAAAGAGTTGTGCAATTTCCCAAGTTGAATTCATGCTGTTCTAATTTTCCTCTGGTAAGATTTCTGACCTGACCTCACTGTTCATATGGTTGGTTGGTTGTTGTCCTTCATCTTTGAAGAAAACCAAATGACATCCCCATTGTAAAGTGAAATTTCAGTGTGTCCGACTATGGCTGATCAAACCAATACGAGCTCAGAATGCTCTACCACAGGTTGGGCACAGAGAGTCCCTTTGAATATTTGGTGCTCATATATAATGCCTATCTAAGTTGACTGTATGGCTGGACTAACTCTAGAGACTGTCCATCAAATTGCATTTCATATTTGGGCAATAAGCACTCATCATCCACTTGACTTTTCCTGTGAGGATTGCTATGATTATCTCTTCTGAGAATCTCTTTGGGGATTCCCTTTTATATATTGGGGCTTGGTAAAGGCTTTCTAATAAATGGGGATAAAGAGGCAGGGAGTAAAAGAAGTTAGAAGTGAGTTGAATGCATCACTGCCCAAACCAAGACAAAGACATCAAAAGAGAAAGGTATGTTTTGGAAGTGAAGAGTTGGTTAAATATATGGTGTCTGAGAAGGGAATTTGTATTTCTGGACTTTGGCTCAAAATATATAATGGTGAATTTTTTCTTGTTCAAGGATGGGGAATATACCTAGCAAGGGATGGTAAGACTATATATATATATCTGCTAGGGTCTTGTAAATCTAATAAAAATGCTTTAAGAGGAAAAGGAAAGAGGAAGGATAAAACTGCCCAAGCATATCTACAAAGTTGGATGCCACAGGGAACAGCAGTGGATTCTCAGAATTTCACAGAAGACTACATCTGAGAAAGAAACCAAGAAATAAAATTCATAGTTTCCCATGTCTATACACAAATGAAAAAGTACAATAATAAACAAGGTGAAGTGAAAATCAAAATAAGACACAGACTTGGTGGGATAGGACCTATGACTACAGTATGGCTCTGGAAGGACATCCTTTATTGAAAAGAAATAGGACATGTAAAAGACAGAGAGAAGGAGCATTGCATATGAACAGTATATACCCCTGGGAAGAAATCTTGGATTCAGAGGTAGAAGGCATGGTAAAAAGCATTTGAGTGAAAATCAGCGGAAGTAAAAAAATATTGTATAACAGTCTATCTATCTCCATATATCATCTATCTATCTCTATGTAGCTATCTATATATCTATATATCCATCTATCATCTATCCATCCACCTATCATCCATCTATCAATCCATTCATCCATCCATCCATTCATCTATCTGTCTGTCCATCCATCCATCCATCCGTCTGTCTGTCTATTTGTATATCTATCTATCTATCACAGGCATACTACAGGATCTGCATACAATAGATCAACAAAATATGAAGAGGAAATATAAAAGGAATTTGGAAAATGGTTCACAAGTAGGTACCATAATACCTTCATGAAGAATGAAGAAACTTAATTGTCAGACATACTGAAGCACTTGTTTTTGCCCAAATCAGTGTCTACTCAATTTTTACCTATCTTAATGATAATTCCTTCATTCAAAAGGTAGAGAAAGCTCTATTCTGAACCTGATTCTTACCAACAACTGGTTACTGGGGTGGAAATCCTGGGAAACTTGGGGGGGGAGAGGGAAGAAGTCATTCAATAAACATTAATTAGTTATTAATCATCTGTTGCATCCCAGGGACTGTGCTACATGCTGGGGATATGAAAAAAGGCAAAAGACAGTTCCGACTCTCAAGGAGCTCACAATTTAATAGAGGGTGGCGGGATACAACAGGCAAATAGCTTGGATAAATAAGCCATATACAGGACAAATCAGAGACAACTGACAGAAAAGAAGGCACTAGGAGTAAGGGGGATTGGGGAGGGTATGTTGTAGAAGGTGGGGGTTTTAGCTAGGACTTGAAGGAAGCAGATATGAGGAAGGGGAGAATTATAGACATGGGAGACAGTCAATGATCATTCCATTGTAGAATCTGTAACAGAGGAGAGGAAAGCAGGGAGTAGACTGACATGCCCACTGGATTTTGAGAATGCATATTTCAAAGGATTCCTAAAACACAGGTATGATCATATCATTCCTACATTCCAGAAATTCCCTTTTCTCCCAGGATAGGACACCATGGCTAGCTTAATTTCTTTGCCAGGGAGATGGATAAAGGAATAGATGATACATTTAATAAATTTTCAGATGGCACAAAGCAGTGGGAGGCAAATACAGGAAATGGATGACAATCTTAAAAAATCCTCAAAAGACTAGAATGCTGGACTGAACTCAGGATGAAATTTCATAAGAACAAATATAAAGGTTTATATGGGCTCAAGAAATCAATCTCATAAATATGAGATGATTAGATAGCAGTTCACCAGGAAAAAAAAAACAGAGGTCTATGAGTTTGGGTAGACGTCAAGCTCAATAGGAATTAACAGTGTGAAATAATAATGTCCTAAGAAGATGAAGTAATGTCAGACTGCATTTAGAGAGGCAGAGGTCAAAGCAAGGCAAAGTCAGCCATGTGCTTTGAGGACTGGGGACGTGATAACCCTGCTATGGTCAGAGCATGTGTGGAGTATTATGTTTAGCTCAGGGCAAATTTGAGGTATAATATTAACAAGTTGGAAAGTGTCTAGAGAAGAATGACCAGAGAGTCAAAGAGCTTTAAGAACATACCATAATCTATAGAGAAGAGAAGACTGGTGGGAGTAGGGTAGGGGTGGCGTGTAATAGCTGTCTTCTAACATTTGGCACAGTGATTAGAACATTGAATTTGGAGTCAGGAGGACTCAAGTTTCTCAGACATTTATTAGTTGTGTGATTCGGAGCAAGCCCCTTCACCTGTCTCAGTTTTTTCATCTATAAAATGGGGAACGTAATAACGCCTATGGGCTATTGTAACGATCAAGTGAAATAATATTTGTAAAGCATTTGCCAGTCTTAAAGTGCTATCTAAATACTTGTTTATAAGTAACGATAATTTTATTATTTTTAAGAATTATTAGGTATTATCATTATTAATGAGTTAATGTATGCCACTTGACTTAATCTGCTTGGTTCTAGTGGATAGAGCTAGGAGCAATGGGTAAAAGTTGTAGAAGGGCGAAGTTAGGCTTGATATAGAGACATGTTTTCCAAAGATGGAATGGATTGTCCCAGGAGTCAGCAAATTCTTTACTGGGGTTCTTCAAGCAAAAGTTGGATAACGATTAGTAGGTGTGCTGATTTGTGCGTGTCTTAGACTAGATGGCCTTGGAGTTCTCTTCTACTTCTGTATGAGGGGACAGGGAAGCTGCTCAGAAATAGAATGGGGTGGTTGCTTGGAGAACTCGTGGGAGATCTCATACTGGAAGTTTTCAAAGCGTTTTATGGCTATTGCCTCCGAGGGGGGCTATGGCTAGGACTTTTGTCAAGTCTTTCTCCTCTTAGATTATGATGCTGGGTGAGTATATTCCAGTTTCATGGCACAACCTATACAAAGGTATGGAGATGAGAGATGAAATGTCAAGGTCAATGACAGTGAGGGTCTACAGTGTGGAAGGAGTTCTTGAAATACCAATCTGAGGAGTTTGTATTTTGTCCTGGAGTCAATAGGAAACCATTGCATATCTTTCTAAAGAGAAATAAGCAGGGATGGATGGAAAGGGGAAGACAGTGTGGCTGCATCTATTAAGAAAGCTTTAGTGATCTTAATGAATGTGAGAGACTGAAGAGCTATGGAGTCAAATGCTTTTTGTGTTCAGCAATCAGTAGACCAGGGAATCTTGAATTTTTATACCTTTCTACATCATAGAGGTAGAAATGGCAAGACTTGGCAACTAATTGGAAAGGTGGAGTGAA
>CM053769.1:125461414-125498928 GCA_028658325.1 Potorous gilbertii
AAGAGGGAAGGGTTGGTGTCTGAACCACTTTTCAGGGTCTGGGCTTATGCTATTCTCAGTTGCTTCTATTGCTAGAGAGTACACATGCTAAATTTTTGTGTCTTCTAAATTTCCCACCCTGGGGCAATGCCTATGATCCTACACTCTAGTGTCCCTGTCTTTGAAGGACCTATCCTCTCAGGCTTTTGTGAGGATAAAATGAGATAATATTTGTAAAGTGCTATATAAATGCTGTTATTATTAATATTAAACCACTTTATTATCACTCTCACTATTGTCAGTGTTTGTTATGATCAATGATACAATAATCCCACAGTTGGTTTCCTTTAGGGCTGAACAGAGACAGAAATAGTACTAGAAGTCATCTGCTATCTTCCCACACTCTTTGGAGCAGAGCCCTAGATTGAAAGCCATTGTGTTTCCATAGAAAGAAGTCAAACAGGAAGGGCAGTAATGATACGGACTGTGGACAACCATCTGAGACCCGAGTCATTCAGAACCAATGTCTGCCATTTTTATTTTAGTACTCTAAAGACATCTTGTCTATGGAACGTGTTGGGACCACTTGACAAAACTGACTCCACTCTTAAGCCAAGAAGCTCAACCCTTCGGGGTAGGAGAAGGACTAGAGGGTCTGAAGGGATCCCTACTACCAGGGTGGGTATGCCTCCCCATTAGTACCTTACCCTTTTCACAGTCTTACTTTTGGTGATGATGATATTATTTTCTCTAGACTTGCCCTGTACAAGTTGGCAATTATTTTGGGAGCAGCATCAGGGCTCTCCAGGTGAGCTCTCCCATCCCTGCCTTTGGAAGGGAAGTAGAAACCTGATCTCTAAACATGAGAGTCCCTTGAGTGTTCAGCTCAGGCAAATCTCTTCCACCTGACAGCTTCCCCATTCACCCTCTTGTGCTAGGACCAACCACATGCTAGTTGAGCCATTCTCATGGGTACCTCTTGGTATGATGTAGCTCTGACTGTGGCAGCACAGTCTCCCCACAAACACATATTTTAGTGATGGGGAAACTGAGGCCTGTAAATGTCAAATGACTTGCTGGAGCTCACCTAGCTAGTGTCAGAGCTGGGACAGAATCCAAAAATGTCTGACTACAGATCCAGCTCACTTTCTATCTTGATAGTTGTCCTCATCTTGCCTGGGCTTCTTATTTTCTAATTTTCTGTAGTCTATAATATATTCTGAGACAGAGTAGATGGAGTCCTAGACTTGGAAGACTTGGCTTATCAGATACTTGCTAAGCTTCCTCATCTGTAAAATGGGTTTAATAATAGCGCCTATCTCACAGGGCTATTACGATGAACAAATGAGATTATGTCTATCGAAAGTTTCACAAACCTTAAAGTGCTGTGTAACTATAAACTAGTAATAGTAAAGGCAAGCATTTTATTTCTTTTGAAGGTTTGTAAAACACTTTAAACGCATTATCCTATTTTCTTCTCACAAAGACCCTGGGAGAAGGAAACTGTGGCTCAGACAAGACATGTAACTTGCCTGAGGTCACCCAGCTAACAAGCTGACTGAGATAGGGGATTTAAGGTCAGATTTTGGGACTCCAGGTCCATCCAGCTTTCTATCATTGAGGCCACTGAGCTGCCTCCTGTTACTTCCTTCTAACTTTCTCTTGTCATTTCCAAATCATGACTCAGAGCCTCAGTTTCCTCATCAGTGAAAAAGAGACAATGATCACATCTCCCTGAAAGGATTTCCACAAGGATCAAAGGGAAGTAATGTATGTGAAGTGCTCTATAAATCTTAAGTATTATATAAATGTGAATTATCATTATGGTTTTCATTTAGCCATAAGGGTCATAAGGGTACAGACAGAGAAACAAGAGGAGGGATAAATGTCAAAAAACATTGATGGAACCAAAGCAAATCCTGTAGGCCTAAAGATTTTTGAAAAATGTTTGTCATATTGGCTAGATGATGGCTGCCAGCCCCTTGGGGCTCTGGGATACCTGACAGGGCTACTTCTCCTATGTGCGTGTATGAAGCTTAAGATTTTAAAACACAAAAGTATCCAGAATGAAAGAAAAGTTCGCCTCTCTGCGACTGGGAGATTTCAAAGCCTGCCCCACCAAGCAGTAAACCTGGCAGCTGAGCTGTCTTACAGTAAAGACCTAAGCCCCCAACTCTGTTTGGGGGAGCCTAAGGCAAAGTAGAAAATGGCACAGTAACTCATGGCTCCTCTGCTATGTGCTGAGACTCAGCTTTTTAAAATGTAAAATGAAAAACTTACTATACAGTAGTAGAGATCTCTGGAGAAAAGTAAAAGAATACACACAAACGGAGACCTTAGCTGCTGGGGGAAGGCAGCCAGGCTGACATTTAATGCAAAATGAGCAAAATAACTTGAGTGCTCTGGGAGATAGATGGATGGGCTGTGCCAGCTCATCTCCAGTCCAGGCTGGAACCTCAGCATCTTCAGAGAGTGGATTTCTTAAAAGCTTATCTTTGGGGGGATATTTCCCTCCCACCCCATTTCAGTATAAAAATTTAGCAAGGGCAGGTAAAGGTAACTAGATTCCAAGTCACTGGAGTGGTCATAGCAGTCACACCATGGTACATCCCATGTTTCATGGAGGTAGATTAAAATAATACAAGGCAAGTGCTTTGCAAACTTAGAATGCTATGTGAAAGTCAAGCCTTTCTAGAGAGTCTATTTAATTAATTTATTTCTGGAGATTCAACATGGTATAGTACATAGAGTAATGGTCTGGGAATCAGGAAGACATGGACACAAATTTTGCCTCTGACAATTGATAACTGTGCAACTCAGAACAAGTCCCTTTGGTCTCAGTTTCCTCATATGTCAAATGAGGGGGTTAGACTACATGACCTTTCCTGTCCCTTCTATCTCTACATCTGCGATCTTATAAAAGAATATTGTATTTGGAGTAAAATGATCGATGTTCAAATCTTACTATTGCCTTGTGGTAATGTGCATAGTTTTGGGTTCATCACTTAGCCTGTGTAGGTCTCAGTATCTTCAAAAGATCTCCAAAGAGAGGGTCAGAGTGGATAGTCACTTCTAGTTTTCAAATTTATGATCTTCCGACTTTTCCTAATAAGTTTTCCTTAAAGGAGAATAGACTGTTTACTTTTTAGGCTAGGATTTCTATCTAGTATCACAGGTTATTTTATGTGTGGTGGAAAACTTGCTTTTTTCACAATTTAAAAGAATTAGACTTTAAGGAAAATATCAATGTACATTGAATGAACTTCCTACTAGACTGTAAACTCCTTGAAGGTAGATTTATTCATGATTCCTTGAAAGCAGTAGTTATTCATAAAAATTTTGTTCAGATGATGAATAAATCTCTGAGTCCGTGTTCAAAAAAGCCGTGCGCATGTGTGGAACAAAGCATTAGATGATAGCCAGATAGTTGGACTCTCTGCTTATCCTTCCGACTTCCAAAGTCTACATCATCTAAAGCAGTTGAATACAGTGCCTAGGACAGATTAAGAATTCATTAAATGCTTGGTAAATGATTGAGTCATATATGAATCAGAATTATTTACAAGGTAAATAATTGTCACTGAGATTTGGTAGGCTGTGACTCACAAAGTTGGAAAGGAACAACTCAATTATTTATAGAGTTTAAAAAAGGGAGAAAAGCGTTAGCACTAAAGATAAAGCAGAAAATTCACAGTTTGGAGGGAGGAAGTAATGGTGGAGAAAACTTAGGTCAAGATTAATAGAAAGAAAAACAAAAATGGTATTGTGCTATAAGTCTACTACAAACCACCCAGGCAGAAGGAAATGGATGATGAACTGGAGAAAGAAATCACAAATAGGGGTAGATTTCAACTCTCCAGGCATTTTCTTGAGCTCCTTCTCTGTTAAAAGCAAAGGAGCTGATAAACCTAAGCTGGAGTCAGTTTTATTCTTTAAAGGATCAAAGAATAGAGCTGAGGAACTACTGATCAATGAAGAACTGTTGGTAAAGTCACAATGGCAATAATTCTGTGAAGAACTGATGGTTTCACTTTAGCGTTTATAGTAAATGGAGAAAATTAGGGAGAGTACAATGTACATCAAAGAACAGAGAGTTTAGAGAAAGGATATGTGGAATATTATGGCTTAAAGTTTCATAAGGGGAGCACCTAAGAGAGATGGGAGACCGATGTAGATGCAGAGGAAACTTATCAACCAAATTAAATTTTTAGAGAAAAATCAACAGAAAATGGAAGCATGGGAAGGTAACTGGGGAGTAGTATGTACAGTGACATAGCTCTATAAAAAATAGTGTCAGAAATACAAAAATTCACAAGGAGTTGAGGTTGGTGATGAATGTCAAAGAGAAACAAAAGGATTTTTTTTTAAAAAGCTATATTGATAACAACAAGAAGACTGAAGAAAGGATAGACACATTTGTTGGAGGGGATGGAGAGAAGGAAGACCAACTCAACTCCTAATTTACTTCTGTTTGACCTGTCATAAACCAAAACAAAACAAACAAAAACCTTCATACCTGCTTTTTGCTATGTCTGTAGTTAAAAAGGACCTGATGTATTCACTCACAGTAAGATACAGATGACTAAGAAGAACTTAATATGTTACCTCTCCCAGGGGTACTTCATAGGAGATAATTCCTTGATGCAATAGGATTAGGCTATGATGCTGGTACTGTGCAGGCACTGAAAGCAGGTTATTGAGGGAAGGTTTGGAGGCTAGAAACCTTACCAGCTCCCGAATATGACAGCATGTGGGTAGCTACCTCCTTTTCTTAATAGTAAGCCCATCAGAGCTTTGGGAAGCAGAAAGACTAAACAATAAAAACAAGAAAACAGCGAGAAAACCAGACAGCATCTATCTAGCCCTTCAAGACTTGCAGAGTGACATAGGTTCTACTAGTATCCTTGTTTTACAGATGAGGAAACTGAAGCAGACATGTTAAGTGACTTTCCCAAGATCACACAGTTAGTAAGTATCTGAAGGAGGATTTGAGTTCAGGTCTTTCCTGATTTCAAGGTCAGCCTCTCTTCCTATGTACCACCTAACTACCTCCCAAGGAATGGTTGGATTATCGAGACTGATGCTGAAAGAAGAATGACTATCAGATGGTATTTGGGGCTTGGAAATCTCCCATATCTGAAGATCAACTGAAAGACCTGACTTGGACAAAACAGTCATCATATCACTTCTGTGATGCCAGGGTCGGCTGGTATTTGGTCAGTGATAACAATGTTAGTAGTGATCATGTAAATAAGCTACCCTAAATGAAGCAGGAATACTTTCAGAATCAATTCTGCCAGCAGCTTGGGTAAGGGCCAGTTAGTAAAGAGTCTTCTTTGTACTCAAAGATCTAGCCTTCCATGATTATTGCTTAACTGACAAAACAGAGGGAAACTCCAGCAGGTCAGCATATCACCAAATATTTCCATTGCATCTGACAGCATATGAGATGCAATTGTCCAGACTGAGTTTTTTTCCTTAGCATATTAATAACACTTGGGGTACGTATTGTTTGAAAGAGGCCATTGTTGGGTCCTGATGATAAGACATATTAATACCAGGCAATATTTTCAACAAGCTTGCACCAAATGAGCCAGTCTCCAGCTACCTCATGTCCCTTTGTTTGTTAGCTCCACTCTCAGCTCTTTGGAAAGTTGGCATTTCATTTTGGCTCCAGAATCCTGGAGTAATACAGATTAATATTTTGAAGGAAAAAAAGGATGGGCAAATAACGTTCTGTGTAAGAGAGAATCAGGCAGAGAGAAATCTGATAAGGGAAAGGGTTGAAATTCAGAACGCTATGATGAAATGTCATCTTGGGGAATTAAAGTCCTTTCACTGTCACCTGCTCCCCAAATCTGTGGACAGAATTACTTAAAGGCTATGGCCATGACTTCAAGAGGGCATCGTGATTAATTTCTCTAAAGCCTGCAGACAACTTTCTTGTCTTCTACCTCCCCATCCTCGCCCTCCAGATACTTTGAATTTGACTTAAAAAGATCTTGGTTTAAATTGTATTTGCCTATTCATGATTGGTAGCTTTTAATCCATTAATAATAACTGACACATTCATACACATATGCACATACGTGTACATTTCCACAGGCATCTTCATGTGCATATACTGCAAACACATATTGTTATTAGGTACAGGAATGTATGCATTGTGTCAGAACACACAGGAAACTATTTTCTATATCAGAAATCACTTATGACAGCCCTATTGCTTGTGTAAAAGGTCATCTCCCAGTAGATAAAGGGATACTAATTTTTAAATGCTCTGCCAAGCTGAAGAGAGAGAAGAGAGGAGAGAAAAAGGCGAGACAGAGAGAGACAGAGAGAGAGAGAGGGAGGGAAGGAGGGAGGGACAGGGAGAGAGAGAGAGAGAGAGAGAGAGAGAGAGAGAGAGAGAGAGGGAGAGAGGGAGGGAGGGAGGGAGAGAGAGAGAGAGAGAGAGAGAGGTCAGATTTCAAGTGCAGGGCACGCACATCGCACATCGCTCACTTGGGTGCTGAGTTGGTAGGAGGGGGAGAAAAACCTCTATTTAGGGAGGATGAAAGAAATCAGCACTACACACTTCTGAAAGACTATGAGAAGGCTATTTTTTCCCTCTCCTAGGTTGTGACAAAATGGTGGTTGAGGACACTCCGAGGAGCATAAAATGGAGGCAGGGGCAGGTGTACTATTTGGCTGCCTGGGAAAATGTGCATGTGCTCACAAGACTGTGCTAGGAGGATTTCTGGTAATGGGAGACTTTTTACTTCAACACGTTAGGCAGTGCAAAATAGATGCACTGCAATTGAAGGGATAGAAGTATCATAACAAGTCTGAGAGCAAAAAAACTGTACTGGGGAGAAGTAAGGACTCCAGAATGTATTTTGAAGTAAAATAAATTGGAAAATAACTGATTTCAAAGCACACTGCAACTGATTCGCATTTAGCTATATCCTAACCTTGCCAATCTCATATTCTTTGAGCAAATGGGTCCTGGATTCCATTTGAAGAAAATAAAAAGAGCACCAGTTTTGGTACTCTGTGTTTTGTGGCCAGTGGTCATAAATTCATCATCTTTTTAATGGAATGTTCAAAATAACACCACTGCTACCACTGGCCAAATGGGCTGGCAACTTAGAGGCAAAGATCCAAGATTGGTCTTAAACAACACTGTCAAGGAAGCAAAGTCAATTTGTAATGCCCTCTCCACTGGACAACATTTTATATGTTGATCTGTTCCCTTGGCTACCTTCGGCTCCCTGTTACTGAGCCCTGACCATGCCTGAATTCTCTAAAAGGGGTACTTGCTAATTAATTAATCAAATAATCCGTATTTATTAAGGTTTTTAAGATGTATCAGTTGTTTTAAGGTACTGCCCCAAACAGATGCAAGTCTGCCTCTTTATTTTTTTTCCATTTGGAGCTTACAGCATCCTCCAAAACAACACCTGAATTTACTAAGAGACTTCTTTCCCATCCTTTACATACGGTTAAAATTTTATTTTTTCTGTACTGATGGTATCCTTCTTATGGAAGTGTCATAGTGACTCTCTCCAAATCATCCTTGAGCTCCATTCTCAAAAATGGACTTTCTTTTAACTTGTTATTGACAGTATACCTGTCCAGTTATGCCTTGGTGTGATGCTTGTCATGTTCATATAGGCATACTCTGACCTTATGTGTTAGTATCAGTGTGTCTGGGTTAGATGGTAAGATTCTGGAGGGTCAGAAGCATGTCTTCACCACTCTTTAGCCAATCCAGCATCACAAATAAATGAGTCCCTGACTCCATTTGGTGACAATAAAGACACCACCAAATCCTCTGTGCTTTGGTCAATGATTATAGAGCAGGAAGTTCATAAGAGCTGTCCTACAGTGGGAAAGGAGATATTTTGAATTAAACTTCCACCCACCCCCAACTCATGAAATGGAATTATCATGTTCATGATGAGAAAAGCTCTGCTTGAAATAATGCCCTAAATATATTTTGTGGCTGCCTTCAATGCAACTGGTATTAGTGGCTTAAGGGGCTCAAGACATTTCTCCGAGAGGCTGTAACAAAGGAACAGACAGGGCTGCTGAGAACAATGAAGAGCTGAGAATTCCCTTTGCATTGTTAAAGGGTATATATTTCTTATCATTTAAAAATTTACCACTCCAAACACTAGCTTCTTTCCCTGGTGCACCAAGTCAGAGCTACTGAGGAGGTAAGAAAAGAAATTAAAAAGGAAAAATCATTAAACAACCCCCCAAAAGAGGACTCGATGAGGTCTCATTTTGCGTCATGAGCTCCCATTTAACATGGTCATTATCTCTGACATTAAAGGCCTGCGAATAGTGTCACATGCCCAGAAGCTATTTTTTTTTTAGTCTCTAATGCCAGAAATAACAAGCTGCAGTTAAGGGACAGTGAATCAGGATCTGCAAAATTTCATGAGGATAGGAATTTTGCTGTGGTCTGGCTTACACCTGGAACGTCCAGTCTATGGGAGCCTGTCATGGTAAATGTTCGCTGGCCACCCTACCGGTTCCAGGCTTCCAACATTCAGTCATATCTTCAATCATCATGAATACTTGAATACTTTGGGTGTATGTGTGTGTGTGTGTGTGTGTGTGTGAGAGAGAGAGAGAGAGAGAGAATATTGTACATATGTACATGGCAAGGAAGTATGTTACAACATATCAGCCTCTACCTCTAAAAGATGACTCTAGACGTTACATGAATGTCATAGGATATTCCATTTTGTTGCTAATAAGTAGATGGGATAGAGGGAATGCTTTCCTCTACATCTCTTTCTTTTCTTTCTCATGCAAACATCTTCAAAGAATAATCTACTCTGGATTCCTCTACCTTGTTATTTACTTCTCAAATCCCTGCAATCTGCCTTCTCTCATTATCTCCAAGGGCTTTTTTGTTCACTATCAACCTCTCAACAACATTTGATACTGTCAACGACAACGACCCTTACCTTCTTGAACCTCTCTTCCCTCAGTTCATGTGATGCTGTGCTTTCCTTTTTATTTTTTTCTCTCCCTAATGACTCATTTTATGTCTCTTTAAAACATTCATTCATTTATTCATCCAGTAAATATTTATTAAGGGCATGCTGGTTGCAAGCACTGAGTTAGGTGCTAAAGGACATGCAAAGATTAGTTAAATATGGCCCCTGCCCTCAAGGAGCTTAAAAACTAATAAAGAAACTAAGATGCTCACACAGCCCATAGTATATAATAGAACAGGTATTATACAGGTATAATAACAGCATATAATAGAAAAGTTGCAAAGTACTTTCAGAATTCTGAGAAGGGAAAGTCAATTTCTGACTGTGGGGCAGTTAAAGGAAGATACCATCAATAGGGGACACAGGTGAGGAGTACTTTGAAGGGCAGTCGTTTCCTATAACAAGTGGAGATTTAGAGTGTTATAGGGAAATTTCGAGTATTTAGATAGTGTAAGTAAATAGAAGAATTAGGAAAGTGGACAGCACATGAAAGGGGGTGATAATAGCTAATATTTATTATATAGTTATTTATTGAGTTGTTCAGTCATTTTTTAGTTAAATCCAACTCTGTAAACCCCATTTGAGGTTTTCTTGGTAAAGATACTGGGGTGATTTGCCATTTCCTTTTCTAGCTCCTAAGTGACCTGCCCAGGGTCACATGGCCAGTAAGTGTCTGAGGCTAGATTTGAATTCATAAAGACGTGTCTGATTCCAAGCCCAGCACTCTATCCACTGTGTTCCCTAGCTTTCTCTTACATATGGCTTGGAAGTTTTCAAGTTGTCTTTCATATATTTGATCCTCACTATAGGTCGTACTGTTGTACATGTGTGTTCGTCCTTCGTTGCCAAAGAAAACCGTACCATCAGAGAAATGATGACATGACTTGCACTTGACTTTGTTTAGAGTGAGGGAGGGCTGTACAGGTCACCAGCCTCACTTCTCCTCCAGAGCCATCTGAATCCTGTGAACAGATATTCCTCAGGATGACTGGAGAGGACCCAGGATGAGGCAGTTGGGGTTAAGTGACTTGCCCAAGGTCACACAGCTAGTGAGTGTCAAGTGTCTGAGGTAAGATTTGAACTCAGATCCTCCTGACTCCTGCACTGGTGCTCTATCCACTGCACCACCTAGCAGCCCCTTGGTATTATTGTAGTCAATTTACGAATGAGGAAACTGAGGCTAAGAAGTTAAGTGATCCCTCTAGTACCACATAGGTTAAAGGCATCAGAGACAGGAACAGAATTCAGGTTCCCTCATCACACATCTCTCTTTCCACTATTTAAGTTGAAGTGAGACTAAAGTTGTCACTATACAGAAGATCATGGATTTAGACCTAGACAGGAACCTTAGACTCATGAAGGTCATCTCATCATTTTCTGGACAACTAACTAAGGCCTGGAAAAGTTAAGTGGTTTAGCAAACATCACATAGCTATCAATTATCTGAGTTGGATTCAAACCCAGGTCTTCCTGGTTCCAGGTTCAGCATTTTATCCAGTTGCCAATAGCTTCTCTGATGGTGAAATGTTCTTGTTACTTTCTCTTCTGTCTCCTGTCCTCCAAATGTATTATGCTTATAGCTTTGTCCTTCTTTTTCCTTTCCTCTCTCTTCACTCTTTTCCCAATGAGTCATGGTGTCTTACAGACCTCTTACTTCCAGATCAAGTCATTTGTTAAGCACTTACTATATGCAGGGCAATGTTCCAAGTACTGGCGATACAAAGAAAGGCAAAAACCAAACCAAAACAAGTTTGATCCCAGCTCTCAAAGAGTTCACTGCCTAAAGAATTAATCATATTTAGTCTTAAGCTCTCTTCTGAGTAGTAGTTCCATATTTCCAATGTCTTGCTGAATATTTCTACCTGGATGTCCTGTCAGCACTGAGACTCAACCTCCCCTACCCCTTCCAAATGACCTCATTTTCTGGATTTCCCAATTTCTGGTAAGGACATTTTTATTTTCCCTGTCACTTAGGCTGAAAGCTTTCTAGTTACTTAGATTGGAAGCTTCCCAGGCTTCCATGACTACTCCTTTGGCCTTCTTCTTAGATCCAGTATTCTATTAGTTGCTAAGTCTTGTTAAATGTGCTTCTGTGCTTTTCCCTTCTCACTGATACTTTTTTAATTCATGCTTTAAAAACTTTGACCTGAACTTTTTCAGTGACCTCTTAACTGGTTTTCTCTCTTTCAGGGAGGTATACCTAGGGAACAAGAGGATGTTACAAGAGAAATACATACATATACATATATGTGTATTTATATATATATACACATATATGATATATTATATGTTATATAATATATGCACACATATATGATGTAAATACATATAAATACATAAATAAGTATAAATATATAAAACCTATAAATATAAATTTATAAAATATTTATTATACATGTATATATGTGTATGTTTGTATGTATGTATGTAATAAATGTGTATTAAAAATGGTGGAAAATTCTGCTTTCCATGGTATATCAGTATTGATTTTGTGATAAAGCAGTGGTATTTGCTATCATAAAGGCTCAAAGACTTCACTAGGGAGTATCTCAAAGTGGATCCAATTTTCAAACATTGCTTTGGGCACATGAATGCATGGCCCTAAGTTCGGAAGGTCCACCCACCCACCAGCTGATTTCACCAGATTAAAATAAGGGAATAACCAAGAAACCAAATATACATTTTTATTAGTTGATTGAAATGTTTTCCCCAATCACTTTCTTTTCAATTGAAGATGGAAAAGAAAAAGGAGATGCAATCTTTATGGTCTTGCTACAAGCATTCTTTGACTGGTATGTTATTTATAACACTTCGTTTTCTCTCTCCTCCCCTCCACCTCTCACATCCAACTTTCCCCCGAATTACCTCCACCACATTGATTTCATTGACTCTGAAATGCATTTTCATAAAGGTGCAAATGGGTTGATTAGTTTATTCAGGGGTATTGACATGCTGGAATGCACTAGAGCGTTCAGCCTGTCTCTCTATACGCTTGAGTGGGCAATGGTTTCCTTATGCTGACTCCAACAGGAATTGAGTGCTGGTTTGTATGGGAGGCTCCAGTGCCCAAGCAATGTGTAACTCCAGCGTTGACCTAATTATGATTTTTAGAGGATACAGCTGTCTTAATACCACTGAGAATAATAGGTTTATCAATAGTGCACAGGAAAAGGGAGCGAGAGTCAGCCTAAAGATGCGGCGAGTGAGGCAGTACATATATGCACATAACTAGAGACTCAAACATGTATGCAACATGCTACATAGAAGACCCCTTCATCACCTTTTCATCAGTGATGGTTTCCCATCCATCCAAGAATTAATTCACAGAATTATTGTTATAACACAGATTACATATAATTATAGATTATGTAACAATCATGTGACGTAATTGTTAAAACATGATTATAATTCATAGAATTACAGTTATCCAAACTCTTTATCCCAGAAGGAATCTTAAAATATCTAATAAGAGAGAATATATTATGAAAATACCCATGTTGAAGAAAACCAATATATGGACAATCTGGAACTACAAAAGAAAATGTATAGATTAAAAAGTGAGCTATTCATTTTATGAAAATATTCTTCCCTTTACAAAAGGATTCACAACATTACTTTAAATAAATTTCCCTAATCCACTGAAAATATTGTGAAGACATCTAGATGGCACAATAGATAGAGTGCAAGGCCTGGAGTCAGGAAAAACAGAATTCAAATTTGGCCTCAGACACTAGCTGTGTGATTCTGGGCCAGTCACTTAATCTTGTTTGCCTCAGTTTCCTCATCTGTCAAATGAACTGGACAAAGAAATGGTAAACCATTCCCATAACTCTGCCAAGTAAACCCCAAATAGGGTCATGGAAAGTCAGACATGACCGTAACAACTGAATGACAATAATTAAAAACACAGTTTAATATGTTATCACCTTACCCCCCAGCTTCTAGGTTCTTCATCTGGACAACAAGAGGACCTAGGAACACAATTTACACAATGACTACAATAGGGTAAAGGAGAACAGCTCAGGTGGATTTCACAGATCTGGCCAAAATAGCAACTCTTTCAGAAGACCAGCGAAGCTGACCTCCTATCTCTAAGAGAAAGGAGATGGACAACAGGTGTAGAACGCATTATGTATTTTCAAAAGTGGATCATGTTTGGTTAATGTTTTCTGCTGGGAAGGGAAGTGGGCGTTAGTAAGTAATCATAAAAAAAGAAGAAAAGAATATCACTAAAATATTAAAAAAAAAACACAAAAAATTCAGAAACGATTAAAAACCGGGGCAATTTTGTTACTTCTTTGTTACACTTGATAGAGACTAAGAAAAAAATCCATACTAACAAATATACAATTTCATTTACAATTCTTGTTTTTGTTTTTTTGTCTTTGTATATTGAAACATTTGTGTTTTTTGATGTTCATTCAAAAACAAAAACAGGAAGGTGTTGATCTAAATAAACATTAAGGTTGCTTCCAGCCTCCATATTCTAAGATACTCTAAGATCATTTGGTCTAGATTTGAAATTTAGATTTTAGAGATGAGGAAAGAGATCTAAAGAGCTTAACTGAGTCTACTCAAGGTCTTCTGGCTAGTGAGAGAGTCAAGATTAAAACCTAGATTTCTTGACTTTGATTGCAGTGTCCCACATCATGCTTTGGGGCAGAGATTCCTAACATGCAGCTTCGTGAAGCCTATGGACATTTTTTTCCAGTGTTTAGCATGATGCCTCATATATAGTAGGAATTTAATAAATGTTTATTGATTGAGCATTCGATTTCAGAATAAGGTTTTAAAATAATTGATCTAGAATAAAATATATATTTTAATATTTAGTATTTAAAATAATGTATTTCAGTTAGAGGTTGGAGAAAATAAAGATTTATTTTTTCAAACCAAGTTCATGGTCCCTTTGAAATCTATCCACAGACCTATTATGGAGTTCATAGATCTCAAGTTTAAAAGGACTGGACTAGCTAGAGCTGTACTGTGATGGAAAGAATTTTGTTTTGGGAGCCTGAAGCTCAGAAATAATATATATATATGTATATATATACATATATATATACATATATATATGTATATATATGTATATGTATATTATCCTTGTGGCCTAGGACAAATCTTTTAACTTTGCTAGACCTTCTTTTGTCCAATAGAAAAACAAATGGTTGAACCAGATGATCTCAAAGGACCCTTTTAGCAAATGAGAGACCAGGGCAAAAACTCCATTTCTCATAAAATGTAACATACTCAGTCTCTGTGAAAATAAGAATCTGTTATAACAACCTGTTCATATAGATGTTTCTGTAGAATAGCAGCTGTCCACCACTTTGGTCTCAGGACTCTTTTATACTCTTAAAAATTATTGAGAATGCCTCAAAAAGCTTTTATCCATATGGGGCATAGCTATTAATATTTACAGTATGACAAATTAAAATCTTAGTATTATTATGAAAATAGTTTTGACCCTGTGGACCCCCCAAAATGGTTCTGGTGACCACCTTTAATGCTTCTAGAGCACCTCAACCACACTTTGAAAACTGATGCTATAGATTATTCACTACAAAAAAAAATAGTAGTCAATTTTACATGTCTTGGATTAGAAGAAAAAGTCCTTTGATTAGGTTAACAGTGGTTTTTGTTAGTGTTCTTATATATGGAATATCATTAGAGAATTGCAGGCTCACCTTTCCTTTCCTGTTTAATTAACCATAAAAGCCATTTATCACCTTACATTCTTCTCCAATGGGAACATTATCCTCTATAGAAACTAGCCTCTTTTCTGGCTCTTATAACTACTCCAGAAATGATCCTGTATCACTTCAGCATAATTCTTGGTCAGATTCATCTCTTACTTTTTATCTCCACCTCTTCCAGTTTTGAATGTATGGGAAGAATCAGAAATTGTCCTCAGAATTTTACATAATATAATCTCCCACAATAATGTAATGAGGGGACATCAATCACCCTTCATTCCCCAGAAATGGCAGGGCCCATTCCAAGTCAATCTGTATACAGGGCAATGTTTGCAAAATTGCCCTGGCCTCAGAAAATAGGTCCATTTCCATCCTCCCCCAACAGCATTCACAAATGAAAGTTCTCTGTCATTTTGAATGCCTACTGTTCGCTTTCTCCCATTGCCTCAGGTCACAATCTAGCTAATGGAACACATCGGTATTTGGTTTGAAAATCAGACCTGAAAACCCAGAGTGTCAAAAACCCAAGAGTATTCAACCTTCAACATTTCCTTGTACTTACAGAGATAGGGAGCAGGTCTGAGATTTCACTGGGACAAGGAATTCACATATGGAGCAATTCTATCCACCAATGCAGGTTGGCATCTTTGAAACCTAAGAGTCTTGAAGTTTCCCAGAACTCTGAGAGGTTAGGTGATTTTTCTCAGATGTTGTGAATAGGTGTTGTGAAGTATATTAGGATTTGAAACTATGTCTTTCAGGTTTTTAGACCTATTGTCCAGTCATTTGACAATTGTATCTGTATGCCAAGTCAAAATGTTCATGGGTATAGTTTCTTTCATGTTTTATTATAATCTCCACAAGTAAGATATACTATTTACAAGGCAATATGAGGAAAACTAAGTTCCCTTAATAAATGGATTGCTGGAAAGTTGTCTACCCTTTCCTCTATCATGTTTGGTTTGTCTTTGGCACTTATGGTTCTGCCAAGGTAATTAGCAAAATCCTACTGATTCTCTGGATTAGATAGGATGCCAGCATCAAATCTACAGAATAAGATTTGACTGTCTTCAATAAGCATGATCACTATGTCTAGATGATATGTGATATGCCTGAAAACACTGGGAATATCTTAATACTTTTATCTGCCATGACATGTATAATATCTTTTTCAAAAACTTTTGCTATAGAGGCTATAGTTACTGATAGCATAGCTTTAAGAGCCAAATGGAATCCTGTGATAAAGGCAGTTTTAACAATTAGTTTGGATAGACTAATAACAATGATGGCTTGAGAGAAACTAAAGATGTTTCTTTTCATGCCTGGAGAGAAAACAAAGAGAAAGTAGAGGAGAGTTTTTCTTAATGATACTATTTTAACTTTTATCTGATGAAATACATAAAGAAAATTCTTATGGAGAGACTGTTATACTGAATATAGTATGAGACCTTCTGCTATCACCCATGAGAATGTTGTATTGTTCTCACAAGTGAAAACAAGATGGATAATCATCAATCTTTGTTTTATTATTAATTTCATTGTTGTATTGTACATTCAGTCACTTTAATATTTAATCTAGAATATTAAAAGATTTTAATATATAGATATTAGAAAGGAGATATTTCCAGTTTAATAAATAAATAAATGATATTTGATGAAATGATAGGAGCTCTGAGCTTAGTTGATAAGACATTAAATTTTATTTAATAATGAAGCAATAAATATATGTGTACCTGCATTACCCTAGAGTTTAGGATGAAAAGATTAAATGATCAGATGAATGTAAACAGTTCAACTTTAGTAAGTCCCTTATGATTTCTCTTTCCTGTTTACCTTTTAATGCTTCTCTTGATTTCTATATATGAAAATCAAATTTTCTATTTTTGGTTCTTTCATCAAGAATGTTTGAAAGTCTTCTATCTCCTTGAATGACCATTTTTTTCCCCACTGAAGCATTACACTCAGCTTTGCTGGATAGGGATTCTTGATTTTAATCCTAGCTCCTTTGACCTCTGGAATTTCATATTCGAAGTGCTGTGATCCCTTAATGTAAAAGCTGCTAGGTCTTGTGTTATTCTGATTGTGTTTCCACAATACTTGAATTGCTTCTTTCTGGCTGCTTGTGGTATTTTTTTTCTTGAGTTGGGACCTCTGGAATTTGACTGCAGTATTCCTAGGAGTTCACTTTTTGGGATCTCATTCAAGAGGCAATTTGTGGATTCTATTTTTCTATTTTATTTATTATATTTATATATTATAATATAAATATATTATTTATTTATATTCTATCTATTTTACCCTCTGATTCTAAATATCAGGGAACTTTTCCTTTATAATTCCTTGAAAGATAATATCTAGACTCTTTTTTTGATCATGACTTTCAGGTAGTCCAATAATTTTCAAATTATCTCTTCTGGATCTATTTTCTAGGTCAGTTGTTTTTCCAGTAATATATTTTACATTATCTTTTATTGTTTCATTCTTTTTGTTTTGTTTTATAATTTCTTGATTTTTAATAAAGTCAGTAGCTTCCATCTGCTCCATTATAATTTTGAAGGAATTATTTTCTTCAAGACTTCCTTTTCCATTTTTCCAATTCTACTTTTTAAGACATTCTTCTCCTCATTGGCTTTTCGGATCTCTTTGCTATTTGGGTTAGTCTGTTATTTAAGGTGTTATTTTCTTCAGCATTTTGGGGTCCCCTTTAGCAAGCAGTTGACTCATTTTTCATGATTTTCTTGTATCACTCTCATTTCTCTTACCAACTTTTGCTCTATTTTCCTTACTTGATTTTCAAAATTCTTTTTGAGCTCTTCTGTGGCCTGAGACCAATTCATATTTTTCTTGGAGGCTTCTGATGGAGGAGCTTTGGTTGTGTTGTCTCCCTCTAGCTGTATGTTTTGATCTTCCTTGTCACCAAAGTAAGATTCTATAGTATGATTTTTTTTTCTGTTTTTGCTCATTTCCCCAGTCAATTACTTGATTTTGAGATCTTTGTCTAGGTAGTTTTTTATGGGACTAGAGCTCCAGAAACAGCCACTGACACTGACCCTGCTGCTGGTGTGGCTGTGGCAGGCTCCTCTACCCCCACCACTGCCCTAGGGCTGGAGTTGGAGCACTTTACTCTCTCACACTGGTTCAAATAGGTTTTTTCCACTGGCCTTCCAATTGATACTCAACGTTTTGGAGTCAAGAAGTCTGGAAACTGCCACTGGTGCCACTGATTCAGTCCCCCAGAAGTCTACTCAGGTCCCATATGTGACAGCATAGCCAACTCTGGACTATGCTCTGTATCCAACCAAGAGTGATAGATACTTCCTGTTGACCTTCCAGGCTTTTTTGGGCTGGATATTTGCTTCACTCTGCCATTCTGTGGGTTCTACAGCTCCAGAATTTGTTTAGAATGATTTTTTACAAGTATTTGGCTGAGTTAGTGGGGAGAGCTCTAGCAAGTCTCTGCTTCTGCTCTGCCATCTTGGCTCTGCCCCACCAACTTACACTCTTGCTACACATATGTTTCCTTTGTATCCTAAGACAGGAACCCTGGTAGAGAAGGTAGCATAAGGCACTGGAAAGAACAAGAAACCTGACATTAGAAGACATGCATTCATGGTTTGCCATTCATATGGTCTAAGGTGAGCCATTTCTCTAGTTCATAGTTTCCTTCATTTGCAAAAGAATGTATTTGGACTAGATAGGTGATCTATTTGGTCATTTAGAACAACATAATTCTATATTCAAGTTTTTGTGTATGTGTGACATTTCTCTGATGACATCCTTTACTAGGCTTCTTCTTCATATGTTATGTTTTGTGGTCTGTTTGTATTCACCATGTACTTTTCTGTTGCTCTCTCAGAGATATGAATTCTTAGTTCTTTGGAGACATCAGTGCTCTGTGGCTAACAAACATATTGCAACAGTGGAGCAAAGGACATCATTAGAGAACTATGTGACCAAAAAGGAATACAGGCTGGTTAGAGAGGGAGAGTAAAGGATAAGAGATGGATAGTCTGGGTGCTGGTATCCTTGAAATGTGAAGAGAAAGTGGGAAATATGTGAAGAAAAAGTGGGAAAGAGAAAGTAGGTGGACCACTTATGGGAGATCTTGGGCAATAGTTGATTAGGATGGGCAGGCATAGATGGGTTGCTATCTATGATTTTGAAGGGAATATCCAAATGAGAAAGATCCTAGATCAATTTGAGTCTTTTCATGTGTACACATAAAATAAGGATTTGTCAATCAAGCAGAATTTCTTAAGCACCTACTATGTGCCAGGCACTGATGTTCAGTGCTTTACTGATTTTATCTCCTCATAACAACTCTGAGAAGCAGGTACTGTTGTTATCTCAATTTTGCATCTAAGGAAACAGAGAAAATCGAGTTAAATGACTTGCCCAAGGTTACACAGCTAATAAATATCTGAGGTTTATTTTGAATTCAGGTTTTCCTGACTCTAGACCTAGTGAACTATCTGACAGGGTAAATAGGATTATAGTTACTAGTAGTATGCTATCACAAAGCAATTGTATGAGCTTCAGTCAGCTGACTAAGTTCAATAATGGGGTAGGAGTGGATTTTCTTTCCCTCTCCTAACTTGTTTTACAAAAAGAAAATTAATGTCAAATTTAAAAAAAAAATTGTGACCTTGAATTCTGAAATGACCACTTAGTGGGATGGATGGTGGCGGTGTGATAAGATATTCTAGCAGGAAGTCTGTAAGTATGCCATGTGTGTGTCTACATGTATATGTGTGTGTATGTGTGTAGAGGGTTTGTTGAGTCCACTGATTGGGGTTGTGTAAAGGAGGGGGGAGAAAAGGTTGAAGGAATATTTTCAGAAAGGGTTCCAATTTATATCCTTTGCCGTAATTGGTTTATTTGTGTGGAGCAGGGAAAGGGGCAACGTGGGGACTTGATGGAGTGAATCATCGAAGGCTGTGATTCTCTAGCTTGATGAGTTGGAGAGAAATTGTTAGTAACCAAGTCTAGTCCCGTAGGGGTTCATTAAGTGACTGGTCCCCCACAATATCCTGTCATTTTTGACCTGGATGCATCAACATTAGCCAGCTTTATGGCATGAATTTGTGTGTTCGAGAGTGTGTCTGTACACACAAGCACGAACACTGGCTTCTGTCTGTGGGTATCTCCGTTCCCCAGCATATGCCTTTTCCTGTGGATGCGTTTATGTTTTCCATGGGAATTAGAGTCGCTATGGCCACTGGCAATTAAAAAAAAATAAGGCAAAAGCAAAAGGTACAAGTACTGGAAACACAAATTTGGTCTGACACTTTAAGAATACCGTGGAGCCAAACAATAGGGCTACCAAGAAAGGGACTGCACTAAGCGGGAGGGAGGAAGGAGAAAAATGAAACGGGTCCAAAGGAGAACACAACCACATGGCAACTTCTTAAGCTGCCATTGAAAGGGGGAGATCAGCAGCATTCACTTTGAGATTGTGAAACCTGTCAGCAGTTGGGAGGTGGGGGCCGGGAAGCCGAGCTTGAAGATGCAGGGGTAGCGAAAGATGAATGGTGAGTAAGTCAACCCAGCAAAGCTGCCAAAAACGTACTGGCTTCAGGGGCATTGCACACCGCCCCCCTTGCTTTGGTGTTGTATGTTCCTTTACAGGAAGGGATGCAAGAAAAACTGTATGGGACTTGAAGTGTATGAGTCCCATTGGAAAGCCCACAAATTCAGGACTTAAGAGACCTCAGAGAAGAAAAAAGAGGCATCCAGCTCCTAGCTCCAGCCTTTATGAGTTTAGTCTCACAAATACTCTGCCAGAAGTGGTCAAATAAAACTATTATCAAGTCTCAAAGGGGAAAAAAGATAAGAGATGCCATCTCAGGGGGACATGACCACCAGGGCTCATTTCACTTATCTTGACCCTACACTAGGAGTGGCTGATCTACTCCCCCTTCTTCCAAACATAACTGAATCAGTATTGTTTCTGTGGTTCAGAAAATTTTCTTGGGATTAAAAGAAGAAAAAGAAAAAAAATGAACAATAACCATCAACCCATAATTCCAGAAAGACCTCCATCCTCCAGTCGTACATTTGGCTACAATCTTAGGTGAGAGAGAAGGAGGAAGGGAGAGAGGGAAGGAGAGAAGAAGGGACAGAAGGAAGGAGAGAGAGGGAAACAGAGAAAGGCAGAGACACAGAGAGATACAGAAAAAGAGACAGAGAGAGATCATAACTAACCCTGGGTCAGTTTTCCCTTTCAATCTTGGAGAATTTTGCCCTATATATCAATCTTCAAAAAACATCAAATAATATTTAGCAGGCAGAGATATGTGTGTAGATAGATCCTAGGCAGAATTCAACCCATGGAAACAATGAGTCAAGGATGGCAAGAAAGTCTCCTTTGGATAGTAATAAATTCCCAGCTTGGTTGAGAACTAGGCTTCAAAGGTACTGCTTAATCCATGTGAATGTCTCTGAGGAATGAGAGTTTTAGGTATCATAGGTATGGGGTGAGAAGGATTCTTCATAGATTTTAGTACTAGGTAAGATATTTCCTAGTACTAGGTTTTTGACTTGTCAGAGACATAAACAGAGCCCCTCCTCCCACCCCCAGCACACTTTGATTATAGGCAAATTTTGCAATTTACAAAAAAAAGAAAGAAAAGAAAAAAAGCGACCCTTTCTGTTTTCTTTTCTTTTTTTTTTTAAGGCCCAACTATTGAAATTGAAACCATTATCTTAACATAATTTCCTACTTTTCAAGTCTACTAGGAACTAGGCTTTGCTGTGCTCCTATGACCTTGGTTGATTTTTATTAAAATAAAATAGTATAAAATAAAATTTAAAAAAGCAGAGATCTCTACAAGCCCAAACACTGTTCTAATGAGGGGATTTGCAGTTGTTTTTATAGTCTGTCTCTTTATCTATATAAGCCAAGGACCTCTGTAGGTACTTACAATGGATTGATCTCATCAAGCCACAGCCTTATTAAAAAGAAATACAGATGGGGGAAACAGGCCACTGTAATTATATATTAGTATTTTTAAAAAATAAAAACTGACTCCAAGTTTTTTAGTCATTGAAATGGGCCTCGCACATCATGTATGTGATGTAATGACAGCTTCAGACTGGGAATGCTTTTGATGCATTATTAACCATAAAAAAGGCATTAAATACCAGGCTTGAATGCCACAGGGATGCATATTTCACTAGGAATTATTTTTCAATGTATGCTTAAAGTTTATTTTGGTAAACAGATGACTGGGGGCTGTCAGAGCCAGAGTGAGATTTATGTTCATTTGGAATCTTTTTGAAAGGAGAGGAAATGACTGGGACCTGTTGCATATTGACAGAGAAATGTAAATCTCTCTCTCTTGGCTCCAGGGGAAGTTGGAAAGTGCCACACAAACAATTCCATTTAGGATCATGGTTTCCAGGGAGTACTCAGAGCCAGTGCCCAATGCATACCCACTCAAAGCCCCAGTGGGGCAATGGTTTTCTAGCACAACGCCCCCATTCCCCTTGCAGAAAATGAGAAAGCAAAGTCACTTGGAACTTGAAAATGGTGGCCAAGGTGACCCAGTCGCATTTTTAAATTTTTCTTTGGCAATAGATAGGCTCCAGACAGAATTAGGTGAGAGAGTTAAAAAGAGATCTTAGAAATTATCTAGTGCTACCTACCCCATTTTATAGATGAGGAAACTAAGTCCTACTGAAATGAAGTGTCTTGTTCAACATCACACAGGTATTAAGTGAAAGAATCTCAGGTCCTTTGACTTCAAACTCATCATTCTTTTGGTTATATCTACCAGGATGATCATGCTTTAACCATTTTCCTTCTGGTGAGTCCATTTCTAGTGATGTTACTTTGGACAGAGTACTGGTTCAAATTCCCATGATCATTTTATTTTCTAGTACAAGTCCAAGGGCAAGAATTTACATTATTTGGGTTTTTGGACGATAGTGATAAGCTGATGGTACTGTAACCTTTCTATATGTCTGTAATCTCTACAGTGTGGGCACTCTCTCCAAGATGAAGATTTCTACTTATCCATGCCTGTCCATCATGTGTACCTGCTGTCCATTTCAGCTTGCAAATCTGTCATAGGTATCCACCCAAAGTGATGGGGACTGTCCTCTCGATTTCTTGACATTTCATGAATATTAATGGTGCTTATAGGCTATTTAATGGGATTTTTATAGGTCACTAGTCACTAGTCATAGTTTCTCTGACCATCCATGGCACCTTCTTCACACCCCAAGTCATGGAATTCCTTAGCCGTAATCTCAGATAGCCTCCTCATGCCCACTATGGGCTACTTCCTTATATATTTATTTATCTTTAGCTTATAGGATCAAAGATTTAGAGTTGGAAGAGACCTCAGATTCTACTTAGTCCAACCCTCTGCTCTATGCCACAGATGAAAGAGAGGGAGCTCCAGGGAAGTTAGTTAACTTGCCCAAGGTTACATAAGTAGTAAGCAAGGTAAGATTTGAATTCAGATCCTTTGACCTCCCAACCAGTGCTCTTCCCACCATATTACACTGCCTCTCTCCTACCTAGACCATTAGGGTATCTCATGACTTGCAGTCATTACAACATTATGAGAGAGACACATGACCCATTAAACTCAATACTAATTTCTGGCACTGTATCTATTGCATCACCTAGATGCCTAAATGGAGGTAGGGGCTAACAAACATTGAGAAGGGTGGCACTAACAATGAGGAGAGGAAAGGATAAAGAGCTGAACCTCTTAAGAGAAGCTAGAGATTGTAATAGGTGGAGGTAAGGGAGGAAGGGCATTCTAGGCATTCAGAACAGCACAAAGGAGCTGTGATTGGTGACAAACATCTCAGGTAAGAAACTAGCAGCAAAGATGGTCAGCTCAACTGAGCCAAAGAGTGTGTGAAGGGGAAGAATGAGTGGAAAGCCTGGGAGGGCTGGCTGGAGTCAGGCTGACTTTTTGGTGCCAAATAGGAGTTCATGCTGGCAGGGTACATATATAGACATCACTTACATCTACACCCGTATATGAAGATATCACATACATTTATAGACACGTACACATGCTTTCCCCTGTATATAGATACATAGCAAAATGCAGGTTAAGTTGCCTTTAATCTTTAATTCATACATGAGGATGTGCTGCACACAGTAAAATATAAAGTAAATTCCAGAGGCAGCGAGTTCTGTAGGCCTGGCCAGATATTCCCTTTTCAAAGACAGACAGCCTGGGGAATCGTTTGGATGGCCTTCCAATGCCCTCTTCATTTCTTTTTATGGCAAAATGCTTGCTTTTATCAATTCCTCCCCCCAACCTCTGATTCCCACAGGAAGGGGGGAAAACAAATAGGAACAGTATAGTGCACCCTGTCTTCTGAATGAAATGGGAGACCCCTGCCACAGGAAAGCAAGGGAAGGATGGAGCAGGGAGGAGGAGAAGAGGAGGGGGCTCCAGGGGAGCAGAATGAAACTCTATTGTAAAAGCAAGTGTAACTGATGTTTCTGCCTGGGTGAAGGAATTTGGCCTAGGACCTAAGAGGATGGCTGTTCTTTCCAAGTCCCCGTGGGCATGGCTACGTTAAGCTCCATCACAGCAGATGCTGAGGAAACATGAGTCTATTGTTGTGGACGCCATCAAAAATAGATGTAAAGGGAAAGCAATCCTACAGCAAGATGGGGAGGGGGAGAATCCCAGATGAAGACAATCAACCAGGGCCTGGCCATGCACCCGATGAGATCCCGAAACCTAAATCTAATGGGGTTAGAGAGAAAGTTGAGTGAATGTAAATGAACCTAACCAGCAGCAGATGTGACTGCTACTGGTTCCTCATTGACACATTCCCCACTTTCTGTTCATCCTCTTTTCAGCTATGGCCAAGAAATAAAGATGATCCAGAATCCTAATAGCTGGAGGAGATGTACAGTTTAATTCAAGGCAAGTGACTGGTGTCTTTGGGTTGGGAATACTCAGTCCTTTGGGAGTTGGGTGCAAGGGAGGCAGAAGCTTTGCTTTAGAAACCCTGACTCCATCTCGAATGAATTCAGAGCCTTTAAGCCACCTGTAGTCAAGAGTGACAGTAGCGGCTGCTGAGCTTCCCTTAGTACCTGCTGTACTGGTTGAGTTAACTGTCCAGATGTTGCTCTATTACTGCTCCTGGACTTTGCATGGCATCATACAACTGGAGCTCAGAAGCAAAGATTCTGTGGCATCATCTGGGGCCCATATGTTATCTCACTATCCCCCTAGGGGACCAGAAAAAGCAACACTGAATCAGAATTAAGAAAAGGAACGTTTAGGTCTAGCAATCTTTATGTGAGGAACACATACGTAGTAGAGGTTTATTTAGACTGGATTGGATCAAGTCTTATAGAGTCCAGCACAGGGTGGTCTAAGGAAAAAACCCAACCCCAAACCAAAACCTTCCCTTATTTCAATAACGATTTGTATAAGGGATTATGGGGACCAAAAAGTGGGGAGAGATTCTGGATGACTGTAGATATTTTTTCCAACTTTGATTTCAATGGACTATATGGAGACACACTTAGGAATTGACCTCCTCAGAGAACTAAGTTCCCCTGGAAGTATTAATTTACTTATTAGATGAGTACTTCACTCCCACAGTGGACTTTACCTGCTATTGTTTTGTTATTGTCAAAAATAATGCCCTCATTAGATTAGGAGAACAGAGAAAGTGGGCAGCCAGGTGGCTCAGTGGATAGTGAGCCAGACCTGGAGTTGGAAATACTCTTCTTCCTGAGTTCAAATCTGGCCTCAGACACTTCCTTGGGTGACTCTGGGCAAGTCACTTAACCCTTGTTGTAACAGTTTCCTCATCTCTAAAATGAGCTGGAGAAGGAAATGGCAAACCACTCCAGTATCTTTGCCAAGAAAACCCCAAATGCAGTCACAAAGAGTCAGACAGGACTGAAACGACTCCACAACAAGAAAGAAAGAATGACTCAACCAGCGTCCCAAAGCAGTTTACAGTTTGTGCCTGATTACACTGGCATGCACAAACACATGAAAGACCTGCGATCCATTGCATGAGTCCCTGAATTGTCCACAGATTAGGCAAAATGTTTACATTTTGTAGAGGCACAGATGGACCAGATAGATGTTCTCTGTGTCAGCTAGCATAAAGACATCTAGTTCTGCAAAACAGGTAAGTCAGGAAGGGATTCTTCATGTTATAAATCTCTCTCTCCCTCTTTCTTCTTCTCCTTCTTCTTCTTCTTCTCTCTCCCCTTCTTTCCCCTAATTTATCTATTGTGTATATATATGTATGTATATAAAAGATAAATAATATATGCAATGTATATAGCAGAGCAAGATTTCCACATGGTAGCTGTTGCAGGACACATCTGGCACATCTGTGCTAAGGCCTGTTGATTGCACCTTTGCGACATCTCTCCTGTATGTCCCTTTCTCTCCTCTGATACTGCCCTCACCCTAGTCTAAGCCTTCATCACCTCACACCTGGACTGTTGCACTAACTGCTAGGGCATCTGCCTGCCTTAAGTCTCTCCCCACTCTAGTCCATCCTCGGATTCAGTCACCAGAAAGTAAAAGTCCAACCATGTCACCCTCCTACTCTAATAAACTCTAGTGGCTCCCCATCACCTTCCAGATCAAATACCAAATCCTCTGGCATTCAAAGTCCTTCATAACCAGGTATCTCCACCTTTCCAGTCTTCTCCTCCACAGACTCTTTGATCCAGGGACATTGTCCTTTCTGTTCCATGAACAAGCCCCTCCATTTCTTGATTCTGGTATTTTCTCTGGCTGTTCTCCATGCCTGGAATGTTCTCCTCCCTGCTTCATTGGTCTCTGGGTTTCCTTCATGTCTTAGATATAAGATCCCACCTTTTACAGAAAGCATTTCCTAATCCCTCTTAATTCTAGTGCTTTATTTCTGTTGATGATTTACAATTTACCCTGCAGATATTTTTTTTGTACATATCTGGTTGCTTGTCATTTTCCCAAACTAGATTTTGATCTCACTGAGGTCATGTTCTCTCTGTTGTCTTTTTTTGTATGCCCAGCATTAAGCACAGTGCCTGGCACACAGTAGAAGTTTAATAAATGCTTATTGACAGACTGCTCCTCAATAAGAAGTAAATCTATATGTGTTTGTATGTAAACATGTGTGCATGTATGTATAAAAGTCCTTGGAACAAGGACAAGTAGTTCTTTGTTCAAAGATCACTAGAGATCATGAATTGGATGGCAAATGTAAGAGACTTAAAACAAGTGTAGTATTTTGGGATATTTCCTTCCCACAGGTTGTCTTGACCCAGGCACCTCTGCCAGCCATTAGAGAGAAGACAACAAGTGAACCCATGGGGATGAAACCCTCCAAAATCCCACCAAGTTTGCAAGCCTCCACCATTTGATGGAGAATGTTTTCATTTCCCTCTATTATGCCTTTGATTCCACAGTTCTCCTACCCAGAAATGTCCCAGCCCTGGGTATATGACAAATGGGAAAAGATACTCCCTGCAGATAAACCAGGGGCAATATTAGACAGGAACTAAGAGAGCTCATGTACTTCTCTTATTTAAAATGCACAACCCCTTTCCCTCCCAAGGAAGGAAGTAACAGAACATTTCATGTTGCCCACTATAGATGAATGGAGACTTCTTGTCTGGGGTGGTAGGTCTGAGACAGCTGACCCCATTGCCTCTCTCCTTCATAAGAGGAATAATTCCAAGTCTCTCTTCATTTACACCTAATTTGGACATCCTGAAGAGGTTAAAAAAAGAAGAAATTGTAAAAAATGATAAACATATCTGGACGAATTATAGGCAGGGTGATGTCTAAGGGTCTTTCCTAAATCTTTAAGGTCTTATCCAGTTCTAAATCAATGACCCCATAATCAGGGGTCACAAAGAGTTCTTGGTATTCTTTGGCCACCATTAGGTTGATAGTCTTAATCTTAGAGGTATTATATAGCAAAACAAAAGAGCAGCTAGATGATGCCATGGATAGAGACTGTTAGGCTTGTAGTCAGGAAGACTTGAGTTCAAAATCGGCATCAGACACTTACTAGCTGTGTGACCCTGGGAAAGTCACTTCACCCTGTTGGCCTCAGTTTCCTCATTTGGAAAACTAGCTGGAGAAAGAAATGGCAAACCACTCTAGTATCTCTCAAAACCCCAAATAAGGTCACAGAGAATCAGATACAACTGAAATGACTAAACAACCACAAAAGCTAAAGGAGAGATGTAGATCATTCAAGGCTAGGAGGCTTTGCCGTAGCAGCCATCAACTGCTCTTATCACCTAATAAGTAAGAATAATTAATTAAAATATGAGGTGATCTAAGACAGCTGACATTGTAACTCTAGGCAAGTCACATGTCTGTCTTAGTTTCCTCATCTATAAAATTAGGATAATTATAAATAATATCTATCAAATGAGGAAATATCAGTAAAGTAGTTTGCAAATCTTAAAGAGCTCTATAAATGCTAGCTATTACTAACCATGATCAGAAAGACAGCTTCAAATGCTGGCCTCTGATACATTCTAGCTGTGTGTCCCTTGGCAAGTCACTATCTCTTGTTGACTTAGGCAAATCTTTGTTATTATAAATTGTAGAGTAGAAGACCAGTGCTGGTTCCTAATGAAATGACAAGTTCAGTTAAAAAAAAAAGGCAACATAGGAACCTTGAGGCATTTTCTGTCCCCAGGCAGACACACCCCAGTTGAGCTTTTTCTCCGCAGCCTGACTGTCTCCAACAAACTTCCTCCCCAACAGTGTACCCACAGTCTTTGAGAGTCTCCTAAAATCCCCCTGCTTACCTTGGACATAGAGATCACTAGTTAAGACTCCCCCAAAATATTACCAATCAGATAATCAGGCTTTTTAATCCTACAAAATTAGAGGATTCCAGAACCATGAGAGACATTAGAGAAGGGTTAGCTTAGCACTACTCCATCCTGACTCAAGAGGGAAATGAACTGAGGTTTAGAGAAAAGAAAGAATTTCTCAAGGCAATCTCAATGTCATCTTTAACTCCTCACTTGAACTCCTTTCACGTTTCCAATCCATTGTCCAAGGTTGTCCTTTTTACTTACCTTTAGCCCTTTGCTCTACTCACGCCAGGTCCTCATCACCTCTCACTTGGACTCCTGTCATTGGCTGGCCAACCTCATATCTCCCCACTCCAATGGATCCTCCACTCAGTGGCCAAGTGTTTTTCCTATAGCTCAGGTCAATCCATGACAACCCACTACTTAATAAACTCCAGTAGCTCCCTATCTTCTCCTTGACTTTTAAAGCCTCTCAAAACCTGGCCCTCTCCTGACTTTCTGGGCTCCTTATGCTGTCCTCCCCACTCACATATACTACAATCCAGCCGCAAAGGCCTTCTTGCTGTTTCTCCCATAGGATGCTCCATCTCCCCTCTAGGTGCCTTTGAAATGGCTGTCCCTCATGTCTGAAAGGCTCTGTCTGCCCCCTCACCACCATCCCTTAGCTTCCCTGATTCACTTCGAGATTAAGCACAAATCCCATCTTTTGCAGGGGGCCTCTGCTGCTGCCCCAGCAGCTAATGTCATTTCTTTGTATCTCCAGGGCTTAGCAAAGTGCCTGGCATATATTAAATACTTAACAAATGTTTGTAGATGACTAACTGTGTATCCAAAAGGAAAATGTCGTGCATAGACTGCTTATTACTTTGGGGTGATAGTTTTTTTTTTTACCAATATTGATCAATCAATCAAAATTCAACATTTATTAGGTACCCTCTACATGCCAGGCTACAATAAGAATAAAAACTAGAGTTTATTTAAGACTTTAAGGTTGGCAAAGTGCTTTACAAGTATCTCATTCAATCTTCACAACAATACTCAGAGGTAGGTTCTATTATTTCCATTTTATTTAACTTTTTATAATGTATTTATTTCTAGTTTTCAATATTCATTTCCATAAGATTCTGAGTTTCTCCATCCTTTCATTTCACAGCACATAATCTGATATAGATACTGTACTCATGCATTCATATTAAACGTATTTTCACATTGTTCGTAAACTAATGTGAGGAACCATGAGAAGGAAGAAAAAAACCCAAAACAACAGAAGAAACGGACAGCAAACTGTATGCTTCCATGTGCATTCAGACTTCAAAATTCTTTCTCTGAATGTGGATATTATCCCCATTTTAAGCATTAGGAAACTGAGGCAGAGAGCAGTTAAGTGACTTGCCCAGGGTCATCAAGACTGTAAGTTTCTCAGGTGGAATTTGAATTCAGGTCTTCTTGACCCCAAGTCTATCCCTCCAGCCCCTGAGGTACCTCGTTGCATTAACTTACTTCACTAATCAAGTAAGTTTGATATGAAAACTCTTGGAGCAAAAAAATGTAATGCTCATGACAATTTACCAGTTGACAAATAAATCCAGCGTCACACTTTTAGAGTCCTTTGCCCTCACCTTTTAATAGTAGTGTTATTTTTGGTATTCAGTTATTTTTAGTCATGTCTGACTCTTTGTTCATCCCATTTGGGGATACTGGAGTGGTTTGTCAATTACTTCTCAAGTTCATTTTACAGATGAAGAAACTGAGGCAATTGAGTTCAGTGACTTGCCCAGGGTCACACAGCTAGTGTCAGAAATTGGATTTGAACTCAGGAAGAGGAGTCTTCCTGACTCCAGGCCTAGCAATCTATCCTCTGTAGTACTACTTGACATGCTGGTAATAGCTATTTGGATCATTTTATGAATATTTTATCATAAGCTGTAATTTCCCTTTAACATTTCCTTAAAATGTTTTCTAAGGTAAGATTTTAATTACCTCTATGAGGTGCCTTCTTGTAACCAAATTTTATTTTCAGTGAGAATTCTGACTTTGCTTTACTCCCTGCTCCATTAGACAAACCACTGTAATACTGGGAACCTCAGTTGCCTTATCTGTAGAATGAAGCTATTTTAATATCTACTCTCTAACAACTTTTGTGTCTCTAATTCCTGTGCCCTTATAAATACATCTTTGAAATATTAATACAAGTCAATGGGAAACATATTTCAGCTTGTACCAATTCAAGGTATACCATGCCCCTCCCTCCTTGCCATTATGTCTGCTGCCTAATTGCGTATAAAGGGGGCTTACCTATATAAAGCTTTCACCTAGATCAGAGATGTCAAACACACAGCCAGTAATATTCCCAAGTGTCCCTGAACCAAATTAAAACATAATTGGGAAATATTTAACAAAATAAATAAAAATACAATAAAACATAGATCACATTATGTTCTTAAACTAAGTCAATATGCTGCCTGCAGGGATACTTATGTAAGAATTAGTGCCGGCTCCTTCCCCTCTTCTATTTGACCTTAACAAGGCTGGTATAACAAGGCTAGCTTTACCTTGGGGTCTCCCAATATTTTGAAGCAAGACTCCCCAATGATATGATTACATACTTATCCTGACCTTATCATGATATGTCATGATGAGAAAGACAGCTCAGGTTGGAGTCAGATGACCTGCGGTCAAAGCTCGCTCTCATCCTTCACTATATAACCTTGGGCCCACCTGGGGTTCAGTGTCTTCATCCAAAGGGTTGGATTTAACCTCTGAGATCCTTTCTAGTTCCAAGTCGCAGAAACTTAGTAAGTCTTTGCTTCTGTGCAAAATATTACTTTGGTGACCTGAGGAAGTTAACACAGCTCCTAAAACAAGCTCACACCTGTGCTTAGGAGACATCCAAAGTGCATTTGGTGTTTTGCAACATACCATGAGCACATGTGAGAAGGTCACCTTCTTTTTAGATAGCCATACAACTGACTAAGAACAGCTTGTTTGTTGGGCAAGGGTCTCTATTTTAATTATTAGAAGAACTTAGAGTAACAGCAGCTACCTCCCAGGGTTGTTATGAGGACCAAATAAGGTAATATTTTAAAACTACTTTTCAAATCTGGATTTGTTGTTGTTGTTTGATCATTTCGGTCTCGTCTGACTCTCTATGACTCCATTTGGGGGTTTCTTGGTAGAGATGCTGAAGTCATTTGCGATTTTCTTCTCCAGTTCATTTTACAGATGATGAAACCAAGGCAAACAGGGTTAAGTGACTTGCTCAGGGTCACCCAGCTAGTAAATGTCTGAGGCCGGATTAGAACTCATAAAGATGAATCTTTCTGAATCCAAGTCCAGGGCTCAGTGCACTATGGAACTACCCTACTGCCGCACAAACCTTAAAGTGCTGTGTAAATGCTAAGCTGTTGCTGTTGTTGTGCACATATACTTAAAATGAAAAGAAAAGCAGTGGAGAGCCCTTAAAACAAGACCAGGCTGACCTTGATTGAACAAAGAAATTTAAGGAATAATATCTATGGGATGGTGTGGTCTAGGAGTCAGGAAGACTTTGCTCCAGGTCTGATCCATATTGGCCAGATGACCCTAAGCAAGTCACATAATTTCTCAGTCCTAGGCAAATGGAAGATTCTAGACTCCACAATAATTGTTAGACATTGATAGAGGGCATTTCCTCACTGGCAGCTGCCTAGAGGCCTTTGGTAATCTTTGAAAATGATGAACATACAACATAAACAATGAGATCACAGCTATGGGGAGAAATAATAACCGGTGCTAATGTTTATATGCTGATTTAATATTCCCCACGATGTTTTGTATCTACACTGTATTTTGGTAGGTACTGTCATTATCCTTGCTTTACAGATGGGGAAATGGCGATGCAAAGATCTCAAGGGACCAACCCAGCATCACTCTGCTAGGTAAGGGTCTGTAGTTGGATTTTATTCCGGTTCTACCTGTCCCAAGTCCAGCAGGATTACTTGTGCTACTTCAGTGCTGTATTTACACACACACACACACACACACACACACACACACACACACATATATATGCAGAGATTAATAGCTTGAAACTGCACTAATGACTTTTGCAATGTCCACACACATATAACACACACACATACATATGCATATGAACATATACACATTTATAAATATATAAAACATACACAGAGATGTGTATGCGTGCATGTATGTATGTACGCATCCATACCCACACCCCCAGGTCATCTATCTATGCCTTTCTTCCAGGTGTTAAATGTGCCTCCCACTTGTGCAGGGGCAGGAATTCTATGCTTTAGCCTGCTGCAAAGGGCTTCAGGCTTGTGTGGCCAGATACATAATAAGGAAAGTTAAAGGCAATTAGCTAGATCATTTGGGCAAAAGGAAGTAATTACCTCAACCCTTCATGTCATGGAGACCATAGAGAACTAGGCTTCATGCTGGATGGATATTAACCCATTAAAAATCATAGATGCAATTGAAGGAGCTAATAGCTTCCATTTACATAGCACTTTAAGGTCTGCAAAGTACTTAAAAAATATTACCTCATTCGGTGCTCACAACAACCATGGTGGAGGGGAGCTATTATCATCCCCATTTTACAGATGGGGAAACTGAGGCTGAGAGACTTATCCAGGGCCATCTGGCCAGTCAGTGTCTGACTGCCTCTAGGTCCGGCACTTCATCCGCTGTGATGCCAGTTCTGCTGAGGAGGAGATCTGCAGATCTTTCTGGATGACCCTTAGTCACAACTTTTCTCTCAAGGAAAGGCTCCCCTCATTTGACCCCTCTTCATCCTATATTCTTTCTACATGCCTGTGTCTGGTCCAGCATTAAAGAGTTAGAACTGAGCCTGGAGGTCCAGGGTTCTTGATACCCAGTCCAGTTCTTCTGGTCTTTAATCTGTAGTTAATCAAGGAAAAAGAACAGGAAGTCGGACCACCAGATGGTCAATCAAATTGCTCCAGGTCATAAATGAAATGAGTCAATGCTTCCAGGCTCATTAACAAGAGCAGCTAAGTGGCACAGTGGATAGAGCACCTGGTCTGGAGTCAAGAGGACTCATCTTCATGAGCTCAAATCTGGCCCCACATATTTACAGTTGTATGACCTTGGGCAAGTCACTTAACCTTATTTCCTCATCTCTAAAATCATCTCAAGAAGGACATGATAAACCACTCCAGTATCTTTACCAAGAAAACCCCAAATGGGGTCACAAAGAGTTGGACAAAACTGAAAAGTGACTGAACAACAAAGATTTCAATTATTGATACCATCATGGTGATGACTGAGAATCAGTTATATTGCATACCATCTCCTCTTACCCTGCTCACCGTTTCTAGCTACCTCTTTCGAGACAAACTATCTCTTGGTAGTCAAAGAAATTTGTCTCCCAGATGCTTGTTTTTTCCTTAAAGATATCTTACATTCCAAAAATTATTTGGGGAGATAGGTAGAATAAACCTCTAACTGTAGGCTTAAAACATTAATAAAAGTCAGATCTAGAATTCCGCAGAAACAGGCTGAGATTGTGAGGGGATTAAAAGAATTTTTAGACTTGAGGGTCTGGCTATTCCATGAGCTTTAAATACAGGATAAGAATGAAACTAGCTCCTAAACCATCCAGTTTAAAACCATATTCTACATTTACTGTAATTCTGCGGCCATTAGGCCTCAAATGGGCATTAAGTCTGTGACACGAAGTAATGAAACAGACAATGGAAACACACTATGAATTCCTCAACCTCTGGGAGCCAAGGGCTGACTCATCCATTTTACAATCAAGGCAAAGATAAAAGACCTCATTCCTTCTCCCCAACCTTACCATTCCACTCTGGTGTTTTCCTTGATGTGGGAAGTATTATTAATGTCAGTATCTCTAGTACTTGTAAAAGATTCATAGACTATTTCCAATCTTGCTTCTCAAATTCCCCTCTTCTGCTGCTACCATTCTGTTCAGAGCTCCTCCTAGGTAGTCTAGAGAAATTAGCTATAGTTTGTCTCACATTCTTTCCCTCCTCCACTCCTTCTCTCTTTCCCCATTTTATTCCCTTTTCTTTTTTAAAAATATTCCTAATAGTTTCTTCCCCACCCCTCCCCTTTAGGAATCAGGTTCTGATTGCCCTGGCAAATTCCAATAATATCAGACCACAGGAGGAACATCCCAGAGAGTTAGGGAGGAAAGACATGGGAGATTGGTAATATCCTATATAACACTGCTAGGAAGCAGACATAACTGAAACAACCGGGCAACAACAAAAACAGGAAATTACTTTTCTAAATGGAGTCTACCAGCTGCTTTCAAATTCCCACTGAAAAGGGCATAGACAAGTTCCAAACTACTGACATTTAACACATTTACTATCCAACCAAGTCTAACTATCACAGACTTGCAAACATTGGTTTCTAGAATATTGAAATACTCATGTAGGGAACATGGCTGAGCGGTGATGCCCCAAAGTTTCCGTATTGGAACATTTCTAATATTTGAATATACACTTCTTGAGGGCATGGAGTTTTCATTTGACCTCTGTATCCTCAGCACCATGCTTGACTCATAGCAAGTGAATAATAATAAATGCTGATGGATAGATAGATAGTTAAATAGAATGTTGGGTTTGTAGAGTCGAGAGAGAGAGAGAGAGAGAGAGAGAGAGAGAGAGAGAGAGAGATAAGAAAAAGAGGAAAAAGAAAGAAGGAAGAGGAAGAGAAGGAAAAGAAAGGGAGAGAGAGCCTTAATTTCTCAATAATCCCCTCATCCCTTCCTCCCCCAGATAATGACCTTGTTAACTTGAAAGGGAAAATATTGGTAGCAGTGAGCCCCTGAACAGAAGGAGTTGATGGCTGTGTTCTATTGGGAGCCAAAGACAAACAAAAAAGACAGTTACAGACTTTCCAAGGGCACTGGCCCTTAGAACCCTGCAGAGTGCTACACCCAAGGGGAACTTCTTAAAGGCTCTATGAAAAGAGAAAAAGATTTCCAGAAACCGGAAGTTGCAAGTTACTCCTTTACTCTATGTGCTTTAGCACATTTTCCCAAGGGACTTTGCATATGTGAGGGGAGAGAGTATGTCTCAGACTTTTTGAGAGCTATTCTAATACCAGTTGTTCTTACTGCACTATCTCAGTAAATTGTTGTGTTTTCTAAAAAGCTAACTCTGTATGGTAATTATTGGGGAGCATACTGGATGGGGGGCTTATTAACAACAGTATTAAAATCAGCCCCAGCCTCAGCCAGCCCCTGGGTGCTGAACCTACCTACAGCAGATTGTAAGTCTGAGACCAAAGGGAGTGTTACCAAGAAAACATTAGGGGGAGCTTGAGTTCCCTTAGCCCTGGGGCTGCCTGCAACAATCACAGAGGAATTAGTTTTCTCTGATGGTTAGGCTAGGCACTAGTTCAGGGGAAGATTGCACTGCTAGGGACTTTCATGGTGAGCACACTTGGGAATAGGGGAGAGATTGCATGGTCCATAATAGCGCACATCCTATGCAGAGGTAATCCTTGTGTGGCCTAAGAGGTCCATAGAACACCTGACAACCTCTCCTAATGGGAAGGGAGAAATGCTCTGTTTAGGTGCCACAGTGAGGGTAATCTGTATCCTTAAAGTGATACCAAAACTAACTGGTATGATAGACCTGGAGTCAGGAAGACCTGAGTTCAAATCTAGCCTCAGACACATACTAGCTTTGTAACTCCGGGCAAATCACTTAACCCTATTTGCCTCAGTTTCCTCATCTGTAAGATGAGTTGCAGAAGGAAATGGAGAATCACTCGAGTATTTTTGCCAAGAAAACCCCAAAAAGGGTCAGGAAGAGTCTGAAATGACTGAACATCAACAAAGCTCCTCATTATTTTTTTCCCTCTGTCACAAAGAAATTTCTAACAATCAAGTGTATCACTGAAAAGCATTCATGTCTGTCATGGAAGAATTGCAGTAGTTGGTATGTGTATGTGTGTGTATGATGTTGAAATCCCCCCCAAAAGCAGCTCAAGTCCTTCATTTCTTTATGTATACAAGACTTCAATATACATTGGTGATAAATTTCCAGAAGGGGTGGGATTGTGGTTTTGTTGGTATTTCCAAATGCAAAACAGTTCTCTCCCTCTTTCTCCATTGGGTTGTTACTGATTTTCAACATAATGAAAAAGGCAGATTTGAAAGCAAGATGTTGGAAATTTGGCTGGCAAAATATCCAAATTCTTGTGTGTGTGTGTGCGTGTATTTAAAAAAAAAAACGCAGAAAATACACATTTCTTCCAGGAAAGATGGTTGCATGCTCACCCTGACCTCTGCAGCAGAAAGGGAAAAAAAAGCAACATTTGGCACCAGATCCTTTTATGGATTTTTGCATGAATGAAACCACCCCCACAATCCCAGATCCTAAAATCTCATGGAAGATTAACACAGGCATCAAACTGACATTACAAATTTAAGGGATTTAACTTCACTTCAACTTTTGAATAAACAAAAATCTAGTGACACGTTTTTGGACAACTTCAACAGTATTCCACAATACATCCCAGATGCAGGGCATAAAAAGACCAGAAACCTATGCTCTCCATTTCATCACTAGTGGGAAAGGGAGGAAAAGTAAAGAAACAGGAATGAGCTAGAAAATAATTCATGCCTGAAAGGACACTAACCTTTTTTATTCATGCTATAATAAATAGATTAAATTGGCAACAACTGACTTGAAATCAGAGGACAAATTGTCCGCAGCACTACGTGTTAGTGAAAATGGGACAACCTTTTAGCTATGAAGAAGCATTCGGTAGGAGATCAGTAGGAGAGGCAATTTGGACTTCCTCCACCACCACACCTTCCCCCGCTCCCACCACAGACTCATTGATTTGTTGCTCTGGGTCAGCTGCACCCAAACCAACCACATTACCTATCTCTAAGTCAACTGACTACCTGTAGTTGAAACAAATAGTATCTGCTTAAATGCAGCTGGTTTGCAGAGGCATTATTCTCTTCTCCCATTGATGTGTTCTTCCCAGAAGGGGCAGCTAGGTGGTGTAGTGGAGAGAACAGGAGTCAGGAGGACCTGAATT
>CM053769.1:125499028-125512812 GCA_028658325.1 Potorous gilbertii
AGTGAGGCTGGTGACTTGCACAGTCCATCCTCACTCAAAACAAAGTCAAGTGCAAGTCATGTCATCATTTCCCTGATGGCATGGTCTTCTTTGGTGATGAGGGATGAACACACACTTCTTCCCAGCACCTACATTTTGAGGAAGGGCCATCCTCCTTTCTTCTACCTCTGATTTTGACCCTTGGGAATTTATCACTATGCTTCACTTCCTTTTCATTCTGGAAATTCTCTCATTGCCTGTGGCCTCATTCTGCAAAACCCTTCCTTCCCCATGGTCTTTTAATCCTAGAATATTCTTTAGACATTTCTCCATTGATGAGTTCTTTCTAGATCCTTCTTTCCTCTCTCATATTTGCTTCTGTCTTTCCAAATTTACCACCATGCTCCCATGCAAGTACCTTTCCTCCACCTCCACCCCTGCTTTTGACTTCCATTTTATATATTTTCTTCCCCATTAGAAAGTGAGCTCCATAAAGGGAGGTCTTCCTTTTTGCTCATACTTTGTATCCCCACAGTGGCTGGCACATAGCAAGCATTAATATATACTTGTTGACTTGAAATAAATTGGAAGTCAGTTATTTAGTAAACATTTTTAAAACACTTTCTATGCTCCAGGCAAGAGAAAGGCCCATTGGTGATCATCTACTCCAAACCTATTTTAATAAAAAAAGGAAACTGAGGTCTAGAGATAGTAAATACCCTAGTTAAGAGGTAAATAATTAGTTCCAAGACATATGTTTGTGTCTGGGATGGGCAAGTGAGAATAGTCAAAGCCCCTCAGTTGATTTCTTTAAACTTTATTCAAATTGTTCTCCTGGTTTTGTTTACTTCACCTTGTATCTGTTGATACAAGTCTTCTCAGGTTTCTCTGAAATCATCTCCTTCATCATTTCTTACAATAAAATAGTATTTATTGCATCCAAATGCCACAACTTGTTCAACAATCCCCTATTGGATGGGAATGCTCTCAGTTTTCTTTGCCACCACAGAAAGAGCTGCTATAAATATTTTTGTACATGTGGATCCATTTTCTCTTTCTATGGTACCTTTGGAAACTGAGACCATCTGATGACAAGTGATTTGCCTAAGGTGATCTTACAAAAAAGAGCTATGCAGTTCACATAGGTATTGGCTGGTTTATTCTGATATATCAAACCTTTCTGTTATTCCATGTCTGAATTCCTCATCCCATGACTTGTATTGGGATGCACATGGTAGATGATTTAATGAATTATCTTCACTACTGCCCCTTCCCCAACAAATGTCAGAGCTGGAAGGACCTCAGAATTCATCTCATACTTTCTGGTGATGCACCTTTTCCAAAACTTTAGTGGACAAGGCTTTCCAAACTTAACTACATTAATTCTCAGAAATTAGACAATGTTGGCCTCTTTGCTCCCACTCAATGCCTTCATAAAGGGGACAAAGACTGCAAAGAGACTGAAAAGGAGGAATCTTTAAAATATTTACAAGAAAAAATTTTCAAGAATTTTAGAAAGACCCATAGATACTTCAGTATCATGGATATCTAATCATAGATATTATAAGGGACCTTAAAAGCCATCTCCTCCTACATCTCAATCATGGCAGGTGGATACCTGGCAAACACCACAGTCACAGCATTTACCAAGTAAATTTGTCTATGGAATATTTTTGAACATGAAGTAAGTTAACAGAACCTACATCTGCTGGTGCTTGGGATATGGAATGCCCCAAAATGCCCCAAATAAATAGGAATCAGGGAAATTTTTAGAGTAGAGAAAAATCAAACTCATTCTACTTTTCCAGTTTTAAACTTTATTCTCCTCCATAAAATCTACTATCCAACTGCACCAGTCTATTGTCTTTATTTCACACATCCCACCTCTCTCCCTCATGCTTAGAATATACTCTCTTCTCACCCTCACCTTGTAGAACCCTGGACTTTCTACATGTCTTAAGCTCATATGTGCTGTCTGTCTGAGCCTTTCCTAGTCCCCTGAGATATCATTTTCTTCCCTTTTGTCTTCTCTATATATCTTGGATGCATCTCATCATTTATATATTGTCTCCCTCATTAGAACATGATCTCCTTGAGGGCATGAGGTATTGTGTTCTACCTTTCTTGGCTCAGTATGATGTCTAGCACTCAGTAATCACTTACATCATCATCACCAGCATTAGTAAAAATAATTGGCATCTGTCTAGAGCTTTAAAGTTCATAAAACACTTTACAGATAATATCTTAACAAATGTTTTTCATCAATTGAAAAATATTAGATACATATGTACACATATATGTACACATATGTAGGCACAATATATATGTACACATATTTATATACTTTATTGTGCATACATGCATGTGTGTTGCATAGAAACATACGTATGTATATCTGTATATGCATACACATCCATATATGTAATTTCCTATTACTCACACTAAAAGTAAAGTACCAATAGCTTTGAAATTTTCTCGTGGAACTCATGGCATGTAGAAAGCCAGGGTCCATAGTACAGTTTGGGAATAGTACTGTCCAATATACCCTGCCTTTCATGCAAATAATTAGTAAGATAATTACAATTCATCTTCACCTATTTATTAAAGCGGATTTGCCAAAATCCTTTACTAGACAACACTTTGTTTGAAAGTAATAAAACTGTGTTTCTTTAAAAAAAAACCCATCCCTTAGACAGGCAATAGGCCATGGTTGGTCTGAATTAGTAATACTTGACAGTATTTAACTAGAAAGGGGGCCATTAAAAGGATAAGGAATTGTTCCATCTATCACACACTTTAGCTTGGCAATAATGTTTCTTTCTTCTCTTTCAAGCATGTTCTGTGACTATCAACTACTCTTTGTCTACAACTCAAATCATATAATGAATCGAGTGCATAAATTATCGACTCAGATTTAACCCAGCTACCGTTACTTTTCCCCCTTCTTCCTCCCCAGGCAATCTTGCTTCTTGCATTGGAATTTTGGTCATGCACATTCTGCTTTGGCTCTAAATTATCTCGATAATGGAGTATAAACAGAACAAGCTTATGTATGATATGCTTAACTGTTAATTTACCTAATTAAACTTAATTCAATTAAAAATCATTTATATCTTTTTGGGAAAGAAGCCAGTTGATACTGCAATATTTTAGGAGATGATTGTTCAGCAAATGAATGGAAAGGGAAATAATGGAATGCAGAATGAAACAACAGCCCCCAAATCTCCTGTACTTGAGAATGAAATGATTCCAGAAAAGTGCTGTTTTCACAGGGTACCATGATTAGCTATTTTTCTTAAACCAATTTTCTCTAGAAATTGGTATTTTACCATAGTAAACATAATTTATGACATGAGAGATATTTTTAAATACAATTTATATTTTCACATATTTAGTATATTTAAGTAATGTGTGCTACTTCCAGTATTAGTATCTGATTAGTAAAATATGATGAGGCACTAGCAAGACACTAACTGAACAAGTTCTTTTGGATAAAACCTGAAAAATAATTTCTTTAAATTACATAAATATCTTCAGGATACATATTTCATTTATAGCCATCATTGAAGCATCCTTGTCGTGGTGATATATGCTTAAAAGTAAATGTAAAACATTCTGTGCCAATAAAAATCAACAGGAAAAAAAGACAAGAAATTCTAGGCACGAGAGCTTAAATAAATTATCATCTTTGTAGATCTGCCATAAATCCTCCAGTTGAAATATACTGATTTAGAGTTTGCTGATCTGGCACAAATCCAAATGCCTTAGGTTGCTAAATGGATAGAGTGTCAACATTTTACCTTTTCCGACCACTCTCACCCCCCAACTTCAACCATTGGTGACATATGTTTCCTTGCCACTGCTCAGTTTTCTGTAAAAGAGTGGTAGCAGCTATGAAGGTACACAGGACTCAAAGTGGATGGATGGGTTTCCATCCTCATGACTGTGAAAGAACCCATCTAGGGGAGGGTAAGTCACCACTAAAGGAAATGGTTTACAATGATTTTCTCCCATGAACATGGGATCTTTGTTGAACACTGGAAAAGCCACAAGTGAAATCAAATCCATATCCCACCAACCAGACAAATCCATTGCAGTCTGAGAGGAAAGGCACTAGCCCTTCAAATTCCAGAATTAATAGCAGAGATGAAATTAAACTTGCTGCCTGAAGATTTTCCTTGAAAAAAATAAATTTTCTCTACTGAAGTTTAGTGGCAATGCATTTTGATTCCCAGGCATTCCATTTATTCCTTGTTTCTATTTGGAATCTTTATTCCATTAATTCATTCATTCCACAAGCATTTCATTCTTCCATCTGGGGAAGTAGATGAGATAATTTACAGTATCAACAATGACTGCCAGCAAACAGCTTAGCTACACCCAACAATCAGGTCAACTCTGATTTTTTTAAACCAGCCTTATTACAGATCAAAGCCTAAAAATTGTTGTAGCGTTAGATTCAGAGTTTTCTTTACATACGACATCCAGGGCTCTAACCCGTTGTCAGTGGACTGTCATCATAGGGCTTCCTAAAGTAAGCACCATATTCACTTTATTCAGTTAGTCCCAAGGAAGTTGTATGTTTAGGGGGAAGTTAAGTTTAGAATTGGGAGGTGAGTTCCCATTGGATGGAAAGTTATTTACTGAGAAACAAAGAAAGATAATGACATAAACTAAGCCCACCAATCACCTTCTGGATTAATGAAGAGTGGTGGTCTTAGATGGCCTTGGAATAAGAGAATACTTGGCTTGTAATTTTATTTCCAATACACAGTAGCCTGGTGATCATGCCCATCCTCTCCGTCTCTCTTTTATTGTCTATATGATGGAGATAACAACACATTTCCTTCACAGGGTTATGAAGCTCAAGTGAAGTACTACATACAAAGAGCTGTTTATCCTTTAAAATATCATTAAAATGTTAGCTATTATTATTCCCCCTGAAATCAACATGGGCTTCCAATTTCTGTCTCTGTCAATGGCAACACTATTTCCCAAGAAAGGCCCAAGCCTTTGAGTCCCCTCTTTCTCTTGTCTCTTACATCCATTCAGACACACGTCCTGTCCACTATTATACAACTTCCATCCCTCCTTTCCATTGTCAGTGAAATCCTTTAATCAACAGAGCAAGTACACTCCTCCATCCTCATGCTGGCTATGTTTCCCATGTCTTGTTTTCCAAGGTAGTTTACAGGTATGTATCAGTAGCACGAAAGTGTGTGTGTGCGCATGCGTGCATACATGCACACGTGTGAATGTGCTCTAAATCCAGAGCTCCATCTATTATACCACAAGAGGCAGGGTGATGTCTTAGATAGAGCACTGCATTTAGATTAAGGAAAACCTAGGCTTCAATCTTACTTTAGACACTTACAGGTTATTGGACTTTGGGTATGTCAGTCAACTTTTCAGAGCCTCAGTTTTTCCATATGTAAAATGGGGATGGTAGCATTTGGACGACTTCCCAGGGCTGCTGTGAAGAAGGTGTCTTTGCAAGCTTTAAAGGGCTTTGCTATTACAATCATTGTTGTTAATTATAAAATATTACGATATATTGACTCAGATGGAACTCTGATCACCTTCTATATTTTGTGGCTGAAAATTAGGATGTTGGATATTATTCATTATGACCAATGGTTCCCATTTTGTGTCTTGGGATGCTCAGTTCTTTAAGCAGACCTCAGGTCACCCAGCTGTCTAAGCACTCTATCAGTGGATTCATGTACCCAGAAAAAGGGAGACTGAAAATTATCCCATAGACAAGCTTCCTTAACTGGCTTTCCTTCCCAGCTGCAGGGTACAAAACTAAGATCAATTATCTAGTGTGTTTCTTTGGTGTGGTGTCATGCAAAGAACCCTGGTTCAGGAAGTAAGGAACCTGAGCTTCCAGAACTCTAGTTCCACCAATAATCATGTCATAGAAGACCAATTACTTGGGTTTAATCATGACTCAATTTCTCCATCCATGAAACCATGATATCAACATTTGCCTTAACTGTGACAGAGGCTTATAATGGTAATCATATGAAATAATTAATGGGAAAATTCTCTGAAATATAGGAATAGGCAAGGTCTTTATATGCTAGACCTATAGCGGGCTTCCAAATAGTCTTGGCACCTTGTTGTTGGCCCACATTGCAACACAGACCAATAGGGAAAGTATTCTGAGAGCTCATAGAAATCTTTCCTATGGAATTCTGCTGCCCCTGCCCCTCTCCCTCTAATCACTCCATCGGCTCTGCTCTTCCTTGGAAAGCAACAACAGAAACTTCAGTCTGTTTCTATCCCTTTGTAATGACTGTTTTAGGAAAATATTTTTCCAAAGATACTATTAATTATTCCCCCCTTCCTTTGTATCCCTTTCCCCATTCTCTTCTCTCCATCTCCTTATCTCTCTTTTTTTGCCTCTATTTTTCTCTATCTTTGCCTCTGTCTGTCTCTTTCTCTGTCTCTGTCTCTCTCACTTTCTGTTTTCGTCTGTTTATCTGACTTAGAACTCTTATGTAATAGGTTTCCAAAATGCATTCATTTCCTGTGGCTGGCAACACACCAAGGCATCCTAGCTGGCAAATAACAGCTGGCCAGTACCTCCAGGCTGTGCATCGGCCAAAGGCAGCCCAATTGGGATGACTGCGATCCAGTCTGTGACAAATTGGCTAACTGTGCCTGCAATCTGGCTGGGCCAATTAATCACAATTGGGCTCCCTTTCTGCATATGTATGTGGTAAGAGGCAACCTCTGACCTTTTTATGTGACGGATGGAGCCTAGCTCCTTTCTGAATGGTCCACCAGAGCAAAGGAAAGGGAGATTCAGGGAAACAAGGTAAGAGAGGCAAAAGGGCAAAAAAAGGTAAAGAGAAAAGACAAAGGAAACCAGGGAGGAAGGTGATGGTAGTGTTATTAATAATAACAAAATTTATATAGTGTTTAAAGTTTGTAGAGCATTTGACATATTATGTCGTTTGATATATTATCTTAGTTGATCTTTATGAGAATCCTTTGATCAAGATGAATTTTACTATTCCCATTTTATAGCTGAGGAAATTGAGGTTAAAAAAAGTGTTGTTAAACACTTTTGACACCCAAAGCCATACATTTTGGGAAATATCTGAGGCAGGGCTTGAACTCAACTCTCCATGCCTCCCAAGTCTGGTACACTATCCACTATGAACGGAGTGTACTAACAAGGTAAGGGTCTTTTCTAGTCAGAGGAAATGACAATATTGTGACTGCAAAGAATTTAAGTCAAAATTATGAAAACTCACGTTACAATTGGGAGCCCAAATGTAGACCTATATGTATGTATGTAAAATGCAAATGGTTATGAATGACAACTTCTGGACATGAAAGTTTTACACTAAACCTGTGTGTCATGTGTCTGCATTGTTTGAGAGACATGCTGGCATCTGAAAATCTCTGTTTTTTAGTCCTGATCTGTAATTTTATTGCCAAAGGGAAATTCCTGGTGTTGAATTCCTCCATGGATGCCTACTGACAACATGTCTGAAATTTAGTGTATTCAAGAATTTCTTGGAGGCATGGAAAAGATAAATGATCTTTCCCTATTGCCACCAAGCTGGTATCAGAGCTGAGATGACCTCAGCTCTTCTTGACTAAAGGTCAGTCCTCTGTCCACTACTACCACATTATCTTTTATTTTCAAAGATGCCAATGACTTATGAGACTCAGATTAACCAGAATATAGTGAGGAAGGAGAAGCAGCATGCTAGAGCTAATCATGAACTGACCTTAGAATTAGGAAGATGGGTTTGAGACTTACCTATCCCGTATACTGGCTATGTCATCCTAGATAAATCACTTAATCATTCATGGTCCCAGACAATTCTCTAAGACCTGAAGTTACAAAGGAGGTGCTAATCTGCATTAGTAAACAGAGTTGTATTCCTGGGAGTTCTTTATATCAATGGAATAGCAGGTCTTAGCTGTGTTGTCCCATAGTGAAGAAAATTTCATGTTTGTTTTTTCCTGCAATATGCAAAAACTTGAGGTGAAAGGTCATTGCCTACCTCAAATATTCTCCACACAACTCCAGAAACCAACAGTATCTATTATTTATGAAATCTCAGACTGGCCAAGGTTGAGTCCTTTCTCGCCCCTTTCTTCTACGGGCATAAAGACGTCACAATGTTTATTATTCTGATTAGACTTATAGCTTAATTTACGGTATCCTGCTATTGTGCCTGGGTGTCTGGCCTGCATTCACAATCCTGCCAATGTTATTTTTAAAATGTCGCCTGAGCCATGATTCATGGCTGGCACTCATGACATTAGTGTTGACCTGAAAGAGTTAAGAAGCAACACCAAATTTATTTGTTTTTCAGAAAGGGAAAAGGACAAGCTGAATGGAATCTTCAGGAAACCAAATCATCTCAAGTGGGATCAAAATCTTAAAAAAGGAGAGAGGTGATTCAGGTCCTAAATGTTCTTTTATAGGCAGTGACTTCATATCTCTCTATCATTCAAGAAGACATCACCTTCGAATACAATTCCCATTCTCAAAAGTGCAGAGAGAGAGATTCTTATTTAGAGGTACAAAAGGAAATCTGGCTGGGTTCCTGCTTTGGAATAGAAGAAGTGCACATTGTGCACAATTATGTGGAAAGAAATATTTGAGCTACCATTCGCCATTATTAGACATTGTCTGGTACATAGGGAAGAATGATTTTGGACAATTCCTTGGTTGATCCAGGAAGGGGAATGGGCAGACATGATTCATAACCTCTGCCTTTATCACATACAGAAGTACATACAATTCACCATCTATGCATTATCCAATATTCAATTTCTTTAGAATGGACTGTGTTCCATCATGTAGGGATACAAGAAGGCATTGCAGCACAATGGAGAAAGACCTGAGATTGGAACTGAAGGACGTGGGTTTGAATTCTAGGTTTGCCACTTATTACCTGTAGGTTTTCCACCTCTGTAGGCCTATTAGATGAGAACGTTGAACTAGATGATGTCTAACATTCTTTGAAGATCTAAATCTATGGACCTATATGTTAAAAGACCACTTCTTATAAGAAGTGGCCACTGAGCAAATGAGGAAATGAGGCATTTGGAGGTACAGATGAAGAGGAAGAGCATGTAAGGTCTGGGAGACAGTCTGTTTTCTCTTCCAATTAAGCTGCCTGGGTCTGTTTCTTGAGCTGGGAGAAAATTCCACTAGGTCTAGAGCCTCAGGTCCCCATGATGCTTGGCAATCTTTAAGGTGAAGGTACTAAAGAGCCTATTCCCTGCTAGTTAAGCTTACAAACCCAGCACCCATTAGCCTTAATAGGAGTCACACATGCAGAAGTCAAGACGCAAAGGGACCTTAGGGCTGCGTTTAGAAGTGTAAGTGTGAACAAAGTCGTTCATTATGAACACAAAAAACACCGAAATTGGAGGTCAGGAAAGCCAGTCACTTTAGGTAGCAGGAGAACAGAATTTATCTATAATGTGGCAGTTGCGAGATGAGATTTGAGAAGTACAGCCGGGCCTTTGTCCGACCCTGTGGGAACTAGGCTATTGTCTTCTCTGGCCTATAGATGTGAGCGCCCTCTGCCCACAACCCCCCTTCCCTAGTGACCTCTGGGTCAGGGGCACACATGCTGGCCTTGAACTCTCCGTCTGTCTCCTCACCATATTAATTACTATTCCCCTCTGCCAGAGCAAGAAAACAACCTTCACTGCATTAGGGCTAATTAAAAAGAGTGAGCTTCTCATTCTGGCAGCCTTAATCGCTCTCCTCCACTATTCAGAACAGGAAGGAGTGCTGACAATCTTATTAATAGCAGAAGGAAACACCCTGGTAATGCTCCCTGTCTGATAAACAACTAGACCAGCTATGGGGCAGGCTTCTTGACACATAAATGTATCTCTCCCCTCCCTCCCCCTCTAACCATAACTACCATGACTGTCTGAGATGGAGAAAAGGAGGTAGATGTCCAAGTCTCCCCGAGTCTAGAGAAGAGTCACCAGAGCCAACAAGCAAGGTTAGAACAGATGTGAGGTCATCTCCATTAGAAGCAACGTCCAACCCTACCCATCACTTCCCTCTCTGATCCTCACAGCCTCCCAAATTAAAAAAAAAGGAGGGGGGTATCATTAAAAGCCATCTGATTTAGGATGCATAGAATTTCTCCCAAACATTATAAATAGACTCTCCATTTAAACTTCTGAGACTGGATCATAAGAAGGATTCAGTGTTCTACAGACGCCAAAGAGTGATCATGGGAATCAAAAAGTGGCTTATACTTATTCAAACTACCTAAAAACATGAATGAGATTATAATGTGACCCCAAATCAGGCATTTCCATCATGTTGGACTTTCTATTTTTCCCATGAGTCCATGTGGATCATCAGTTACCTATATATCTGAAGGCTTTGTTTACTTTTTACCTGAGTCCAACACTTATTTAAATGGCCAATTTAGTGGGTCACAAATTATACCTACTTTAGTGTGTAATAAAGGATAGACTTAGAATGACCCCATGCAAGCAGAGAGAATTAGGAAATTGTGGCAATTTTTAAGATAAAGAAGGCCAAAAAATTACTTGAGAAAGAGTGGGTTCCTTTTGGCTTTAGTTACCCAAATGGACTCTTTATGCTTAATAAACAGTAAGAAATTTACTTCACTTGGCCCTCTGAGGGCTGACTATATTGTATTTCTTCCAGCATCGACCTTTCTCATCTTCTGTCATCATTGCCAATTTGCATGGCATGAGGTGAAACCTCAGATCTGTTCTAATTTGCCTTTCACTAGTAGTGATTTGGAGCATGTTTTTAGAGGTTCATTTAGAGATTGTCATTCTTTCAAAAACTATTCATATCTTTGATTGTCTATTAGAGAATGGTTCTTGGTATTATGTATTTATTTTAACTTCTTGAATATTTGAATAGTGGACTTTTGTCATTAGTATCATATGCAGATATTTTTACTCTACTATTTATTTTCTAATTCAGTGTTCAATCATTTTCTTTGTGGAAAAACTTTTTAATTCTATTTAGTCAAAACTGTGCATTTTATCTTTTTGTTCTCCATTATCCTTTATTTGTTTAAAAATTCTTCCCCTTGCCCTTGTTGTATATGTGACTTCATTCTCTTCTACATTTTTATTGCTTGACCTTTTCCAGTTCACAAATACTTTTTGAGTTTTTGTGGTATAGTATATGGTGAAAGATACTAGTCGAAGTTTTATGTTGCCATTTTTTTGTTAAAAAGGACCTCTCTCTTCTAGCAATTTATATTCTTGAGTTTATCAGACTTGGGACTATTGCTTTAGATAGCTGCTTCTTTTTTTTTTTTTAGTTTGTTCCATTGATGTGATGTTCAGCATTTTAACCAATATTAAAAACAGTTTTTGATGGTTACTTCTTCATAATATAGTTTGAGGTCTGGTAATTAATTTGCCTCTTTCTTTCTAACTTTTTCTCAGTTTATTTCCCATGACATTCTAGACTATTTGTGATCTATTTTTTAAAAATTTCATCTAGTTCTCAAAAGTATTCTCTCAGTAATTTGATTGACATAGCACAAAAGCTATTAATTTTGATGGTATTGTCATTTTTACTATATTGACATGACCCAACCATGAACAATGAATGTCCCTCTATCTCCCTTTATTTCTGTAAAGAGTGTTTTATGGTTTTATTCATATTAATCAGTCAGTTGGTTAAACAAATACTATGAATCAGGCACTGTATTAGGTATGGGTTACAAAGACAAAAACTGAATGGTCCCTCCCCTCAGAAATTTACCTTTTACAAATCTTGAGTGTCTTAGTGGGTTAACACTCAGATGTTTTATGCATTTTTTAGATTTTTAGAATACAATGCCTTTTATCATTCTTCCCCAGTTTTTGTTATTACCATATGGGAATGCTAATGATTTAAAATTTTAATTTGTATCCTCCTGCCTTGTTGAAGTTATCAATTGCCTCTGGGCGAGGAATATTAAAGACTTATTAATAATGTGTTTCTTCTTTTTACATTTTGCTTGACTTTTAAGAATTTAAGCTGTTATGCTACTTATTACTATGTACTTAAAAATTGTTCTTTTTTTTTATTATCTATAGTACCTTTAAGCATAATGCATTTTCCCTGTTTGCCTCACTTGACTTTACCCATTTTTGCTAAAATCATAATAGAAACTCCTTCATTCTTGAAGTGGAATGGATTATGTCCTATTCCACCATTTTCACTTTATATATGTCTATCAATTTTAGATGTGTTTCTTATAATCAACTAATTATTGAATTGTGTTTTCTTATCCAACACTATTTTTTGAAATGGAAAATTTAATTCATTTACTCTTAGCATTATAATTAAGGTTATGTTTTTTTTCCCATACATCTGTATGTACACACATACACACCCATACCTTTTCCTTTTAAGTCAGTATTCCTATTTTCTGTAGTCTGAACTCTATCTCCTCTTTCCAAAAAACCCTAATCATGTTAATATTCTCTATTCCTCTTTTCTTTAATACTTCCCTTTTCCAGTTTAGAAGCATAATGGAACCTGATCCTCCCTGCTCCCCAGTTCATTCATTAATCTTTTCCAGTGATATTAATGCCACTTTCATAAAGTATTTTCCCCCTTCTACCCTCTTTCTTGCTCTAAACCTCTTCTAGGATTCTCTAGAATATATTCCCAGGAATGATAATTCTCAATGGAGTAACTGAGAAGTGTTCTATAAGGTGAGTCTGAGAAGGTTGGTCTTGTAAGAACAAGTCTGGAATAATCATTACCAGGGTCCACTTGTTCTACCCTCTTCTCACTCTACCCACCAAGAGGTATTCATCTGTATTATTCTACCAAATATAACATTAATTTTTTAATGGGAGAAGAAACCATACCCTAAATAGTTATTTGGGGGGGGGGTGGAGCCAAGACGGCAGAGTAGAAAGATGCACATACTGTAGCTCTTCCCCTACATCCCATAAAATATCTGTAAAAAATGACTCTCACAAATTCTAGAACAGCAGAAACCACAGAACAACAGAGTGAAAGAGATTTCCAGCCAAAGGTAAACTGGAAGACTGACAGGAAAGGTCTACTGCATGGGACGTGGAGCAGAGCCCAGCACTGATCATGTGGCACAGGAAGGAACAGGATTGGAATAGGCCCCAAGACAGAATCCCCAGGAGCAGTGGAGGGTCTTAGATTCCCTCAACCCACAAGCACTAAAGAAAGCTTCAAAGGTCAGTGAGAGGGCTTTCCCAACTGGGTGAGAGGGGAGCAGGGTCTTCCCCCCCAACCCTCCCAACATTGGTCCCAGGTGGGGGGGCAGTGGTAGTGGCAGTGTCCATCTGTGAAGCATTCCACCTAAAGCTCCTGGGGGAACTGAGCAGCTGATCTGAATCTCAGCCCTGAGCACAGTCCTGGGGGGAGGAGGAGCACTAGGACCCTCCTCTTGACAAAGGATTCAGAAGTCAAATAACTGACTGGGAAAATGCCCAAAAAAGGGGGGAAATGTAAGACCATAGAAGGTTACTTTCTTGGTGAACAGGTATTTCCTTCCATCCTTTCAGATGAGGGAGAACAATGCATACTGTCAGAGGAAGTCAAGGCTTCTGCAACCAGTACCTCCAAAATAAATATGCAATGATCTCAGGCCATGGAAGAGCTTGAAAAGTGAGTCAACAGCTTACTAAAGGAGATTCAAAAAAATGCTGAAGAAAATAACACCTTCAAAAATAGGCTAACTCAATTAGAAAAAGAGGTCTTAAAAAGCCAACGAGGAGAAGAAGGCTTTAAAAAGCAGTATTAGCCACATGGAAAAGGAGGTTCAAAAGCT
>CM053769.1:125513312-125575279 GCA_028658325.1 Potorous gilbertii
AAAAAATGCTGAAGAAAATAACACCTTCAAAAATAGGCTAACTCAATTAGAAAAAGAGGTCTTAAAAAGCCAACGAGGAGAAGAAGGCTTTAAAAAGCAGTATTAGCCACATGGAAAAGGAGGTTCAAAAGCTCGCTGAACAAAATAGTTCTTTAAAAATGAGAGTGGAAAGTTAATGACTTTATGAGAAACCAAGAAATTGCAAAACAAAACCAAAAGAATGAAAAAATAGAAGGTAATCTGAAATATCTCATTGGAAAAACAACTGACCTGGAAAATAGATCCAGGAGAGACAACTTAAAAATTATTGGACTACCTAAAAGCCATGATCAATAAAAGAGCCTAGACATCATCTTTCATGAAATTATCAAGGAAAACTGCCCTGATATTCTAGAACCAGAGGACAAAATAAATATTGAAAGAATCCACCGATCACCTCCCCAAAGAGACCTGAAAAGAGAAACTCCTAGGAATATTGTAGCTGTATTTCAGAGTTCCCAAGTCAAGGAGAAAATATTGCAGGCAACTAGAAAGAAACAATATGAGTATTGTGGAAATATGATCAGGATAACACAGGATCTGGCAGCTTCTACATTAAGGAGTTGAAGGGCTTGGAATAGGATATTCCAGAAGTCAAAGGAAATGGGATTAAAACCAAGAATCACCTACCCAGCAAAACTGAGTATAATACTTCAGGGGAAAAAATGGTCATTCAATGATGTAGAAGGCTTTCAAGCATTCTTGATGGAAAGAAAATCTGACTTTCAAACATACAATCAAGAGAAGCATGGAAAGGAAAACAGGAAAGAGAATCATAAAGAACTTTCTAAAGTTGAACTGTTTACATTCCTACCTGGAAAGATAATATTTGTAACTCTTGAGACTTTTCTCAGCATTTGTGTAAATGGAGGGATTATATACACATGCCCACACACACACACACACACACACACACACACACACACACACAGAAGTTGAGTTGAATCAGAAGGGATGGTATCTATAAAAAATAAAATTAAGGGGTGAGAGAAGAATATATTGGGAGGAGAAAGGGAGAAATGGAATGGGGCAAATTATCAGTCATAAAAAAGATAAGAAAAATCTTTTTCAATGGAGGAGAAAAGGGAGGAGATGAGAGAGGAAAAGTGAAGCTTAATCTCTTCATATATGGCTTAAGGAGGGAATAAGATGCTGACTCAATTTGGTATGAAAATCTATCTTAGACTACAGAAAAGTAGAGGAGAAAGGGGCAAGTGGGGTGGAGGGAGATGGTAGAAGGGAAGGCAAATGGAAGAAGGGAGTAACTAGAAGTAAATACTTTTGGGGAGGAACAAGGTCAAAGTGAGAGAATAGAATAAATGGGAGACAAGGTAGGAGATGGACAAAAATCTAGTTAAGTCTTACACAACATGACTATTATGGAAGTCTTTTGCAAAATAACACATATATAGCCTCTATTGAATTGCTTGCCTTCTCAGTGGGGATGGGTGGGGAGGGAGGAAGGGAGGGAGAGAAGTTGGAATTCAAAGTATTAGAAAAATATCGAGAATTGTTATTGCACATAATTGGGAAAGAAGAAATATAGGTAATGAGGTATAGAAATCTGTCTTGCAGAGAGAAGAGACAGGATGTGGATAAGGGAAGGGTGGAGTGTGATAGAAGGGATGGCACAATGAGGGAAGGTGTGATCAGTGCAAGGTGTTATGGGTGGGGGAGGGGAGAGATGGGGAGAAAAATTGGAACTCAAAATTTTGTGGAAATGAATGTCAAAATCTAAAAATAAATTTTAAAAAAGACAAAAAAAAGAAAAAGATGTGTAAAGTCAAGAAGAGTACTAGAGATAAGTGAACCTAACTGTTCTTAGACTAGGACCAGACTTTGTAATTACAGCTCAGAAGAAGCTAATAGTCATATCAAAGACTGAGGTTTACTTTTAAAACAGATACCTTGCTTTTGAAACAACAAAAGCTGGCAAACCAACCAAACACAAATAGATGGTTTGCTAGAATCTGGCCCATGAGGGGTCCAGAATACACAGCTACAAAGTGATTGTGGGAGCTTTGAGAGGCTGAGCAGTGGGTCTGTACGGTCCAGACTAAAAGTCATGTTGAAATATTGAAATATCATGAGAGAATTAATGGACATAATTAAATGGAACATGGAAATACACATTGTGCACATTACCAGATAAAGTCAGTACAAGTAATATAAAATAATAAAGGGATTTTTTCTGTGAAGTTTGGATTCAGTCAAAAACCATACTTGAGGACCTAGAGAACCACATGTGCCCTCAAGGCTGCATGTTCCCCACTCCTGAATTTTACTAGACAATTATATGTAAATATATTTTTAACTATTTAAAACAGCAGGGTATAACTACTCATTTATTTCTTCTTTTCATCAAAAAATGATTGTTTACTTTTTATAAGGTTATTGTAAATATGACTTTATTATTTTATGTTTTGTTGGATAGAGAAAGATATTGACCAGTTATATTTTTAGATTTCTTTTTCTTATTAATATAAAATTGCTATGACTTTAAAAGTAAAACTAATAAATAAATGCTGATTCATTTCCTCTACCATTGTAATATGATTGCAATTTTCCCTTTTATTTCTCAGAACCACAGAATAATTCATTGGTAGTCTGATTCAATTTCCGTGGAATCTGAGGTATTTCTTCCTGCTAAAATATTATTTTTTTGACTCTATAATTCTAAAATTTGACTACGTTACTACTACTCTCTTGGTGATCTAAAAGTCAGATTTCTTTTTGTTGTTGTTTGTGGATTATCTCAAGTTTATCTTTGATGTCAGTTTCTAATATTTCTGGGCAATTTTTCGATACAGAGCATGGTATTAGGTTTACTTTTATCATGATACATTTATTGAAGTCATTTAATCCTTAGATTATCTCATTTCATTATTCATTCTAACTGTCCTTTTCTTTTTCAGAGAGTCTATCGTTACAGAGCGTATCTCTGACTTTTATTCCAAATTCACTAGTCTCTAGATAGACTTGCCGGTATCTTCTTAAAGACTTCTAACTTCAGTCCTAATATCTTTGGGACATTTCATTTTCCCAATTTATTTTTAATTCTTTGGTTGCTTTGCTAAACTGTTCTAAAGGGTCTTGGAGTTACTCCAGTATCACCTTGCAGAACCTCGGAGAATTTAATGGGATATCTTCATCTTCTTCAGAAGACTTCAAGTCAGTTTCCTTTGTTGCAAATTACTTGTCCATGAGACTGATCTTTTTTTGGAATATTCATTTCCATTCTTCCTCCTCAATCAACTTTTGTCTGTCTTAGTCATCTGCTCTGGTGATTTTCCTATGGTATCCTTATTGAACATGTAGTCACTTCCAATTCTTTCCCTTCAAAAGGTGGGGTGCTGCTGTGCCCCCACCACCAGATCATGATACCTGAACTCTACTCTCTCCAACTCGCAGGGCTGGACAAGGTCTTGCCTCTTTTGGAGGACAAGGGTATCTAGCTGGGCCATTGTTGTAGAGAAACTCTCAATTTTCCCTATAATTGAACCTATTTTTCTTCTCCACCAGTCTCATTCTTCTGGTATCCAGTGTTTTCTTGGCTACTCATTTTCTTCATTTCTTAAGGCTGGCCCAGGGTGGAGGTGGTCATGAATGTGTTAGAGGAGAGATCTCCAGGACACTGATACGAGGGATACTCTCAGAAGTTTTTACATTTCACTATCATCTCCACTCTTCTATCATTCCTGATATTGTCTGCTTATTTCTTTTTAAGCTTTATTAATAAATTTTCATCAGCTCTGTGTTTCTTTCTGACCTACTTCTTTCTTTTCCTTTCTTCCAAACTCCCCATTCTTCTACAAATATCCCCTTATTTTCTATCAGAGAATTGTAAATGACTGGAGAATTAAATTTTTCTTTTTGTGGGAAGGACCTAAGTAAGGAGAGGTTTTTTTTTTTTAATGGAATAGATATCTACCTGTTTGCCTTCATATAACCTCTGATATCAGAATAGGGGAACTGCTTAATCTTTTCCCTTTGAACTCTAGAATATCAAGACCTGATGTCTTGTAATTAAAGACCATTTCATTACAAAAGCAACTCCTGTTTTCTGATCCCATACACTGAAAAACTAGAGGGTGCTTCAGAGCCTTTATGGAACTATATCCTGCACTATGACCAGTAGAAGCAATCAAAATGTGGAGACCCCTTCCCTGACTTTCCACTGAAGTCAATAACAGAAACTAAACAATAGAAAATATGTTTTTAGTAATAAGGGCCACCTGAACTCTCCTGCTGTACTTGGCACAGTCTGGCGGGACACTCATAACAAGAGGTCACATCTAAATGCAGTGTGTTCCAAACGTCTTAATGCAGTTATTACTCTATTAAAGTTGAAAACCTCATGAAGACTTAGGATACCCTGTGTAGCTCTTTATAAAGTAATTTCCTTGAAACAAACTAGGCTGGCAGGTAGCAGAATAGAATGTCTTACAGATACATAATGAAACTGAGATTGGAGAGGTTTTGTGTTCAAGGTCATGAAAACTTGAACCTAAGTTGTCTGACCCCAAGGCCAATGTTCTTCCTGAAAAAATGCTAAATGGAGTCTGGGGAGGCCTGGAATCTCTCCTCAGATTTGAGGTACCAGGAGGAATTGTTCTATTTCAACCAGCCCCTAGCCTCCCCAACTACCATGGCATCCCTGCAATTGGTTCCTTCAAACAGGATTTTACCTAATTATAAAAAAATGCAGATGGAGATTTGATAATTAGCTTCCTCTCTTCTCCAGCCCTCAGCTCACCACTGGATTAAGCTGACTCAAAGTTCACCCGGTTTCAGCAGGTCCTGCTGACACAGTGGCATCCATGCCAGTTACCACGAGTGGGGCAGGAGTAGAGGAAGCCTCATGGGCCTTGTCTGCCCCCAGACACTGCCCATTTTAGACGGTGAACACTGACAGGGTCAGTTGTCACAGCTCTGGGCCCCAGCAGAGAGAGCAAGGAGGCAGGTCAGACTTTCTGCCACGCATCTGCCAGTGGGTGTTACTGTCATTATAGACAGCAAAACATCCCAGGAAAAAAAGAATTTCAAACCCCACCAGCTCAGCCCTCCTTTCTCCTTGTTCTCTGTGCCTTATAAAAATAGAAAGAACACATGTTCCCATTAGTCACTTGCTGGAGGGCAGCTGTGGGGTATGTGCAAGCAGCCAGTACACTGGAACCCAATTTGAATATCATTTGCATATTCCAGGTAGACAATGGTATAAGGCACACACTCCCCCCAGTGAGGCAGTGAGACAGAAACCAGATGACATTTACTAGGAACAAGGCCTATTCTTTGTATGTTTTCAAATCCACTCGATAAGGCCCCTCATGGTGATGGAGGCCCATCCCAGTTAGAGAGGCATTCAGAGAGTCTTTTAATTAAACTTCTGTGAGGGAGGACCAGACCTCCCAGGAGAATGGCAGAAAGGGGAGAGAGAGAGAGAGAGAGAGAGAGAGAGAGAGAGAGAGAGAGAGAGAGAGAGAGAGAGAACGAGGAGGGGGTAGAGAGTCAAGGAAAGAGACAGAGAGATGAGATAGAGAGATGAGACAGAGAGAAAGATGAGATAGAGAGACAGAGAAAGAGACAGAGAGAGAGAGATAAGGTGGAGAGACAAACAGACAGACAGTATTTCCCTTTGGGAACATCTTTTCTTTGTTCAAAACTCTTTGTATTTGACGGAGTTGAAACCCTTCCTTTTACATTCTGGCCCTTTTCAGAAGCATTCAGAGGGAATCTCATGGCTAGCCCCAGACCTATGAGCTGTTTCTGAGTCTGTAAATCTGGCTTCCCAAGTCACCTGTGGGAGTTCAAAGGTCAACTTTTGGGGATGTAATCAGTGTCTGAGTAGCACAGGACACAATTGCTTTGAGGTCACGTCAAGGCACAGCCAGAGGGGAAAGAAATAATCATGCTGGAGCCTACAGGTGGCTGTCTTATTGACCTCCTCTACCCATCTCAGAGGAGAACCTATTCTAAGAGACAAAGGTTTCCCCTGTGTCTTTGACCTGACTTGACCTGACCTCAGTAACTCGGCCAGTAGTTATCAACTGTCAATAAACAGAAAAAAAAAACCTCACACCATTTCATTCATAACATGGGACAGGCCTATCTATTTGCTGATCGATCATGAACTTGCAGGTTGACAAAATACAGTCAGCCTCCCCTGTCTTCTCATCATAATATTGAGAATATGTGTTTCGACAAATTGAATGATCTACTCCTCTCCTGCCCCACTCTTGGGGCACTTAGTAAATACCAGATGGATTGATTGAAATCAAAGGTGAATGGGAGGTCTGTGCCATTCCTCTGAAGAATCAAATGTCACTGAACCACAGTGCCAAAGTACTAATTAGTGCATCTCATTAAGGCTACCTTACTAAAAATACTGTCGGAAAGGAATAGGCCTACATGGTCCCAATTATCTGGCTAATCCAAAAGTCATTTCCATTTGCTTAAATTACTCACACAATTATGACAAAGAGATTGCACCAAACCTGAATAATCTAGCTAGCTCCCCCAGATGAGAGTCAGCATGTTGTAATGGATAAAGAATCAGTCTCAGATTACAGAAAGATCTGGGTTCAAGTCTTGCCTCTGATAAATACTGGCTATGTGACGCTAGACAAGTCTCAGCCTCTCTGTGTCCAGAGATAAGTCTCTGAGGAGAGAAACTGCAAAACAAGAGATCTGCCTTGATATTGGAGTTTTATCCCTGGAAGTTCCTCATATCACTGAAATCACAGCTCCTGTCCAATAGCCAATACTCAAATTCACTGGATCAGTGGTCATTTTCTACTTTATCTTATGCTGTCTCAACTCAACAAAGGTTTCACAATTTTTTGCTGACATGTTTGTGGAAGCAATCAGAGCCCGTAAAATGGGGGTCAGCAAACTGCTGGCCAAATGCTGACCAAATCCTGCCAGCTGCCTGGACAGGTCAAGAGCTAAACATGGTTTTTACATTTTTAAATAAAGTTTTATTGTATTTAAAAACATAAAATCCATTCTTACCTTACTGGATGGTGGCAGTAGCTTTAGCCCTTGACTGTAATTTGCTGACCCCTGGAATACCCCAGACAACTGGGAGCCCAGGGTTTTATTTCTCATTTGTCTAGAGAACTGAAGGGGTTTGTGGGGGGAGGGAAGGAGGCATGTCAGGGTTTGGATCAGTCACTCAGGCTACCTCCACATGAGACTGAGGGAATCAATCATTTTGATGAAATTTCCAGCTGATCCACTTAAACACTCAGTTTGGCTTCCTGTTTTCCTTGGACTCAGAGGAGGTTTGCCCAAACTTTTAGACAATCACACACAATCTCAATCTCTTCTTCTAATATTCAAGATCTCATCATGGCATGTAGTTGACCTTGGCTTCTTAAAGACCAGACCAGCATGGCATGACTTCAGGCAAGTTCCAACAAGGTAGAAAGCCTTCAGTATCAGATGCTTGTTGACCAAGCACCAGGTTGACCACATCTAGAGAGGCTGAACAACAGGCTGGTCATAGGATGCTGAATATTTTGGGTGCACCAATACTCAGACACCATCTGGGAAGTCAGAAAATGGTTGTGACTTCCATTGGTGAAGGCAGTAGCCATTAAATGATGGCGGCTGGTACATATTTACGACTCTCACCTCATCCACCATCTCAATGTTTCTTAACAAAAATGGCAGACATTTGCTGCTTCTACACACCATCTCAACACTTGTCTTTGCCTTGGTTGTTACCATGCCTAGAATGTACAACCTCTCTCCGGAAATCACTTGTTTCCTTCAAAGCTCAGTTTGAGTAACATTGTATCCTACGTGAAACTTTTCCTGCTTCCCCTATGCTATTGCCCTCCCTCTCCCCAATGAGCTAATATTTATTTTTTCTATTGTGTTTAAAAATCGTATATGCTCATTTGTACACAGGTCATTTCTCCAGGCAGAATGGAAACTCCTTACAGGTAGGGACGGGTTTCATTTTTGTTTTTGCCTACTCAGTATCTCACAAGTAGTAAACTCCCAATAAATGGTTTTTCAAATTTTTTTTATTGATTTAAAAACATTTTATTGAAGTTATTCCTATTTGTAATTAATTTATTGATGTTTACTCCTATTGAATTTGTAACTTTACAACTTCCCAGAAATAGGATGTACACAAACAAATGAGAAGGAGAATAAAATATTAACATTTGACTCTAGGATTGAAAAGATATTAAACACAGTAATTCTCCATTTACCTGATAAAGTTTGGAAATAAGGTATTATTTTGTATAAGTGAATTTTCTAGATAATGGAAGCTTATCCCTTTCCCTTTAAATTGCATACATTTTGGATAGAGATCTTTATAAATAATACTATATTGTATAATTTTTGCATTCCTAAGTAGAATTATCTTGAATATAATTTTACCTTTTCTTGCAGAGGCAACTAGGTGGTATAGTGGATCAAGTGCTCAGCTTATATTCAGAAAGACCTGAATTCAAATTCACTTACTTGAGACCCTAGGCAAGTCACTTAACCTCTGTCTGTTTCCTTACATACAATATGGAGATAACAGAGCCTGCCTCACAAGGCTCTTGTGATTATTATAGGAGATAACATTTTTAAAGGACTTTACAAATCTTGAAGAGTTATATAAATGCTACCTACTAGTAGTAATATTATTGTTAATAATACTTACTGTAGTCTATTACAGTGTTGTGGCTAGGTGGTACAGTGGATAGAGTGCCAGGCCTGGAGTCAGGAAGACCTGAGTTCACATCCAGGCTCAGATTTACTAGCTATGTGACTCTGGACAAGTCACTTAACCTATGCCTCAGTTTCCCCATCTGTAAAATGACCTGGAGAAGGAAATGGCAAACCATTCCAGTGTGTGTGTGTGTGTGTGTGTTCATCCTTCATTGCTGAAGGATGAGAGAAATAATGACATGACTTGCACTTGACTTTGTTTTGAGTGAGGGAGGGTGTGCTGGTCACCAACCTCACTTCTCTTCCAGAGCCATCTGAATCCAGTGACCAGATATTCATCAGGATGACTGGAGATGACCTAGGATGAGTTAATTGGGACCTGGAGAAGGAAATGGCAAACCATTCCAGTATCTTTGCCAAGAAAACTCCAAATGGGGTCATGAAGAGTTGTATATAACTGAAACAACTGAACAGCAACAATGTTGTCCTTTACAGCTATTGAAACATTGATGGCTTTGTCCCTTAGCTAAATGACCCCAGAGTGATATTCTAGTTCTTGTACCTACCTAATTTTTATAGTTTTCTAATTCTACCCTATTGGTCAGATTTTCAACTATTCCTTTTTCTACTACATTTCCACTTTGAACATAACCCTTCCCCATCCTGTCTCATTGTGTCTCTGCCCCTAGCATATTTCTATTTAACCTTGGAGATTTAGATACTAATCTCATTAGGTTTCTGACTCTAATAAAAATAGACTTGTAGTGATGGATGACTTGATGAGCTCTCAGTTCTTGAGCCAGTATGAACATGGAGCTTTGAGTCAGAGGAGATGTATTCATTCAAATCCTGCCTCAGATGCTGGGAAACACTGGACAGGTCTCTTAATCCCCCTTGTGCCTCAGTTTCCTCATCTGTAAAATAGAGATATTAATAGCACCTTCTCCTACAAGGTTGTTGTGAGGATCAGATGAGATAATTTACATAAAATATGCAAAACTTAAAGCACTTTCTAAGTATCATATATTTTTGCAAAGTTTTCTCAAATCCCCTCTTCTTTGACTTTGTATCAATTTGACTGTTTCTATTTCTTCTTTCCTTATCTTTTTGAGTCTTCTCTATGTTCCTGATAAGCTGAGGTTACCAGATCAGTGACCTCCTGAAAAATGATATATTACCCACTGCAATTATATTTTACATAGAATAGGGGATGAAAAATAAGTGTTATGGAGTTGGAAAAAAATGTGAAGCATGAGATTGGAATGGAAGACCATTGTCTAGGCGTGCATTGTCACATTAGCACATTTTTGCACATACAATAACAAGATCTAATTTATCATTAAGCATCTGCAGACATTACCAGAGCATTCTTTGCATACTCCACTGCAAACTACCTCAACATTATGCCGTTTTATTAAATCAGAGGGCATAGCAGTGCTGATGGATCAAGGAAAGTTGAAGGTTAGACCTCTCCTTTTCTTCCGCCTATCACAAATGCCCAGTTGTCAATGTTTGATTTCTCTTTTTTTTAATTGACAGACTTCCAACAAAGCCTGGTTTTGATAATGAGTGGTTCAGGGGTGCCCTATACCCAGTAACTGACAGACCTGGGTCTGGAGAACATTAATCTTCTGTCTGAAGATGGGGGGAGGAAGGAGGTTGAATGTGCCATCAGTAGATTTGCCTAATCTGGAAATGCCCACCAAGACCCAATTCCCAATGAACTCAAATCCGTCAACAGAATGAGTATAGACTATGGCTTGCTGCCATTATAATTTTGTCAGGTTAGCAACAAATATTGGAGAACAAACACTGGCTTTTCTCAAGCAGAGGCAGATCTGCTCGTGCAGGGATTGCAATAGCAAATACATCAATCACTATGAACTAGTACTAGCTCAAATGCGGCCCTGACCATCTGAACCAAGGGGCAAAAATAACGAAAGAAAAAAAGCCAGAGAGTGGGAGGCAAATAACAAAATGCAGATAGTTGGATGAAAGAAATAATCAGGCCTCTTTCCCAGGCTTATTCTCAGTTCTAGAAATGATGAGGTTTTTTTTTTAATATTGGTAGAAAAATAATAAAATCGAACCATCTTCCTATTGCCTTCAGCTTGAATGGGAATCAGCATTTTTTAAAAAATCGCTGTTAATAATGATAAGAGTTGACAATTCATTACACTTTGAAGCTTATAAAACACTTTACATCTATTATAGCTCATTTTATCCTCTCAGCGAGCCTGGAAATTAGGTATATTTTATCCTCATTTTAAAGATCAGGAAACTGAGGCACACTCAGGTTAAATGATTTGCTGAGAGTCATCCAGTTAGTAAATGTCTGAGACAGGATTTATACATAAATCTTTAGGACTCCAAGTTCATTCTACCCAGTTCACCTCCTTGGTGCCTCATTATGTCTCTAGGTTAGAAAACAGAAGTATTAATTATATATAATAAATGCCTATGTGAATTTTTTATAGTGCTTTAACATTTGAAAAACACTTGTCTTATGTCTTCTCCTTTAAGTCTCCTAACAATCAGGTGAAGTAGTTACCCTAGGTATTATTAGTTTTATTTTACAGATGAGGAAACTGAGGCTGAGAGGACAAGTGATTTTTCTAGGGTCCCACAACTAGCAAGTATTAGAAAGAGGATTTGAATCCAGACCTTCCCATCTTCAAACCCTGCATACTCTCACAGTCATGCATTGCTACTGGAAAAAAATATATAGCTTTAACTATTGGGGCAGCTAGGTGGTGCAGTGGATAAAGCACCAGTGCAGGAGTTAAGAGGATCTGAGTTCAAATGTCACCTCAGACACTTGACCCTCACCAGCTGTGTGACCTTGGGCAAGTCACTTAACCCCAATTGCCTCATCCTGGGTCATCTCCAGTCATCCTGATGAGTATCTGGTCACTGGATTCAGATGGCTCTGGAGGAGAAGTGAGGCTGGTGACCTGCACAGCCCTCCCTCACTCAAAACAAAGTCAAGCACAAGTCATGTTATTATTTATCTGATGGCGTGGTCTTCTCCGGCAACGAAGGATGAACACACTGACTAACCTCCTTAGAGGGTGACTAAGTAGAGTGGCCACGCCTAAAATGATCATCACCATTGAGCAAATGTAAATTTGAATTTTGGTGTCCTAAACTCCCAAATGGAGAGATGGTGAAGTGTAAGGGAGAGAGTCCAGATTTTAAAAGAAAGGTAACCTTAAAAGGCAAAATCTTAGTAGTTGGGGCAGAAGCAAGAAGGACTTCATGCAGAACATGACATTTGAGTTCAGATTCAAAAGAACCCAATGATTGTACCAGGTGGAGGTGAGGTGGTGGAGAATTCTAGGCAATGGCAATAGACAGTGCAGAAGCACAAGACCGAGCCAGGAGAAGGACCGCCATATTCAAGGAGCAGTAAGTAGAAAGGGTACCTGGAATCTAGAGCTTATATTGGAGAGTAAAGTGTAAGATGACTAGAGAGATAAGAAGGGGCCAGGCCAGGAGGCAAAGAACTTTAAAGGACTTTATTATTGTTGAACTCCAGTCATTTTTCAATTGTGTCTGTCTCTTCATGACCCCATTTGGGGTTTCCTTGGCAAAGACATTGGAGTGGTTTGTCATTTTCTTCTCCAGCTCATTTTACAGACGAGGAAACTGAGGCAAACAGGGTGAAGTGATTTGCCTATGGTCACACAGTCAGTAAGTGTCTTTGGCTGGATTTGAACTCAGGTCTTCCTGACCCTATACCCAGCTCTCTACCTACTCCAAGGGCAAGGAACCTGTGCTCTTAAGGCCACATGTGGCCCTCTAAGTCCCCAAGTGCTGCCTATTGATGGAATCCAAACTTCACAGAACAAATCTGGAACCTGTGGCCTCCAGGTCACATGTGACCCTGTAGGTCCTCAAGTGTGGCCTTTTGAATCCAAAGGTGAAGTTTAGATTCAGGCAAAGAGAACCTAGAGGGTCATCACATATGGCCTTGGGGATGCAGGTTCCCAACCCCTGTACTATACCACTGAGCAGGTCAATAAGTAAGTGTACCAGCACTTTGTTGAGAGAGATGTGAGAGCTGTGGGTGTGGAATTGTGCCTGTGTTGTGACTGGGCCATGTGCTTTTACTGAAGCGTTTTCCTTTACTACCAGGGAAGAGTACTTGAGGATAGAGTTTGAAAAGAGAATTATATCTGTAACTATCTGAAAAACTCTCCATAAAACTTCCCAGTAAAATTCCAGAAGATTCAGATTCAGATTCAAAAGGGGCTGAGTATAAGACAAGCAGCCTAGTTTCCTACCTCTGTAGGACTCAGTCCTTGGAGGTATTTTCCCTCCTCCCCAAACTGAAGGAAATTAACTGTATCCAGCTCTCTCTTCCATGGAAAGGTCTCTTAGGGCCTGGTGTCAGCAGAGGGGTAGGGCGAAGGCCCATCAGATTCATTAATTGCTGCAAAGTTAGAACAGTCAGTCAGCAGAAGGGATTGCTGACCTGGCTCCTAAGTTTAACCCACTGCAGGATGATTAAAGGCAGTTTGGAATATTAAAAGGGCCGCCAGGGAGACGGATGAGAGAGAGGGCCTTCTCTCCGCTCCTCCTGGCAGTTTTGTTCAGCAATGTGGGGCCTGGCCTTCTTTCTGTTGGTCCTTCCAGATAAGTTTCTTTAGTAGAAAAAAAAACACAACTCAGGGTGCTGAGTATTTAGAAGAGATGTTCTCATTCTCCAGCGCAATATAATTGTTATTGTATCATAATATTACATATTATATATGTTATAATATTATAATATTGACTGTACCCATGCTCAAACTCAATATTCCCCACATATATGGATGCATACAGGAAACCTCCAATGTTACCTCTCTGATGCGCCTTCTATCTCTGCACGCAGAACAGAAAGCAACCTGCAATTAGACAATTAGACTGATACACACTTTCCCCATTAGTGTTTATTTCTGTTGCCAGTCACGCTGCTTACTGGAAAACGAAGGCTGTTAGTTAGCGTATACAGCTCCCTTTTCCTCCCCCCTCACCCCCTTCCTAAGATGTTTTGCTGAATTACTTGATATCTTTTCAGAAGTCTGCTGATTATCTTCTTTCAAGCTGTTCCTTGGAGTTTGAGGGGCTCAGAGGTGTGTGGATTGCAGAAATTAGACTTAGCTGGCATATTTACCATGAAAAGCTCAGGGTCTATGTAAAGAGGCCTCTGGAAACACACTGCTAGAAGGGCAGAAGGAATAGGAAGGAAATGGAACCCAGGAAGGCCAGTCTACACCAGAGATGGGTTCTTGTGCCTCTGGTAGAAAAGCAGGGATAAGAGGGGTGCACATTACTCAAGGAGATTCTTCCAAATGGAATTGACTTCACACAAAACTGGGGGAACTTCAAGCACCTTGGGCACTACCATGTTCCTTTTCAGCAGCCAGTCTGATCCTCCAATGAACTGCCCAATAGAACAAATCAGAAGTCACTTAGCTGCCACTAGGTTTCCAAATCCATCTCATTTTATGTAACCTGAAGGTCTTAGAGAGTAAGGAGGTTTTAATAGGGCAAAGGGAAAATTCACATAAACATTCAACAGACTACCAATATATATATATGAGATATCTAATATATATATAATGTATATATATATATATATATACATATGTATATCTAATATATATATATATATATATATATGAAGTATCTAAATCACAGAATGAACTTTTAATTAAAATAAAAAATGTTGAGTTTAATATGGTCTAAATTTCTGGAGAAAAGTGACTTTTAAAACAAGATTCAAGGGACCATACAGGAAAAAAAACAGAAAACTACTCTTTCCAAACTTGACTGTACAGTTCCTCTCAAATCACTACCAACTGATTAAATATACCCCTCAGTTTCCATCATGGAAAATATTTTTGATGTCTTATATTAGAAGGTAAGCTTGTCAAGGTCAGAAACTCATTCTGTATTTGGTGTTTTCCATGTTTAGTACAATTTCTGGCACATAGCAAACATTTAATAAATGGTTGTTTTCCCTTACCCCTGCCCTTCATTTCCTCCTTCCTTTCTTCCCTCCCTCTCTTAAATGGGAATATCACATTGTCTGATACATCATTTAGTTCAGTAAACCTTTATAACACTCTTGCCATGTGTAGGTCCCTCTGCTAGGTACTGGAAATATAAAGATTAAAAAAAACCCCTAAAAACAAATCTTTGCCCTCAGAAAGTTTACATTATACTCCTAGATGTGATACCTATATGATGGAAGAAATCTTGTGGGTTCTAAATCATGGCCCTCTACCTACTGTATCTTCATAAAGATGGGGAAGAAATTCACCAAGTTGATTCAATTCCAACTTAGAGTACGAAGTAAACCACCATGTTTATGGTGAATGGACTCTCCAGGGCATAAAGGAATGATTATGGCTAGCCTTTGGAGTGGTCTTCAAAATCATTAACTCCCCCTCAATTCAATTTGGTTGGCACCAACCTCATTTAGAAATGCCACTCCCTTCTTTTTTGAGCTGGCTGTCCCTTCTTTTATTGCTCCCACAGTACAGCAGATTAAGAGATCACAATCATCAGCCTTTCACAAATATATTCTGGCAACCCTGAACAGATATCCATGAAAACTGACAAAAAGTATTAGAGACAAGAGATAGCGTAAATTAAATTTCTTTTAGGTCTGTTGACTGATTTCCTTTAGACATGCCCTGATTTCTTTTAAGCACTGGGTATATACTCATTTTCAAGATTCATTTGGGTTATCTTTAGGTATCTGGAGTGCCATTTAGAATTGTACTCATTTACTAAATGATACCCCAGTGCCCTGAAAGAGTTAATTCTTTTCTAAAAGATAAGCAATTTACTTTCTCCTTAGCAGCAGGATAAAGACCACTGCTTGCAAATGTCTGTGAACTCCTTAGAGAAAGAGAGACATTTTTATAAATACAGGGTATAATAATTCCAATTATTAAAATAATGTCAATCTGCAGAATTATTTTTATACATACCCTTTCCCTTTACATAAAGAGATCTGATCAGCAGCAGGAATGCCAGGCGTCACTTTCATTAGAAACTTCAGAAAATTACATGCCATGAGATTTTCCGAAAGAAATCATTCAACCAATCAACCAATCATCAATCACACGTGTTCACTGAACGCGTAAAAAAAAATTGGTTGGTGTCTCCCCTCAACGGGCTTACAGGTTGCATTGGAAGACAGGAGGTTTGTAAAGAAAAAAATAAAGTAGGTACATATGTACTGAATGAATGGTATAAAAAGAAAATATTAGAGGAATTCAGAGAGGGAGAGTTCCCTTTGACCAGTGGTTCCCAACATTGTTGAGCATAAGCATCCCTTCTGAACATTAAAAAATGTCACAGACCTTCTCCTGACCCCCTACGTGATAGAAAAGATCCTTGAGTGTCCTCTGATTGAGAAAACACATAGTGATGAAAAGTGACTATGAATATCAATTAAGTTTTTAATAATAATGACGATTAGCATATGTCACTAGTAATTTAATGTTGGCAGAACACTTTATATGTAGAAGTTATTTGGACCTTAGCATAACCATGGGAAATAAGTAGTATAGGCGTTGTTATCAGTACTTTATATATGAGGAAATTGGAGTTCAGGGAAGAGAAATGATTTCCTCTTGGTCATATAGCTATAAAATTAGAGGTAGTTTTTGAACCCAGGCATATGTATGTGTGCATGTACATGTGTGTTTATACGATTATATATATATGTGTGTGTGTGTGTGTATACTTACCTATGTTATAAATGTTTATATATGTTATATATAATATATACATTACAAATATATACTTTAGTGTACTCCTAGCATTTATTGTAATAAACAAACTAGTTAATATTATATAGATTATATAATATTATATAGATTATATAGATTATTCTTTCTTCATTAGTATAAAATAATAATAAATATTTATATAACACTTTAAAGTGCCAAGTTTGAAGTCAGAATCCTGAGGTCACATTCTATCTCTGACCCTTAGAGGTTGACACTGGGCCAGACACATAAGTTTTATCTTATACCTTGGGAAACCCCTTTAGAACTGATCTACTTTTTTGTCGTCTATTTAGGTGGCACAGTAGATAGATCACTGGACCTGGAGTCAGGATGACTTGATTTCAAATCTGAATCAGATACTTACTAGTTGTGTGACCCTAGACAAGTCACTTAATGCTGTATGCCTCAGTTTCCTCATCTGTAAAATGAACTGGAGAAGGAAATGGCAAACTGCTCCAGTATCTTTACCAAGAAAACTCCAGATGGGGTCACAAAGAGTCAATCACAACTGGAAATGATTTAAAAACAACAACACTTTAGGTAGAGGGAGCTCTCACAACAAAAATTCTCAGCACTTAGGAAATCTTAAACCCTTCTTATATTCTTTGGAACTCATCATATTTGTCATCCTTTAGCTGAACTGAAAAGGAATCTTTGTGAAATTATTTCCCCTGGATGATTTTGAAAATACACTTGACTTTTTAGGAAGCCATGACCTTAATGTTTCTGGCTTTTAGGAAATGAGGAACGCATTGGTTGTGTATGTACTTTTAATCTCCTCTGTGGATCAAGAAAACAGCAGCAACAACCAGAGTTGTCATGGCCTGTTGCTTTCAAAATTGAAATTTCCTAGATAATGCAACTTCACAGAATCATGGGACCCATATCTCTTTGTGTAAATAGCAGGCTGTTTTAGGGTCATAAGCTAGGGTCTTGATTTGATATGAAGGACAATTAGGAGCTTCTGTAGAGGCCCAAGGAAGGCATACTGTGGTATCTAAGAAAAATGATGAGGGCAAGTGGTAAGGATTGACCAACATAGAGAAAGATCTAGCTATGAGAACTCAGGAAAGTCAACTTAGTCTCTCTGGGTCTCACTTTCCCTCTTTAGAAAACGACATTGGATATACCCTTCTAGTTCCATCCTACATTTGACAAATCTATCCTGAGGGCAAGAAGGCAAAAGAGACAGATTTTGGGAATGAAATAACCAGGAACCAGACAAAATGTAGAGATTAGCAACAAAGGGGTGGATCCATCAGATGCCATTATAGAAAAAGCAGCATAACTTGGCATTTGAGTAGACATCATATCTGTCCTGTATCCCAAATGTGGCAAGGTTGGATAAAGCTAAAGTTGTTTGTAACGGAAAATATGGACAGATAAGGGAATCCAGATAAGTAGAAAGATCTCTCGGTTTTCCATGGCAATTGGGCAGCTAGGTGGCACAGTAAATAGAGCTCTGGGCCTAGAATTCAAATCTGAACTCATAAACTTACTAACTGTATGATCCTAGGTAAGTCACTTAATCTTGTTTGCCACAGTTTTCTCCTATATAAAATGAACCGAAGAAGGAAACGGCAAACCACTGTGGTATCTGTCAAGGAAACCCTAAATGGGGTCATGGAGAGTAAGACATGAACTGGAACAACTCATATAACATATAACATACCACAAAGGTGAGATTTCTCTGAAGATAGCTCATAACTTTTAGCTCTGACTTCACAGCTGGGTTCATATTTCAAAATTTCTACAGGATATTTTCACTGTTATGTCACTCAGAATTGAACTAATCTATTTCTTTTCAAGAACCAATTTCATACTTCTCTCAGCATCTAAGGAGAATTCAGTTCAGTTCAATGAACATTTATTAAGTGTCTACTGTTTAAGATGCTATGCTAGGTGCCAAGGATATGAAACTAGTTCCTAGTTTTAAGGTTCTATTCTATTTATATCAAGAAGGAGATGCCCAGTAGGCACCTGATGAATCAGGACTGGAATTGAGCAGGAAAATAAGGGTAGAAAATGGATTTGGGAGCCATCTAAATATTCAGTGACATTTAAATTCGCTGGATACAATGAGATCACCAGGTGAGAGGGTGTGAAAAAACTGACACTTGATGAGCAAATACTGACATGGAAACAATAAAATTCATGATGATTTTTGCCATCTCCTAGGCTAGAAATCCTCCATTTTCATTTCCTCCATATCATTTTTTTTGTCATTTTCTGATGAAATCTTATTTTTCTTTCTGAAATATCTCTTGGATTCACCCCTTACCTTTCCATTCTTATTGGTATAAGGTGAGTCTGGGCCCTAAAGACTTTACTTCTTAATGATGACTTAATATCACAAGTAGATTATTATTTAGGAATTCTGATACCTAGGAAATTATAGAGAGAGGGATGGGACCTTGCTTCTTGGGAGGATCCATTCTAAGCCTCTGTCTGGGCCACACTAGTCTGAAAGAACCCAAGCCCTCCAGTATTCATATCCCATCATTTTCTCTTGTTATCTCTGCCTCCTCCCTTCCCTTACATTCTTCAGGTCCCAGCTAAAATCTCCCCTTCTACAAGAATGCTTTCCTGATCTCCCTTAGTTCTAGAGCCTTGATTATTTCTGGATTATCTGGCATATATCTTGTTTGTTATTTAATGGTGTCTCCCCAATTAGATTGTGAGCTCTGTGAGAGGAAAGGATTGTTCTTTGTCTCCCCTTAACTCTTAACTGAGGGCCTGGGACAGTGTAGGCATAATCAAGGTGACAGAGAGAAAAGAAAGAACTCCTCAGCCACAGTGCTTTTAATCTGAGGGTGTGAAATGAGAGAGGTTAATCTAATACCCATCAGGCCCCTAGTCCAAGTGGGCAGCTACAATCCTACTTGTCTGCCATAGACAGATAGCTTTGGAACTGGGACTGGCCAACTCTGAGGGAGCCCAGTTGTTTTCTGCTCCAATAAAGAGTCTCTACCCTGCTTTCTGGTGGTCTCTCTCCGTCCCGACCTCGAATATCTCAATAGTCAGCCTCTTTCTTCCAGGGAGCTATCTCATTGGTCTGTGGAAGTTTGTAGGAGGTATTACTTTTAATGTGTGTGCATGATGTCTTCCTCCCCTCCATCGTCCCAGTAGAATGCAAGTTTTTTTGAGGGAGGAAACTATTGTTTTTGGGTTTTGTCTGTATCCCTAACCAAAAACTGGACTTCACATATAGCAGAAACAGAATAAGTGTTTATTGAATTGCTTAATTTAAATTCTGTGTAATGCTGCCGCACTAATCTTTTTAGACCAAGGGTTCATAACTCTTTTGTATATAATGGATCCCTTTGGCAGATGGATAAAAACTATGGACCCCTTTTCTGAATAATGTTTTTAAATGTGTAAAAAAACCCACATAGAATTATAAAGAAACCAATTACAGTAAAATACAGTTATCAAAATATTTTGAAAAATAAGTTCTTGAAACTTAAGTTGAGCTCCTGTTTTAGAATAATGCTTTTTATCATGTCACATCTTTTCTCAAGAACATAGAATGACTTCCTATGCCAGTATCAAGTTCAAACCTTTTTCCCTAACATTTGGAGCTCATATAATCAAACTCCATACCATATACATCACTTTATTTCCTACTACTCACTAGCCTACTTTCAGAATCACAACCTCCTTGTCCCTTTCATTTGCATTAATCCATTCCTATTTTCAGGTTATTCTTTCAGTCTGAGAATTCTTCTCTTTTCTCTATAAAAATTATCTCTGTTTTTCAGGTATCATCTTTTTCTGAATACTCTCTATCAACATTCTTCTTGAAACATGGTGCCAGGCACTGAACACAATGCTCTAGACATGATCTCCTTTATGTCAGCCTAAAATAGCATTTTTAGTTGTCAAATGACATTATTTAAAATTATTGGGTTTGTAGTCCCCTAAAACAACCAGGTATTCTTCAGATGAACTCTTTATTAACCATTCCTCTCTTATTTTCTACTTGTGAAATTGAATTTTTGTACCTGAGGGTAAGACTTTACATTTATTCCCATTAAATTATCCATTTTTCATTCAGTTCAAAGCTCGTCAGTCAAGATCATGTTGAATTCCAACTCTAGTATCTTGTGGAAGTGTTATTAGACTATTGCTACAAAACCATTCTTAGTTCCCAGACCACAATAAGACAGAGTTAGAAGAGGAGACACAGCTGGCTAAGTCTGATCTAATGTGTTAGCGATCTCTCCCAGTTTTGTGCCTTCTGCAAGTCTGACATGCATGCCATTTATTCTTTAATCCAAATCACTGGCAAAAAGCGTTTAATAACAAAGGGTCAACTATAGACTTTTAGAGAATTGGACCAGAGACATCCTTCCAAGTTGACATAGTTAACATGACCACTTTTTGGTTCTAAACAATTAATTAATTTTCAGCACTGTTCAGTCCATATGCTCATCCTGACCACTTTTTGGTTCTAAACAATTAATTAATTTTCAGCACTGTTCAGTCCATATGCCCATCCTGAATAGGAAAACAACATAAATCCTTTGCTAAAAGGGTAGATATGCTTTATCTATATCATTCCCCTGATATCTGAGCCTAATAATCCTGCTAAAAAGGGAAATTATATCTTGAGCTGGCACAATCTATTCTTAGTGAAACTATCAGGGTCCTTTGTGATTACTGTTTCTTTTTTCTAGATGTTTGTTAACTACCCCTTTAATGATATCATCTAGAATCCTGCCTGGGGTAGATAAAAAATTCACTGATCTAGAGTTGCAAGTTTTCCCCTTTTTGGAAAATTGGGCAAAATTTAGCCCTTCTTCAATCCTGCTCTCCAGTTTCTGGGATTTTTCCAAGATGGCTGAAAATGGGTGCATATATATACATATATATATATATATATATATATATATATATGTATATATATGTATGTACACACATATGTATATGTTTGTGTATATATAATTTCTTTCAGCACCTTGGGATGTAGTTCAAGTTCCGTGACTTGACCTCATCAAAGGCAACCAGGGGCTATCTTATGATTTTCCTTGATTTGGGTTATGATTCCCTATCAGGCTATTTTCCAGTACGTTTTTCCAGGACACAGTTCATTTTTCTCTACATGAGAGTAATTATGAGTAGTTATGCCTTCTTGCCAGAATTTGCTGTCATTTTCTTATACCCAATGAGAGGTGGTCCCATCCCTTTTTTAAGCCTTCTCCTTTTTATCACATAGTGAAAAAAGAAAATGACAACACTTTTTCTCACTATCTTGTCTCACTCTGACCTTCAGTATTCATGGCACTACTCACTCCCACAAGACCATGTCACACTTTTGAGTTGATCCTCTATTGCCTGCCCTTTCTTCCATCTTCTATAGTTCTATTTTAAAATTATAAACTGGACAGGAACTTTGATCGGCAGGCATTTCTTAAGATAGCTTCCATTCTTCCTCATTGGAGTGATGTCCATCTATGTCTTCAGAAATTCATTCTTAAAATCCCCAGTGGTCTTGGTGGATAGATGTCTTCATCTTGATGTTGCAGCAGTTTTCTTACCCTGGCAGATCTCTCCACTCCGAAGACCCCTTCTCCTTTCCTCTGAGGGATCAACTCCTCTAGGTACTTTTATTTTGAGGAAGAGCCCAGGCCAGCCATGCTTACTCTTTCTTTCCTTTCCCTGCTCTGGTCCAGACTCTCTTTTCCCTCTTGCTCTGCCCTTCCCCCTCCTTTCAGTTTACTTTCACGTATTATTTTCCCCCATTTGAACTAAAGCTCCCAAAGGACAGGAATTTTCTTCATTTTGCTTCTGTTTTTCACTTCTAGTACTACCATGCCTGGTATATAGCAAGCACTTAATAAATGCTTGGTGACTTGACTTAACTTGATATTCCTCTCCTTTATCACAAATTCTAAATTGAAGTTGATCACATTCCTCCAAGGCTCCAGTCATTTTCACTCTAAAAACCAGTTTCTTCCTTTTGGTAAGAATCCAGTCTAGAAAAGAAGCTGTTCTCATTGGTCCCTCTACCTTTTCAAGGATGGAATTTTCATTAAGATCAGCCAATATGTTACTAATGACTAAGAGACAGACTGACAGACAGACATAGAGAGAAAGAGAAACAGAGGACAGAGAGAGACAGAAAGAAGCAAGAGCTCTTTAGAAGATTATCTAGATGGCTTAAATATCTCATCACTACTACAACCTGCCTCTGTGCTCAATTTGTAATATTTTCCCAAGATCCCTACCCATGTAATCTACAGTAAATTCTAGTCTTTATATTTTGGTATTATTTCTGTTTATGCCTCCCTTGATCTTCAGACAAATGCATGCTCTTCCCTCCAATCTCTTCCCCCAGTCTGGTTCCTGTATTTCCTCATATGATTATATTCTCTCTCTGTATGTTTATATATATACATGCATACATATATGTGCATACACATGCACATATGTATAAACACATAAAAGCAAACATGTATATATACATATGCCTGTGTACATATTCATATGTGTATATATGTACAATATGTGTATATACACATGCATGACTATGTATATGTATATTTGTGTATATCCATATATGTGTGTATTTGTATGTATGTGTATGTGTGTATGTATGTATATATAGTAACTTTTTGTATAAACAGCTGAGTATATGAGCTTTATCATTAGCCTCTTTCTTCAGTTTCATTCCCAGGGATATACTGGGTCTCTCTACATTTTTCCTTCTTCCTAAATTTTAGCTACTCTCAGTGGTGTCTATGATGGTGGATGTACATAGGCAATTTTCTACTGTTCCCATTCTTTTTTGTTTTAAAAACCAATTTTGATAATTTTTTTTAATTCCACATAATTGCAGTTTTACCATTTCCTGTCTGGTATATACCATCAACAGCCGAGAACTTGTGATTACTGCATTTTATGCTCTGGTCTAGGAATCCAAATCCTATTTTCAGACCCCATCTTATTTACCATCTGATCATATGTAAAAGAAGAAACTTTAGGCCTTATAGTTTCTTTATTGATAAAATACTATTAGAGTATTATACTAGATGATCTCTAAGGTGTCTTTCAAGTCAAAAGATCTATGAGATCCCTTAGGGGAGACGTTAGGGGCAAGAGCAAAGGGTTAAAGTGTCAATTTTGGAACATAACAGTTAGTAGGTATTGAATGGAAGAGAAGTTAAGTAAAAGGACTAGATGAATGCCAGAAGGTTCCATTGAGAATTATGCCTTAGAAGCAGATACCAGGAATCGTTATATTGAAAATACAGTCAATGTTGACAGATTCAACAGGCAGGGTAAGTCCAATGAGAAGAGAGAATTGGCTTGTGGGTTTGGTTAGAAATGTCTTTAGCAGTCTTGGAGAGAAAACACAAGGAGCTAGCCATAGTAAGAACAGACAAATCATTCTAAGAGTCTTGGTCTGGAGGAAAGAATAACATGAAAGAAAAAAGAACTATAAATTCGGAGTTAGATCTTGAGACAGGTTTTGCTTTTAGTAGGGACAAAATAAAAAAGAGAACATGAAATAAAATTGCAAGATTTATAGGTAAGTGTAGATCAAATATTTAGTTATATGATGCTTATGTTTGGTGACTAAGCTGTTTACCAAAAGTCATGGTTAGTGGACTGGAAGGAGGAAGAAAATGTTTTTGCTCATGTGCAATTTACTATAAGAATAAGAAAATTGTGATTGTAGGCTAGGAAGAACAGAAAGGATTTTGAGTGATCCTCTTGTCTAGATTTCTCTCTATCAACAGATTGTTGTCTAAATAGTAAGGACTGATAATTCTCATTATTTTCTGCATATTTCCAGGAATATTTCCTCAGCATCACATCCCAGTGTTTCATCTATTTAAAAAAATCTCTTTTTAAAGTCTTGCCAAAATCTCTCTTGCTAATGGAAATCCATTTCCCTCCATCGAGAGCAACTGATCAAAATCTCCCTCAAAAACTCCTTCATGCACTTGGCAAATCAAGTCACCAATTAGTCATCTCATCCATTTAATTAATTCAGTCAACATTTGTTGAGTGTCTATGACTTGCAAGGCACCAAAAGAGGCACTCAGGAAAATACAAAGATCAATGAAACACAGTTCTTTCATTCAAGGGGCTTATCATCTAGTAGGGGAGATGATACAAATTCAAATAATTATAATAAAAATAGATCTGAAGTTCATTAGCAAGAGGCAAAGAGAATGCTATGGGAGTTCTTAGGAAAGAGAGATTACTTCTGGTGAGGGGTGAGGGGATTGGAGAATAATGTCTGGATCGGTGAAGCTTCCTGGGAAGATAATATGTGTTTTGGTAAATGGAGTTTCAATAGGCAGATCTTCATCTGCCTTACCTTCACAATCTGAATGGGGATAAGAGGGGTATATACAATACCATATGGGGGATGACTGAGGAAGAGCTGAAACACAAAGTATACGAAGGGGAATAAATTGGAATATGAGGCAGCTTGGGTGGCCCAGGAGATAGAACACCAGATCTGGAGTCAAAAGGCCTAAATTCAAATTCAGTCTCACTTACCAGCTGTGAGACAAAGGGCAAGTCTGCCTCAAATTCCTCATCTATAAAATGAGGATAAGAAGAGTATTATAATTTATTATAGTATTAGTTATATATTACATATTTACTATATATTTCATTTTTATTTTATTTATTTATTTCATATTTTATTATTTATATATATATAATTATATATATATTATATATATAATTAAATTATAATTAACCATTAATAAACTATTAATAATTAATAAACTACTGTTATGCAATAATAGTAGCTTCCCTTCCAGGACTCTAATAAGGGCAAAATGAGATATCATTTTTGAAAGGTTTTGCAAACCTTAAAGGACTACATAAATGCTGGCTATCCTCCTCCTTATAGATTTTATCATCAAATGGTCAGAAATGGAGGCTGGAATAACATTGTAGAGGGCTTGGAATATCAAGCTAAGGCTGAAGTTTATTACATTGAGAATATATGCTTGTATTGAAAGGCAGGTTTTTTTCTGAATTACCGAAAAAGTCTTATTTTCTACATTACCTTTTTTTGAACAATAAAGAAAACAAAATAGCAAGAGATTTAAAGGGGAAAATGTCAATAAAAGTCAGGTGCTGACTGACACAGAAAGCAAGATTTTATGAATCACTTACCACATGCCAGGCTTATTGCTAAGTATCAGGTATACAAAGAAAGCAAAACCAAATGTTACTGCTATATGTAATGAAGTGTACAAGCTAGCTTTCCTTTCAAGTTCCCACATCCTCATCTCCATCCTCTGTGTTGGATACTTTGAAAGTAGATCAGATTCTCAAATGTGAAAAGATACTACATCCTACATGAAGAATAGTTGTTTACTTCTCATTTTGCATTTACTGGTTCTGTTATATTCAAAAGCAATCATTTTCTCTTTATTCTAATGAAGGTGAACTTGTGTTTCATTTTTGTTTTCATAGAATGGCCCACATACCATGTTCATACAAAATGGAACCTCTTCGCTATGCTCTATCCAATTTGCTGAAAAATCTACATAGAAAAGTGAACATGGGTCCAAGGTTATAAACTAACTTCCTAATCATGAAGTTTTTGAGTGAGTCAAAATCACATCTCCTCCAAAACTTAAGTCATTGTATTCCTTCTAGACAGGAAAGTCTTTGGAAACAGAGTGTCAAAGTAAATAACGAAGAATAACCTCAATGATCATTCAAAGTGAAGGGTTGATATTTTCACCCCATGAAAGTACCCCTTTCATGAGTGTAGATAGCAACTCCATGTAATCTCATTTTGATTGATCCTCATCTATGTTTTCCCATAAATCCATTACAGACAATCTATCCAACACACTAGAGGCTTTTTATTCTTTCACTATCCTACAGGTATCAGGCTACCACCTGGTCTTCTCTCATTCTCATGGCATGACCAACCCACCTGAATACATATCCTCCCTAATGTCATTTATGGTTGTTATCCTTAGTGAAAAGCTAAAAGGGATGATAGCTCCTTGGCATCGTTTCATTGTTCTTTAGGTTATTTGTATTTTTAGTGCTTCTGAGGTTCTGGGGACTATGGTAGAAGTCATAATCTTGGAGAGAAGAATGTGTGCCTGACCAAAGAGAACTTAGTAGAGGACTCTGGGGAGAAGAGACAGCACCGAATCACATGGCCTTTAGGAGACTTTTCCCAAACATATTTCATGTCAGTTACCTATTTGTTGATAGAATCTTGTCCTCTCTCTAAAGTTGAGCTCAAATTTTGGAGTTTATATTTATTTGTTTATTTCTTGTTTGTTTGTTCATTTATTTATTCAGATTTTTAACTTCCAATTCATGTTTAAAATCCATATGTTTAAAGTATATTTACTAGACATATAACTTATTCTATAATCACTAATTAAATAAGTAGCTGAGTCTCATCTGTAGAGAGCTTGTCCTTAGAGCATTGTAATTGTGGCCTTCAGCTCATTTTATTTAATCTGATTTAAATTAAACATTTCACTCATTTTTTAAAAAATGGTTACCATATAGCCATTAGAAAATCAGTAGAAAAGACAAGTTATTGCAGCGGAGATGAACCTAGAATCACCATGTCCAGTTTCCCAGTCCTATCCAGCACAGTCTTCTCCTTTTGCTCCATTCTGCACCCAGCTCATTGGCCTTCTCAATAGCTCTTGTCCAGGTCACATATGTAAGTGGAAGAATGGCATACACGGATCAATTCTGAGACTGTAAAAATGGGATTCTCTGTGAAAGCCTCATTGTTTCCTTTCCATGTTTTCATTAAGGATACTCTCAGGCACTACATACTCAGATCCACATAAAGCTTTTTATAGAGATAAGAAACTGAGCATATGATTTGGCAGCAGATATTCCTGGTAATTTTGGGAGCAGGGGAAGCATAAGACATTGTCCAGCAATTAACAAAAACCACAACTAACATGTATATGGTGCTTATAATTAGGAATTATGTTAAATGCTTTTACAAATAATAATTAGCTATTACGTAGCACTTACTTTGTGTCAGGTATTGTACCAAGTACTTTATAATTATTAATTCGCTGATCCCCACAACAACTCTGGGAGGTAGTTTCTACTATGATCTCCATTTTACAGATGAGGAAACTGAGGCTGACAGAGGTAAAGTGACTTGCCCAGGGTCACGCAGCTAATAAGTATTTGAGGTTATGTTTGAGTCAAGGTCTTCCTGACTCTGGGTCTGGTGCTTTGTGCACTATGGCATACCTTAGAGGGTACTCAGTTTAAAGCCTGTCTCTGCACATGTACTGATTTATGTGGCCATGGATGCAACCATTCGTTGATTGCAATAGGTATAAATAACACCAGACATGCCATTTTAACCTATATCACTTTCCTCATTTGTAAAATTCAGGAGCTGGAGTCAATTACTTCCTCTTCTAATTTTCAGCCCCTTAATCTCTAGATCCTCTGAGTCTACCTAGATTGTAGTGAGAATCAAATGATATGGAGAATACATTTGGCACACTTTAAAGCACAATACATGTATTAGCTATTATTATTTCTATTTTTCCAGGGCGGATGGTCCAACCAATCTTTTTCATATTGCTGTGGATTTCTCTGAGGAAGTTTCAGAGTCTCAATGCAATTAGCCCTGAAGCATTTGGGAACATGAACATTTGGTCCTAGGATCTCATTATTCAGAAATCCTCCATCTGCAACTATCCTGGAATCTAGGACATCTTCCATGAAACTGACAAATAGCTTTGATGAGGCTCTTTTTGTATCCCCAGAACTTGGCACAATGCCTGGCACATAGTAGGCATTTAATAAATATTTACTGAGTGACTGATTTCATGAAGACGAGAAAGCAAGCATTCAGTTTGGCAGATGCTAATGTCTTCTGGGTCACCTTTCTATTTCTGTAGATGAAATAGGAAGACAACCAACACAAAGTAGAGGACATCTGTAGCCGTTGCTATAGTAATCTATTTCTCATTAGCAACAACCATGTTTAGGCTGTATCATCTCAGTACCCTGCCCCCTGATCCATGAATCCTAGAAAGATATGGAAATGGCTCTTGAAATGAAGCCAGGAAGTTGATCTTGACCATAGAAGGAATCCATGCTGGAGCTGACAAGTGTTAACAAATACCACAAAATAAGGAATATTTCAAACATATGAAGGAGGGCACAGGCAAAGGTTTTAAACAATAAAACCTATTTGGTATTCTCAGTAAAGAAGGAGGAATGCCCTCTTAAATGCTCTCTCTTCCTTCAAGTATCAAAAACTTGATTCAATAACTCTACTATAATTTCCTCCCATGAACTCTTTCCACAGCTTCTCTACCCTTCTGAGCTGGGATACTGGATGTATTTCTTTCTTCACCAAACACTCACATGGGTTCAATGGTTACATCACCAAAATAATTCTCCCAAGCCTTCTAAAAACCAAACAAAACATCTACAAATACCAAAGACACCTGACTTTGACAGCAATTAAATTAAATTTTGAGGGTAAAGTTAAAATAATTTTTTTTCTGGTGGGGAAGGAGGTATGGATCTGTGATTTCAATGCTATAGATTATCTTCTTGGCAAGGAAAACTCCCCTTACTCATGCAGATGATAATGAAAACTAGCATTATATAACCTACTTTAACAGTTGCAAAATCCGTTTCATAGGTCCTTTCGTTTGGTCCTCTTCACAACCCTATGAGGGAGGTGCTATTATTACTCTGTTTTACAGATGAAACCACTGGAGGCTGACAAAAGTTAGGGGATTTGCCCAGGGTCACATAGCTAGTAAGTATGCGAGGCAGTATCTGAACTCAGTTCTTTCTGATTCCAAATCTACTCTACAAATCCACTCTATCATCTGCTTGACTTTGAGATCTGTAGCTTATAATGTCAGAGAGTTACCTAGAACCTTGAGAGTTAAGTGACTTTTCTAGGGGTTACATAGCCCCTGTGTGTCAAAGGTAAGACTTGAACCAAGGCCTTTATAACACTAACTCTCTCTCGCCATTACTGGCATACCACCTTTAACAAATAAAGCAGGAAATGAGGACAGGAGGAGATTGGATCAAGTGGAGTCAATCTCCTTTCTCAATGTCAAGAACTGATGGTCATCTAGTTGAGAAGGCCCTCTTGACCCTAAATGCCTTATCTCTAAAGTTAATACCATTACAAAACCATTCCGCTGGGTGAATCATTTTCCTTCCTAGTCCTCCTTAAAAATGAACTTTTTGAGAAGTGTAAGACTTTAGAACACTTTAGTCCCAGACAGGAGGGTCAAGAAGAAGGTCTGAGAAGTCCAGGATGGGACAGAGAGGGCATAGAAATCAGGACAGAAGTAGAAAAATAAGATTTTGGTTCCTGTCTCCATAGTTTTGCCTAGAGCCAACTCTGGTACCTGATATATCTTCATTTTTTCCCCTCAAATACCCATCTTCTAGCTCATAGTTTATTTGATTGATCTAGTCTGTTTGGGACCTGGTGTACCTATATATTTAATGACACTAGATTCCTAACTCTGCCTCTCAGACATTTTAATCCCCAAGGTTATTTCTGCCTGTTAAAAGAAGACTCACCAATACTGGCATACATTTGCAGATTAGTAACTCTGGCCATTAGCAAATTAGAAATTCCACTTCTCATCCCCTTCAAAGTGGGATTTCTCTTCCCTTAATATATGTGTTAGGATTGCCATTTCTGCCCATTTCTTTTGATTATCATTTTTTTAAAAAAGCATTTCAATTTTTCCTGCTTCAGCTTTCTGCTTGGTTTCATGGATTTTAAATGGAATGGCTTATCTGAGAGACCAGAGCAAAGACTCTAAATTCAACTAATGGGAAGAGCTGATCCTTGACACAGAAACCAAATATTGATAGGGAAACAATGCTTCAGTTCAGTTTTGTTAGATGCCAGTAAATCAGGCAGTCCATAGAAGGTCATACGGTGTATACTGCCGCCATCTGTAATTTGGCAACAATAAGGAGTGAGGAGATGAAGTAAGGGATTTCAAAGCATGAAAAAGGAAATAAAATTCCATTTGGGATGGGTATTGTTTCTTTGCATTGCTTTGTATTCTCAACACTTAGGACAGAGCCTGGAACATAAGAAATGCTTGATGAAAGGACTTTGGTTGAATGTTTGATGAATAAGGTTTATTAAATGAGTGATGGTTATTGTCCTCCATTCTTGAAGAGGACCAAAATGACATCACTATGCTAGAGTTACAGTATATTCAACTGTGGCTTATCAGACCAACACAAGCTCAAAACGATCTGCCACAGGTTAGGTACAAATACTGCATGGGAACATTTGCACACCTAAATTTGCACATCTCTTGTTTCTTTTGAACTACTTCAATTCTGCTTTGCTTATAGAGCACATCATCTTCTCTAACATAGGCATGCCACTCTAGGCAGTCCTGTGTCAGTATCTCTCATGTCACATAATCAATCCCAAACCTCTAAATTAGTGTAGATAGATGCCAGTCACACTGATGTATCTCTAACCCTTGTACCTGGGGCCTGGGTTACAGTTATGGAGTGAAGTTGACATATTTTCTTGACTTGAGTCCCTAACCCAGAAATCTTAGGAAATCCACTGGGCAACGGGAAGGCTCCTTTTAATTCATTTGCAATTCAATTCAATTCAAGCCCTCCCTCACTCAAAACAAAGTGAAGTGTGAGTCATGTCATTATTTTTCTGATGGCATGGTCTTCTTCAGCAATGAAGGATGGATACACACAACTGTTGCAGAAGGGACTTTGTTGGGTGTTGGCCAGAACTGTAACTAGGAGCTGTAACTGAGCCTTTGATTCTAATGTTGACATCTCAGCGTCCCACTGCCTCCCAGGAGGGTCAGGTAGCCCTGCTCCTCTTAGTCTCCATACTTTGTAGCCCTCTAGAAAAATGTTTGAGGGTGAAGAAAAATCCTGGGACAGATCAAGAGTGGGTCCAGTGAAGGCAGGGAGAGGAAGGAGAGGCAACAGGCTACTTCTCCATTGGTACCATTATGTCCATAGTTGTATTATTTCCCCTGGGGGCTAGCCTGTCATCCCTTTATCTACCTGGTCCTGGCCTGAATTTTCTCCCAGTGATGGGATTTCTAGTTGCAACTATAATGCTGGGAATAAAACCAAAGCCAAAGCAATTCCTGTACCCAAGGGGCTTACACTGTACTGAGTGGGAATGTCCACAGATAAGTATGAAAGAGGGTTGGGTGTGAGGAGAGCAAAAAAGAGACTTGGTACCAGGATTACTCAAGAAGGAAGCAAGGAAGGCTTCCTTGATGAAGTGGGCCCTGAAAGAAATCGTGAATGAGGATACAAATTCTTAACCAGAATGGGCTCTATATACAGGAAATGATGAGATAAAGTTGGTGAAAAGGCACAGGAATGGAAACGGTATACTTAGTTTAGGAAGTCATCTAATTTGCTGGGAAATGGAGCTTGAATGGGGGTAATACATGAATAAAGGTGGGGAGATTGGCTGGAGCCAGATCATACAGGATCTTAAATACAAGGTCAATGGATTTGCATTTTATCATCGAGGTAGCAGTAAATCTCTTTTAATTATATGAATGAGATGGTCAGACCCTTACAACAGGACAATCCATTTTGGCTATTGCATTGAGTGGATAAAGAAGGAAGATTCTGGAAGGGAGACAATTTACAAGACAACCATGGTAAAGCTGGTATAGAGACATCAGCCCAGAGACCTCATTGAGATGAGAGATGAGGAGACCCTGAATTAGAGTAGTAGTCATGTGAGTGAACCAAAGCAAATGTAGACAAGAGTTTTAGAGCTGTAATCAACAGGACGTGGTAGGGAGGGTTGGTTGGGGAGAGTGGAGACTCCAAACAGACTCTGAGATTTTACCAAAATAAGAGGAAAAATCAATAGGTTTCACATATTTGGCAACAGATAATTTATGAGAAAAAAAGGGAGCAGAAAATAAGATGCTGGTCTTCCATTCCAGAAGTCCTAGGAGCAATTCCTGCTTCAAGTCCCTTATACCAGTTGTATGACTATGGGTGAGCTCTTCTCAACCTTTCTGTGTCCCAGGAACACTTTTAAGACTAGGGATCACAGACAAGTTGCTGCTTATCTGTATTTGTGGAAGGTGATTCTACTCTAGGAATTTCCTATACTCGTGAAATCAGAGCTCTATACCACCATTATCCCATTCCACTTCTGTAGGAAAAAAGATTAGGAATTTCTACCGTTAAAAATACTCTCAGTGTCACTTTTAAATCCCCACTCAGAGTTTTCTTATAATGGGATACTCCATGAGGCTTCTCTAGAGGCTTTGGTCTCACTGGTGACACCCTCAAGGCTAGCTTCTGTTTTTTAGTGCATATCTCATTGCCTCTACTTCCAACCTTATTATCACACCCAGGATGCCCATGGTCACAGTGAGAGCCATCAAAGTCAGAAGTTTTGCTATAGGAACAGGGAAAAAGCATATGTTTCTAATAGCCTTAACAAGGTCATTAGCCTCTCTCCCGTTTAGGCAGCACATAAGGGTAGGGGGATAACTGGGGCATCTGGGCTAGCTTCTCTAAATCAGTCTTTATACCATAGTTATAGATGTGAATTTATTGGAAAGATGACAACCAGATAACTAGGAGAGACCTATGTTTCAGAGAAATATGACTCTGAAAGAATCCATCTGGTTACATTGGTGGTTTTCTCTCTGCATCTTTTGAGTTGTAGGTGTTCCTGGAGAAAATGTTATTAGTTGGGTTATGTTTTAAATTGCTTGAGGTCTTAGATGTAAGAATAGCAAAGAGCTGAACGATACTGCCTTTGTCATAAGATCAGGGATTAAGTCTTGGTTCAAATTTGAGTTCTAGCCAATTCTCTTAGAAGTCCAGAGAAGAGAAATCAGGACAATGAAGGGTTGTGAGTTCTTGGCATGTGAGGATTCATGGAAAGAAATGGATGTGTTTAGCTTGGAGAGAAGAATAGGGGAGACAAGATAGTTGTGTTTAAATATCTGAAGAGCTTTCAAGTATATGGGCACTGAGTCTTTTTGGCCATAACAGGGGGCAAAAGTTGCAAGAAGTCAATTGAGTCATGAAGTCAGGAGAAAATTCCTAATTATAAGAGCTGATCAAAAGCATCTGTCTAGAGGGTTGAAGTATTTCCCTCCTTGTGGAAGTCTTCAAGAAGACACTGAATGACTACTTGTTGGGTCTGTTCTATGTGTTTGGACTAGATGACTGGAAGTTCCATACCTGTCTCAAAATCTGTGATTCTGTGGTTTGGAACTAGGATCTGAACAGAAGACAAAATTTTATTCCTTAAATACTCTCCCTTTAGGAAAAATTCATTTGATGGTTTTCTCAGGAGGAGGAATTCTCTATCAGTCCTTCTATTCTAATTCTAAGTGAATGGATGTGTGATGGAGAAAGAGAGTTGGGGTAGATTAGGGGTGAGGAAGAAGAAAGGGAAGAAGAGCAAAGAGAAAGAGGAGAGGGAGGAGGAGGGAGAGAGAGAGAGAGAGAGAGAGAGAGAGAGAGAGAGAGAGAGCGCCAGAGAGGGAGACAGAAGGGAAAGGGAGTGGAAGAGGGGAAAACTGACTCTTTACTTGGATAGCATGATCTATGTCTCATTCCCAGTCTAGCGGTCTTTCTAAACTTTCTTGGAAGAGTGACCTTTCCTTCCCCAAAGGACTCTATTTGAGGTTCCCAGGGGCTTTCGGGCCACCTCAATTAGTTCTTAGTTCTCTCCTGTGAAGAATGGGGGCACATTATATAAATCAAACACACACACACACACACACACACACACACACACAGGAAGTACAAGCACCATAGATTATATACCAAAGGATTTTCTGGGTGGTTTACATAATCTTGTACCTAACTGGAATCAGTGACTTCCCCTGTGTCCGGTGCCTAATGGTATCTTGTCACTGGATTAAAGATCTGGCTAATAGCAAGCAACATACCTGTTTCTAATTATGAAACAAATACATAGGAGCATTCCTATTCAGGGAATCATTGGTAGCTTTGCTACTAATGAACAATTAACAAAGTTGACAGGATGAGCTACCTGTACTTACGTTTTCAGCACATTTTCCCCCCTTCCCTCCAATGGTTTTTACCTTTGTGCTGATTGTAGGCTATGAATGCATAATTTCCCCTATCAAAAGCACACTGGGCTAAACATTTTTCAATATGCCAGGAGCACAGAGAAATCAATATTTCCAAAATGATGTCTTCTCCATAGCTACCATGTCCTAAAGTTTGGACATCCAGATTATACATGACAAGAAAAATGGACCATTACAGGGTGACACCATTTCAGATGAAACATACCCTCTTCTAGAATGGAGAAAGATTTCAGGGTCTTGATCCTGTGCTTCATCATTTCTTTGGGTCCACATTTAAGAATTATAAAGCAGAGTGAAATTTAATTAACTCCCAAGTTCCTACAAAGCTAGGCTCTAGAGAATTCCACTGTCCAAAAGCTAGTTGAAGAATGGATTTGATTTTAGTTGGTGTTTTCGGGTATTTTTTGTTAATATGGGGACTGAGAATAGCTTTGCTTCTTTTGGAAGGAAATGATCTCATATGGTCCTCATAACTCTACCAACTGACCAAACAAAAAACCATGTCACCTTGAGATTCATAATGGATAAACCAAAACTGTGAGTCCTTGGTAATCAGAAAGAAGAGAAATGAGTAACAGCTATCCTATACTTTAGACAATAAGATGAGTAAATAGCTCAGAAATGACCAAAACCCAAAACCAACTTTCCTTTTCATACTATTTTATCCTAAACTTGGCTTCAAATGCAGGCTGTCCATTAACCCTTCCTTTGCCAAGGCCATCCTAAGATAAGAAGATAAGGGATTAAGAGATCAGGATGAGGGTGCGTATCAATTCCCTCTGTTGATCACATAATTCAGCCTGGGCAAAGACCCAGAAAACACATTAGGGGAGTGCCTTGTGCTGCTGTTTGCCCCAAAGGAAGGCTGAGTAAGATAACACAGGGGGCCCTTTCCATTTCTCATCTCTCCAATTTACACCCCCTCAAACTCTCCTCAGAGTCCCAATAGAGATTCTCTCAGCTACTTGAAACAGCTCATTTACCCTATTCACCCTGAAACATGTTTTTCTGTTTGTTAGACAACTGAGTTAAAGCCTTCTTGACTTAGTGTTTTAGAGACGTAGGAAGTCTGACTGGTTCAAACTTCCATTACAATTTGCCATGGGGCAAAGGGAGTTTTGTGCAATTAAGAATCAACTGAGAAGGTGGGAGATGCATACAAATGGCTCATACTGTACTTCTGAATTTTTAAAACATACTAAGTGGAAAGAGCTCAATACCACACAAAGAGTTCAGAGATGCCTGGGATAAACACCCAAGACTTAGCACCGGCAAGAAAGGTGGAAAATGGAGGCTGAAGATTACAAAATTCAGTCACATTTTAAAATTTTCTGCTACAATAATTCACTTTATGTAGAATTAATGTGGCTGATTGAACGTTTGTGCTGTAATTTACTTATAATTAACATTTTATGGTGAACAGATTTCACCATCTCCTTCATGCTGTGAACTCCAAGCCATAGGTCAAAAATAGAGATGAAACAGATAAGCACAAAATATTCTCACTGAAATATTAATGAGATTTTAATTTACTGCTTTAAAAACACATCTTTCATCAATGTCTGTATATCAAATCATTTTATTTTAATTTTTAAAATCATATTAAAAATATAATGAACTTTTCTAGGTAGTTGAAAGACACTGAAAAGTCTAATGTACAAGAATTAAAAAGATTCCCCCAACTTGTTCAAGTACTAGAAATTTTGCCTCCCAACAGAGCTGTGGTTTAACAAAGAAACGGCCATAAATCTCTTCCCAATTAGCCAATGCATGTTGGCTTGGAATGGGTAGACCCTGGAAAAAAAATTCCAACTCATGCACTCGATGGAAGACCAATTAAACAATAAAAGCTGGTCAGGTAGTTTGATCTGTTTCCCTCAGTGAGTAGCAGAGGCCTAGCTAAAGTCTCACCTTAGCTCAAAGGAAGACAGCTTGGGGTTAGAAATGGGAAGGACTGAGACTTCTTTTCCTATATCAAGGTTACATGGAAGCTCTGCCTTCCAGCCACTGGCTACCATTTCACATTTCCACAGGGGGGAGCGACAAAGCCCCTGTTGATCTCTGTGAGAACATGTCTGTGCCTACTGCAGTGGCCTGGCATCATCTGGTCACTGAATCCTAGAAGGCAGAAATATGTTGCTACAACTGCTATAATAAAATTTTAAGTGGGGCAGGGAGGTGGCACAGTGGATAGAGCCCCAAGTGCGGAGTCAGGAAGACTCATCTCTGTGAGTTCAAATCTGGCGTCAGACACTTCCAAGCTGGTTAACTCACTTAACTCTGTTTGCCTCAGTTTCTTTATCTGTAAAATGATCTGGAGGAGATACCAAACTACTCCCAAATGGAGTCATGAAGAGTCAGACTTGACTGAATACAACAAGGTGACAGAGTTAATAAAGAGTTGGAGTTAGGAAGACCTGAATTTGAATCATACTTGGAGGACCCTTGGGAAGTCACTTAACTTCAACTGTAATAAAAGTGCCCAATTTTCCAGGTCATCTTGAGTAACAAAAGATATAAGGTACACAAAATGTTTAGCAAATCTTAAAGTTCTGCATAAATGTGAACTTGTAGGAAAGGCAGCATGGGGTGGCAAAGAGGGGATCAGCCTCAGAATCAGGAAGACCCACATTCAAATCCTGCCAACATATTGACTACTTGACCCTAGGCAAGTCAATCTCCCAGTCCCCCAGACAGTCCTGTAAGACTATTAAGTTACAAAACTCTGGCTGATGTTCAGTGATAGATGGAATTTCCTCACTGGAACTTTGCTACCCAACACGTTTAGGTCTTTACTCCTTTTCTTTTCCCCTCCCATATTAAGACAACAAAAATAATTTTAGGAAATTAATTTAAAGAGAAAACTAGATCTTTCATTTTTCCTTATTAGATTCATATTCAATTACAACTATATTTTTCATGGGTGGGGAGGGGGATTATTTGCTTCATACATGGCATTCAAATGATGGTTTATTCCATTCAGTTTCAAGCATATTTTTCCTCCCCACCATCATACTTTGTTGTCTGTTGTGATAGTTGTATTTTTTTTTTTGCAGAAATAAGAGCGACATCAGTAGTTGGTCTATCACTTGTTGACAAAGACAAAATTGCTACAGTCCTGGATGACTCCATCAGCTCTTAGCTGAGAATAATGTTCTGCCTTTGGAACAGAGGTATTCATAACGCTAGTTTAAATGAGGTAATGTCCGTAAGGCACTTTGCAAGCACAATAGTGAGATTACTATAATCACCTCTACTAATACTATTACTACTACTGTTAGTATTAATATTTACTACTACTACTACTACTACTACCACTACTACTTAGAGAAGATGGCAATGAGTTTTCAACCAGTGTCTTTGAGTCTTAAGAACAGTGATATGCAACAAAGATCCCCCTGAGATCCATATTCTTATACTGGTTCTGCCACTTAAATAGCCTCAAGGTTCAGCACTTAATTGATCCAGACTCAGTTTCCTAATCTACAAAAAGGGCATAGTAATAACCACTTTGTCTATGCCCTAGAATTGTGAGCATCAAACCACATAATGGATATGAGCAAGTTTTGAAAATTCTAGAGGGTTCTACAAACAAAAGATACCATCCTCATTGTCTTCAACATACTAGAAAGAAGGAAGTAAAGAAATAAAGAATTATGTAACAGCAGCACACACACACACACACACACACACACAGGCACACACATAAACATCAGGAGTGATGGCCAGCCCAGGAATTCTTCTCACACCTGTTTCAATGGAGTGGCAATATCAAATCAGGAAATTCCATGGATGGGAAAGGGCCACTAAAGGGAGATTGAGGATGTTAAGGAGCAAGTCACTAAAAAAGACAACAATTCAATGGAGACATTTCATTCCTTCCACTTTCTGGCAGGCGCCAACCCATTCAAAGGACTTATTAGAATTTCAAATGAAAAACTGAATAGTATAAGCATTGTAAATCAGCTACAAACAGCCTTTAAAACTGTGTCAGGAGAAAATACACATGTAATTTTCTTTTTTATATTACATTTTTTCACGCACATTCCCCCCCTCCCCCCCAATGTTTGTTTGCTAAGAAGTGGTGCCTGTTTGTTTATCAAGAATGAATCTCGGTGACTTTGGAAAGATAAAGGGGCCAAGTCTGAAGAACTGTTTTGCTTGGATTGGAAGGGGATTTGAACTCTTCCCTCTAGAGTTCACTACTCTCAGCCAATTGGCAGTTTGCTGCTGACCTATCAATTTTCCAGATTCAGGACAGCAAAGGAGAGAATGGCATCACTTACCAGAGAAACAAAGAGGGCAGGGATCAAGACTGCTGTTCTCTGAAGAGCTCCAGAAAGTGAGAGGAACGGTGCTATAGTAGCCCTCTGAAGGAGGAAGTCAATGGAAGATTCTTCTCCACGCTCTAGATCCTTTCACTTGAGAACAGTCAAGCATCCCTCTGTATTACTTACTTGGGAAACAGTCCAGTGGGGCCCAAAGAAGGGCAAACCCTACAGCAGATCTTGGTCTTTTCTTGAGACCCTAGGAAGAAAAGATACATTTTCAATTGGAGAAAAAAATTCAGAAATTAGTTTAATTTTCAAAAACAAATCCTTCATTAGTTATTTCTATATCATCTTGTATGGAATGGCAAGGGCCCATGAGAGCACTCAACACCATCTTCCATATGACACAAAGAAGCAAGCGTAAAACAAGCTAACATCCCAGAGAGAGTCTACCCAGTAGAAAATATCTTTAATAATGCCTTGGCAAATCCTACTTTCCCTCACACAGGACACTTACTGCTTTGCCCCAGAGATTGTTGAATGAATTGGCTTGGCCAATAGCCATACACTTCTAAAAAGGGTTATAGTCAGATATGGTGAAAGCAAGTACTATTCATGAAGCAATTTTGTAGCTGTTGTCATTGTGATATTTATTCTCCATTTTGTTTTCTATAGGCTGATGCTGAAAGCACAAAATCTCTTACAAAATCAAAATTAATGGAGAGCTGATTTGAAGGTCACTGCTTCATTCCATTACCCTACTATCCTTCTAGAAGGAAAGTCCTAATCAAGAAATTATTTGGATTTTCCTTCCTTTCTTTCTTCCCTCCTTCCTTTCTTTCTCCTTCTTTCTTCCTTCATTCATTCAACAAATATTTTTCAGCTGCCTATTATGTGCAAGGCACTGGGAATGCATATAGTTTGAGAGCTAATAATTTTCATTGACTTTGTTTTAACAAAAATACCTAACATTTACAGATACTTCCCAGCTGGGTGACCCTGGGCAAGTCATTTAACCCAGCTTGTCTCACTTCCTCATCTATCAAATGATCTGGAGAAGAAAATGGCAAACCACTCCAGTATCTTTATCAAGAAAACCCCAAATGGGGTCATGAAAAGTTGGACATGACTGAAACGACTGAGCGACAAGAAATATTTATGTATCACTCTAAATTTCACAAAACATGCACGTTTCCTCATTCAGCCTCATAATAACCCTATGAAATAGGCACTATTATCATCCTCATTTTATAGATAAAAGAAATTGATTTGAAAGACCCGAAGTTGAGGTCAACCTTCTTGCCTAGGATGGTGCCCTGGTGAAGGATTTGAATTCAGGTTTTCCTGACTCCAAGGCCCCCACTCAATAGACTCTATACCTACTTGCCAGACAAGCGAGTACTCACATTCTTCAGACCTAAAAAGCTGAAAAGACAAGCACACATGTTACCATCTTGGTGCCTGGCTCCCAAATCCATCCAGTCTTTAGAATGTGGGGGAAAAGTTCCACCCCTGCCTCCAGGATCAAGGAGGTCCACAGGAAAGAGAAAAACAATGATTCACGGATCCATAGTCAAGGTAGCTCAAGTGTTACTGCTACGTACTTGACCTGAGCTCTACTCATTGGAGATCTTGCCCTGTGTGTCTGATGACCAAATTATTGCCTTATTCTAATTCTAGTCACTGAATCTTTCATTCATTTCCAAAGAACCCCAGTTTTCAATGGAATACCCTGCTCTCCCCTTCTTCCTCCCTCCCCAGAGTAAAGCATGAGCTTCATAGCATGGCATTCAGACAGTCTGGGTTCATTCAACCATTCCAACCTGTTTCTATACTATTCTATTCCATGTTCTATGACCAATTGGACAACTTGGGGTACTAATACACATTTTATGTTTTTCCTACTTTAAGCCTTTGTTTATACTTTCCACTGCTTGGAGGACCTAAACTGTACTATACTATTATGAATATTTTTGCCCATAAGTCTACATTCATTTGCTGGGGAAGACACTGCATGATTTCAATGCACTTGTGGTTGCCATCTTGAAGATCCAAGTTTGCCTTACATAGCTGCAGAAAGACAGAGGAGGAAAGTCACCAGCAGAGAGACTACCTCTAATGCTAGTCTTCAACATCAGGACTGTGAGTTAAAGTGTCTGTCCTGTCTTTCATTGTGTGGAAAATTGGAGGGGCAGAAGGGTGAGGAGTGGTTTCTAGAATTTCAGACCCTAACTGCTTAGAAGGTGGTGGTTTGGGGAAATGGGGTGAGAGTGTTTGCTTCTGGGTTTAAGGATTTAATTTCTTTTTATTTACCTTACATTTTATTCTAAGGAAATGTCCTTTGATTTAATGTGTTTCATTTGGCCTCCCTTAGGGAGGTTCAGTGGTAATGGGGGCTTATGAGGTAGAGAATGAGAGAAACAATTACCCCTTGAATACCTCTGTCCTGGGAGTAGGGATGAGGGGTGGAAGAAGGGAAGGGGGCCCATTAGGGAGGCTCTGGGTGCTGCTTTTAAATTTGTCCAAAGGACTGGGCCATCTGATTTTTGTACTATCTTAACTTTTTGGTATCTCATCTGTTTACACTGATGCCTATTTGAAAACAAAAGCTGAATTTGTGGGATATTTTATGTATTCTGAGTGATAGTAATGAAAAGAAGGGAAAAATTAGTTTAATGTATTGTGTGGAAAAGGTTATACAGTTGCATGTGTAGGTAACACAGAAAATCTACTAAAAAAAAGCCCCAAACATCAATTTTAATGCGATGATGTCTTGAGATTTTTGGAAGTGAAAACAGCTCATATTAGTGGTTGTAGATGACAGCATCTCTAACCGGCTACAGTTTCAGAACTACCTTTCTGTCTATCGGTGGGAAGATGGTATTTCAATCTTAAGAGCCTTGTTCATTGAATCATGGGAAGCAACATCAGACTGCTTTCCCCTGTGTTGTAGAGTTCAAATAACTTGCTGTTGATGTGTCTTCTTCTGCAGTTTGTCAATCTTCTCAGAACAACCTGCCACCCTTTTCTAAAACAAACATTTTCTTTATTATAGTATGCACAACATGGAGGTGCCCCCAAAGCCACCCCATTTGCTTTGAATGAACTTAATACAAAAATGAGATAGTTCCTATAAAATCTTAGCATCTTTAAGAGTTTTGTCTAGCTTTGTTATTTCTGGGAAATAGGATCCTAGGTTCAGAGAAATAAATTCCACAAAATAACAGCACAGACTAGTAAGTCTTCCTGAATTGAACATACATACAAACACACACACAGGCAAATAGATACAATGAAATTTAAGCTGCAGTACTATACAAATACATGCACACAAATTTAAGCTGAAGTAATATACAATATACACACAAATGTATATATATATATATATATATGCAGGTATATATATGTAGGTATATATATGCATGGGCAGCCAAGTGGCATGGTAGATAGAGTGCCAAGCCTGAAGTCCTTCCTGAGTCCAGATCTTACTTCAGATACTTACAAGCTGTGTGAACCTGGGCAAGTAACTTAACTCTGTTTGCCTCAGTTTCCTAAACTGTCAAATGAGTTGGGGAAGGAAACAGCAAACTACTCCAGTATCTTTGTCAAGAAAACTCCAGATGAGGTCACAAAGAACCAGAAACAACTGAAAAATGACTGAAATAAAAATATACACATGCATGTATATTTAATGACAACTACCAAATAGCACAGGCCTGCCTGAATTGTTTTCTTTGTGACAAACTCGTACCGACTTCACATTGGATTCATTTTGATTTTAACATCTGGTTTGGACAACTGGACCTCTATGAAAACTTGCATCCCTACCCCATTTCATGTCTTCCTCTTAGTTATTCTTCTTCTACTTAGGATCATTCCCATTGCTCTGAACCTAGTCTTTCATTCTTGACTTAGACACTCTTTTCTTTCTAGTGAAGGCTAATTTCTCGTTTGAAGGCTTAGGTCTTATAACAGGCACCATAGGCATAAAAAGATTGCACTATAGCTAAACTACCTCATGCTATATTTCTTTCCCTTCTTCTTTACATATACACCTGTTGTTTACCTGTTTTACTTTTCTTCCCCACTGAGGAACTTTCCCTGTGATTCTCTCCACACTCGAAAGCCCTGACCCAACCAGAATTTAGGAAAATTGGACAGAAACCGTATCAACTGATGCCTCTGTTACTTGACTCAAAGATCTCACATAAATAGCTTAGAGACTCAAAAATTAGAAAGAACCAAACTGACGAGAATTAGGTCAGGGGTGGGGGAAAGATGCCAGAGTAAGTCTAATAGGAGGAGGGAGGGACCTTTATAAGGATGGTGAGTGGAAAGGTACTGTGAGCTAGCAAACAGACACACACTCAATGAGGAAAAGAAAACAGCCCTCAGTTATTCTGGGAAATGATCTCTCCTCCCCACCAGGCACAAAAGCAACTTCTCTCTTGGTGTACTGTGTGGTTAGTGTACTTATTTATTAAAATACCCTTAGTATCTCAAAAAAAATATTAACACATTAAAATAAATAATACTTCAAAGACTGAAATGAACATTTAAATAGATGCAGCCCATATCTATTCAATCTCCCTTTATTTTTTTCCCTTTTAAATGCCTTTGCTTAGTAAAAGCCATCAAATATCATTGGGAAATATTACAATTTAAAAAAAAAACACTGAAGAATTAAAGGGAGAGAGAAAGAGAGAACGAATGAGAGGAAGAAAGAGAAAGGGAGAGAGAGAGAGAGAGAGAGAGAGAGAGAGAGAGAGAGGTTAAGCTCAAAGGCAGAGAGAGCGAAATGGACCAGATTATACAAAATTAAAAAGCAAATACAAGGAGACAATTTGTGCCGAGTGATTGCAAGCAATTACAGTCCGGCTTTTCTGGAGGGAAGATGGGGGGGAGGGGGGTTATTTCAGCTTAAAAGGAGACTTTATTCATTCCTGATCAGCTTCTCCTACTATTCTCTCTTTTATTCTTGGATATCAATTTAAAAAAAAATCAGCCTTCAGATGTTACATGTCTAACCCTGCGAATCCCACCCCTGGGCAGACAGGCAGGATTTAAGCTTCCAATCGCCTCTTTCTATAGCCCTGAAAAACCAATTTGCTCATAAAGAATAAAATAAAGGGGGGAAAAGAGGAAAAAAAACCCACAACAAGGGCATGTGTTTCTCTTGGAGGAGAGCTTCAATTTTACTATAATTGTCTGAAGAAGGGGCTGCTTTTATCTGCAGAATTATGATGATGCTTCCAATGTCTGTCTACTAATGTCACAGCTGTGCTTTGGGAGAGTCACGCCAAGGGGGCTCGGGGACTCACTAAGGACCCGGCCTGCTTCTGGGTCCCTCTCTTTTTGCCATCTTCCCTTTGTCTAAATGGAAAACTTCCTTTTCCAAGTACCTTCCCCAAGCACCCAAAGCTACATCTTGGTCATTTTTCGTAGAGTTTTCTGCAAGATGAGGTCAGGGATAACTGCCAAATCTGGATACTTGGGTGGGCTCCCTCTTTGACCAAGGAAAGAGATTAAAGGACATTAAAATGATAGAAACATGTTCCAAGAGGCTGTTAGGGAAAAAAATAAACATACACACAGAGTTTGAGCTGGATGAGCATTCGCTACACAGACAAGAGCAGAGTGGAGATGGTTGCAGCATTTATAAAACACATACATATAATTATTAATCATGTTTCCTTGATTTCAATTCTCTGCGTTAATAGTAATTTCTCATCACTGCCTCCTATGACATGATGAGACAAAAGGCATTTTGAGATGTAGAAGTGGACAGCATGGCGCTCAACTGGATCTGGAGACAGAGGTACTAGGCTAGAACCCCAGTTCTGCCTTGGCTACGTGAGTGACTTTGGGCAAGTCATTTTATCTCTGTGGGGATCAGTTTCCTCATCTGTAAAATGAAGGAGTTGGACTAGATGGTCCCTTTTTGCTTCAAATCTATGATTCTATCAAAAAACCTGAGAAGTCTAAGAGATAAAAGAGTACTCAGAAATGATCTTTGTCTATATGCTGGGTATTCTACTTCTTCATGAGTGAGAATGTCAAAGAGCCAGAGCTTTCTCCACTCTCTTGTGCCATTAGCATGGCCCAGTGGATATGAAGTCCCTACTACTTTTTGAGGATCCATTTCAGACAACCAGAGGATGAATTTCGAAGCTTGCCTCCATACCCAACTATAAGTTGGTAATGGGATCTTCTTCCTCTTCAGGTGTCTAAGGTCTGCCCTTCATGATTCTTCTTGAACCCCAGCCACAAGTAGAATGTATAGCAAAATCAACCCTTGAAGTCCACTCTGATACCCAATTTCAGTGATGACTTTCCCCAAAGTGATACTTTTACAATTCAGCCATGACTTCTGTGAATTCTGTTCTGAGGAAAAGTCCTCAATAGGCAAAAGGCAAGAAAGAAAAAGATTGGAAAACAGTAGATGGAGTGAGCAAGATGAAAGTCTAATCCAGATGTGTCAAACACAACCCACAGTACTCCTGAGTGCTGCCTGAAGCAGATTAAAATGTAATTGGAAAATATTTAACAAAATAAATAAAAATACAAAAATAAGTCAATATAAGCCCACAGGGATCTTTATATATCCACAGTTAGCGAACTCCATGTCTATTGAGTTTGACATCACTGGTTTAATTCATAAATATGCATTTATGGTCACAAAATGGAAACAATTCCACTCTGAGTCCTTTACTGGCTTGGTCTATTGAGTAAATTCCAAAGTCCTTGGTCTATTATTCAAGACCCTTTGTAATCCAACCCCAACCACCATCCATAACTATCTTCTGTGTTTGTCCATGTGTGTCTGTTTGTTTTGAGACTATTTAACCCAGGCTAGAAGTACAGCATACTCTCAGAGGCCCAATTCCATTAATGATTGCACAGAAGCTTTTTTAACTTGCCTCATTTCTGGCTTGGACCTTACTCAGCCTAGTGCCTCTGTCTCCCTACTCCAAGGCACTCACCATTTTGATGCCAAACAGTGAATGCAGATACCCAATAGGTTAATCCTATAGCAGCTCAGAATTGCTGAGCTCAAGCAATCCATCAGCCTTAGCCACATAGATAGCTTAGATATATCCTCTTGGATGTATCCCCTCCTCTTTTATTTTTTAAATGCTTCACTCTCATCAAAATGTTCTATGCAAGGTCTTCACTGAAATAGTATGCAAATATCTGCCTCCATGTCCACTCTCCAGCTTGGAATGCCACTTTACCCTCTCTGTTTTTAAGTCCTATCTTCCTCACAAGACTTAGCAGAAGCTCCACCACAAGCCAAGGTGAACAGCAGAAACTCCAGAAGCCTAGACACTGAAACAGCTTCAGAAATTGAGTTTTCAGAAAAGTCTTCTCAACACTCACCCATGGTTTCTAGACACTGAGTCATATCCCATGTCAGGCAGTCAACAAATATTTATTAAGTATTTACTCTTATACTGGCCACTGGGGTACAATGAAAGGCAAAAACATAGCCCTTGACCTCAACAACAATAGCGACAAATGAATTTATGAAGCACTGACTATGTGTCAGGGCACTGTGCTAAGCACCAGTTACACAAATAAGAAAAGAAGGACAATTCTTGGCCTCAAAGAGCTCATAGTACAAAGCAGCTATAGCATCCAAATAATATACATACAAGACATACATGGAGTAGATGGAAAGTAATCATGGAGGGAAGGTTCCCTCCTGACTTGGGAGAGACTAGGAAAAGCCTCCTGCAGAAGATAGAATTTGAGCTGAATACTGAAGGAAGTCAGTTGTGCAGAGGTGAGGAGAGAGGGCATTCTAGGATTGGGGTGGGGGGTTGGAGATAACCATGTGACCTAAAAAGTAAGATTTACATTAGAGCTTTAACATTGGAAAACCTCTCTGCATATTATAATTTCATTCATTCCCCATAAGAACACTTCAAGCTATTACTATCCCCAGTTTACAGATGAGGAAACTGAGTCTGATAGAGGTTAAGTAATTTTCCCAGAGACATGCAGCTACTAAGTGTCTAGGGTATGATTTGAATTTTGGTCTTCCTGACTCCAAACCAAGCAATGTATGCACTATCTTCTTCTAAGGATAAGATGGGGGGTAGGTCTTAGGTGACACAGCAGCAGACTGCCCATGTGTCCTTCTACTCCATGCTGAAAGGGATATTTAGACTCATAGACCCTGACTATCGTACTCTGGAGAGGTTCATGATCTGTCTACTGATGGTTTTGCTATCCAAAGACACCACATGACATTGCTGACATTCAAAGGCCATCCATCATTTTCTTGCCTGTCTGTAAGCCCATGTTTTAAGAATGCGTTGGTTCCCATGCAGTGACTCCCACATAATTAGGCCAACTGGAAGAGTCGGACATGACTGAGTGACTGAACAGTAACAACTACACATACTAGGTTCTTAATAAGTGTCCCAGGCTAACCATCTTGAACGATGCCTAGCTACGTTGGTGCAGCCAATTGACAGCATCCCAGAGGCTTTCAATGAATTCTGGCCTACTTCATTTCATCAGGAGGCTGACCCTGGTCTCCCCTGTTGGCCTGCCATAGCATTGACCTCAGGAGGCACATTATCTCTGGAAGGCCACTGTTAAAATGTACATATATTACCCGGGAGCAGGAGGAGGCCCTCCAACCCTCTCCCATTAGCACAAAAGCCGAAAATAGTTGATCAGATTAGCTAACTGACACCTTGTCAACCTTGGGTACTCTGGTCCTGAGTGGATAACATGCAGTGCAGGTAGTTTCAGTTACAGGAGGGAGGAGAGATGGCAGCTCCCAGTAAATGGGGCTGCCAAGCATAAGAGTACAGGGCAGGGGAGTCAGCTTGAGCCTGGGGATTCCACAATGAGATGCTCCCTCTCCAACCTGGAATGCTACTTTGCATTTAAGCCCTGACTTTCTAGGAAGGCAAAATCCAAAAATGGAGGAGAAGGTCCCCAGAAGGGAACAGATTCCAAAATCAGGAAAGAAGCATTGGAGATACGAAATTAAACCACTGCCAATTTTGTCGCTATCATTTAGTGGTTTCAGTCATGTCTGATTCTTCATGATCCCATTTGTTTGGTATTTTTTGCAAAGGTTCTGGAGTGGTTTGCCATTTCCTTCTCCAGCTCTTTTTACAGATGAGGAGAGTGAGGCAAACAGGGTTAACGACTTGTCCACGGTCACACATCTGTCTGAGGCCAGATTTGAACTCAGGAAGCTGAGTCTTCTTGACTTCAGTCCAGACATTCTATTCACTGTGCCAATCAGCTGTCCCAAAATACTGATTAAGCTTCAAATTCATTGAAAGAATCAATAGTATTAACTTTATTTTACTTAAAATATCTGAAGTTCAGCTATTTCCATGTGATAGACCCACCTTGGAGATAGCGTATATTATTTCACACACAAGCAGTAGGTGGTGTGGAACTTGGAATCAAGAGAACTTGAGTTCAAATTCTATCCTAGACACTGGGTAACCCTGGATAAATCACTTAACTTCTCTGTTTTCTCATCTGTAAAATGGGGATACTACTAACACCTACTTCACGAGTTGTTGAGGACAAAAGAGCTAACAAGTAAAGTGTTTTGTAAAGGTTAAAATCCTGCGTAAATTATAATAATTTCAATTATATAATTATTCATTATAAAAGAAGTTATGATTATCATTGATGTTTTAGTAAGACACCAAATCTGAAGAGCAGACCCGACCTGTCTGGAGACAAACATTGTTTTCTCCTTGTGGGCATCACCTTCCTTTGAGTAGATTTCCTTCCCCTTGGAGGTACCTGTCTATCTTTCAGTTTAGCTTGTCAATCCACTAAGCAGTGGGCGTGATTTCGACTTGGATTGGCTGTAGCAGATAATATACCAGACTGCCAATGTTTAATAAATACTCTTTATTAATAATTAATACTTAGTGTTAATGAGTAACCAATTACTAATGGCAATCATAATCACTGAGAAAATGGTTATGAGTTTCCATGGAACAGTCCTCTTTGCTCACCTCCAAATTATAGTCCTAAATGAGTTTACAGAATCTTGTTGTGACAGGTACAACCTCAATGTCTTCACTTAACGAGACAGTTGGATGGAATGAAATTCTGCTTTCAACAGATATATTTTCAACGTGGCACACAGGAAATTAAAAGTGAAAGTATCATTAACATAGAAGATGTGTGTCTAATTCCCTACATGGGGTGCTGACAAACTGAGATCCTTTATTGCTGAACATGGATAGATATCCTTTGGGAACTAGTCTATTTCTTGAAACATGGTCTTTTTACTTTTCTTTTTTGGGGGGTTTGGGGAGAGAGTGAAGAGGGAGGAGGCCATATATTGGTTCCAAACCAGTGTCAATGAATCTCAAAGTAAGTTGGGACTTTGGAGATCACTTTACTCACTACCCATGTGATCTTGAATGAGTAAATTTACTTTTCTGTGTCTCAGTTTGCTTGTCTGTAAAATGAGATTAGAACAGATGCCCTCTAAGTTTCCTTCCAGCTCTATCTGTAGGAAAGTAAGCTCAAAAGAAAGGAGGAGGAAGAAGGGAGTTGGAAAGGCCTCCTACAGAAGGTGTGACTTGTGCTGGGTTTAGAAGAAAGCCAGGAAATGGAGATAAGAAGGCATATCTTGTATTTCTGGTTGCCTCCCCCATTAGATTGTAAACTTCTTGAGGATATGACCATGTTTTTGCCTTTCTTCATATCCCTAGACTTTAGCACAATGCCTGGCACTTAGTAGTAGGCACTTAATGTGTGTTTATTGACTGACTAATGATAATAAAGGCAGATAGGTTGCACAGTGCATAGAACACTGGTTTTGAAATCAGGAAGACTTATCTTCCTAAGTTCAAACCCAGCCTCAGATACTATCTAGCCATCGGACCCTGGATAAGTCACTCAACCCTGTTTGCCTCAGTTTCCTCATGTATAAAATGATCTGGATAAAGAAAAGGAAAATCAACCCAATATCTCTACCAAGACAAACCTTGAGTGGGGGTCATATAGTCAGACACAACTGAAAAGACCAAACAAAGACAATAATTAAAGTTTATATTTGTGTGAATCTTTAAATTTCTTACCAACAACACTGACTCATTTGAGTCTCACGGTCTCCCTGGAAGAAAAGTAACAAAAAGTGATCTCTCCATTTTACAGATCAATCCAACAACGAATGTTTATTAAGAACCTACACTGTGCCAGTAACAAGGCCACAAAGACAAAAATGAAATGGCCCTTGTCTTCACAGAGTTTATATTCGAATATAGGAGATAACATACATATACAAAAAGAATCCAAGGTAGTTTGGGATAGAAGCCATTGCAGCTGGTGGAAATGGAAGGTGGGGGCTTCATGGAGCAAGTGTAACTTGAGAGAAGTTTTTAAGGAAATCAGGAACTCTAAGAGATGGAAAGAAAGTGGAATGCCTAGAATAGGCATGAGGAACAGCCTGTACAAAGGCACAAAAATAGGAGATGCCACTGTGCACATGGATGGACTCTCAACTGGCTATCACAGATAATATAGTGCAGTCTAAGCTTAACAAATCTTCTATGTTAATAGTGTTTATAGTTAATGAGTAACCAATTAATTATCAAGAAGTCCTGGATGAGAGTTCTGAGAGTACTTCAGTGTTTATCTTTTGTTTTCAAATAGGACCATGACATTAGGAAGGGATGCCATGAGAGAGACGAGTACTTTATAAGGCAATTGAAGAGATAGGAAGGAGCCAGGTTTTGAAGAACTTTAAATGGGTAGCTAGGCACCACCTTCATGCACAGAGCCCTGAATCTGCAGTCAAAAATTCCCATATTCTTGAGTTCAAATCCAACCTCAGACACTTCCTAGCTATGTCACCATGGGCACGTCACTTAACCCTATTTGTCTCAGTTTCCTCATCTGTAAAATGAGCTGGAGAAGAAAATGGCAAACCACTCCAGTATCTCTGCCAAGAAAACCCCAAATGGGATTATAAACAGTCAGACACAGCTGAAAAAAACAACTCAACAACAACAAAATGTCAGATGGAGGAGTTTATATTTGAGCCTAGAAGTAATGAGAGTCCCTGGAGTTTACTGAATAGTGGAGTGATATGACTTCTGCTTTAGAAAAACCACTTTTATGGCTGTATGGATGATGGATTGAAGTGGGGAAATTTGAAGCAGACAATCCAAGTAGGAGTCCACTGCAATAGGTAAGGGAGACCTGAAATAGGACAGTAGCTGTGAAAATGGAGAGAAGGAGCCACATGTGAAAGATGTTATAGAGACAGAAAACACAAAATTTGGCATCTGATTGGATGTACAAAGGAGTGAGAGTAATGCATTACACTAGGTTGCTAATCTAGTTAATTGGAAAGATAGCGGCACCATCCACAGTAATGGGTGTTGAGGAGAAGATAAGTTCTGTATTGGATATGTTGAGTTTGAGATGCCTATAAGACATCCATTTTGAAATGTTCAGTGTCCAGCTGGTGTAGAACAAATGGAACTCTGGAAAGAAAAAAACTCTGGAAAGACAATTTATAAATATGGGGGTCATCGACACAGAGCTATCATTGAATCCATGGGATATGATGAGATCACCAAATGAGAAAGGAAAGGATGAAAAGAGGGCCCCTGAAAAAGCAGCACAGGATAATTCAGCATCCAAGCAAACTGAGGCTTAAATGCATGAAGTGGTTTGCCCAAATGGCTAGTCATACAGCTCAGTGAATAACGTCAAGGCCTAGACTCGGACAAAGATCTCCTGACTTCAAATAACCCAGGATTCTCTCCACTCTATCACAGCTGTACTTTGCAGCTTTCTGTGTGTCTATGTGTGTGGTTTTCTACAATTTTTAAAACCAACATAGACTAATTTATTATGTAGCACTTAACTACTAATCACATTTACTTAAGAATTCATCAAAGGAAAACTGATAACGAGATGTGTTATCACAACCTACAATTTTCAGCCCCATTTAGGAGTCTTGGTTGCCCTTGGGGATTAGAACAAGAAAAAACAACTACATCACCACCATGCTCTCCTTCAGCAGCTCTGTTGAGTTCTTTTTTATGAAATGCCAGATAAGACACAGATGCCTATTTCATGTTGCTTTGAGTCTGGCTGCTAGGTTGTCTATACACTGTCCTATAATAGTGGAAAATGGGACTAGTGATAAACCCCTAATCACAACAACAGAAAACATTTGTATAACATTTAGCATGTATTGGGCATTGGGTTAAGTTCAATTCAAATATCTCATTTGATCTTCACACCAACGCTATTGTTATTATTTTATATTATACTACTATACATATTATATATAACATAATATGTGATATGTAATATTATTATCTGCATTATCATTATATTAATATCCCCAATATCATTAATGTTATTTCCATTTTTAGTTGAGGAAACTGAGTCTAAAAAAAAATTAAATGACTTGCCCAGGGTTATACAGCTAGTAAGTGTCTGAGGTTGGATTTGAAATCCACTGTCCTCTCCAAGCCCAGTACTCTATCCACCATGGAGCCACCTACCTTCCTTTCATTGGAATAGGCTATTCGTGCCCTGTGGCCTGGTATGAATAGTCACTGAGAACTCCTCCTATCTCCCCTGCCACTTCAGAGAACATGGAATTCCAAGGCCTGTGCTTAAATGGGAATCGATAAAGAACCTATTTTGACACAACTGCCTAGACAGTAGTTAGCAAACAATGGAGACCTTCTCAGGTCTACAGGGATAATGGTCTTATAAAATGGATGGCTACTAATGCCACTCTTTCATTTGGAATATAGGGATAGAGGTGTAGTGGACAACCCAATAAAGTCTAATGGAAACAACAGTGGTTTGGAAGTCACATAACCTGGGATTGATTCCTAGCCCAACAATTTACAACCAGAATGACCATGAGGACAAGTCATTTCTCCTGTCTGGGATACAGTTTCCTCGAATGTAAAATCGAGATAGATGGAATAATTATTAACTCCCCCCCCCCATTCTATCACTTTGTGACTTAATAACCCTATGGGAAAATGAGTTAGAATTAAATTCCTACAGCAGGGAGGATGTTTAACAGGGGTGAAGTCAGTCTACCTTTATCCATAAGAAATAAATGAGCTTTCTTGAATCTTTTGTGCAAAAAGTAGACCAACTGCTCTTCCCTAAAGGCCCTAGGGTTCTACTCTAGTCTTCTCAGGAGAAAATTTAATGTAGGGCTCCCTATACTGGCTAACTTTTCATATTCTTCTTTCTGACTTGGATTCCTCTCTTCATAAAAGCTCAGAATCTATTCAGAATAAGGAGAATTATTATACCCCTTTTTGTGGAAATTATGCAGCCCAAGATCATGCTAGCTTTTTGGGTTGCCCCATTATAACGATGACATATATTGAACTTGGGCTTACTACGTGCCAGGCACTGCTTTATCTCATTTTATACTTAAAACATTCTCACAAGGGAGGTCCTGCTATTATCCCCATTTTATAGTTGAGGAAACAGGTTAAGAGATTTGGCCAAGGTCATACTGCTAGTAAGTGTCTAGGGCTGGATTTGAACTTAGGACTTCTCAACTCCAGGTTCAGCTGGATTTGAACTTAGGAATTCTCAACTCCAGGTTCAGCTTCCTGTGCACTGTGGTGCCCTCTGGCTTCTCCCTCTGATTGTCTGATTCTTCCCAGAAACTCCATTTTAAAGAAGATGTCCAAGTCAACCATGTCTTCATCCCCCATCCCCGTCCCTAACACACCCACACATGCTACATTCATAACTCTTTGCAGTACTTTGTACCATGTCTCTCCTTACAGGGCACTTTCATCTTCTCGGTTCCCTTTCACTTCATTTCAGCCTCCTTTAATGTGTTGTCTTTCTTACTAGAATGGAATCTCCTTGAGGGCAAGAACTGTCTTTCTTTCTGCTTATATTTATATTCTCAGGGCTTGGCACAACGTAAGTGCTTCATAAATACTTACTGATTTGGCTTCTGCTTCAAGGATAGAAAGAATTCCAGGAGACTCCAAACCTCAAAAAAATGAAAAGAGAAAGAAGATCTGGTGGGAGGGATGGGGAGAGAGCTGATGAGTCAAGTCCTGAGCCATGATGGTGTCAGAAAAATGGGAATAGAAGGATGAAGCAGATGAAGGGTACCATGAAAACCCAAGAAAGGCAAATAGAATCCCCTTGCCCTTCTAGAGGGAAATCCTAAGGCTCAGTTTTATACTTTGGCACTATTTCAATGAAGCAGTAATCTTGATGATGTAGATGCCTTTTCCATTGGTAAAGATAGGAGAATCATAGATTTAGAACCAGAGGGAATGTTAAGGTCATCATTTAATTGATGAGGAAACTGAATTGCAGAAAATGTAAATGACTTGTAGGGATGGGATGTGAACCCAAGGCCTCTGCCTTTAAATCCAGTATTGATGTCCATGAATCCTCCAAAGAGCCTCTACTTAAATTGATGGAAGACCTTCTTCTGAGTCAATGGATTCTAAGCTTCTTTGAATATGAAGATCCCATTTTAACGACAAAAAATGTCCCAAGCATGGCAGTAGCTGTACTGCTGGTATTGATTGGCTTAAAAAAATCCCCAAACTATATGATGGCCAAAAATGAAAAAAAAAATGGGGCTAGGAATTCAGTACTATCTTCAAAGTGTAATTTATTAAGCATAATAGTGTACACATATATCATACATCTTAAAAAAAGTACATATATTACACATATATGCAAAACATTATTCACTCTTTGCAAGAAATTTTTGCTTGCTTATTATGAGTCATGCTACAAATTTTGTTGGAACTAAATAAAGATCAAAATGATGTTGGGTGGGCAGGTGCATCCCAAGCTTCTTGGCCTAAGTCAACCCTCATTCTAGCTATATAACTGGCCAGCCTACTCTACTCAGACATTTGCCCAATGATATTTGTTATGCTACTTCTTGCACACAAGTTATTGTTGGAAATATGCTACAGTCTACTCATGCTGATTCTGAATCTCTTCATTATATATAACCTACAGTTTTCAGTTCTTTGGAGATTGTTGGTGTTCCACACTTTGCAACCAAGCTGTATGGCACCACCAGAATACTGGTGTTAAAAGAAAGAGGTGTTTTGTGTGTCAGAAGAGAACCTAACATCTTCCTCTTCAATTTCCCAATTGTGAACCAGGCAATTCAGTTTCTGGACCCAGTTTATTTATATGTAGTACTTGATGTGAATGGATAGAGTTAAGTCAAAGAAATCTCTTCACCTTGGAAACTCACTTCACCCCTTGGACTACTTACATTAGAAATACCTTCCATCCGGGGGCTTCTCTTTCTGATTATCTGGTTCCTCCTAGAACCTACATTTTATAGAGGAGGCCTAGGCCAATCACATCTGCATTCCCCTCTGGGCTGCAATCCTGACTATCCATAGATTTTTTTTAGATTCAACCTAATGTCCTAGCCTGTCCAGATAATTTTGGATTATATGTTACCGAGTTGACTCTTCCAGCTTTGTGTCATCTACAAAGTTAATGAACACACATATCACAGAATTATATCATGTGAGAGTTGAGAAAAGGAAATCAGTCTGGAGAGTAAGTAGTCCTCACTGCTTTTTGTTTGTTTGGTTGGTTTATTTTGTCCAAGCCAACAGGACTTGGATTCTAGGAAAAGAGATCCCAGGTACTCCATTACCTCACCCTATTCTGTCTGTACATTGACCAAGTGGTATGCTACTTCCTTCATCCCACAATGTTCTAACACCAACTTCCTCATCAATGTATACAGATTTCACAGTTCAGTCACTAACATTATCATTTTAGAAATAAGGAAAATGAGCCCCAGAGGAGCAAAATAACTTGTCCAAGAGACAGTCCACTAATAGTAGGATCAAGACTCGATCTTGCATTTCCTGCTTCTCGGTCCCTTGTTCTTTTCTATGACAGAACAAAATACGTATAAAACAGGATATCAGAAGACACAAACCAATACAGATGCTATCTTACTTTTAAAGTGCATTGGAATTAGAGCCAGAAGACATGAATTTGAAGTGTAGCCCCAGTGCTCAAGTCCATTGGTAGGAGACTCTTTACAACCCCACCCCATCCCTCACACAGGTGCAGGGCATTGGACCCTGCCAATAAAGAGAGAGTCCCACATCAGTCCTAGGTTGCAGAGGTACAATTCACTCACATACTAGCTGTGTTGACAAGGTTCTGTGAACTTCAGTCTCTTCAATGAGAATAATAAAATAATTCACTACCTATGTATGTATCCTCCTTCTTGGGCGGAGGAGTGAGGGGGACTATTTTAAGCTTTAAAGCATTATCTAAATATGAGATTTGTAGAGGGTCCCCTCCTTTGAAATTCCCATGTGAGGACAAACCCAAGTCAGCCATTCTTCATTTCTAATTTTCTGAACTTTCATACCTTGTCTCTTTTCCTTACCTATCCCTGAACCACTTTTCAGCTTCCTTTGTTGTCTGGGATTGTTTTGCTTGTGTTTGTATTCTCAGCATTTAACATGGAGCTATGCTATCTGTGTTCTGTCTATATATCTGTCTATCCATCCATCTATCTATCTATCTATCTATCTAATTATCATGTTGACTTAAGATGCCAAAATATGAAGTCATAGGTTGAAGAGGGCCTAGGACCTGGGACAGCTCTACCTACTACCCTGACTTTATTCCTTCCCCAGATGGCATTTTGAAGATGTCACAAAATCCTGTGGTTGAGGTCAGAAAACCCACTCCAATGAAAGTATACACTTTCCATCATTATCACTAGTCCAAGGGGGAAGTTTTTACAAAATCAAGGACTCTTAGATTTTAGCTGTCATCTACTTCCATTTCATTGCCGTGGGGCAGCTAAGTAATAAAATGGATAGATAGACTGTTGACCTAAAGTCCGGAAGATTCATCCTCTTGAGTTCAAAACTGGCCTCAGACATTTACCAGCTGTGTGACCCTGTGTAAGTCACTTAACCTTGTTTGCCTCAGTTTCCTCATCTGTAAAATGAACTAGAGAAGGAAATAGCAAACAACTCTGGTATCTTTGCCAAGAAAATCACAAATGGCATCGCAAAGTGTTAGACATGATTAAAATGATTGAATAATAACAATGACACTTTCATTCTTACCCTGAATGTCTGAGGGCATGGGGAAGAGAGGGAGGAGTAAAAAGTAAAAGAGTGGGATGGTCCCCATTGGAAATGGGAAGCACCTATTTACTGAGAGTTGGCCTTGGTTGGTACTCCAGCAGAGAACAACTAGGAGTAGTTAAGTGTGAGGATCCTTTAAGGGTGACCTGAACATGAAGGGGAGAGTATGAAAGCAAAAGGGGAAAATGAGAGCTAAGGAAAACTTATATTATTTGCAAAGCTAATTTTTTATAATTTCTTAGTCAGTTGTGCCCATTTTAAAGATGAGGAAATGAGGATCAAATTGTGGCATCAATATGTAAACTCTGACTAGCAACTCAGAATAATGGTGATTTTCTCAGATGGGATCATCTTATCTTGGCATCAATAAATTAGAACATATTAGAAATCAATTGGAATCAAATAATTCCATTTCTGACTTTATCCATCGATGAATTGTGTGCTCTTAATCAAGACAGTTAAATATCTTGGTGTCTCTGTTACATCCCTGAAATGGGAATTTATTGCTGAATGCATTGCCCAAATATCAGATTTAAGAGATTCTGGATGTTCCATAAATAGCAAATATTATAATGCAATTTGGTAAAATTGCCGAGACTTGTTGCCTTAAACTCTAAAACAAAATAAAATTTGACTGTTTTTTTTCCTCCTGGGTTTCTTATGAACAGAGGTACTGGATAAAATGCCATAGTTGATGAAGAGTCAGATGTACTAAAGTTTGGCCATGGGTTCAAGTGCTGCCTCTAATACATATTGCCTGTGTTATCTATTATTAGTAAGTCACTGAACCTCTCAATACTCTAGGCAACATTCCATATTGCAGAGAAGGTGCTGACCTGTCTTGGGAAAGTTTCTTTCTTTGGGAACTCCCTATGCCACAAAATCACAGGTCTAAACACTATTGCTATTTGTTTTCATGAATGGCAGTTTATGATGATAATGGTAGCTCCCTCAAAGTCCAACTCATGATTCTTTCTATTAAAGAAGGAGAATATTAAGCAAGGTAATACATAGCAGGGTCTTCCTGAGACCTGAGACTGCTCTGGTAGCTGCCCTATGGCAATGGAATGGAAGTAGATAACAGCTAACCTGAAATAGTGGCCAGCTGAATTCCAGTTATCAATCTGATTGGATTAGCATCCTTATATATGGGATGAAACTGTTTCCAAGCTACAAAAAATGGATAAGGTGATATAGGCTGCAAGTTAGCCCTACTCAGAATTGCCATGATGATCAGTTTGACCCAAAGGAAAGTGGTTCCCCAAGAAGGCATGATCCGCCAGAACAAATCAAAAACACAACCTTCAGCCTGCTGGAAATCCTTAATACAGGTGAAACTGACCACTAAAATGGACAACCCATATATTCTCCAAGGAACAAACTAAGGTCATGTGTATTTGCATTATATACCAGATCTATATCATAACAAAATTGGAAACAAATCTGCCCATCATAAATAAGGACTTCATACTACTTTTTGTTGAATGATACTCTCAACTCCAAGTCATATAACAACATATTGCTGATTAGTACAAGCAATCATAAAACAAAAACAGAATTTCATTCCTGTACTTAGATTTGATGAAATCAATGGGTTATTAAACTCTGAATATGGGGAAAAAAATTGGGAACCTGAAGTAATTGAAAACCTTTACTTAATGCCAAGTCCATAAATTATACCTAATGATAAAGAATGTGACAAATACAAACCAAACATCTCAAATGATTTAGAAAGGAGATGAATTCTAGAAAGTTCTGCTTGAATTTGATGACTTGGATATAAGTAGCACTAATCTCCTTCATCTCATGGGATCTTATTCTTTCTCTAATGATACCAAAAGGTCATTTGGATACCATATATATAAAATTCTTAAAGTACATAAAAAAAGGACAAAGATTGAAGGTTTTAAGCATGGTCAAATTGAACCAAGAGATGAAGACAATCGCTATAAATACTTTCGCATCCTCTAGGTAAGACATATCAAAAAGAAAGGTATGGCTAAATATGTTGAGAGACTTCATGGCCCCCAGAAATCAAGGATGCCTCACAAGAACACATTTAAAGCAATTAACACCTACACAATACCAGTATTAATATACACTTTTGGCTGTATGAAATTGACAATAACATACATAGACAATATCCTAGGAAAAACTCCATATAATATTAAAGAAACACAGAGATCATCACATTTAAGGAAGCCATAAACATAGGAATACTTCTCCAAATTGAGGAAGAAGATTGATAGCCATTCCAGAGCCCATGATAAACAGATTCAAACTATACAGAAATACTTTAGGAGCAAGCAAACATCTCTTCACTGAGAAATAGCATAGTTTGACAAGAGGGACGCTTTATTTGATTTGCTGAATTTAACTGAAAGTGGTTTACCTTCAGATGGGGATTATGAAACAGCTAATATCCAAGAATATCCACCCTCCTTGGGTGACATCTACATGATCACAATAAGCAAGAAATTTTGACTGTGCCAAATGGATTTGTTTGTGGAAACAGAAGGGTATACAATGGTATTTCAGGACCCTGTCATTGCCACCAGAAATGACATACAGAAGAATCATCCTTAAGAAACCCAGACTTGGTTATCAATGTGGATTGTTCAAGAAAATGTTATATTATATCACTGGAGTCTTTAAAGATTTAGTACCTATTGAGTATATAAACAAATATGACCTGGTGGCTAGAATTACCCATAGAAACTTGTTGTCTTTCATGGGCTGACAGAGGATAAGTGCTCCCTTCTCCCTATACCACAAAACACTAACTTCAAACCATCTTGAAGAAAAATCAACCAATAAACTGCAGGAACTTGAATATTATCATAGACTGTATGCTTTTTACAATCACAAACACAACACTGATCCATCAAAATGTAAGAAAAATGTTTTTAATATATCACCATACCAAATACTCACAATTTCCAAGTTCTATGGAATGAAAAGCTTTCAAAATGTAGAGATCTAAGAGAGGAACTAAACTCATGGAGCTGCTGGATGAGGGGGCAGATAGGTGATGCAGTAGAAACAGTGCTGGGTAGAGTCAAGAGGACCTGAGTTCAAATTCAACCTCACACACTTATTAGCTGTGTGACCCCAGGCAAGTAATTGAACCTTGGTTGCCCCCGTTTCCTCTTCTGCCAAATGAGCAAACTCCTCCAGTATCTGCCAAGAAAACCCCAAATGGGTTCATGAAGAATCAGACATAACTGAAATGAATGACCAACGACATTGGATGAGAGGCATGGCATCCCTATAGTCTGACTACTACTAAGTTTTATCAGAGGAGGCTTTCCATGAGACTGTGGAGATTGAACCTGCATGTGAATGCTTTTATTCAACCACAAAAAGTAGTTGTTTCATCCTTAGCTGTACTGGTCCAAAGAATATTAAATATAAAAGAATAGTGAAAGAATAGCAACTTGCACCTTTATAATTTCTATCTGAAGAACATAAAATAAAAGAATGAGAACAAAGTGACACCAAGAACAGTATCATTAAATTTAAAATAATATTGAATATAAAAGATTTGTCTCAGGTCTGTTTTATCCAAATTCTATCAAACAACAAGAGAAATTATTTTTCTACACAATTACAACTATTACTATTGTTATTATAAATATGAATATAAATTCCCAACCAACATGCACTTATTTGGGACCTCCTGTGGGACAGGTCCCATATTTGGTGCTGGGTAGAAAATGACAGCAACACCAAAATCCAAACCAACTCCCCTTTCTGCAGGACTGTTGGCTCTCCGAAATGTTTCCTTCTCAACCACTCCATGAAGATGTCAATAATTTGAAATAGACAGGAAGAGGCCATCTAATGCCATGTCATAGATCATAGACCTAGAGCTAGAAAGGACCTCAGAAATCATCTAGCTCAATCGCTTTGTTCTACAGATAAGGAAACTGAGGCACAGAGAAGGGAGGTATCCACCTAAAAGTTCTCAAGATATCTCAACATGGAACAGAACCACCACTCTACTTGTTGCCCCACGCCTCTTCCAACCTCTTACCCTAGTCTGCTTGCTTGATACCCAAATGCAGAATTGTTTTCTGTGTTGTATTAGGATTCTTCCACAAAAACACCTTAGGAGGTCAGCACATGCAATGGCTAAGCACTCCTGAAGAGTCCTTCTCCATTGTCTACAATGAGACTAAAGAGACAGCAGATTAAAACTCCACCTTGGTAGCATAATGAATCGCTCTTTAAGAACCCTGTTATTGCCTTTAGAATGCAATTAAAAACCAACCACAGCAAAACCAGGTGTCTTGTTTTAGCAGTATTTTTTCCTCAGAGGACTTCAAAGCATCGTAATGGCAAATGGCCACATGCCCCTGGTGAAAGAAGCAAACAATTCACTCTTAAATGCTGAACTAACTCTTTATTTTAATAAATGACCTCATTTGGCCAGCGTAGGGCAATATTCTTAAAATGGGCTGTGCAAAATCTCATGATGCTAGTCCATTTGGTAGAGTTTGGGGTAGCAGGGGTTGGGGGAGACATATTCCTCTGTGCAATAAGGAGAGCATGCAATGCATTAGAGATGGAAGGGAGCTTTGAGGTGATCTAATTCAACTCCTCATTTTACAGTCAAGGAAACAGAGGTCCAGACACATTATGATCTGCCCAGGGTAACACGGAATAACAGAGGCAGAATTTGAACTCAGGTCTTCTGACTTTAAGTTTAGAACTCTTTCCACTGCACCACTCTGTGGTTTCCAAACAGGTTTTCATCTTCTGTATTGGGAAAGGGAGACCATCACAAGTCTCTAATAGTTCTCCTTTCTCCTTCTCCTTGAATCTTTATTCCTGTTTCACTTTGATCTTTCCTCTTTCTTTTTTAGTCTCTCTTTCTTTTTCTGTGTCTGGGCTACTTAGACTTCAATTCCCATTGGTCTGGAAATGTGCCATCTCCTCTCTATGTCATCC
>CM053769.1:125575779-125593606 GCA_028658325.1 Potorous gilbertii
CCTCTCCCTGAGGGATGTGGGAGGTTGATAGGACATCCCTATTAGTAACCTCAGTTTATAGCTGGGGAAATAGAGGCACAGGGAGGTTAAGAGCCCAAGGTCACCCAAAGAGTCAATGATGGAGCTGAGAAAAGAAGTCAGGTCAGCCAGCGTATGGTTAACACCCATCCTAGTTCTCAGTCCGCTAAGCCCCAGAGCCTCAGAGGACTCATTAGTTATTTTTTAAAGTTGAATAAAAAAAAGGCCTCTCTAGACTAAGTCATCCTGGCTTCAAATTTCTAAAGCTGCTTCTCTCTTTCTCTTTTTTTTTTATTCAGCATTTGAAATGTTTTTAAGGGTTTATTTCAAACACCTTTCTTTTTGAACCGATTGTTCAAAACTTTCATTCCACTTTGTCAGTGTTTTTTGTAGTCTAGTCTGATTTCTAAAAGGTTTTTATTTCTTCTCTATTAGCAGTCACCACCTGCTTACTGTTTGGATAGGTTTTGCTTTATTTTCTTTGCTTTCATCTATTGAAATGGATGAGAAAAACCTTCGGTAATGAACCTTGTTTCCAGGTTTTCCCTTAACCTCCCCTATTTTTATCGTCTAGTGCAACCACTGAGAATGGAGGAAAGGGATGGAAATATGCCAATGTGCGGATAACTCTCTGGGAGTTTCACAGCATTTCCAACCAGGTCGAGGAAAGAGTTGTAGGAACAGGAAAGTGAGATATCTCCCAGCATCCTTTAGAATCAACCTACTGCCATCATCTACTCTGTCTAGGTGTGGTGTACTGCTTGGTTGGTGCAAATCTCAAACATGGGCAAAGAATATGCCTCAAATCCTTTCTGAATGGAATAACTGCTGGCCAAAAAGGATATCTTTTCCCTATCATACTGAACATCCTGCAAGACTTCTTCAAGCAGGCCCCAGTCAAAGTGAATATTTGGTTGCTTCTAGGGCTTACCTTAGAATTTGTTGGTGTTTTGTGGCTAGCGTTAAATTTATATCCTGACATTTCTTTGAAAAAAAAGAAAACAAGGCCCTTTGGGGGAAAATATGTTATTTTATTATCCCAACATAGATCAGTATGTATAGTGGATAGAGGCCCAGTCTTGGGAGTTACAAAGACTTTTGTTCAAGCCCTGACTTTGACACATATTAACTGGATGATCTTGGGTAAGTCATATAACTTCTCTCATTTCCCCAGGCAACTCTTGAAGACTATAAGTTAAAAAAAAAGAGCTGCTGGTTTATACTGATGAAATCACAAGTCTGGACAAAGACAGAAAGAGAGAAGCAGAGAGAGAGAGAGAGAGACAGACAGACAGACAGACAGACAGGCAGAGAGACAGAGAGAGAGAGAGTCATATAAAGACAGAGAGACATAGAAAGAAAATGAAACAGACAGAAAGGAACAGATAAGGAGAGAGAGAGAGAGAGAGAGAGAGAGAGAGAGAGAGAGAGAGAGAATATGAGTTGACCCGTTAGGTGAACACAGTCCTTCAAATAAATCTACGCATTTTGTCAGCTCACTCTGCCCTCAGGGTAGTCAGCTAAATGAGCTCAATGTTCTACATCACCCATCTAGCAGAAATAGTTACCGACTCCAGATGAGCGGGCCAGTAGCCATTTGCAAGGGTGAGTTACGTCTTCTGAGGCTGCTCAATTATTCCAGGTTTTGACCTTGGCAAATTACTCTGGTTTGGAGACTGCCACTGGTTTCCCATGTAAAAACAATACCTGCTCTGTGTGTAAATCAGAGAGCATGTGGGCCCCAGATGAAGTAGATGAGGGAATGTGTTAATGGGAGTGTGTGTGTGTGCATGTAATAGAACATAAGCAAGTGTGTGGAGGCCCTAGCCTTGTTGGGGCTACTTAGGCAGGAACCACACCTACTGTTAAAAAACTACAGGCATATAAACAAAAGGAAGGAAAGACCAGGAAGGTGGTGATCTAGTGGCTTACCATAGTGATGGACCTTCTCTGGTTCTTACAACACCAAGAGAACTAAAGCAGGAGATAAGAAATCTTTTCTTCTTTTTGGCAAGCAGTGCATTCTGGGATGTTAGGTCCCTTTTGGCCCTTTGTTTTCTCTCTCTGGTAAGGTGAACGTCAGGTCTATTTTATCCTGAAGCAGCAGGGCAGAAAGCCCTCTCTCTAAGTCTTTGGTGCTTGGAGATCCACCTGCATCTGGCCAAGCAGGTCAGTGGAGCCCCTCCCAGGCTCTCTCTACTCCTCTATCCCAACACTAATTAGTAATGCAATCCCACAAAGAGCGAAGCTGCCTGCCACCTCCCCTCACTCCCAGTGATTTATGTTCAATTTGTACAAATGGAGAAAATGAGATTTCAAATTTCAATGCCATTTCTGCAATGAGGTGATTAAAAGGGAGAGAGGTATCGCCTTCTACTGTATAGAATATTGATCCCACCGCTATTTTCCTTTGCAATAACCATTAGCTCAGTATTATTTGCAAACCTCTAATGTGAACCTGGAGATGTAATTTACATTTGTGCTTCGCTTATTTGCTTTAACAAAACAACACAAAAGCTTTGGGTCTTTCAATCTATCTATATTGTCAATAAAATTAGCAGCTTGAAGGAAAAAAAAATTATATTCAAAACCATAACTTCCCATTAACTACCGCAAGACACAACACATTTTTCAAAAGAGACAAAAGAGAGACAGAGAGAGAATAAGATGGGGAGGGAGAGAGGGAGAGAGTGGGCATAGAAAGGAAAAATAAGGGGAGAGAAAGAGGGAGGAGGATGGAGAGGAAGAAAGAGTTAGGAAGGGAGGCAGAGAGAGGAGGAAGAGAAAGGAATGAGCTAGAGAAAGAGGTACATGACAGAGAGGGAAAGAGAAAAAGAGAGAGAGGAGGAAAAGAAGAAGAGAGGGGAGAAAGAGGGACAGATCAGAGAGAGACAGAAAGAGAGAAGGAAGAAGAGAAAGGGGGAGAACAGAGAGGGAGAAAGAAAGAGAGAGAAAAAAGATAGAGGAAGAGAGAGAAAGAGAGTTGGGAAGGGAGACTGAGAGAGAGGAGGAAGAGGAAGGAGAAAGAGAGGGAGACAAAGAGAGAGAGAAGAGAGAGGGAAAAGGAGAGAGAAAAAGAGAGAGTGACAGAGAGAGGAGGAGAAAAAAGGAAGGAGAGACAGAGAAAGAGGAGGAAGAGAGAGATAGAAAGAGTGAGAAGATAGAGAGGAGAAGAAGAGAGAGGGAAAGGAAGAAATAGAGAGAGGAAGAGAAGAAAGGAGAGAGGGAGAGAGACAGAAAGAAAGAGGAGAAATAAATAGAGTGAGAAGACAGAGAGGAGAAAAAGAGAGAGAGGGAAGGGAGAAAGAGACAGAGAGAAAGAGAGAGACAGATTCATTCCTTCTTGCTTATCATCCCAAGGGCTCAAATTCAATTCAAAAACTTAAAATAAAATGCGCCCCCCTCCTTCTCTATTTAGCTTGGCTTGGGGCCTCAGGCCTTACAGGGGAAGTTTGGAGTCCAAGCTCTTTGAGGGTGTCTGGGGAGGAGGCCGAACGCAGACAAGAGCCAAGTGAGCCAAGTGCCGGCACACGCCTTAGCTCTGAGCCCAAGGCTTCACCCCCACCCCCTCCACCCCCAGCCAGGCACGATTCCTGCTTGAATCCCCTTAGTAACCAGGACAAAGTACATCCACACACATCCATCCATCCATCCATCCATCCATCCATCCACACGTGCAGGGCCTGGTCACAAATGCTTCCCCCAGAGGCTTCCCAAAAAAGAAGGGAGGGCAATGCTGGGGGGTGGGGGGGGGAGAGGGGGTGAAAAGAAAGAAAGGAAAGGGGGAGCTAATCAAGAAATAAAAGAGCAGGGCTGTGCTAACCCTATTCAAGTGGTAGTTTGTCAGCCCCTGACTCTTAACAAATAGGACCCGGCAGCTCCCCTTTCTCATTGCTTCTGTCTCTGCAAACATATCAGCTGCCTACCACTGTCTACTGGAGTCTGGAAGATGAGAACAAGGAAAAAAGGGAGAAAGAAAGAAAGAAAAAAAAACTAATGACCCATAATTGCCATGATAGTGGAATAGGGGCCAGGCAGCTGTTTTACATTCCTGGTATGTATAGTATGCAAATATCTACAAAGGCCCGACACAGTTTCTCTATTGTGGATCCTGAGGGTAACCAAATTAGCCTTTGGCAGCCATGGTAATTGGAAGGCACTGTTCGCGTTAGGAGTCCTGCAAATTATGAAGAAAAATGGACCCAGGGCTTTGTCACAAATAATAATACCAAGAAGAAAAGAGCAGGCGTCTGTCTTTTCTTTCCTTCCCTCCCCCTCCCCTCTACCCCTCGCCTTTTTTTTTTATTTCTACATTGTGCTGTTAATACTTTGCTATTTAGTAATAAGAAAACAGTCTCAATCCCCCCCAGCTAGACAGATCATGGACTTTTTTCATAGAATGTCAGGTTTGCAGGACAACATATGGAATGGCAGTGGAGATCCCCTTTTTCCAAGCTCCTTGATCTGGGTTTCAGTTAATAAGTTCAGCACATGAGGGTGGACAGAGTTGGCCTTGAGTCATGGGCAGATAGGAACGATGTCAGAGTTTGTGTCGGAGAGAGGATGCTCTTTCCTAGGATCATACTTTCCAAAATTTACCTAAGGCTGAGAGAGTATCTATCTACTATCTTGTTATTTGCCTTTATCTTTCACCTCTTTCCCCTCTCTCTCTGCTTCTTAAATATTTGAGGGTCTATGGGTTAACTTGAATCCCCGAACACATCAGGTTCCAAGCCCATTCACCTCCAATCATGAGCATTATGTCACAAACTCAAGTTGAAAAGGTCTGGAGTCTTTAGCCCTGGGCCTTCCCTCGAGATGGTCTAATTCCATATCCCCAAGAGCTTGACTACTGGTGACCAGATGGGTCATCAGAATATCAGATGACACTGGGATGAGATCAGGCTTTTGTGTGGTGCCATGGGTAGGGAAAGACAAATGGTCAGATTGGGGCGGACTTGCCAGCCAAGAGGGTAACTTGGTTGGGGGGGGTGGAGGGCAGGCTTCTATCCTTTAGGAGTTCCTGGTTCTTCCATTCCTCATGTACCCTTAATTTTTTTTTTAAATAAAACAAACTTTTAACCTGCAATTAAATTTCAAATCTCCTTGTTTCAGTCTTCTTACTTTAGTAGCAGAATTTTCCCAATTACAAAAGAAAAATTGAAATGAAATGCCTTTTCTTTACCTTCCTCTAAGTGGAAACTTGCCTAGTTTTTTATTGAATTCATACATTTAGTAAAACAGCTCATTGTTAAAACACCAAAGGTGTGAGATCCTTCTGTGTTTGCCTTTTGAGAAAGATGCCACCACCTACCTACATGGTCAAATCAAAATTGTATTTCCCATAAGGAAAAATGAACAATTTTTTCATCTAGTCTAAAACACAATCAGAAACCAGGTCACAAAGGACCTTGTCAACTTAGTCTACCAGAAAGGGAGAGGAGAAAACTGAAAATTACTTTCAGGTACTCAGAAAATTAGCAGAGAAAAACTAAAAACAAAACTTATTAGGGTAGGCATATGCTCCAGAGTCAAACAGAGGAGCTGTGCATGCCCACATTAGGCATGCCCACAGAATAAAAGAAGAAATCAGATGACTGTGAGTACCATTATTAGCTAATCTAGGTAATTCTGTCCAGAATTCAGTTTTTGAGAATTTTTGTGAATACATTGCCCTATTAGGATGTACAGCAAACCTTTTGTAAAGAAGACACTATAGATATAGGTCACCTAGGGCTCTGACAGTTTCTAATGAAACTAATAACCTGTTATCCAAATTCTGGATTCACACAATTGGAGTTCAATCTCAAAGGCTTCTCAGGAATGAAATAGTTTCCACTAAGGGGCAGGTTTTCTTGGAGCATCTTCATTTGACTTATTTCTAGACATCCCACCCCGCCCCCGAACTCTCAAATTCCAAGCAAGCATCAGACCCAAGTTTATTGCACATAAACAATAACGGAGAGACAATAATATGTTCCACCTCTTCTAGCATCTTATTCCGAGGGCCACCCTGGTGTTGGAACTGGCCCCACAAAATGTGGGTAAAGAACTTGATTTTGCTAGGAAGCCAAGTAACCCACCTCTCTGGTGAACCTTAACTTTCTTAGGAATTTCTACCATCACTTCAGACTTATAGTTCCACTCTGGGATTAAGCTTTCCCCCACTCCAGGAAGAGAAAGAATCTTTTTGTCACCAGAAAGCAGACTCTTGCTCTCCACCCCAGACCTGCCCAGTCCCTATGAATCACCACATAAAAGCAAGGCCTTGCTTTGTTCCTCAAGCTTCATTTCTCTTTGATCTAGCCCAGGAGTGGGGAAACTGAGGCCTTGAGGCCACATATGGCCCTCTAGGTCCTCAAGTGTGGCCCCTTGTCTGAATTCAAATAAAGGACCTCACTTAAGGACCTAGACAGCCACATCTGTCCTCAAGCTCACAGGTTCCCCACCCCTGCTCTAGGCTCCTCTATGCTATAGGACTAGATTTCTTTGTCATGCCCATCTTGTCCCCAGGACCCCACTGGTCCACTGGCCCATGGGAGATTTGGCATTGCCTGGGCTCCGGGGCTCTATCAAACCATCATTATCTCTATGTTCACCCTTGTCACAGCTATCGGCTTTGCACAATAGTCCCCAAGCTAGCTGAGTTGAGGTGAAAGAACTCCAATGTTCCCACCACTCACTCTCTGTATCAGTGAGTTTTAACAAAGGGTAGGAATTAGTGGATAAGAATATATTGCACAGAGTTGTTGTGGGAGGAAAATCTCAGCAAATATTAATAGTACATAGAAGAGGAGAGGAGTCAGGGAGGAGTGAGGAAGAATGGTTCAGAGAGCACTGGTCTTGGCGTTAGGGGACAAGAATTCAAACACAAACTCTGAAGCTTATCAGCTAAGTGACCTTGAACCAAGCACTTAAATTTTTCCTCAGTTTTCTCATCTGTAAAAGGAGAATAGCAGTATATCACTGCCTCCCCCAGGACTATTCTGATGAAAGAATGTGGCAAAGTTTAAAACACCCTAGAAATAGAAGCTCTTATTATTACCTGTTGACTGTTGTTTGTTTAACTCCGACCCTTCTTTCAAGGCTCAACATATACTGATGTAGACACTTTAAGCTTTCTCTACAACCAGCTTAGGAGGCAGGTAGAGCAAGTACTATTATTTCCATTTCACAGATGAAGAAAGTGGGGATCAGACAGGTTGTGTGTGTTTGTCCTTTGTTGCTGAAAAAGACCATGCCATCAGAGAAATGATGACATGACTTGCACTTGACTTTGTTTTTTTTTAGAGTAAGGGAGAGCTGTGCAGGTCACCAGCCTCACTTCTCCTCCAGAGTCATCTGAATCCAGTGACAAGATATTCATCAGGATGACTGGAGATGACCCAGGATGAGGCAGTTGGGGTTGAGTGACTTGCCCAAGGTCACACAGTTAGTGAGTGTCAAGTGTCTGAGGTGAGATCTGAACTCAGGTCCTCCTGATTCCTGAACTGGTGCTCTATCCACTGCACCACCTAACTGCTCAGACAGGTTATCACTCAGAAAGGTCACATCATTAGGGTGAGTTTCACCTACTATTTCTGCCAAATCTTTCTTTGAAGCTCAATGAACCCAGGTTCTCCTTCTACACCTACAAGATTAAGTTATTCTGACAAAAAAATCTTCAAAACTTCTTTGAAGCCTCCAAGCATAAATATCTAATTTTCTGGGCTAAATGAATGAGATATTCTTTAAGATGTATAGTATTTTTCCTGATTTAATGAAATCTTACCAGTATGACAGAATGATATAATCCTATGATTCAATATTTTTTTTTCCCTTTTAAATTTACCTTGGACAGTAAGATACGTTAGTCTCTAAGTCTAATCAAAAAAGCAAAGCAATAACTAGCACTTTTGACACCAGGGGCAGGCATGCAGCATGGAAAATTTTTTCAAAGACAAATACATTTGAAAGGATGGAGAGAGAGGACATGGGACACCCAATGGGGACCCGAGCAGCTCACTGTTGGGGTTGGGGAAGGAGATTTTAGAACACAAGCATACATTATTGAATCCTTCCTTTCTGGAGCTGTAACTTCATTGATGTAGGGAGGAAACTCAGAGGTAGCATTTTCTAGTCTTAAAGCCTAGCCTGGAGACAAGGAAAGGCCTCACTCATATTTTCCCATTTTAATTTGGATTAATTATTTTTCTTGCTCACTAGGGGCTAAGCATAAATACCTTTAGTACCAGATGTTATCACAACTGGTTTCCTTGGGTTTCCTGGAACCTTGGGTTTCTCTTGGTCCCAAAGATTCAACTCTACGGGTCAAATGCCTCAAATTCTTGGTTTATCTGTTTCCCATACAGTTATTGCTAATTGCAAGAGAATCCTAAGTCTCACAATGAAAGGAAGAGCTAGGTACCTAGGTGTATACAGGTCTTACTAGTCTCTCTAAAAGATGCTTCCATGGCTACAGGCCCAAAAGCCAACTGAGAAGACTCTAATCTTACTTTCCTCTATTTTGCAATGCTTAGGACAAGGTCTTAATGCTAGAAACAACAAACAATAAAAGCTCTCCACACCCAGTTGGCTACAGGGAAAGAGAAATGCCTGATCCTAGGGAGACAGAAAGAGTTAATGGAGTAATTGAATCCAGTCAGAAACGAGACTAAAAGCACAGGCCTATCAGCAAGTTAACCCAGGTTCTCCTCGCATAAGGAGGGAGTTTTCTGGCCACGGGGAATTTCAAGGCCTCCCAAGGTCCAGAGGTCTGACCATACGGACAGAGTGAACTGGACTTGGAGGGGTCCATTGTCATTCAGCGCCCAGCTTTTCCACCAACCCTACCCAGGCAATTTCCAAGCTACCCAGAAGACAATTAATTCAGAAAACATTGTTCCTGGATCTCTAGCAATGTGATGGACAGATGTGCACAGAGATGACCCCTGTCTAGGGGAGACTTTTCTGAGCAGAAATTTCAGTCATCTTCCATGTGATCCAAAACTGAGACTCCCACATCTCAGCACTGTTGGAAGGGAGGTTAAAAAAAGTCAAATTAATGAGTTTTATCAAGTATATTCCGACCAAGGAGGACTGAGAGGGAACAAACCCTGTACAGTGGGTAGGGAAGTCCCCCTTCAATAGTGAGAGTGCCTTGCTTCTTTCAAATTTAGCCAATTCTCCATTTCAAAACCAATAACAACTCCAGATCTATCTTTTTTTCCCCCCTTAGGTTTCCCTTCAGGTTCTCCTTAGCTTCCAGCAGAAGTCACAACCCTGAGAAGCAGAGGCTGGTGCCATCAGCCTGTGAGTGTACTTAAACTTTGTGTCTGATCAAGTTATGTGTATTGGACCTGAGACTAGTTAGTCAATTCTTTCTGGTCCCTGAGTGGCGATTTGTGGTAATGTCTACATCAATACTAATGGAGTGGTTTGCTAGCTGGTTTACGTAAAGCAAAGAGCTACATACAGGATGGAAGGGCCAGCTGACTCTGAGGGTTCTCTCACAGCTCATGAAGCCAGGGAAGAAATCCAAAAAGAACGGCGCACAACTGTGTCCTTCTGTGTGTTTCAAAGGTTTGCACAGCCTTAGTCATTCTGCTAAATCGAGGCTTCATCTCCTCCACTCTTCATGCTCCCCATTTCTATCCCCAAGCCCTAATCTCTTCCTTTCTGACAGGCCTGTTATTGTCAAGGTTTCAAAATAATTGTTACTATTGTAATTCATCTCTCATGTATATTAAACCCAGGGCTCCAGAAGGAGACGACCTACGTCTTCAGGAGACCGTCTGTGAAGCTGGCACAAACTCTGTCTGCCGACCTACGGGAATGACTAAAGCCAGAAAAATCTGTGGCGTTATGGTCCACCTCTCATCATTTCTCTTTTGTATAAACAATTTCGGCATTTGCCGGAGAAGGAGAGGAAAAAGCCAGTCTGGGAGGGAATTTATTAAGCATATGTGTCTGCATATTGGCTAGTTCTCTCTACCTCTTTGGAGGACATTGTTTCTGATAATTATGATGGATTGATACTTATGACTTCTTGGCAGCTTTTCTGTTTGCATGTGAAAATATCACCTCTTATTCCTTTGTCAGTTGCATAACCTGATGTTACAGTCTGTTTTCCAATGGAATAAACAGCTTGAAATTGAAACACACACACACACACACACACACACACACACACATACCCTAAAAAAAAAGCCTGAACTTAAGGGAAGGTTTTCTGGTTGGGGGGCAGGGGGTATAGTTTGTCCCCTTTTAAAAATAACTCCTCTCTAACAACAATATAATTCCTTAGTTGATTATCCTATACTGAAGGTACACTCTAATCTCCTCCAGGCTTGCTGTCCTATAAAGCAAACTCTGACTATGAACCATCCTAATGTCTCTAAGATGAAAAAGGCCAGGCTGAACCTAAACAGCTAAGATACATCGACTTTCAGTTTGTTCAACAAGGCAAGAAATGGTTGAATTCCTGTATTAAAGGTCATGAGGTATCAGTTTGGAGTCCCAAGTCTACCCTTATCCCTTTCTCTACCCACAAGAAATCAGGCTCCAGAGAATGGCAGCACACTTCTCATAGCTCCATTCACAAGCCACATCTGCAGAAATAATCACCCGTTGTGAGCTTCTCCCTTACCTTCATCCTTAAAATCCTGTGATTCTTTCAAAACTTAGCTCAGGAGATACTCTTTAATGAAGCTTTTCTTACCCTTCCCCAAACTGTTCTACCAGTATTTTGTCTATATTTTCCATATACTTATATTTGGGCACATTGTCTTCTCTAATAAAATGTAAACTCCCTGAGGGAAGGCAGGAGCTCTTACTTTTGTCACTGAGTCACGGGTCCTTAGTACAATGCCCAGAACATAGGAAATCAGTTCCAGGTGACTGATTTTTCTCTTTGAACGTGCTAAGACTCAAAGATTCCAGTCCCCAGCATCAATGCTGACCCCATCCCATTCAGCAACTCCTGAATGGGAGGAGTCTGGGTTTGCTGGGTGTTTTTTGAAACTTCAAAGACAATGAAATGGCTTGGAAATTTGACTGCTGAAAATGGGAATGTAGACCCAGGATGCTTTTATTGATGCCCGTTGCTGCAATAAGCAACGTTAAACACCACGTCACATGAATTTTTATTTCATTTCGTTTTCTTGCATTTTAATTTTTATTGCCCTCTTATTGTTAGTTATGTCACCGTTCATCACGGCCCGACCATGTCTGTGCGGCAACAGCTTAGGATACAATTTATGGAAGCGCAACATAAATATGATGCTACATGGAAAGGGAGCGACATATTAGTTTAGAATTTGCAGACTATCACACACTGAGCACACATCGCTGATTTATGGAACTGTGATAGCCTGTAAATTCTCAAATACATCGCTGCATTCATAAACTCCCAATGAACAGAGACAGCGCCCTAACATCATAGCCTCTAGCTCAACCACCCCCCCCTCCCATTTTCTCTCCCCCTCCCTATCCCTAGCAAACAAAGAGAGACATTTTCAATTTTTCAGTATTTTGCAATCTGGATGAGTTGCATGTGTGTATGTGTGTGTGCATGTGTATGTGTGAGTGTGCAAGTACATATGTGCATACGGTTTTATTTTAAAGGACTAAGTTATGACCTAAAAGGTTCTTTTATCTGCCTGCTGAGGGGGTCAGGAGTAGGCTACTATAATAGCCAGTGGTTTTGCCTTTTTCTCTGTCTTATGAGCTGACTTGGTAAAAAGCAAGGTAGTGTTCAACATTGCCCATTCCTCAGTCTCTTCTGAAAAGAGAAAGCCATGACAGTTAGCATCTTGCTTTTCTTTATCTCACCATGAAAGGTAAAAGAACAGGGCCTGTTAACCCTAAGGAAAGAGAAATGAATATCTTCTTATGGAGCAAGTAAAGAGGATGACCATGAGGTCACATGAGGTTTGGTGAATGCTTTTAAAATTTAGAATCATTTTTAAAAATTCTTTAAAAAACAAAAAACAAACATCCAAACATTCTGCAGCTTAACCACACTGAACCCCCAACTCTCTAACTGGTGCCTGTTCCCCAGGGGCAGCTAGGTGGTGCTGCAGCAGATAGAGTGCCCGGCATGGAATTAGGAAAACTCATCTTCGTGAGTCCAAATATGACCTCAGACACTTAATAACTATGTGACCTTGGGCAAGTCACTTAACCCTGTTTGCCTCAGTTTCCTCATCAGTAAAATGAGCTGGAGAAAGAAATCCAAACCACTCTAATATCTCTGCCAAGAAAACCCCAAGTGGCATCCCAAAGAGTCAGACACATCTAAAATGAATCAACAACTCTATTCTCCAAATCAATTCACCCTGTCACTAAATTTTATATTTGTTGAGTTCCTGTTCTATAGTGCCTTATGATCATCTCAGTAGCAAAACTATTCACAACCCATATTTTGTTTTTTAAAATGATACATCTTTGCAGTACTGATGGCAATCAATATTGAAATTAAACCTAGACTTTTATATGAATGTCTTCCACATGCATGATGGAGTCTGAAGGATTGTATTTCATTTCTTAGCTAGTTTTGGGAGTCAAAAATGGGAAACTCTTCCTCCCATCTTGAAAAATATTTTTTTGGCAATATCTCCCCAAATACAAAATATCCATATTCATCAAGGTCTATAGATCTCATCCCAAATACAAAAAGGGCTAATCTTTTCAATGAAAACTGACATTATACACAATGTAGTGCCATGTTCCTTGAAATCAATGTGAAATAATACATGGTGAAAGCACTGATCTGGGAGTCTCTCCTGGACTGGGCTGCTTAGATCTCGTTGGGGCTTCCTAATGACTCACATAACTTGGATGAGATGAGGATAACCAACTCTATTCCTTCTGGGGAGATGGAAGACCTTACTATTATCTGCCTAACTTTGACACCCTGTAGACTCCAGGCACTATCATCAGACCTACCATGGGCCCCGCAGGACTTGGCAGCTGTTGACTCATCAAGATGATATCATGATGATACCCAAAAAGACTTCTGGGACTTCCTATATGCTCTGCAGCTGAAACTTCTTTTATGTGTTACCTTCCCCAAGTCGAGGGCACATTCCTTGAGAACAGGGCACTTTCTCAATATGAAGTCCTATCACTTAGCATAGTACTTGGCACATAGTAGGTACTTAATATATGCTTTAGCATTCATTCTAGTCCTCAGTCTAACACTAACTAATTCATTGGACAAGTTCTTTTACTTTTCTGGGTCTTAGTTTTTTCATTTCTAAATGAGATGATTTCTTGGGTCCCTTTTCACTCTAATCTCTTATTCTATATCAGGGTCCACAGATAAATTTCAAGAAGCCAATGAATTCAAATGGGGAAAAAATCCATCATTATTTCAGTATCATTGGTTTCCTTTGTGATTCTATTAATTTAATTCTTTTAAAAACATTATTCTAAGAAGTAGGTCATTGGTTTTACCAGACTGCCAAAGAATTTGTAGAGAAAAAAGGGTTAAGAATCCCTGTGGTATAATATGATTCTTAGATGTTAGATGCATACATATTAACTCAACAATTGGCTATTTGGTTGTCAAGTCGTACAGACAAGGTCATATGCTGGGCTGAGGAATGCCCTTCCTTGGCACTAAGCTCTAGCCGAAATCACTTCCCATTCTGATAGCAGCCCATACAGATATGGTACTCTGCCATTGGTGAATGATACCTGATGGTATTAGGGATCTCAGTCCTCTTAATACCAAACCCACTTTCAAAGGAATAGTGCTTGGGTACTTCTGGAAGGTCCTGGGTAATAGACTATTGCAGGTCTACTCAGTTTCCAATGGCAAGTGGAAATACATAGCATTTTAGAGGGGAAGGGTAACTGGTTGACTCCTGCCTAGTGACTTACACCTATGATCTCCTTGGTTAGGTTACTCCTAAGAGAGGAAGCTTCAGTCCTTGTTTCATTCACCTAATTGGTGCTAGAGAGATGGCAGTAGCAGCAAGATGTGCTTCTCCATTCAGATTGCAAATAAATTTGTATGTAGTGGTATGAGTTAATTAGTGTGCTATGGTTTGGGAAGTTGATGACAAGCTGCCACTTTCTATTTGACTCCTTCTTAACAGGTGGCTTCTGACTGACAGAAATGCTCAGAAGTGTGGGAGGCCATTTGTGTATTTCACACTATGGAATATTGGTTCCCACATTTTAAAGAAAACAGTTAAAATTCTTTGTTATATCCTCATGTTGTGGTAAAAATATCCATATGGTGCACAAACACAGAGGGAGAAGAACCCACAGCTTGGCAAGTAATTGACTATTTCATATTAAATTTGTAAAGAAAGAAAGTTCAAGAAATAAGGATTAAATTCTTATGGGGGAGGGGTGACAAGTTAAAAACAACAACAATAACATTAAACTCAAAACAACACAAGTCACCACAAAATTTGGCATATGGCAAAAATTAGAGGTGATTTGAAAAATTCAACATGGAAAGCTATGCAACAATGTATTGCCTTATAAGAAACAATAAGATAACATTCAAGCGTCTTGAGGAATGGATGTAGCCCAAGATTATTGGGATGAATTTTAGCCAATCTGGGTTCTCCCATTCTCAAGCATTCAACTAGAGAGCTTCCTCTTTCTTTGAAACTGTATTCTGAATGCCTGTGATTTATAGCTAGCCGTCGATAATCAAAGCCATCTCTGGATTGAAACTGACAATCAGATCAAGCATCTAAATTAAACATGAATATGAGTCCCTTTCTAAGGATCCATTAAATGAAAAGAATTCCTCTAAAGACACCACAGCATTTATTTGAGCACACCTCGGAGCAGAACTCAAACTGTGAACAAAATGGAAAATGTCTCAAAGAGCTCTCAAAATTAATTAGAAAAATTAAAAGAAATTTGAAAGGAAACCACTGTGTGGAAGTGGCTGAAGTTCAGAGAATTGACATCTTTCCTATGTTCTGGAGAAACAGTTCTGGGTTTCTATCCCCCTGTGCTTTACCTGATGGCTTCGTCCAGCCTCTCTCATTCTAAGGTGATGAAGAAGCACTGGGCCCAGGGTCTCTCATTTCCTTTGGGGAGTGGGAGGAGGGAACATTCAAAGAAATGGTTTGAGGTCATTGTTGAATTTTCTTTCTTTTTACTTTTTTTAAACAAAAGCCCATTGTTTACTTTGATAAACGGTGGCTCCCAGGAGCAGCAGTTTCGCTCTTAGTGTGGTTTCTTTTCAACAGGAGGTAAATTCATGGAAAAGTGGTTGAGCATATACCAAAAAAAAATCTTTGCTTGAGAAAGATAAAAAAAAGAGATGGGGGAGGGAAGAAGAAAGCAAGGGAAAAAAAGGAAGAAAGAAGAAAAGAAGAAAGGAAGGGAGAGGGAAGAAAGGAAGGAAGAAAAGGAAGGGAGGGAGGGAGAGGAGGAAGAAAAGGAAAGGAGGGAGAAAGAAGAAAGAAGGAAGAAATGGAGAAAGGAAAAACGAAAAAGAAAAATGAGTCAGATATACAGATATATTGGTGGACAATTTTAATACAAATGGAGTTTTCTGGTGGGCCATTAAGAAAGTGACCCAGTAAATGCATAAAGACTTTGTCTTGATTTTCTTTGATAAGTCTTGTTTCTTGTGCCAATAAGGCACTTGCAGGCACCTAGAGGAGTATTGCACTTGCTTGATGATTAAACTCATTGGCCCATCAGTCTTGTGTCCCATGACAAATGCTGTTCATAACCTGCTTGCCTGTCGTGTTATATTGCTCCATGGGAAGAGACTTTGTCAGCATAGACCTTCATATTGCTTTCACCCAGGTCTGTCCCCTCCCCAGCTTTCTCTAGGGATGTTCTGATCACAGCTGTACTGCGCATCCCTAAAATGAGGGTAGCAATGTCTGTATAACTATGGAAAGGTTGCTCTGGACACAGCAAACACTTCATAACTATTTCTTGAATGAAGGAGTCTGTTGGGGTCCCAGGCACATGTGCTCATAGGTTCATTTTAGTGGTAGGTGTGTGTGGTCACAGTAATCATTTGTAGCCACATACAGACACCCACGTGTCTCCTTTTCCGGGTGACAATGGAGGGCCTATGTCTAGCATGAGGTTTAACTAAAAGATTTCAGTGACAATGATATATGTGCACCTATGTCTGGGGGGGAGGGAGGATGGGGCATAACAAACTATTTTCATTTGCCCCTTTCTTAAAAACATTTACCAGCTGGGCTTTATTTTAAGTCAAAACTTTCCACATCCAGGGATTTGCCAATGAAATGTCATGCAGCTTTGTCCAGGACATCTTATAAAATCATGTCTTTGTCTGTCCACTCTCATCCATATGTCTAGAGATTTGCCAAGCTCCAAATTATTCCCTGTCCTTCAAGGCTGAGAGTTTTGCATTCACCATTCTATTTCCTGGTCACTCACTCCTATGAACATGTTAGTGTAAAACATAGTCAAGGTTTGACCGGACATACGGTACACTATTTCCTAAAAGGCCAAAATGGGAAGAGAAAGAAACAATTATATGTGAGGAAGGAAGTGTACTCAAAGGACTAGTATGGAAAAAGCAGTGCATCTGCAGCAAGGAACCCTGGGAAATACTCCTCCATCTTGTGAAAGCATCATAACTCCAATGTTCCATTCCAGGCCATGACCAATCCACCTGGAGATTTGGGTGAATTTTTTTTTGGTTTTTATTTTTCAAAAGGGGTGAGAAAAAGAAATAATAGATTCTTTCTATACTAAGGGAATGAGGGGGAAAAGGTTTACTCTTTTCATAGGAAGAAATGGGAGAAGTAATTGCTCATTTTTTCATTTATTTGAACAATAAATACTGCTCTGCTCTGGAAACTGTCCTTTATTTAAGAAAAAAGAAAATAAAAAAAGGAAAAGAAGGGGATGGTAAATGGAAAACAAGCTGCTTTTTTATTCAATGACAGGATTAATAAAAAGCTGATTAATAAATAAACAGAATTGGAAACATTCTTGCCACTGTTCTCTCATAGTTCATACTCCATCTTTTTTTCTCCTTTTCAAATTTCCTCCAGCTTTTGGGGGGAAAAATATCATTTTCATACTGCCTAATATCTCCATTTTAGATGTTATGGAATGTATGGCCAAAGGGTGGTTGATAAAAGGAATAAGTGGATTTAAATCAAGGAATTCACATTAATTTTTTTGCAAGTGGGAAGAAACATATACAAATGTATGCAGGTATATGTATTATATATATATATATATATATATATATATATATATATATATACTTAAACTACATGCTATATATGAATGTGTATATTGTGTTCTGTATGTGTGTGTATGTATTTATGTGTATATATGTATGTACAAACACATATATTTATAAGAACATATAATTTCTTTTTTTCTAGATCCACACCCTTTATCTCTTCGATATGTACTTTTCTTCTCATGCTCCTAAGAAAAAGTCTACCTGGGCTACAAAACCCAATCCCTCCATTTTTCTAGAACCAACCAAACATCGGGTGTGTGCAAAAAACATGGTAGCTTCAGAAAGGAAAAAAAAAGATAATTATCAGAGGGAAAGAGAAGGCAGGGAAAAGAAAGAAAATAAAGAAAGATAACACAAGGGATCTGGGCCAAATGGAGACAAAGCAATGTACTTAACCCACCTGGAGTGCAAAACAGGGCATCAAGTCACTCTCAGCCAATCGCCTGGGGTCTGCGACGGAGAGGAAAATCCGCATGGGTTCATTTGGCCGAAGAGTGTGTTTCATAAACCTTACAGTGCTGCTATGAAAGCTAGCAGGATCTTCCCACGTTTCCTGTCATTCCGTGGAGATTGGCTGCTGGAGTGTTGGTTGGTGGGGGG
>CM053769.1:125594106-125610017 GCA_028658325.1 Potorous gilbertii
ATTGCCATGGTTACCGGACAGCGGAAAATATTAATCAACCCAAGCCTTTTCAGAAGAACATAGAGAAAAAAAATATGATAAATATAAATATAAATGTATATCCTCGCTACTCTGTTGTGTTAATACAGAATGCCAACCAGTCTACCACCTGATAATTTTTTTGAAATAAACAATTTTTTTAAATGCCTTGCTTCTTAGAGAAGGCTTACGTCACTTGTCACTTATGGAAAGCAGAACATGAACATCGCTGTGGACCACTTGCTCACTTTCTCTTTAGCTGATTTCTTTCTCCATACCCTTAAATAATGGACTACAACATCTGGCTTGATTGCAAAGTCGAGGGGCTATTTTATCTGTCTTTTTCTTCCTAGGAAACCTGTCCACTAACTACCTAGCCAGCCATTCCTACGCAATTACAAAAGCAGCGCATAGTACAAAAATAACAATGCCAAACAAAACCAAGGAGTCCATAAAACACATAAAAACATCAGCCTCTCAGCAAACCAGAGTGTGATAAGACTGCAGGGATTGCCATCCACTCTACCAGCAGCCCAGAGGGCTCCAAGCATAACACTTCTGCTCAGGGTTTAAAACGAACCTGACTGCCCCAGCTGTAAATCTCGCCTTGTGCACCTGGCCAGCTTAGAGCCCTAGACTTTGTCTCAGTGTTTATCCCCAGCAGATGAAGGTGTTTCCTGTTTGTCTCCCAATGCACTTTCACCGTTCCCAGAAATCCAACTGCACAAGGCACTAAGACCTTCGGGTAAAATAGACTTATTTCAGCAACATCTTTGCTGCTTAAACCAGGAGGGTTGGCACTTTGCCTATGAAAGATCTATTCTGAGATTCGGTCAGTGTGTTGGAGCTGGCTACGGGTTGAATAATTTCCAGTTTCCAAGCAGATTTGGGTTACAGATGAGGAAACCAAGTCTTGGAGAAGGAAATAATCATTCTACTCCACTTTGCAGAGAGGCAGTATGGGAGATGGTGTGCAAAGCCTTACTCAGGTTTGATCTTGGGAAAAGCCAGGTCATTTTTCTGATTGCCAGTTTCTTCATCAGTAAAATGGGAGTGTTAATAATAGTTTCACTACCAACCTCACAGGGTTGTTGTGGGGAATTGCTTTGCAAATGGTAACGTGCTAAAGAAATGGGCATAGTCGTTGTGGTCATTAGCAGGGTCACATAATTAATCCCGTTTAGTCTCATGAAGTAATGCCTCTACTACAACTGCCCCTTCTCTGATTGGTGATTTCCCCGTACTTATCTCCATTGAGGAGCAAACTAAAATCCCTAGTGGTCCATGATTCCTCCCTCCTCCACCCCAACCCCACCAATCCACTTCTGCCCCGCTGAGACTACTTTCCCAGTGTCCCCTCATCTTTCTTTTCAGCTTTTTTTTACATTCTATTTTCCAACCAGTAAAATATAAGCTTTCTGAGGGCAAGGATGATCTCTCTTTCTGTTCATATTCTTATTACCAGCACTTGCTCACTTTCTCTTTAGCTGATTTCTGTCTCCATACCCTTAAATAATGGACTACAACATCTGACTTGATTGCAAAGTCGAGGGGGCTATTTTATCTGTCTTTTTCTATGTGCTGGGCGCATAGTAGGTATTTAGTAAATCAGACTACTAGAATAAACTGAACTTTTGCTAGAGTAAAAGTGGCCAGGAGTCTCAGGGAATATTCTTCAGAGAAGAGGTGTCAAACACTTGGCCAATGAGCCCCATTCCATAATACTCCTGAATCTAGATTAAAACGTATATGTGTGATGCTAATATGTGGTTTTCTAAGTCAGTATTCAGCTAGCGGGGATCCTTATGAGTGACTTCTAGTTGAGTTAGACACTCTGCTTAAAATGAAAACAACCTTCTCTTAAAATTGTGGTGCAGTGCACAGAGTCCAGGACTAGTACATCGAGGAATCAAGGCATATTTTCATATCAAGAACTCAAAATAGTATCTTACCTACCATGCCTATTTCCAAGTTTTCTCTTACCTTCTAGATAGAGGGGCATTCAATTTCTTTTCTTTTCCTTAGGTAAGATTTTAGTCCTTCCTGGCCAATAAAATTTCTCCTTTTTCTTGGATGCAGTTTTGCAGAGTTAGCTGTGGAAGTTCTGTGGCTTAGCTCCAAGTGTAGCAGCCTGGGCAACCACAAAATCCCCAGTAGATGACAGGAGATAGCTGGCTCTATTATTGTATTAATTGTTTCCCCCAAGTAAATGCAAAATTCCATACTTTAAGACAGTAGAGAGATCGTTGTCTTTGACAGAACTAAAGTGACCAGGTGTCTTCTCACTTGTAAAAATCCAATCTAAGCTAGATAGAATATGAAGAAAACCATTATTTCAAATGTGAGGCCAAGACATTTCCAACCGATAAAAGCTTGCTGATGGACTGATCTGGCTTCTTCCTTCTTCGGAATCTCTCTTCTCAACTGGACTACCCAGTTACCTACCAACAAGAAGGACCCTGCATAGCTATTACTTCATGTTGCATAGAGGAATGAAAATGAATGAGAGAAACCATGAGGAAAATCAAACCAAAATAAAATATAACACAAGAAAAATAGCCTGCTTCATTCTGTGTTCTGATCCATAGTTCTTTCTCTGGATGTGACTGGCATTTTGCCTCAAGAGTCCTTTGGGAATGGTTCTAGGTCCTTACATTGCTGTGAAGGGCTAAGTCTATCAGAACAGTCCTTGCACACTGTGACTGTTACTGTCTATAATATTCTCCTGGTTCTGCTCATTTCATTCAGTATCAGTTCATTCAGCCCCCTTTTCTAGAAGCAGCCAGATGGCACAGTAACTAGAGTACTGGAGCTGGAATCGAGAAGACCTGAGTTCAAATCCAATCTCAGACATTTAAAAGCTGTATTACCTTACTTAACTTGTGTCGGCCTCAGTTTCTTCACCTGTAAAATGGGGGTAATTCTAGTTCCTAGGAATGTTGTAAGAATAAAAGAAGATATCTGTAAAATGCTTTGTAAACATTAAAATGGTGTGTATATAAGTGCTATCTGTTAAAATTATCATTCTCCATGAAACTTTCTCTAATTGTCCACATTGGTAAAGACATTGCCTCTCGAGTCTCATACGCCCTTTATTTTATATGTCTCTAATGAATTTAATGTTTTTGTTATTGGCCAATATTTATTATTTTGTTATTAGTATGTAATTCTCCTTGCAAAGCCAAACTTTCTACATATGTTCTTAATCCCCTCCCCTCTTGTCCTCTTCAGCAAATAGGATCTCTCAATGATTTCCTCTTTTTCTTGAATATTCAACCAGTCCCCACTGGTTCTTTCAAATTCTGATTTCCCACGTGACCCAGTGTTACTAATCTACAAAACCTTTAATTGCACCCTTCAAATTCTGCAAGTTAGAATCTTACATTGCTCTTTCAGTTCTTAGGCAAACTCCTAGGAAAAAAAATTGTTACTTACACCACTTTTCCTTTCATTCTCTTCTAAACCTTTTGTAATTTGGCTTCTGACCTCATTACTCAACTCAAATGACCCTCTCCGAAATTACCAATGATTAATTGTCAGATCTGATGGTCTTTTCTGTCTTAATCTTCTTTGACTTAGCTGTTGTATTTGACACCATTGACCACCTTCTACTATAAATTCTGTCCTCTCTAGGTTTACATGACAACTCTTTCCTGATATTACTCCTATCTGTCTGACATCCCCTTTCCAAGTCTTCCTCATTGGCTCATCATCCATGTCATACCTCCAAACTGTGCATGTTCCCCAAGGTTCTGTCCTGGATCCTCTTCTCCTTTACTTCTCTGCCCCTCCTTCTCCCTTTCTTGCTCCCACTCTCTCTAACCTTACCAGCTTTTATGGGTTTAATTATTTTACCTATAGGTGACGCCCAGTTGTCCTCTAAACCTTAGCTCTTCACTACCAACTGCACATTGGCTACATATCTTGGAGATATCTTACACTTAATATATTTTCCATCGAACCTAAAAGTCCATGTTCCTCTTATAACTACCTGTCTTTCAATCTCTCAAATTCTTAATTTTGACCCTATCTTTGCCTTGCTTTCCTTCATCCCCTATATCCAGTCAATTGATGAATCTTAACTATTTCTACCTCCACGGCCTCTCTGGTATGTGACCCCTTCCTTCTCACACAGCCACAATCCTACTCTAGGACTTTATTACCTCTGGCCTAAATGACTGCAACTGGAACAAAGCAAAGATAATGATGCTCGTTATCATGGTTACTATTTAACAGGTGCTAAAAATGCCTGCTTAAGCAATAAGATAAGAAAACAAAATCAAGGGAACAAACATAGGCAAAAACATAAACAACTAATACTTTCGATAGCTTAGAGTTCTTCCTTAGAAAGCTTCTAGTTCATATCTTTGACCATTTGCTTATCCATTGAGGGAATAGTTCTTTATCTTATAAATTACAGTCAGTTCGTTATTTGTCTTATTTGCCTCTTTATCAAAGTTGTCACAAATATTTTCCTAATGTAAGAATTTATACAATTTGTATATTTAAGGTTTGTAACGGTTACAAAGACTATTTCACTGGGTTTCCACAATGGGCTTATCATCATCTGTGTTTTACAAATGAGGAAACAAAACCACAAATAGATTAAATGACTTGCCTGTAGTCACATATCTAGTAAGTGCCTAAGGCAGGATTTTAACTCAGATCTTCCTAAAACCAAGGCCAGTACTGTACTCACTACAGTACTTAGCTGCCTGATGATAATATAATGACTCACTTAGAAAACCCTAAAGAGTGAACAAAAAAGTAATTGAAAATAAATTCAATAAACATGGAGGATATAAACTAAGTCCACGCAAATCACACCTTTCTCTGTAGAACCCACAAAACCCAACAGGAAGAACGAGAAAGAGAAATTTCATTCAAATAACTATAGAAGCTATAAAATATTTAAGAATGTAACTACTAAGATGTTCCTAGAAACTATAAATCCACCCATTAAACAAGTGTTTTAAATACTTATTTAAAACTAGAGTTATAGAAATAAAGATATATTTCAGTATTGAGGAAACACTAATTGTTCACAAATAGATAGAGTCAATATAAACTAAGACAAAATAGAACCAAAATAAATGTACCTAATTCAGTGCTGTATCAAACTAAGTAAGGAATATTTTTATGGAACTAGAAAAAGAATAATATTATTCACATAGAGGAACAAAAGATCAAGAAATCTAATGACAATAATGAAAAAACCTGGGAAAAGAGTCTATCAATATAATTTCTCAAACTGAACTATAAAACAATTACATTTAAATAATTGGGTAACTAGTTAAAAAATAGAGAAATCAATCAGAGGAAAATATTAGATATGAAACTTATGGAGCAAACAAAACCAGAAACAGAGTCTTTGATAAATCCAGTAACCTATTATTCAGCAGCTGCTGAGAAAAATAGATGGCAGTCTGCAGAAATTAGGTTTAAACCCACACTTCACACTACTTACCAAGTTAAGCTCCAAGTGTATACTTGATGTCAGTGTAAAAATTCATAACATAAATAATTTAGAGGATGAAGGAAGAAATTACCATTTATATCTATGGATAGGAGAAGAATTCAGGATTAAACAAGTGATAGAAGAATCCTACAAGCCCAAATGAACAATTTTAATTATATTAATTTTAAAAATTTGCACAAAAAAACTAATGTAATTATAATTTTAAGGGAAATGAACACATTGGGGAAATGTTCTTGACAAGTTTCTGTGATAAAGAGACAAATAAGACAAAACAAGATTGTAATTTATAAGATAAAGAGCTATTCCCCCAACAGATAAACATATTGTCAAACATATGAACAGGAAGTTTTCAAAGGAAGAAATCTAAGCTAACAATAACTACATGAAAATAATGCTCTGTCACTAATAATTAGGAAAATGAAAATTAATAGCAGACTTAAGATTTTACTTCATACTTACAAGTCTGGAAAAGATGACAAAAGAAGAAAATGACAATTGTTGGAGGGAGAAATAGGCACATTAGTGTACTATTGATAGAACTACGAATTAATCTAGTCATTCTGGAAATTTGGAACAATGCCAAAATAGTTATTAAACTGTGCATAGCTTTTGACCCAGTTATACCACTACTAGGCCTATATTGCAAAGATATTAAAGAAAAAGAAAAGTATCTACATGTACAAAACATATTTATAGTAGGTCTTTTTGTAATAGCCCAACATCGGGAACTAAGGAGCTACTCTTCTACTGGGAGGTAGCTAAACAAATTATAGAACATGAATGCATTTAAATAGTATTGTACCATAAGAAATGAAAAAAATGGACAGTTTTAAAGGAAACTGGGAAGATTTGTACAAACTGACACAGAGCAAAGTGAACAGAATGAGAACGATTTATACAATGATAACAACATTATAGAGAAAAATAGCTTTGAAAGCAGTCTCAGCTCCATTCTCCTTTTGCTCCTGGGACCCTTCGTTCTCACTGATGACTCTTCCGACCATTTTGAGGAAGGACCAAGACCAGCTTCATGCTCCAGACTTTGTCAACCGTCCCACCCAGTGTTTAGCTCCCTTTTATATGTTGTCTTTGCCATTAGAATGTCAAGTCCTTGAGAGTGGGACCTATCTTTTTACTGTATTGAAATTTTATCTTTATTTGTATCATCACCCCTTAGTACAGTGTCTTGTTGACTGGGCTTGACTTCAAAGACTTTATCTGATCAATGCAATGACAAAGCCCTAGTCCAAAAGAATGAAGATGAAATATGCTATCAACTTTACATGCACACATTTTCAGGGAAGGTATCATCTTCTCCCATTAGTTTGTAAGCTTCTTAAGAACAAAGACTATCTGTTTATTTGTATCTGCAGCACTTAGCATATGCCTGGCATATAACAGGAACTTAATCAATGGTTGTTGACTATTGGTGTATGACTCAGGAAAAAGAGCTCTGAAACAGAAGGTTCCTGATTTGGTTTGAAGCTTGTCATTATGTAGCTGTGTGACTTTGGACAGGTCTCAGGCTCCTAATCTGTAAAATGAAGAGACTGTACTATATGATCTCAGATGTCTCTCTGAGCTGTAAGGAACTGTGATTCTGACTTTGCGGGTTGGAATCAATCAATGAGGATTTCCCAAGTGCCTGGTCCTTGTCTGACATCCCCTAAGGACAGTAAATACCATACATGAAACAATGCCTATTCAAGAGGAATTTATATTCCAACAGGAGCCATAACAAAGAAATACAAAAATATATAAAGAAAAAAATAAAAAGGGAATAATAGCAAATATATGAAAAAATAATTAAATACAAAGTAGTTTGAGAGAGGGAGTACCAACCGTTGGGGGCAATCAGGAAAGTCTTCATGTAGAAGATGAGTTATATCATAAAGGGGGAAAGAGTCTCTAGGAGATAGGAGTAAGAAAAGAATACACACTGGTCATGGGGGATAGAAAAAGCAATAATACAAATGGCCAATGCAAAGACAGTGAGGTGGGAGATGGGCCACTGTGAGTAAGGAACAGAGAGAAGGCAAATTCATTTGGACCCTAGAGTAGAGGAGAAAGAGTAACGTGGGCTTAGAGATGTAATCTTAGGATGATTTACAATCAACTAGTAGCATGAAAAGAGCAAATGAGCCTCAAGTTTGGAGTCAGAGACCCAGGCTTTAAATTCTGACTGATGTTTGATAATCACATAAAACCACTTTGGGCCCAGGTTTTATCTTTCATCAAATGAAAGGATTGGACATCTCTAAGGTTGCTCTAAATATTATGACCTTCCCATGACTCAATTTTTCATCAATGAAATGGGCTCACCTTCGCCTAACATTTAGTTAGGGTGAAAATGAAGTTTTTTTGCAATACGATGGATTATGCTCTAAATCTAAATATTAGGATTTCTGCTTGCTTCCTCAAATAACGTCAACTTTTTTTGAAATAAATGAAAGCTAAGTCTTACCCAGAATATAACTTTTTCGAGTGAGGCAAGTATGTGGCACAGTGGATAGAGCACTTGGTTTGGATTCAAGAAGACCTGAGTTCAGATCCAGCCTCAAATATTTGTTAGTTGTGCAGCCCTGGGCAAGTTATTTAGCCTCAATTAATAGAATTTACCAACCAGAGTTTTGAGGGTCAAATGAGGTAACATTTATGAAGTGCTTAGTGCATGCTATTGTTCAGTCATTTCAGTCATGTCTGACTCTCTGTGACCCTATTTGGGGTTTTCTTGGCCACTGAAGTGGTTTGTTATTTCCTTCTCCAGCTCATTTTACAGATGAAGAAACTGAGGCAAACAGGGTTCAGTGACTTGCCCAGGGTCACACAGCTAGTAAGTGTCTGAGGCTGGAGTTGAACTCAGGAAGATGAGTCTGACTCCAGCCAACACTCTATTCACTGCACCACCTGGTTGCTTGGTACATAGTATACTTTAATAAATGCTCCTTCTCCAGTGTGGTGAAATAGATGGAGTACTTCATGTGGAGTTAAGAATAATTAGGTTTAAATCCTGTCTCCTGTGTTTTTTAGCTAGGTAATTCTCAGCAAATCATAGGATCGCAAGAGTTGGAGGGGACCTTAGAGGTCATCTAGAACACCTCCTCCCCATTTTACAGATGAGAAAATTGATCCAGGGAGGACAAGGATAAGAGTCATTTATGTCAGAGGTAGAATTTGAGCCCAGATCCTCTGACTCCAGAACCAGTGTGCTCTTTCCTTGTGTACTACACTGGCATTAGTTTCCTAATCTGGAAAATGCTCCTGATTGTTACCCGTGTTTCCATTCAAGTTTGATACTATACATTCAGACTCAAGAAAAGGCATAGAAATTTCAGTGTAAGCAAGTTTCAATGCAGTAGGGTCATACTAATATGATTGCAACTTAAATATGTTTAGGGCCTCTAGGTGATACAGTAGATAGAGTGTGAAGTCTGGAGTCAAGAAGACTCATTTTCCTGAGTTCAAATATGACTTTAGATATTGACTGTGGACCCTGGACAAGTCCCTTAACCCTGTTTGCCTCAGATTCCTCATCTGGAAAATGAGCTGGAGAAAGAAATGGCAAACTCCTCCAGCACTGTAGCCAAGATCAAGGAAGATCCCCAAAAGTCAGACATGACTGAAAAACCACTGGACAATACCATATTTAAACATGTGTGGTTTCATAGTTGAGGATTCAGGACACTGGTCTACTTTCAGTCTTGATGTTCATTTGTATTTTTATACTAATTCTTTCTGCACATTTAACCTAAATCCCTTCTTCAGCTTCCCACAGTGGTGTTCATAGAGTCATAGGCATACTCACACACAGCTTGGACATATTGATGGCAGTTGGGCATCATTAGGAAACAGAGGGCTATGACTTCGAGTTAGGAAGGCCTGAGTTCAAATCTTGCTTCAGATGCTTAACTAGCTCTGTGATCCTGGGCAAGACATTTCACCTCCCTTGGCCTCAGTTTCCCTCTGTTAAAGGTTAATAATAATAGCACCACCCTCACTGGGTTATTGTGAATCTCAAACGAGGCAACATGATCAAAGAACTTTGTAAATCTTAAGACATTATAGAAATGCTAGCTGTCATGATGATTGTAGTGACGGGTCATATCTTTGGATACCAACTTGCCAAAAACCATCTTGATCACAATTGATCATAACTCATTTTATTTACAAAACTAAAGACAAATTTTGAGAAAGGAAAAAAAGAAGAAAAAAATGATACCACAAATGATAATAATTAGATTTCACAGACTTCTGAATTTTGCTCCCCAGAATGCCTTGGGGCTTATTTCAACCAGGCAATCATGGGTAGCCACAATGAGGAGTCCCTTTGCTCTGTGTGCTTAGAAGGGCCCCTTTCTATACTTTTCTCCATACAACTGGAATTGGTTTGTATTGGTTCTGAATTAGCAGAAGGGCAGTACAACTGAGGCCCAGTGGGTCTTTGCAGGCTTTTTGTTAAGGCTTCCCAGGTTGCCAATTACCAGTGTTCTGTGCTTGGTGATACGCAGGCCCCATGGCATTAAATTTAAATTGAATGTACCTGGTTAGAGTCACCTATTGATAACTGAGATAGAAGGTGTCTTTGAAGCCAACAAGGTAAGACATAGACCAAGGGGAGGGTGGGGAGAACAGCAAAGGCAGAAAGTCCCAGGTGCTATTTCTTTGGGGGTGACTATGTGGGGTGTAATTTAGAATTGAATAATGTAATTTGAGAATTGTTTGCAGTCAAGGCAGAGGGGGAATCTGGAATTATTTTAAGGTTCTTTGTGGAAGAATCTAAGGGTTTTTGTTTTGTTTTAATAGTCATCTTCCCTTCCCTTCCCTTCCCTTCCCTTCCCTTCCCTTCCCTTCCCTTCCCTTCCCTTCCCTTCCCTTTCCTTCCCTTCCCTTCCCTTCCCTCTCTATATCATAGCACATACAGTATTCCCCACCTATGGTCCTCTCTCTCCAATGAGAAGCTTGATGATTGAACAGATAAAAATACTGATCACTCATATCAACTCTTCCTTCACAATTGCACGTATAAAATGAATTAATATCTTAGCACTTTGAAAAACAAAAGAAATATTTTCTGTTGTTGAAAAAGTCATATAATCCTACTTGGGGTTTTCTTGGCAAAGATACTGGAATGATTTGTCATTTCCTTCTTTAGCTCATTTTTACAAATGAGGAAAATGAGACCATCAGAATTAAGTGACTTATCCAGGGTCACATAGCTAGCAAGAGTCTGAGGTCAGATTTGAACTCAGGAAGGTGAGTCTTCCTGACCCCAGGTTGGATACTCTGTCCATTGCACCACCTAGCTTCTCTCCCCCCCACGCCCATATCAGTAAGCACCCCAACATACATAGAGGGGCCTGCTATCACAGGTTCGTAGATCTGCATTTATAAAAGGAAAGGGAAATTTTGAGGGCGCAACAATCACTTTAATCAAGCACATGTGTCATGCATTTAGTGTGGGGGAACAAGTCAACACCTTGAATTTCAGACAAAATACAGAGAAATCTAAATCAACAGACAGAACTTTCAAACTGTCTGATAGTGAGCAATAATACATTACAAATCAACAGACAGATGCAACTGCCTGAGCATACCTCCATAGTTACCAGAGAGAGAAGCACCAACATCTGGTTTTCAAAGCTGGGGGCCTCCTTAGCAGCTTCCCAAAGTCTCAGCTCAGAAGAAACACAAAGTTTCTTCCAAAAACTAAGCCATAAAGTAAAACTATACCTCAGGGTCTTAACACACGTTTTAGAGCCAGAGGGCATCGCAACCCTTGAGAACCAATGCCTCATTAAGAAAAGGTGTGGGCCTTCCTACAAATGGGTGAGGAAGATCCTCTTTAATCAAATCATTCAGAAGTACTTTCTACTAAAACAAAAACAGCAAAAGATCACTCCCCCCACAAGATATTAAATAACTATATAAGAAATCTCTACCACTCACAATAAAATTAGGATTAGTTAAGCAGCTTGTGATTTCTTGACTTAGTAGAATAGTCATTTTAAAATGCAAAGGAGAAAATGAAGAGGGACTCATAATTTGATTCACAGCAATAAGGAAGATGGGGTAGAAATTAAAGGACCCTTGTGATAGAAAAGAAGAGGAAAGTTGGAACAAGTAAGACATGGATTTGAAATGTAGGGAAAGAAAAAGGATAAGTAGGATCCCATGGGTTACAGTTATACAAAGATCATCAGTACAGAAGGAATGAGATCTCAAGAATGAAGTTTTGTTAACTCTGGGAGAAGAGAGTGACAAAATTGGTGAATGAGGTCACTGAGTGATTGGGGAATGGGGTGTTGTCAGTGAAGTCACTTTTCAGAATGAGGGAGCTGACCCCACTTCTAGCTGTAATCCTTTGCCTAAGAATGTTGGGAATCCTTCTAACTGCAAAGAGGGGGACCTGGCTAGTCATTGCCAGCTAAGAAAACTAATAGGCAAGGCTTTAAATTCTACCAATAGGTACCAATTTACTGTTGGGGAATTTCTGTGACAAATGTAGGATCACACTGTCATGTTGGATAAATGAGAATTTTAAAGATCTGCAGGAAGGCATAATATGCTAGAATTAAATAAATTTTGCTTTAAAAGAATAACAGAGTTTCCCGTATTCTAACCTAAATCCCTTTTGCTGTATGCTAAACCTTTCATTTATGTTTGCTTGTTTTGTCCTGTCCATTAGTTTTTGTCTCATTTCCTCAATTTGAAGTTGGGAGAGATGTAAAGAGTCATCTACTCCAAACCCTTCTCATTGAAGGTAAGGAAACAAACCCCACAAGGTTCAATGAGTTGGCCAAAGAAATAAGTGGCAGGGCTGGGATTTGAATCCAGCTCTTCTGATTCCAGCGCCAGCATCCTTTCTACTGCACCATGAAGGTACTTAGTTGTTGTTTCTGCTGCTGTTGAGTCATTTCAGTAATGTCTGACTCTTCCTGCTCCCTTTTGGGGTTTTCTTGGCAGATACTGGAGTGGTTTGCCATTTTCCACTCCAGTTCAGTTTACAAATGAGGAAACTGAGATAACCAGGGGTAAGTGACTTGCCGTGGGTCATACATCTAGCAAGTGTCTGAGGCCAGATTTGAACTCATGAAGATGAGACTTCTTGATTCCAGGTCCAGTGCTCTATTCATTGCACCACCTAGCTGCCCCACTTAGTGGACAGTCTGCCATTAAAAGGTTAATGTGTCTTCTTCCCAAGCATATATATCGGCTGCTATCATGAAGGGAAGCAAACAGCAGAGAGATATTTGTGGCGATTGAAATCTAAAGGAGCAGGAGCATGGAGATTCTGCAGAGCCTAGGAAAGTCTCAAAGGCACTAAGTGGTGTTCATTGTCCGCTAATGGAAAAATGTGAATTTCCCAAGTCTCATTTAAGTAAGTGGATAGATATAAACATTTCCAAACCTATTGACTTCTTGGGGGAAGGGAGAGAGCACACCAAGAAAACAAGGGTGATCTGCTGAATTCCAAAGGGATTAAAATGACCCTTCCTTTCTGACCTGGAGCCAGGAAAATTTTCCAGGGTTTTTAATTAATGGCAGCCAAACCACTATTAAGCCACTGAAACAGAATTTTCCATTGAATAAAAAGAGATTACCGTCATAGATTATAGACCCATTTATTTCCTTCTGCCATCTTTATCTCACTTAAAATGACATCCTGAAGCATCTTTTCTTTATACTTTTCCCATTTCTTCTCAGTATAATCTACGAATGTTTCCTTTTTAAAAATATTTTTCTTAAACTTCCACTAAAACTTGTCTCCATTACTTCAATTCCTTCCCTTAATTTCCTTTCCCCTCTCTTTCCTTTATTTATCACCTTTCTTTGTTTTCTATTTCATCTCTATCATTCATAGTCAATCACCACTTTTCTTTCCTTGGTAATCATATATCCTTCAACTTCCTGACAATTTACCTTGGCCACTTGAAATTTGTTTGCCTTTATTACCTCTGTACATTCAATTCAATTGAGTTCGGCAAACATTTATTAAATGCCTACTATGTACAAGTCATTGTGCTAGAGGCTGAGGATTTGAGACTGAAATAAGACTCTGATGCTGGTTACAATCTAATGGGGACAGAAGATGTATATAAATAATGACAGTGTAAGACAGACCACAATAAGTGTAGAGTAGATGTCCAAATCAAGTACTATGGGAAATCTGAGGAAGGAGAAATCACTTTCATTTGAGGGGATAAAGTCTAATCAAGGAAGACTTCCCTCTTCCACCCTCCCCTCCTCTGAACTTTCCCATTTCTGACTATAGTATTTCATTCTCAGAATCATTCTGGTTCAAAGCCTTGGAGTTATCTTTGGTTCTTCCCTGTCCCTTAATTCCTGCATATCAGGTCCACTAATAATGTCTCTACAGTATCTCTTGCACCTATTCCCTCAATTTCACCTTTCCACAGTCTTGGTGCAGATTCTCTCTCAGCCCTATTCCTGATTTTTGGGGATTCAAAATTATTAACCTAGAACATCCTACATTTCCCATGGCCTGTTTACCCTGGAATATTTCTCCAGAATATCTGCTCCCTTTTTTCCATGGGTGAGTTCATGTTGGACCTTTCATTTTGTGAAGTGGTCCAAGTCAGACTGTCTTCGTTCCTCAATGTTATTCCTCCCTGTCTGGACTTTAAAATTATTCTCTTGTGCTGAATACCTCCACCTCCTCTCCTCTTTTTCAACTTTCTTTTGTGTATTAGAATATAAACTCCTTGAGAGCAAGGCAGGATTGGAGGTCCTTCCCCCTTCCTGTTGGGAGATGGATTAGAAATTCATTTGGTGTTATATGTGCTCTTAGTACTACCAGATTAATTAACTAGCACGTGTAGACATTGAAGTGCCACTCGATGACTTCAGTAGGTCATGTCTTCAGGATCATATGATAACCCGAGGAAGGTCCTCTGAGGCTCCTCCATAACCTTCTATGTTTTTCAATCAGAGCCTTCCTGCTCCAGTAGTAGCTGTGGTTTGTTGTAGCCAGAATTTAAAGAGATTTAATAAAAATAATAATTCATATAGAAATTTCAAGTTTATAAATGGCTTTACAAATATTATATAATTTTGTACTGACAGTTACTCTAGGAGATAGATGTTATTTTTATTCCCAAAGGGAAACTGAGGCAAATAGAGGTTAAGTGTCTTGCCCAAGATCCCATCACCTATCAGTATCTGAAGTCAGATTTGAACATAGATCTTCCAGACTGCAGGTGAAGTGCCCTTTCCTGTGCCACTCAGTTGCTTTTATACAATTATGACTTCATATAAGCTCAATTGTCCAGAGTGAGACCCTTCTAGCCATATTGGGTGACTGACTGTCCCAGGGACCCTGTCCCCAGCACTGTTGGCATTGTGTCAGTAGCTAATGAACTGATGCCTGAGAGTGGGACCCTGACCTTTAAGGAATTAATCTTTGACTTCCCTAACCCGTGGGTCCATTTCACCTTTGTACCACTGAAAGCTAGATGTCTACTGGCTGATGTTAGAAGAATCCTGTTCAGACACATATGGTCTCCTAGGTTTCTTCTGTCTCTGGAATTCGATCATTCTTTGAAGTATTAATACTGTTAGAAGAGTGTTTAGCACCATGATCATGAATACAATAGGTTAATTCAACACCGAAGTGCCTGATGCTTTGAAGGCTCAGTGCAATCCACACATGTTTGAGGGAGAAGGATTTATAAGACCATAAGATCATGCATTTTGAACCAGAAAGGAGATTTAAGGTCTCTAGTCCAACTCACTCATTTTAGAGATGAGGTAACTAAGGCCCAGAAACATTAAATGACTTCCTTAATGTCACTTTGGTGAACTTATGGGAGAGTTAAGATTTAAACTCAAGACGCCTGACTCCAAATATTACACTCTTCCCGCTGTGCCACATGTGACCAATCAAAAGATTTCATTAGACTCTCCCAGCTTTGTTACCTGAGACCATTTGGACTGTCTATAAGATTCAGATGATGCTCCCACTCACCTCAAACTGAAGAGAGTGCTCTGATATGGGAAAAGGTAGGAGAGACTCTGTGTGTGTGCGTGCGTGTGTGTGTGTGTGTGTGTGTGTGTGTGTGTGTGTGTGTGTCTATATATATCTTTCCCCAGCATCTGGCATCTTGTGACATTACTTGGGAGTATCTCTGAATGGAGAAGGGTTGATATTTTAATAAAGGCTCTCTGTGATGGAAAGACTTTTCACAACTTCATAGTTAGGCTCTGAGAATGAAATGTCTCCTATGCTTCATATCTGTCAGATTGCCAAAGCTGACAAAGAAAATGAAAAATGTTGGAGAGGCTGTGGGAAAATAGGCACTTGAATATACTGTTGGCACAGCTGTGAAGTAATATATTCCTCTGGAAAGCCATTTGGAACTATACCCCAAAAGGTTACTAAACTGTGCATAGCCTT
>CM053769.1:125610517-125639329 GCA_028658325.1 Potorous gilbertii
CAAACTAACATCCTCACTATGGAATAATCCTTGATCTTCATCTAGCATTAAAATTATAGTTGTAAGGTAACATATTAAACACAGATAAATTGTATGATGAATTCAAAAATTTAAATACTAGGCAAGGTTGTTAAGAAGGTAAAAACAGAAATATTTCCTAAACACTCAGGAATTGATCACCTTCTCTTGAAAAGAGGCTCTAGAAAATATCTGTGTCATTACCTATCTTTATAAATTAGTGCTCAGAAATACTGGTTCATTTCTTTAAACAGATTCCTGGGAATCAACTTCAGTGTTTTCAGACTCTGGTCTAAGGTCACCTATGGCTGAATGAAGGTTTCTAGTGGGCCTCGTCAATATCCTTCATCTTCCTTTCTTCATTTATTCCTTTCCTGTCTTGCATGTGCCTCTGGAATGGGGGAGATGGAGGGGAAACGACAGATATAAGGCACATTTTAAATGACACTCTTAAGGGTAAAAAGAATTCTACCTTTGATACTTAGTACTTGTGTGATATTCAACAAGTCCCTCAGATATCTTTGAGCCTCAGTTTCTCCACTTATAAAACTCGTTGGCTTCTACTGTTCCCTCTAACTCTTAAATCTATCATCCCAATCAAGTCTGATCTTTTTGTTCAATTTGAAATTTTCTTAGAACGGACACAGAGAAGCATAGAAAGATTTAACATGAACTGATGGACGATGAAGTATAACAATGTATACAGTGTCTACCATGTGGATGAAAAAAACAATGAAACCATCAAAGACAGATGCTGCAAAATTACAAGAAATTTTGAACTTAGCTCCAAAGAAGGGATTTGAGAAGATATCTTCCCCTCACCTCCATTTGGCAGATTTTGGGGGGAAGAGGAATTCACAAGTGTTGAACCTTGAATATAATGCCAGATTTTTCAAAAATGTATTGATCAAGTTTCCTATTTCTTTCTCTTCTTCATCTTTTTGGCTATGTGGTACAGTAGCTAATAATAATTATAAGAACAACTAGCATTTCCATAATGCTTTGAGGCGTGCAAAGTACTTTACAAATATCATATCATTTTATCATCACAATAACTGTGGGAAGTAACTGCCATTATTATATCCATTTTACATATAAGGAAAATTTCTAAAACCATCCTCTTCATCCTTCCTTATAGTACAATAATACATCTTCTTCAGCCGTTCTTCAAATGATGGGCATGAGGGATTCCTAGTCAAATGAGAACAGATAACCTCTAAGATCATTTACCATTTGGAGATTTGGTAATTCTATGTCAATCTATTGATACGACTATAGGACTTTCCCGAGACTCCCAAAGGTGGGGAACTTGTGGCTTCAGGGCCACATGTGACCCTCAAGGTCCTCAAGTGTACCTTTTGACTGAATGCAAACTTCACAGAATAAATCCCCTTAATAAAAGGATTTGTTCTGTAAAACTTTGACTCAGTCAGAGGGCTGTATGTGAGACATGCAGTCTCAAGTTTGCAGGTTCCTCACCCCTGATAGGTTCATCATTTGCTAGTTTTCTGTGACCATTAAGAAGTCTTGGTCTTCAGTTATCAAGCCCAAACTAGGAATTTTGTGTAACCCAAATACAATGGATGTCTTTCTTCCTGACATTCAATAAAGGTAGCATTATCTAGCCATCCCTGTTTCCTTACCACAATCATTCATGTGTGATTACATGTGGACTTCCTGAAGTTTCTGGGAATAACAAAAATTGTACATTCCTTTTCCAAGGCTGATGAGAATTCACAAGGGGGAAAAATTAGTATAGCCCATGGAGATATATTAGATGGAAGGCTGGGAGTTTTGTGATTCAGTACATATTTTTATCTTGGCTCTTTTAAATAGAATGCTTTTATTTTTTTTTTCTATTCAACTTTCTCCACTGCTCGCCTTCTTGATTTTGTCTTGCCTTATGCATATGTTTACAAAGTTGTCAATTGTATTTTGAAAATCTATTTTAAAAATACTAAATATAAATACAACATTTAAGGTCTCAAAATATGTAGACAGAAATAAAAACAGTGTCAAAGGAAAAAAAAAGCACAGTCATACTGGAGTTGGTCAGTGCCATCTCAGTGAGAGCTGTGGGAAAAGATTAACTAATCTCAAAATTTTTGTAACAAGGAAAAGGAAAGGTTTAAAACTACCACTATTTTAACTTGTAACCCTCAACCAAGAGAATTGACAACAGGGCTTTTATGGGCAACAATGATAATTACCAAGGACCTGGGTAATATTGGAGTGATATCAATAGATAGGGCTTGTGAAAGTCCTAGTAAGGTAGGGATTATGACAAAATTGGCTGAGTTCTAATGTAAATTAAAACGGCATGGTGTCCAGCTTGACATATAATGCATGAACATGGCTTCCTTCAAGACCCAGTTGAAATCTCACCTTCTGTAAGGTCTTTCTCCAATGTTGTCTAGTATTTACATCATTTATACATTATTATTACATGTATCTAAGAATTAAAGTTCCTTGAGGGCAGGGTCACTTTTTGCTTTTCTTTGATTCCCCAATGCTTGACACAAGTACATGGCATATAGTAGGTACTTAATAAAAGCTCGATGATTGGATCAGTCTAGCATTTCTTGAAAATCTTTCATATTATTTTTAAAAATTTGTTCAAACTTTTCTATTCAGAGAGTGCCACTTAGGCTCACAGAACCCTAAATCTCAAAGCAACCTCAGGGATTCTTCAATGCCATCTGTTCATTTAACACATGAGGGAATGTAGAGCACAGAAGATGGTGACTGGTTCAAGGTGATACAATTTGTTTAGTGAGAGAACTCATAGGAAACTTAATCTTTGGGCACCCAGTTAAGTATTCCTTTCACCACAACACATGAGTAGAAGTAAAAAGAAAGATGGAAAAGGACTGTGACTGTGCTAGCTGCTCAAGGGCTTCAGAGAAGTGGACCTTAAGTTATTGATGAACTAGCTTCATCTCCTCTAAAAGAAAAAAATCCCATGTAGTCAACACTAATGCTCTTCATTCCTATTTTCACTTGTTTCTCTTAGATTTGTAGCACTGCTCAAGGCTTTAACCAATGTGTATCTTCCCTCTCCCCAGATAGAGAATAGACACACCTTGAGAACATGGCCCATATTTTCCATGTCTTTTTGATTCTTCCCTCTAGAGCACTCTGCTTAGAGTGGCCACTCAATAAATGTGGCTGAGTGAATATGAGAAAAATCTGGTGATGCAGAAAGGATCATTCTCAAGCTGGTGGATAAAAACACTGTCTGTGCTAGTGTCCTTTTCCCATAGAGGTATATGCAGGCTGTTCTTTCTGTGGACAAGTGAGTTCCATGTAACTAAGAACCAAATAATCATCAACCAATGAGTAGTTGTGAAATATTTACATTAAACCAAGAACTGTTGTAGATTATGATGATACAAGGACAAAAGAAAAGAATTCCCTACTTTCCAGAGGCTCACATTCAACTGGATTGACAAACACTTCATAGGTAAATCCATGCAGGTTTCAAAATCAATACACAATTTTAAAAATTAAAAAAAAAAAGATTCTGGGAAACAGGAAGAAAAGAACCTGATGAAAAAGCCATAGAATCATAGATCTAATTCTGGAAGGGAACTTAGACACCATCTTGTCCTCCTCCTTTACTTGAAAAATGAAGAACCTGAGATGCAGGGAGGTAATTAAGTGATATCACCCAGTAGTAAATGTTGGCAGTGAGGCTTGAACCCAGATTCTCTTTGCTTTAGAGGCAATGTTCTTTCATTACACCATACTGGATCATAACAGACAACTCTCTCACCCAGTGTTTACCCTGCCCCCATTAAGATACCTATTTATAATTAATCTACTTTGCAATTGCAGCACATCCTTTTGGTGACAAGTACTGAGAATATATGTACAGAGAGAATAAACAGCACACATGAAGACCATGCACCAATACTTATACAGCTTCAGAGATTGCCAACCATGAAATCTAGTAATTGTGACTGGAGAGAGAAATAACAGCATGCTATTGGCTTGCTGTGATTCTGCTAATGGAAGGGGGAGAAAGATCTTCCTGTTAACTCTTTTTCAAACCCATCTAGTATAATGAAACAAAGAGAGAGAGAGAGACACCATCCGATAGAAAACAAAAAAAGCATTCTTAAAAATTTACTTCCTTAGGTTTAAGAACAGCAAAGATAGACAAAGTGGAGGAGGAGCAGGTGGTCAGAGTAGAAGGTCTGTGGTTAATTTCAGGCTCATAGAACATCATCTCAATGTAATGGTACAATTCCAGCCACATAACAACTTACCCCAAGATACCACTGAGTCTAAATCTATGACAATAAAAGGGAAAAAGGATGAAAGTCCCATCCTTGCCTATTCCCCAAAGGACTAGCAGCCAATATCTCCCTGACCTTGCAGCAAGACCCAGGATGGGTCCAGGTTTAATCACTTGTACACAGTACACCCTTTGCAGTCTTTTAATATTTCCAGTAATTTTTCTCTTATGAGTTTTGAGCTAACATAATTCTCAAGACACTTTCCTGTTAAGCCTTACATCAGCAGAGAAGAGAGCAGTGTTATAAGAGACAAAACAAGGTACATACAGACACACAATTTACCCCGAGCTTTTTGCCACTCCATACTGGCCTTAACAATAAAGCTTTTAACTTTTCGCAACCCCTGTCTCTCAAACAAAGACATGATTAAAAAAAAAAAGAGGGGAGGGGGAACATAAAGATGGAGATGTACAGGGGCCTAACTCAGTCCCTGTCCAGCGTACAATCCATTCCCAGCTAGGAAAATGATTACCACACAATGGCTGGTATGGCCAGCTCAGGGCAGCTGTGCCATATAAATTGTCAGCAATGACCATAAGCACTCAGAGAAGCAATTTAATTCCTCACTTCCGCCATCATGGGCTGATATATTCTTTCAAGGTCATTACCCAAGGCTAGGAGGGTCGCTTGATTAACGAGTGACGGGTCCAATGAGGGCCAGTGTGCTCCAGCAGGCCTTATATTAATTAGACAGAAGCCCTGGAAAATAAATGTTACCAAGAAAGGAGGGTCCACATCTCGGGCATAATCCTATGACCTCAACACCCCCACCCCATTCACCCCACAAAAGATAACACCCTGACCTTGTTCCTCCACGTTATACTTTAACTTTGCTTTAAAACCTATAAAATACCCAACATAAACCATGCTTCATTTCCTATTCAAAATGACCGGGGCCCTGGCCTTCAGTTCTCCACTGTCTTTGTCTTACCCTCTACCACTTAGTTATTCTAATTTATGGGTTAATTCTGAGTAGCAATATGGAGAATCGCTTGCTCTGAACTTCACATTACCCGAAGCAGCATCCAAGAAATGCTGCTCCAAACCACAAGAAATGGACTGTCCATGAGGCTTTATTATTTTGAGCCCAATAATAAAGGCAATGACTAGCTTGACTGAGAAGTTTAGGACATTTGGCAACAACCCTGAACTTTCTGGGGGTGAATGATCATTTGGAGGAATCAGGGCTTTCAAAGAAAAGTGAAACCAAAATGTACCTAGTCCTTAAAGGCTAATACATCCAAGCTCTCTGATTACACTGGTCCCAAAATCTTCCTATTAAGAGATATAAAGGGAAAGAAATTTCCAGGGAGTTATAATCAATTCTGGGTGACAATTGTTATTTTCCAAAATGAGAGGTGACTTGTTTAAGGATGAGATTTGAGTGTTGCCTTCTACCAGAAAGGATTTCTCTTCTTCTCTAGTCTGCAAATTCAACATTACTGCTGCTAACAGGGCTACAGATATACATATCCAGCTGCCTCAAGGTGATCTCCATCTAGGGTCTGATGGATAGAGATGGCAACTACATCTTTCCTCTTGAATTTCCCAGAAAGACAACATTGTCTATGGGAATGGGAAGGTGGGAGATGTGTGCACACAAAGGGCTGGGAAGATTCTCTGGTGTATTTTTCTACAGACAGGACTAATGACTAAGGGACATGCTGGAACTGAAGTTAGGAAGATCTGAGTTCAAATCCAGCCTCAGATACTTACCAGCTGTGTGACCCTGGGCAAGTCACTTCATTTCTATCTAGTTTTCTCTTCTAAAAAATAATAGCATCTACCTGCAAAAGGTTGTCTTGCAGATAATTTTTGAATGCACTTTGTAAACCTTGAAATATTATGTTAGTGGAAACTATTATTAAATATTATTGTTAATTAACTCTGTGAAAAATGCAACATCATTGCAAAGTATTGCTATAATAAAGTGTGACTTACCACATGCATTGGTGAATTCATTTATGGTATGGGAATTATTCAATCCATGTGCTGCCCTTCATATACAGAAATAACTTGTTCATTTACTCATATATTTATTGAGCACTATTTGGACACCATGTTTAGGTGCTTTGAGAAAAATATAAGAGAAAGGTCCCTGCCCTGAAAGAGTTTATAATCTAGTGGAGAAGAAGATAGTCAATCCAACAGAGAGAATTTTTAAATTTACTATCTTTCAGGTATACAGGGACTCTGTAATATAAATATCTTCCCCTCCCATTAATGGCTCTCAGATTAGGAGAGGCTTGTTTTGTAGGAAGGCCCACATCTTTTGATAATTGCTAATGAGGCACTGGGTCAAGAGGTCATGATGCCCCCTGACTCTGAAAAGCATATGTGTATATGTGTGTGTGTGTGTGTACACACACACATATATACATACACACACATATATATGTATTCTATGAGATGAGTTTTTGCTTTGGGAACTTACTCTTTGGAGGAAGATTCGAGTGCCAGATGAGACTCTGGGTAGCTGTTAAGGAGGCTCCCCTCCCCTCCAGCTTCTGTCTCTGTATATATGTGATGGTCAGACAGTTGAATCTGTCTGTTGATCTTTGATGTATATATTGCTTATGGTCAGAGAGTTGGAAGCCCTGTCTGTTGGTCTTTATTTCTCTGTTTGTATCTTCTCTGTTGGTGGATGTAATTAAAGTAGATTGTTACCCCTTAAAAGTTGCTTTCCTTTTGGAAAAGCAGATCTAAGAACCTGTGCCAGCAGGTCATCCTTAATATGTGTCAGGGTGCTTGCTGCTATAGACTATAGGGATACAAAGACTAAAACAATCTTTCTCCTTAGTAAATTTATAAAGTCTTTCCAAGAAAGACAATCTTTAGCAACCTTAAACCTGTCCATATCTATATCTGTGTTCATTATTGTTCAGACATTTCAGTCATGTTCAACTCTTTGTGATCCCATTTAGGGTTTTCTTGGCAAAGATACTGAAGTGGCTTGCCATCTTCTCCATTCATTTTACAGATGAGAAAAACTGAAGAAAACAGGAGTTGAATGACTTGCCCAAGGTCACATAGCTAATAAATGTGTGAGGCTTGATTTGAATTCAGGTCTTCCTGACCCCAGGCCTTGCACTCTATCCACTGTGCCACTTAGCTGCCCTTCCATTTCCATAACCATATCAATATCCAGACCATCTATTCTTTTTTCCTTCCTTCCTTCTTTCCTTCCTCTCTTTTACCCTCCTTTCCTCATCATCCTTTCCTTCTATTCTTTGCTCCTTCCCTTCTATCAATCTATCTATCTATCTATCTATCTATATTCTATCTATATACAAAATGGCAAAGTAGCACAATGGATTAGGAGTTGGCCTTTAAGTCAAGAGGACCGAGGTTCAGTTCCTATGTCTAATACATGCAGACTATGTGGTCCTGGACAAATTTCACTAAGAAGATCTGTGGTAGATAAAGTTCTGACCTCCATTAGTAAAGGGAAATTTTTCATTGGGGGATTTTCTGCACCAATGGTGTCACAAATACAGTCTATAACAAAGAGATATTTGAGGAAGGAGAAGAGGATGAAGATACTAGCAGCTGAATGGATCAAGAGGGACCTTGTGACATTTGAACTCAGCCTTTAAGGAAATAAGGGGTCCCTGAGAGGCAGTGGGGAGAAAGAAGCACATTACAGGCACAGAGGGTATCCCATACAAAAAAACAAAGGCAAAGATACTGCAAAACAGCCAGATTATCAGGACCTCAGGGGGAGTGGAAAGAAGCAACATTCAACAAGGTTAATAAAAATAGGTTGGGAACATGTCTCCTGTGTCACCCTAGGCAAGTAATTCAATTTCTCTAGCCTCTGTTTTCTTTTCCGTAAAATGAAGAGGTCAGACTAAACCAAGTTGTTAACTTTTTTGGTCTCAGTACCCCTTTACACTTAAAAATTATTGAGCACCCTTCCTAAGAGTTTTTATTCATGTTATCTATCAATATTTGTTATAATTGAAATTAAAACACTTTAGCATTATTGTGAAACTAGATCTTGAGGACCCTCAGAAAGGGTCCCAGGAGCCCTAGGGATCTTCCGACCACACTTTGAGAACCACTGAATTAAATGATGTCTCAGGCCCCTTCGATATCTAAATCCTCTGTGAACCTATTGCACGCGGTACATCATCATTATAATGAGGGATACTAAGTGTCATGAAAATCCAGAGGAGAGATCACTTCCAGCTACGTCCCTTAAATCTAAGTTCAGCTAAATAAGCAATGTCTACTATGCACAAAGGACTATAAACATAAATAAGGGAAGATTTATGGCCTTAAAAAGTTTACAATCTAGGAAGGAGATCACTGTGCACATTACACAGATAACAGGAAAATAAAAATGGATTATTATGTTCATACACAAGCAACATGTAATGAAAATGTAGAGGAGTGGGAGATCTCATTCAGTTAGGGAACAAGAAAAGAAGCCTTCATGGGGAACACAGGATTTGAACTGGGCCTTGAAGGATGGCTAGGCGTTTAATAAGTATTTATAGGCAGGTCTGGGTCGGTTCCTATTTGCATAGGTGAATATATTTCAAGAAACAATGTAAGCAAAGCAACTGAAGCACAAGCATTCAGGATTTGGGGAATGATAGCCATTGGCCTGAAGTCCTTGGCTATACTTGTGAGATAAGGAAGAAAAAGGAGAGGGATTAGGGAAAAGACTCATGGATGAGATCCATCTTCTCCCCATGAAAAATAACTCAAAACAAATGTCATTCTGATTATGGGTCAGTTGAATCCTTCCTTGATCACTCCAGAAGTTTGTTTTTGGGTAATGTTGCATTGATTGAATCAAGCTCTGGAATGTTATTGACATTAGATCCATATTCAGTAGGAAGTGAGGCATCCATATATAGAAGAAAATCTAAGTGGATAAAAAATTACCTATTACCTAGACAACAATATACAGTTGGATGGACATCCTGTAGAACTGGTCTATTCATGTTGTTGTTTCAGTCATGTCTGACTCTTTATGACTCCATATGCAGTTTTCTTGGCAAAGATACTGGAGAGATTTGACATTTCCTTCTTCAGCTCATTTGATAGATGAGGGGGGAAATGATTTGTCTAGGGTCACACAGCTAGGAAGTATCTGAGACCAGATTTGAACTCAGGAAGAAGGCAGGAAGTCTTCCTGACTCCAGGTGTGGCACTCTACCCACTGCGTCACCTACATACATTGCAAAGGAAGAATGAATAGGGCCAAGAAATGAATAGGAGGAAGACAAGTAGGCTGGATCACATTTGGCAAATTGTGCAGTATTTTTAATGATCCCCAAACTTCTCCCTGAAATAAAATCCTATCTCAATATTCTTCTGATGATGTTTTGTAGCCTCAGATCAAGGAATATCATCCCAGTGGTGATGGACAAACATGTTGAGGTTGCAAAAGAAGGCAATTGCCAATATCAACGTCAATTTCATGCCCAAAACAGCATAAAATAGACAAATAAAGAAAGAAGATGGACCGATCATAGAAGAATAAAAGACCATAGATGGGCAGCTTGGGTACTACATTGACCTAGATAGGGTTCTAGAGGAAAATCTCCTTAACCCTGTGTGAAATTTGCTCATGAAGAATTTGTGAGAGGACACAGATAAATGAGTTTACAGTCTGTTCTTCTGGAAAGAGTATTAGTATCTGGAAAGATCATAGATAATTGAAGTATTGAAGAAGACAATGCAATGAGGTTGGTCTTTCCATGGTCTCTTATTTTGTCCCACCATGTCCATAGCATATAAAATAATGGGCCAGCTCAGGGCTACAGTCTGGATTCATGGAGCCCAGAAAAGGAAACTAGAATATATCATTGATTAGATCAAGGTTCTTGACCTTGTTAACCCATAGACCTAAAGAATTTTGCTAGAACAATATACTACTGAGGGTTTGTCTCCCCATTATGGAACAGGTATTTAGCAGCCCCATCTTCTGAACGTATAATAGCATATTACCTTGAGAATACCAAGAATGATACATGGAAATATCTAGAAATGAATTAGCATGCATAGCATTAAGAGCGAGAAATCATTTCCAGTGAACAAGAAAAATATTCATATATGCATAAAGGTAACAGGATTCTGGTGGCCAATGCTGGATAGCAGGTAGAAAATCCCTAGTGAACTTATCTTCCATCCCCAGAGGAGTTTCATTTACACAGCTACACTGTGACTAAGAAACTAATCCTCCTATACTAAAGAAAAGGGAAGGTAGAAGTCACTATTACTGCTCACGTTGGGCATAGTGAGGCACTGAACCTGGGGAATGGGAAGTGAATGCAAGAGAGGCATTAGAGCAGGTGGTGCCCTGAGAAGAAGCCCCTACAAGGAGAACTTTGGGATGCTAAGCTAGAGGACCATCATGGAAGAAGATGCAAAGAAATCCAAAGCATAGGATTCCTTGATCATGAGGTTTGTTTAGGAGGATCCTGTGTTTCTGAGCTCACCCAGTGGGGCAGACCAATGCTGATGCTTCCCTCACCATCCTTGTCATCCTTTCCTGGGAGGGGTGTTCCCTAATCTTTGTATCTTAAGATTTTGCTTTCTGTTTTGCATTGTTTTAAGGCTACTTTTCCAATATAAATGTGGTTAACCACTGAACTGATCCAGAAAATGGAGCCAAGACAAAAGGCAACAGGGAAGAATACCTGGAAGGAGAAAAGGAGAGATGGATGGTACAATGGTGATATGTAGTCAAGTTTTCAGCCTCCCCAGTATCCAGCTCCAGAAGAACAGATAATTATTGACATATTTTCTCATAACTTCCCAGAGCAAGAAGAATGAAGATCCATCTAGTCAAGAATGAGCTGGCAGTTTTTGGTGGTGGTGGTGGTGGTGTTTTTCTGAGGGGATAGTACATTGGGAAAGGGAGAAAAGTAGTGAACAATTTGCAACTGATATGAGGAGTAATGGTCTGACCATTTTCGTTTCAATTTTATTCAGAGCCTGATTTGAAAGGAAACTATTCCTCCAGAGGGATGGAGTTGAGAGAATCACTAGATAGAAACTCATGCTCAAAGGAGAGGAAAGAAATAATTAGTCAGGAAGGAGTAATGCTTCACACACAAAGATAGAGACCGGTAACAAGGCATGACATGGCTCTAATCAACTGAGCCTAGGCACAACACTACTATACTGTTACATCTATAAAATAGGCAGTATGTGGTATATGTTATGTAAATTTTAAAACTACAATGCAAAATAGCTTTCACCTTACTCAGAAGGAAGAGCATGGACTTTGGACTTGAATTATCACATATTTTTCTATCCTTTCCTTATTTTGTAAAAGTAACTATTCATCAGTCAATTAGTAATCTTTTATTAAGCAACTGCTATATACCAGGCACTGCGCTAAACTCTGGGGATACAAAAGAGGGCAAAAAACTGACCTTGCCTTCCAGGAGTTTACAATGTAATGGGAGAGACACTACACATAAATTATATATAAAGCAAGCGATATGCAGGATAAATAATTAATAATTATGATAGGGGAGAAAATAGAGTTAAGGGGATTGAGAAAAACTTACCACAGAAGATGAGATTTTAGTTTGGAACTGAAGGAAGTCAGAACGTGGAGGTGGAGAGGGAGAGCATTCTAGGCATGAGGTAGAGACAGAGAGAATGCCCAGAGCCAAGAGATGGAGGAGCTAGGAGGGTCACTGGATCAAAGAATGGGAGATATGGTGGAGGGGGGGAGGTAAGCTGTAAGAAGGCTGGAAAAGTGGGGCTTTATGTTATATGGAGCTTTGAACCCCAAACAGAGGATTTTGTATTTGATTCTGAAGGCGATATGGAGTCACAGGAGTTTTTGGAGGGTGAGTAGGGGTGTGACATGATCAGTACTGTGTTTTAGGAAAATCATTTTGGCAGCTGAATGGAGAGTGGGTAGGAGTAGGGAGAAATCTGAGGCAGGCAAATCCAAAATAGCCTATTGCAATAATCTAGGTGTGAAGGGATAAGGGTCTGCACTAGAGTGATAGCAGTGTCAGAGGATAGAAAGAGGTGTGTTTGAGTTATGTCAATAGGCTTTAGTAACAGCCTAGATATGGGAGGGGCGGGGTTAGAGATAGTGAGGAGTCTGAGGGACTAGGAGGATGGTGTTGTCCTTAACAGTAATAGAGAAGGTGAGGAGTAGGTAGGGAGGGTATAGGTAGAAAATAATGAGTTCTGTTTGAGACATGTTGAGTTTAACGTATCTACTGGACATTCAGTTTGAGATGTTTGAAAATAAGTTGGAGATGTGAGATTGGAGGTCAAAAAAGAGTAACAGCACAATAGGTAGATTTGAGAATCATCAGATTAGAGATGATATTTCAATCCATGGAAGATGATGAGGTCACCAAGTGAAACAGTAGAGATGGAGAAGAGAGGAGGGCTTAGGATAGAACTGTGGGATACCCACAGTTAGAGGACATGACCTGAAGAGACCACAAGAAAGTAATAAGTATTGTGAAAGGCTGCAAAAAACATCAAGAAGGATGAGGACTGGGGAAAGTTCACTGGATTTAGCCACTATCAGATAATTAGTAACTATGGTGGAATGATGACATTGGAAGCCTAATGCAGAGAGTTAAGGAATGAGAGGAAAGGAAGTCAATGTAGCAATGTAGCAATTGTAGGCATCTTTTTCAAGGAGTTTAGACACAAACAGGAGAAGAGGTATAGGACAATAGTTAATAGGGATGGAAGTGTCACATGAGGTTGTTGGGTTTTTTGGTTTGGAGTTATTCGTTGTTTTTTTTTTTCAGGATGGGGAAGACATAGTCATGTTTGTAGGCAACAGGGAAGGAGTCAATAGACAGGAAGAGAGTTTATAGAGTGGGATTATCAAGGAGGCAATCTGTTGCAGGAGACAAGGTGGGATTGGATCACTTGTGAAATCATGGACAGAGTCTTGAATCTGGAATTAGAAAGCTCTTAGTTTGAATTCTGCCTTAGACACTTGCTGGCTGCGTGACCCTGGGCAAGTCATTTAACATTTCTCAGCTTCAGTTTTCTCATCTGAAAAGAAATGACAAGGCTGAAGTCCATGGCCCCTTAGGCTTCTCCTTTGTAGTTTTGCCTCTACTCTGATGATAATTTTGCTTTCCAAAGTGGGTTTTTCTCATTGTAATTCTCCTCCAGCAAGAGGTTTTGTTATTTATTTAAGGGAAGTTCCTACAAAGGAAGAAGATAAGAGAAAGAGGAAGAAACCTAACATAGTATATTTGATGCCAAGGAATGGATTTAAAAACCAAATCTCTTCCCTTGCCCCCTCTCCCATATCACTATTCTTTCAAAGAAGTCGATTCAGCAGGTTTTATTTGTGTAAAGCATGCTAGAGGAGCATCCTACTGAGAAAACTTAGCATGGTTCCTACCAGAAAAGGCAGCTGTAAGCTCACCTGGGGCTACTTCTCACCCAGTGGCACAAGCTACCCGGAGACTACAAGGGCCCCTTTTGCTCCCTCTTTCTTTGAGCCAGCATGCGGGCCAGGCACATGTTGAGCTTAGCAGCAAGCCATAGGAACATGATTTGGAGACCCCAAACCAAGTGACCAGCTGAACCCGCCCAAACCCCCCACCATCAATTTGGATCTGCACATTTTCTTGGAGAAACAACTACAGAATGGAATGCCCCAAAGAAGTATGTCTGAGGAAGCCAGTGACTCTGAAATTTTATCCTCCGGCTCAGATGATGCTAACTCAGTGGAAAATAATTTTTACACTCTTAAATTCTGATTTCAAGTACTGGAAATAATTGTGTGATTTGCAATTGTTGCCATTACATTCAATTGATTCACCTGTTTATTGGTAGCTTAATTGTGTAATCTTGGGTTATATAATGATGCTTAGCAATGGGGCAACTGAGCCTTCATGGAAAATAATTTCCTTCATTTCCAAGGTTCACTTCTCAGAGAAAACAGTTTCTGGGAGGGACAGATATTCTGGGGTTGGGTTTTTTGTTTGTTTGTTTTTGACATTAACATTAGTATTGAGTAGTTTTTTTTTATTTCTACCTGTATCTCAAGTCAACAGATTTCCCTATGCAATACAGATGGTGATGACAGCCTTCGAGGTCCATCCCCAAATCTGGAAGCCCCTTTGATTTATCTAACAAGCTCAGTTGAAGCTTAAAATGTTTTCAAATATAATTTGAATTTAACTCCTTAACAACATCCTTTTATTATGTCCTATAGTTATGGCTGAACAGCGAGGCAGTCCTTTGCAATACTTCTGACCTAAAAGCATACTGATGAGCTGAAAAAAAGAAAAAAAAACCCAATCACTTCATGCTTCTTTTTAGGAGTTGAGTTTATGATTATGTTTATTTAGGACCAAATATGCTGAATGTTTTTTTTCCTTCAACAGTCACTATTTTGTAGGAAACTTATGGATTTCATGGCTTTTTAAATACTGAGAATCACCTGCCCTTACAAGTGGCCATCTTTGTTCAAGTTCTAATTGGTTTTGCAAACAGATGTTGTTTTGCTCTAGACATTCTTGTCTTTCCCTTTCTGCCATTTACCATATCCCTTCTGTCCCATATTCCTGGAGCAGTTTTTGCTTACCTACTAGGTCAACACCACCTTCTTTTTAAAAAACTTCTGCAAACCTTTGAATAATAACTCCTAAAGAAAGATATTTCCCTATCTGGTGTTCCAAACACATTGAATTACATTTCAAGACAACAAATATTTATTAAGTGACTACTATGTGCTAGACACTATGATATAATAGTGATGTTGTAGTTGCTATTGTGTTTGTCCATTCTCAAAGAGGATCATGACATCAAGATGATGGCATGACTTGCAGTTGACTTTGATTTGAGTGAGGGAGGGCTGTGCAAGGTCCCCAACCTCACTTTCTTCTCCTGAGCCATCTGGGTTCAGTGGCCTGATATTCATCAGGATGACTGGAGATGGCCCAGGATACAACGTGAGACCCTGGTTCTTTCAGGCTAAGGTCTTATCACAATCTCACTTTGAGTGAGATACACCCATTCAATGAATAGGCTTCTTTAAGTTACTCAGGGATGACCTTTTAATAATAATACTAATAAAATCAAGCTGGGAGGGGAAGACAGGGTTCCTGGGTAAAAGAGAAACAATTACTATTTGGTTATTACAAGTAATGGTGATATATATGGTGATATATATATATATATATGTATGTATATATATATATAAAAGGTGAAATATATATATATATGTATGTATGTATGTATGTATATATATAAAATGAAAGGCCAAAGATAGTGGCTGCCCTGAAGCAGTTCCAGCCTAATGGAGGAGGCCATGAATGAGCAACCACATGAATACAAGATACATACAGGATACAACAAAGAGATCACAGTTACTGGGTTGTGGAATACATGGAGGACAGCAAGGTATACCAAGAATGGAAAGGTAGGAAAGGGCCAGGTTCCTGGAGGTCGTAGCGAGAGCTGATGCAGTTCAATGAATTAAGGAATGGTTTAGTTAGACTTGTCCTTTACGAAGATGACTTTGATAATGGAACATGGCCTGGAAGGAGAAAACACCTAAGGCAGGGAGACTAACCAGAAGACTACTGCAATATTCCAAGGATGAAGGGCAACAAGGTGTAGTGGTTAGAGCTCTGGTCCTAGACTCATCTTCCTGAGTTCAAATCTGGCCTCAGATACTTACTAGCTGTGTGACTTAACCCTGTTTACCTCAGTTTCCTCCTTTGTAAAATGAGCTGGGGAAAGAAATGGCAAATGTCTCTGTCAAAGAATCCCCAAATAGGGCTATGAAGAGTCAGACATGAACGAAAAATAACTCCACAAAACAAGATGATGAGAGACTGCATCTGGGTGGTTGCAGTGTCAAAGGGGAATAGGGGACATATTTCTTATATCCATTATATCCATTTTTGGTGCTGCTGTTTGTTCAGATGCTAAGCTTTCAGGATGCGTATCTTCATTTTATGTGTATATCAAATATTCCCTTTTGGTGGCCTGTTGAAGTCTGTTAGCTCCTTCTCAGAATAATGGTGTGAAATGCATAAAATAAAATGCGTAGGAGTACAAAGGAAATCAATTAAATTGAAGTACAGTTATCAAAAAATTTTATAAAAATTTCACGGTTTCCCAGTGAAGAAATCCTCCTGCAATGTGGACTGTGTCCTTCCCTCCGTCTTATTCAAAACCTACAATATTATCATTTTAGTATCACCACCATCATTATTTGCTTTTTAAAAAAATTACAGTCACTGCTCATAATTGTAGCTAGCAAATAATAAAGGCACTCAGACTTGGTAAAGGTCCCCCTACTAACTGAAGTTTCAGAAATGAGTTATCTTAAATTCACACGTAAAGAAAGAAGCAGTTCTAAACTGGAAGAAAACATCAGTCTAGCATCCATTATTCTTTGTCAATGACAGCTATAGGTTTCTGGCATAGAATAGAACTTTGATCCTAAAATTACCTACCCTTCCATATCCATTTCTGTCATTGGCCATCCATTAATTCAGTTTATATTTATGGAACATAGATTGTGTTCAAGTTCCCACTTCTTAAAACAACACAAATTCTTAAATCTCTAAAAAATATATTTCTCTAGTCTTGATCTTATGCAATATGGCCAAAGCCTTGGAGAAGAAATGTTGGTGGTGCAGTGGAAAGAATGTTAGACATGGAGTCAGAAAGACTTGTATTCAAATTCTGGCTTAGACTCTTACCATGTCCCTGGAAAAGGCATTTAATTTCCCTCAAGCCTTGGTTTTCTTATCTGTAAAATGGGATGTAATGATCTCACCTCTCAGAAAAGATATGTAAACCATTTTGCAAATTTCAATGAACCGTATAAGGGCTACTTATTACAACCACCACCATTACGGTTATTTCTCTATGGTTTTCAGTTGTTTTCAGTCATGTACCACTCTTTGCGGTACCCCATTTGGGGTCTTCTTGGCAAAGGGAGTGGAGAAGTTTGCCATTTCCTTCTCCAGCTCAGTTTTGAAGATGAAGAAACTGAGTCAAAGAAGGTTAAGTGACTTGTCCAGGGTCACACAGCTGGTCAGTATATGAGGCCAGATTAGAACTCAGAAAGATGAGTTTTCCCGACTGCAGGCCCAATGCTCTATCTGCTGTACCACCTAGCTGCCCCATATCCCTCTATGGTAGGGAAGAGCAAAAAGATGAAAAAGGGCATTGGAGACATTGTGATATCAGTAAAACTTGCCTTCATTTCTCCACCTTTTTCCATCCTCTTCAGTATTCTCACTCTTTCCTTCCAACGACACCCTGGATAGCTCCATCTGTACACATTTTAGTCATATTTTCTAAATCTGTCACCACTATTCATATGAATTGGAGGTGGCACATGTAGCATGGTTCACACCAGCCTTGGCTTGTCAGAGGTGTGGGTTCTCAGACTGATAGTGGTTTGCTGAGCTAATCTGATGTTATTAAAATTAAAGAGACACACTGTTAGAATGGATTTATCTAGGATGATCTTTTTTTATTATTTGGTAAGATACATTTGCATAGGTTAACTCATTGATATATTTCTTATTAAAAAAAGAAAAACCTCACCCAGGGAGCAGTTGACCAACTTCAGGTTAATCTGCCACAGAGTTTGGTTAATCTAACTGTGCATATCTACAGAGTGCCAACCATGAGTTATGATTTCTTCTCTACGTGAATCAGATACATTTCTCATTTTCTATTAATTGAACTCACTGATGGATCATGGAATGGTCTAGGTTTGGTAGAGTCCCAGATGATGTTTATCTACATTAACAAATGATAGTTCAGAGATGAGTCATTATAGCCAAGTTCAGTGCAGAGGAAAGGAATCTCATGGGCATTCTTTGTGCTTCATTCTAGATAATTCGGGCCTTCAGTTTCATGGCTTAACATGATAGCTGCCATAGTTTTCAACCATTACAGATGCCCTTATTGTAGGAAATTATAGCTTGAAAAATAAAGCTCCTAATTCAAGTCTTACCCTCTTTTTTCTTGATCAATAAGCATTTATTAGGTGTTAGTTCTTTACCAAGCATTGTGCTAAATACTAGAGATAACAAACACAAAGAATGAAATAGTTCTTGCTCTCAAGGAGCCTCCATTCTATCAGAAGAGACAGTGTCTATAGATGTTCTACAAGGTACAGGTGAGGAAAGATTATGGAGAAGGACAAGTGTTAGGACTGGAGAGATCAACTTGGCTGGAGCAGGGAGTGTGGAAAGGGGGACAATTAAAATACATAATGAGTTACAATGTGTTCAGAAAGACAGGCTTGGACCACATCATGAAGGGCTTTGTAAGACAAACCAAGGGCCATTGGTAAGAAGAAAGTCTCTCATATACAGCAAAGCAAATATTTAGAGCATCACTTTTTGTGATAACAAAGAATCAGAACCCAAGTAAATGTCCATCAGTTGAGGACTGGCTAAACAAGCTGTGGTCTAAGAATGTTACAAAGTATTACTATGCTATAAGAAATATTGTGTGTGAACAGTATAGAGAAGTATGGAAGATCTATATGAACTGATGCAGAGAAAAGTAAGAAGCACCAAAAAGACAACATACACAATGACTACTACAATAGAAATGGAGTTTATTTAGTATTTAGCATGGTGAAGCAGCCAGGTCTCCCATTAAGGAAAATCTCTTGGACAAATGTGTGGTCATGAATTGGAATGATAAGAAACCTAAGGTAAGGAGACCAAACAGGAATCTATGAGGGCTATTGTAGTAATGTTAGCTATGTGGGTAGAGGAACTTCAAGGAAATCTTTGAGTTATACTTAATATTCTAAGCCAAAAAGTTAAACATCTAAAATAGTTCACATGATGTGATTGTCAAATTTTCAGATGACACTACTTTGGGAAAGGTACCTCATGTAATGAATAGAAGAAGTAGGATACAAAATAAAAAAAGAAAGACAGGGAAAGAGGTACTTTCTTGATTCCAATGGTCCAGCCATACTTTGAAATCCTCATAAGGAGAATGACTGACATTGGCCTCATTTCATATAAACCAGAAGATCCTTTGGTAAATGGACCAAGGACCATCTCTTTTGGTTCCAGATTCACTTATGTCATTGACATTTTAAATCTCAGACATTGAACCTTGAAGACCTTAGACCTCCTAGTAAATTTCCAAGAAAAGAAAGTGAGATTTTTAGTGGTAAATCATATTTCATTCATGTTACCCTCCTCACTTTCCCCCACCCTTCTTCAGTGTTGGATTCATTTATGTATTGATGGAAAGGCCAATGCTTGAAATGATCTGAGTGACTCAAACATGAGGTTTGCTCTTCAGAGAGTGTTGGCCTTTTCAATATTCTGACATGTGATTGGTTAGCTATTCCTGTAATGTCTGTTCTTGGCTCACCAACTTTTCAGAAGGAAAAAAGAAGACAGAGTAGCCACCTAATCAGACAGGAGGCTACTGAGGGTTAATCCTACATAGTGTGCTACAGCTGGGAGAATATAATTGGTGTAATAATCATGTTGATTATTTTTTTTTAATTTTCACAGAATAGTATGGAAAGGAAAGAAAAAAAGAACTTAACCCCTTCCTGTCCCAGTTTCATGCTTTCCATCTCGTGTCCCTCTCCATGTTTGCTGGAGATGACTGAAGTGTAATTTCACTAAGAATTTTGGATGTGAGAAGACTCAGTTCAAGTTGATGAGATGGGAACACAAACCACTTCCTCGATATTTAGTCTCAACTCGAAGAATCAGCTCCAGAGAAAATCATTGCTGCTCTTGAGAAATAATACATCTGGTGACCATTTACCTAGTTTTTCCATTTATTTGCATGCCAGAGGGCCAGGGGAGGAAAACGCTATCCTTCAGCTCCATTTTCTTTTTAAACTTTTTTCCAAGAGAAGCAGTCCAATCTCTTCTTTGGAGGGAAGACATGTGAGAATGGTAACACCTGAACGTCTTTATCTACCACACAAACCTTTCTACTTCTCACTCCTGGCACCATCTATCCACTGATACTAATCTACAGAGCTTTCAGGCATGGCAAAGGTGGGACAGTTCAGAATCATTGCATTGCCTGCCCTGAACCCACACACAGAAGCAAGAGGAGAAAATACACAGACATGTCTCGGTTCTCTCCAATCATCTGTTTAAAAAACACCAGCGTGCTAACAAATAAAAAAGGCAAAGTATACTTTCCCCTTATCTGCTCAAATATACCATCTATGATGGAGATGTATTAGAATGTAACTGCAGTATTATTAACCTCTACAAACAAATGGCAATACTCAAATCCAGTGTGAGCCAGGTAGTGTGGAGGGTGGGTGTCTAAGCAAGAAAATATGGGAACAAAACAGCATTAAAAATGGAAGGATGGACAAAGTAGGAAACAGCAGAGAATGAAATCTGTCAATGGGTAACTGTTATGAGGCCAAAGTCATTTGTAATTGGCAATTCTCCATTAGATACCGATAGTATATGTTGTTAAACACTTCTCTCTGCCTGCAGGTGTGATGTGATCAGGTGTACAAATGTGTGAAGAGAAAGATGCATGGGGAGGAAAGGTGGTGTATATTTTTGCATTTGTCTGTGTGAACATGAGTTGTAGATGTGTCTGAATGCAAATGGGTGCCAGAATTCTATTCCGATAGACATCAAGAGGCATTCATTTTATTCTCTTACATCCCACTCCCCCCCCAAAAGGCACCATTCCCCCTTCCCTGGAACATTTCCAAACTCTGTTGCTTCTTCTTTTTTTCCTTCTTTTTTTTAAATAAGGCCTCTGGCCTTACACCACTGTTTATCACCTAAGGCAAACTCCCTCTCTCACTCCTTTTCCCTCTCTGTTCCTTTAAATCTCTGTACCACAAAGCAGCATGCAAGCAACACCGCAGGTCAAGATATCAAAAGCAGGAACTTTTATAGGTTTCCTTGATAACATGGACAATAAAAGAGGAAGGGTGCACAAGCAGCCTCACTGACCTTATTTGATGCTGTGCTTAAAAGGGAGGACGATTCCGACGCGGTCTGCATGTGTGGGTCCAGGCCATTGGCGGGGGGAAGAGGAAAGCTCCGTATCAACACGTAGTCTGGGTTTCCTACGCCTCTTACACCAAAGCTTTCCAAATGTTTTCAGCAAATATTACCCAAATAAACAGAAGGCTACTGAATATATTAAACTCACTGCAGCAAGAAATTGCTTCTTGACACCAAATATATAGAGAAAAACTCTACATATGTATATAACATACATATGCACACATGAATATATACACACATGTATATATCATATATATTATATTTATGCATATATGTGTGTCTGCACATTTCAGAAATCCATATGCTGTAGTGCAGACATATGTATATAGATACATACACATATACGTATACACATACATACATATGAATGTGTATATATATCAATACATTAAGGCAGGAATTATGTTCAAGATTTATCAGAACATTCTTCACTTAGGCATTGTTGCCTGCCTACCTGTATCATGGATGTTTTGCAGGCTGAAAATTGTGATTATATTTTAAAGAGCTCATTACTACCCTTTCAGATGAAACCATGTTCCATGTTAAAACCATGCCCTTTTCCTTGGATGCTAACATCCATGTGACATGGTTTCAGAATTCAGAAGGCTTCATTGGTTCTTAGGAGAAACAGTTTTCCCTGACCTTCCCAAACATTGGGATTAAGTTCAATTATCAGATGAGTGTGTAAGAAATTATATGATCTTTATTGGGTTTTTTATGAATACTAAAAATTGTACAATCTAATTTTGGTCAACACTGGTGTTTTGGGGACAAGAATGTTTGGTTCTACAATTTCCCTTGTGATGAAACTCAAAGTCTCATTCAAATTACAAGTAAAGCCTTGTATGTCGCAGGTGTTTAATAAATAAATTTGTTGAATTTAATTTGTTTCAGGATCTTGATTTTATTATATCATTCTCAGAATACTACTGCTTTCCTTTCACTATTTCATTTCCAGGGGGAAGGTCTCTCTACTCCCTCTTCCCCCTCCCAATCTCACTCCCTGGAAGAAAGGACAAGTACCTTTTAGAAGAGATAGGAGATGATTTTCTCCACCTTGGATGAAATGTCATTATTTGATTCCTGAGGTCATGAACTCAATTTTTTTTTCTTTCTTTTCAAAGTAGAGCATTTATTTTGTTAAGGGTGTTTCTTTTCAAAATTTTGTTAAAATTTCCTGGATAATTTTATCCCTGCCTTTATCTCTGCCTCAATGGAGTCTATGTCAAAATAATTCTGTGCCAATAATTATTAACTTTCACTTCAGACACTTCTTAGAGTAGAGTTGGAGGATATGTGTACAATATGTGTGTGTGAAGGGGGAATGGGGGAATTGGTGTGTGTGTGTGTGTGTGTGTGTGTGTGAGAGAGAGAGAGAGAGAGAGAGAGAGAGAGAGAGAGAGAGAGAGAGAGAGAGAGAATGTTTTTTCCCATGTATAATGTATAGTCCATTTCTGGTACCCATAACACATGATAAATTCATAAATGTAATGCCTCTCCTCCCCAAATGCAGACTCTCTAAACCATATGAAAAATCCACTGCAAATCCCAGCCAATGTAAGCAAGTGGCCTTGTGACAGAAATGGACGTGCACTCAGTGCCTTGGGCCTCTGTAAAGGAATAAGTGTTTTCCAGAGTACAATCCTGCCTCAGAGTGGACAGTGACAATTACTTTGAAGGTTACCCTTTCTTCCTGGCACCACCAGTTCGAGGAATGGCATGTCACAAAGCTTCTCCCAGAAATGACAGCACTGCCCCCTACCCACTGGGCAGGAGCTCTAAGGTATCACCAGGGCAGTCAGGATGCACCTCTCATTACCAGCCTGTTTGCACCATGAAACACATTCATATCTGCATGAATATTTATATCACACCCGGCAAACATGTGTGTAAGAGTTGCTGTGGCTTCTGTTCCTCCTCCACCATGTATAGACTGTACACACGGGCAAACACATATAAACAGAAAACTAATTCTTCCATTTATTTGGCAGACCGCATAAAGGCTAAACAATGAAAAACACACTCACACGCCCTCTGACACCCTGCCCAAGCTGGAGAGCTCTCAGTGCTGAGCTTGAGGACTGGCTGGCTCCCTCTCTCTCTCTCTCTTCCCTCTTAAGAAGATACTTGGAAGTGAAGGGATTGCTCCCAATCCGGCCGTGTGATCCACATACATGAGTTGCAATATGCCTGCTCCGATTTCTCTGCTTCCCCTTCCCTCCCCTCCCTCTCAGTGTCTCTTGTTCTCATGTTCAGTGCATATCTTAGCTTCATGCAGTGACATCAGAGCTCCCTCCATGAGATCAAGTACTGGACGATGAATTCTGAATACATCTTCCCTGATCACTTTCAAATGATGGGATTTTAGTAAGCTAATATTTATTGCTCATCACTATAAAGCAAGGTGTAGGCTGAGTACGTGTGTGTGCACGTGTTTTCTACAAAGATGATTCAGAGTTGGTTGGACTGATACACTCGGGCAGTAATGTGTTGATGACAGCTTGGCCTGAGCATTTGTAAACTGGGGGTGGGTGGGGATGTGGGGCTTTATTAAGTGTGCTCATTTTTATACAGCCAAGCTGAACGAATAGGCACCTGCCCATTGTAACCACTTGAATTGGGAGAGTTTATATGTCAAGACTGAATGAGATGGTTCTCGACAGAGCAGAGGTGTCGGAGAGCAATATGACATCTCATTTCTCAGTGTCATAGACCAGTCTAGAAGATATGTGTATAAAACACATGCAAGGATTATTATTTTTTTTTCATTTAGAGATTTAAGATTGGCTCCTACCCCCTGCAATTATTCATACTACGGGAAGTGCCTGCTTTTAGAGACGAGTATACAGCACGATTTGCAACCCTAAAAATAAAATAAAATTCAGTATTGTCAGGCTTTGTGATTCTTTTTAGGGGAGGGATGAGGAGACAGTTTGGAATGCACCTATGATCCTTACTTAACCTCCTCCCTCTATTAGAAATACAGCTGCTAGAAGGCAGAAATCGGACCATCAAATGTGCTTTATAGGGTTCAGTTTTATAGTTTCAGGTGCCCAGGGACCATCAAAAGGGAGAGGGGTTCCAAACGCCATGCTGAATTACTATGTTAGGAGGGGAGACAGCCTGGTGAGTGTGAGCAGGTATGTTTTTCAACATGACTCTCATGGAGCACACACACACATGATTAACATTCCCCTGCCGAGGTTTATGACTTCATTAGAATATTTCTCATCATAATTGAATAGGTAAAAATACCTGGCCATTAAATACAAGCCTATCCCTCAGGATGACCAGATTATCACTTGAATTTAAAATCTTTCTGAATTTTTAATAGTGCATAACAAATATGATTATTTATGCACTTTCTTCCAGTACTCTCCTTGCCTGGCCTACAATTACTCAGGGCCCTTCTGTTTCAATGGAAAGGAGTAAATTGGGTTGTTGCGACTCTCTGTACATTTTCCCTCTTGTCCTCTAAAATATTTAGCCTGCAGGTTCCTATTTCCCTGTGAGCTGGATTAGGGAAGCCTGTCTGGTATGCCTTCCTGATACTGGCAAGGTCTTGGCTTCCCTATTTGGTAAGCTGAGGTAATTAGCACCATGGAGGAGTTAGAAGGAACAGTACCAGAAAGGAAGACAGTAAGGAAACCATAAGGCTGGCTGATGGGAAAGTCAAGTGGAGGCCTGCCTGTCTCAAACCTCTTCAATAGATCTGTAGTCTGGACTTGAACCCTGCCCTCTCACCTCGGGGTCCGATATTTCTTTTTTTTTTTTTCTTCCCAACTCCCCTGCCCCCACTCTCTCTTCTCCTTGCTTTTCTATCAAGCAGTGATGTACTCAGGCTGACTGTGAATAAATGTGAGTGACCCCCATCCACCCACCCCCACTTCCCGGAGCCTTCTGCGGGAGAGAGAGGAAGAGGGAGAGAGAGAGAGAGAGAGAGAGAGAGAGAGAGAGAGAGAGAGAGAGAGAGAGAAGGAGAGAGAGAGAAAGAGACAGGAGAGAGAGAGAGAGAGAGAAGGAGAGAGAGAGAGAGAGAGAAGGAGAGAGAGAGAGGGAGAGGAGAGAAAGAGAAAGAGAGAGGAGAGAGAGAGAGAGAGAGAGAGAGAGAGAGAGAGAGAGAGAGAGAGAGAAAGAGAAAGAGAGAGGGTCCCCGACTTCCTCACAGGTAATTAAAGGGACTGTTTTCAAGGTTGCATGGCCCTAATGAAGCATCGATCGCCCGGCAGTGAGGTAGAAAGAAGCTGACATTCATTCAAAGGTACCTTTACATGATGTAAAACACTGGACCGGGAATTATTCTGGCTCTGCTGTCATTGCCTATGACCTGGTTTAGAAAAAAAAAATGGGAGTTTGTTTAAAATTTATTTTATTTTATTATTGCCACAAATGTGAGTGTGGGGCTTTGTTTTGAAAAAAAAAAATCTGATGTATCAGGGCACATTCTATTTGATTGTGGTGAGGGGTGGGAACCCTTCCCCCCCTTTAGGGTAAATTTTCTTCATTAGTCACGTTTAAAAGCCCACCAATCAGCCCTGACGATTCGGAATTCATGAGGTCAGTTATGGAGATGCAGGGAATTACTGGGGATTGGTAGGGACGTTTTCGGTGGTCCGTTTGCAAACCAAGCCCTGAGTGATTCCAGGGGTTTGGTCTGTGTCTATTTTGTGTTGGTGCTTGTTATTTTAAGACAAAAACAAAACTCTTGGGTGGGAGTGGGGGGGGGTTATTTGTTTGGGGGGCAAGGAAATTGTAAGAACAAGATGGAAATGTATGGTTGGGGGTGGAGGTGATGGAGTAAAGGACTAACTCTGCTTGCTGAAATGAGGATTTTGGAAGCATAGACAGAGATATCATTTTCATATTCCAAAAGTGAAATCCAGCCAAAATCTCACCGAAAGGCTAGAAATAGAATGTGTTCCAGGCATCCCCTCTCTGGCTGAAGCAGAAAGGGAGGCTGGAGTCCTGGCTGTCTCTTGGCTCTTACCCTGTCTTTCTTGCTTGATCTGTAGCTTCTGTCTTCAACTCTATATGTTTGCATCTAGAAGATAGGTGAATCATAAAAATAATAAAAAAGAAAAGGATAAGGAAATGCCAGTTGTGCCAAGTAAATTGGGGTGAATGATGGGGGAGGATAGCCAGTATTGATTCCCGAAACAACTGGAGTTCTGTTTGCTAAGTCCTTGCACACAGTCCAGCACTCCTTGGTGTTACAAGAGGCCCCACTTTCAACAATAGTATGTCCCCTCCAGAGTAAGAAACACAAAGGGAATTTGCTCGGATTCAATCCACAGAGTGAGGCCCCTCTGGGGCTAAACAGAGTCACTTTTTCCCCTGACTAAAATAAGGGAGAGAAAAAGAATTCTCTTGCGCGCACACACACACACACACACACACACACACACACACACACAGAATCAGTGTGTTATAAACAGAAGAAATGAATACTTGACAGATTTCAGAATTTATTGTTGCTTCCTGAATTTTCTTTTAATTTTGACTTGGTTTGGGAGGGTGGGGACGTTGGGAGGTGGTGGGGCATATTATTTAACTTGATAAGCATTACAACGGTGTCTATCTATCTCCCTCCTCCTGCCTCTCCCTTTTTCTCTGCTATTTTTTCATTTGTGTTTACATTTCTAAGACATCCCTTTAGCTGAAGGAGGATACTTCCCACATCCTTGCCATTAATGCAAAAAGATCATTTCTTAGATGTACAGACTCTGAACCTGAATTTTAAAAGGAAATTGGAATGCAGTTGGCTAGGTTCACTACATTCATATGTATTTGCTTTGTATTTTTCTTGCCTTTGTTTTTAAAACAGTTTACTACATTCTATTTATCAATTTGATGCTCCTTCCTTCCTCTCCTTTTTCCTTCCTTCTCATTTTTTCCATCCTTCTCTTTTTTCCTTCCTTCTTTCTTTCCTTCCTTCCTTTTCTCCCTTTCTTTTTCTCTTTCTCTACTGTTTTTCTTTCCCTTCCTTTCTTCATACCTTCCTTCTCTCTATTGTTTTTTCTTCCTTCCTTCTTTCCTTCCTTCTTTTCTTTCCAAAGAATAGGTGAGTAAACAGAGGCAAGGAATTGTAGGAAACACCTGCTGAAATTAAAAAAAAAATAACTTTTCCCTAAAAATGGCTAAACTGCAGCCCGGCAGATCCTATCTGCATTCATTTGGCTGAACAACAAGATATTGCTGGGGACAAACTGAATAAAGCAGTTCCGAGTTCCCAGAATTGGCACAGCTCAGCCTAAACAATGGCTGCTTCCTATTCACCTTAACCCTGCTTTTCAAAAGAACATCCCCAGAAACACAAAGCATCAGCGGGAAATGGCAATTTTATGAATCCTAATCAATCAAAGGGCTTATTAACTCAATGTGAAGCCAGATTAAAATCTTTAATTATAAATCGTGCTAAAAGGAAAAACAAAATGTACTTATGGTACATTGAAAATTCCGGATATTAACATAGTTGCTATTATCTCTTGCAATATTAAATTCCCCCTCCTTCCCCCAACAACCTCACCTTTTTCTCTTCCTAAAGAGCAAGAACACAGAACCCAAACCATTTTTTTCTTTCTTCTAGGTTTATTAAAGTGTATTCTTCTTACCTCTCCCTCCTAACCCCCTCCAGCCCCCTGCCTCACTATACACCTAAGAGTTTGCTGGGAAACTGGGATGGTGGTATATTGGGGGGTAAAGGAAACCCCATTATAACAACACAGCAAGAGGCAGGGATCTAGGGTGGGGGTGGAACAGTGAGGATGGTTTGAACAGTTGTTTATTAAGGGGAAGATTTGGATGTACAAGGATTTTTTTTTTTTTTTTTTTTTTTTTGGTGAGGGAGGTGGCAATCAAATGTGAAGCGTTTTCGCTAATGAAAGCGGCATGCATGTCTGTGCAAGTGTGCGTGATTGACAGGACTGGAGATTGCTAGCCACAGGAAGAACCCTCGCTTTAAGCCACGGTGTGAGAAAAGGCCATGGGTGCTTTTTTATCAGGCAGACATTTGGGAAATGACCACAGCAAATTTAATCACAGTTGGGGGGTGAGGGGGAGAGGGAGGTAGAGCAGGGACCGCGATTCACATGTTTTATTTATTTGTTCAGAGTCACGGTCATCCTATTGTGTGCCCCTCATTCTGTCATTTCAGGCCCCTCCGACCCACCCCCTACCCCGTCCCCATTGTTAATGTAAGAGGCAGAGAATATAACCACATTTTATAATAATAACATATACAACATCACAAAGGCAGGAGGCTCATCTGAGAGAAGGGTCTTCTGCTTGTAAGGAAAATGATGAATACACACATACATTTAAAACACATACATATGTAACATATATTTAACATTTATATATGTTGATGTCTACGTAGTTATCTATATCAACATATACAAATATGGATATATAGATATAACCATATGTCTCTCTCTCTATTGATATATACAAATGTGGATAAATAAATATACCTATATACAGCAATATATACAAATGTGAATATATAG
>CM053769.1:125639829-125695445 GCA_028658325.1 Potorous gilbertii
CTATACCTACACAGACACCAATATGTACAAATATGGATATATCTATCCATAGATAGATATATCAATATATGTTCAAATATGAATAGCTAGATATACCTATATCTAGATAGCCATATGGATAGCTAGATATATCTATATCTAGATATCAACATGCACATACAAATATCTAAATATGCCTATATATAGATATCAATACATAAAAATATGGATATACAGATATACTTATATACCTAAAGATTTTGGTATCTATATCAATATATAGATAACGATTCTCATGATGAAATAGGATGGATAGAAAGATTTATTCCCATTGTAAAAATTAGGCAGTCTACTTAGCCCAGGGTATGTGCCCTCATCGCCTCCCCTCATGTATATTAGCCGTTGCAAGATTCTATTTTCATATTTGCAGTGTAAGCCTCATATCACTGAATTGAATTGGGGGGTAGGGGGAGAAGAAAAGGAAAACCCATGCAGTTTTTTATGTACCGTCCAAACTAATGAAAGAAGGTGACCCTGTAACTTAAACGAAATTCTGCTTCTCTTGTTGTAGTTTAAAGTTTGTTCATACCTCTCTCTTTGCAACCCTCCCTCTGACACAATCCTCTCCTTCCAAAATTAGGTCTCTTAAGATCCACTACAAGCCTCCTGACTAACCCCAGGAATTAGATTTCATCCAGAGAAAAAAAAAGGGGGGTAGGAGATAGTGTGTGTATGTAAGGAGGGGAGAGGGAATGAGAAAGAAAATAACTCCTGCCAACAATTTTGGTACTGTATGGAGTCTGATTTTCATAATGCAAGGTCAACTTTGTTCTATTTTATCAGAATGCTGGGTCTAAAATGCCCCATTTAAACCCAAATCATGAAAAGGAATTGCCCTTGATGGACACTAACTCAGATAGCCTTGGTTGGCAATTCCTTGCCATATCCTGACTTTCTACTTTGTTCCATAGGCACTTGAGATCAATTCCACACTATTTCCTTATAGTTACTATTCTTGAAATGGAAAAGAAATGTGGTTGGTTTCTGACCACTTTGGACAGTTGCAATATGGGTAATAGTTAATATAATTTTAAAACAATTGACAAATGTCCCTCTCTGCTTTGTGCAAATACAGATATATGCCATCATTACGTTATTTGTGAACTCCCAGACACACATTTTTTTTTTATATACACAGGCTTATAAATAAGCCTTCCCTCTCTTAGGGTATACAGAGGAATTGAATTTGTCTTTTCCTAATATGAGGGCACTTTTAAATAGAAACCCCACCCTCTCTGATTTTTATACCTTTACAGACTGATCTGTAGTTACCTAAATTTGTCAAAGACAGAGAACAAAAGGTGATTAAAAGTATCAAATCAATTTTCTATGGATAAATTGCTCACAGCCCCCATTTTGACCAAAAGCATTGAAATTCACAGAATTCTTCTAAATCCTTAAATGTCACACAACTGTGGTATTCCTTTGAAGACAATCATTGGACCTAATGAACTGAATACTGGAGGGACAGATCTTGTCCTCTTCGGTTCCTGCAAGAACCTTTCAGTATAGTCAGAAAAGACCTTTTGTGTCCAACTGTGTTTTCATTTCATTTCTGTTAAATTGATTAAGCTTGACTTTTGACACTTTGAGGGTTTAGACTTTTTTCTTAAGTACAATTATGTAATAAATATTTGTGTTTCCAAAGAGGAAGACATTAATCTGTGATTGGTACTGGTACGTGAAGAATAAAGTACACTTCAGGCTTTTGTTATAAATAACCCATACAACTATGTACATTTTATAAACATAATCTTTGGGCAATCGAGACTATAAAACATTTTTCGAAACAACACTTAGAAATGTTATACATACAATGTATTTACTCCACTCTACTAGAAGCTGTAAACAAAATAGAAAAATGATGAATAAGGCAAAAAAAAAAGGAAAGATAGTTTGTATAAATAGTTATGTTAATAAAATGTGTTTGGGGACTGTTATTTAAACAAATTAGGCTTAGATGATAAAAAAAACTCAGAAAGCTATAAGCATCTGTCAGGAATAAAATTATTTGGTTCTTTCTCTTCAATTTCTATTTCTAGTTTGTTTCAGAAAATTAAAAGATAATAGAGGAACTACCTCATTCATCAAAGCTTTAAAAATAGAAGGTAAAATGCAGGCATTTTAGCAAATTGCATACAAAATTTCATTATTTCTCAAATTTTTGAAGAAAGACACTTAGAAACATATTTTTTAAAACTACTCAAAAGGTGAAACCTTGAAATGCTTTTTTCTTTTGAAAGAATTTTTTCCCCCTTTAAATGTTACTTCCAGCGTGTAATCACATTCCTAGATTAAAGGAGTCAGATTTTCAATCTGAAGAAAATATGCTTTCACTTTCCTACCCAAAGAAAAGACTTTAAAAATTATTCAGTAAAAAAATGTTACTTTGGAAATTAATATGAAAATAATATTATGATTATGAGATGGAACATAATTGAAAATGCATTTTTATTCACTAATTTTAGAATTTTTTTTCACTTTCTGTACATATTCCACACACTTCACAATTTTTCTCATTTGGGAAATATTCGATGTTCATTTCTTTTCAAGTATTTTTTTTCCAGAGGGGAATAAATTCTATGGATAGTGAATAGGATTCATAGATGGGAAGGGACCCTTTCCATTCCTCCTCATTTTTTTTTTAGTTTTGTTACAATCACAAATGAATAGGAATGTAAAATTGGTTAAATTGCTTATTTTAGGACCTCCCCATTCCAAAGCCTTTGTTAGCTACTTTAAATAGAAATAATGCCCTAAAGCCTGCCTCTTACTTCCTTTAGAGACTCATGTCTTTCTTTAAATGGGCTGGGTTTTTTTCAAATGTTTCATGAGCTAAAATAATTCATTACATTTAGCTTCCTCCCTCCCTCTTCTTATCCCTAATAACAAAAACAGGTAAAAGATGTCCTTTCTCCTTCCAACACACAGAAGCCTTGTATTCAGATACCAGCAGAAAGCTGTGCAGTAATGTCCAAAGTGCTTCAACTTCAGCCAGCGTATCCTGGATCAATTCAGATCTGCATTTGCTCTACAGACTGAACTTTCTCTCTTTCCATGAGACATAAAAAGGATAAAGGGAGGAAGTTTTCTAGGACTCTGGCAAAATGGGATGATTCTCTTCCCTCCTCCTTCCTTTCCTCAGTGTCAGTCTCCATGTTTAGATAAAACCATTTATCTTTATCATTTCCAAGCTGGTTGGATGGGAGGCGGGGGAGGGAGGTGAAAAAGGGTGGAGGGGGTGAGGGAAGAGGTGATTGTTTCACTTGTTGTCAGAGGCATTGATCAGCCCTTCTGTCTCCTGGTCTCAGAGGTGAGGGCAGGTCCCCCAGGAGCACTTGGGGGCTTGGCCATGTCAGGGCAAAGCCATATTGAGTCATGATCCAAATGACCGCTCATCTAGGGAAACGGGTATTGGCGTCCAAATCATTCTGAGACACCCTCAGTAACACTTAAACAAGTCCACTCTGTTAATGTCAGGTCACGGGGGACACATTTAGCCCTCTCTGCTGACCATTAGACCCTTTGATGGAGTGGACGATAAACTTGACAGGACAGGCTGGACAGTGCTCTTGAATGTGCCTATGTTGACAGCATGCTATGGCCCGGGGTATGACTGCCTATTCGCCTTCAGGAGAATGTGACTTAGCCCTATTGCCAGTCTCTCCAGAGACTTGGTTCTTCTTAGGCCAAACAGGTTTTAACAGCTCAAACTATTTTTTAATGGTACAGCTTCATTAAAGGGAGAAAAACTAGCTACCCCAAATCTCCTAAAATTCTCTCCACAATGAGGTCAAGCCCAAATCATGGATAAAGCAGGCGAGCCCGACTATTTTCTAATTTTTATCTCCAGCTTTGATTGTTCTAAACACCACTGATAGAGTGGAGGTATTTTGAAATCCATTTGTTATACCTTCCGTGGCAAAGAACAAAAAGAATTCCATATTGTTTCTGAGAAGGGTTTCAGACAAATTCATACTGCTTTCATTGCAATGCTGCCCATGAATCTTTTTTTCTGGAAGGGATTTATTTTATTTCATATTAACAAACTTCTAATATGTTTAAAAATAAAACTGGGAAAAGCTAAAGTTAATTGCATTTCCTAGGGACAGGGGCCATTAGCCTAAAGCAAACTTAAGCTTGAGAATGAATCAAAAGCACAAAATAACAAAAAAAAAAAACAACAAAAAAAAAACAAGGAAAAAACCCTGGTCTTTGTTAGCATTCAAAGGGTGAATTAATAATCATTTTTGCTACTATTTAAACAAATTATATTTAAATCTTATACCAGAGATCACTCTTGTTTACTTTTTATGTTTTCTCACCAGCCAAAAGGGCTGGAGGTTTGACAGAGTAGATTTTCTGGTCTTATGATGCCTTATACCAGTTTTAACACCTTGTCTCTGCTTCTCTAGAGAATTAAACTGATATTACATGAGAAGGGAAAATTGAGAGGGACTTTTCATTGGGCCCTGCAATTGAAAACTGAGCCCCAACAGAACCACATTTTGTACAGGCTAAAATGTACGTAATTGTCAGAAAGGTTCCATATAAAGAAGCTAACAGATTTGACCAAATTATATGTTAGGATTCTTTTCAAATGTAAAAATAAAATTAAAAAGATAATCTATTTACTTATCACCAACTACTATACTCATAAGGAAATAGCTATGAAATACTTCTAATGAAGTAATAGAACTAAAAAAAATAAAAAATAAAAATATTCCCTTGCATTTAATTCAGATTATTCAAGCCCAGTTTGGGCTGCATTCCCAGCCTGAAAGGCTTTGTACAGATTAATATTTTCTCTTCACTAAATGCACTTTGGAATCTTTGCAGCTTGCTACAATTTAAAATTATTTCTCTAGAAGTGTTTTTTTTTTCTTCAAGATGACATAATTTCAGTCTCGAAATCTCACTGATTTAAGTAATGTTTCTTTCCAAAAAAATGGGGAAAAGACAGCAACCAGCCTGATTAATGAAATTCGAAAATGAATCTTTCATTGATTCATACCCTGGAAATATATGGACACAGAGTTGATCTCTTGTATGTAACCTTCTTTCTGGAATAGGACTTCCAATAACTACACCATTTCTGGGGTACAGTCAATTCTATATGTCGAGCACATACCAATTACCACCATCAACTTTGGCAAACTTTTTCCTGAATTTTCATGTTGAAAGAATATGTTGTTGAAATAGTATTAGTGCAACGATGAGAAAGAGAAAGACACACAGACAAACAGAGACAGAGAAATAGAAATAAAAACATGGTGGAGGTTGGGGGAGGGAAGGCAAATAGACAGACAGACAGACAGCACTTGTATGTACTGGTGTTCTTTTCAAGGTAATTTAGAATTATTCCTCTTATCCAAAAAGTACCTTCAAACTAGAATCTCCACACAAATGATAAATTGCACCAATCTGGTATTTATCATGGGTGCAATCATGTTGTTAGTGGGACAAAATACTGATATAAAAGTACATTATTACCATGAACTTCTTTCAATGATTTTTCCCCTTTCCCTCTTCCCTTCAATATGCAATATCAAGCAAATGTGAAATTAAAAGAAATACAAATCAATTTCAACATCTAGCAACCATAATCTTAGCATCTGAGAATAAGATATTACAACTGAGTTGACTAACATGCAATTTACCATGAATGCTAGGAAGGAACTAAGTCTTAACAAATATCCCTAGTACAGAGACACGGAGACATCCTCTTCAAAATGAAAGATATATAAGTAAATAGATAAGTAAAAAACAAAAAATTTTAGATTAGGAAAAAAACAGTCTAATATTCAATTTGATGAAAGACTGTAGAGCTTTACACACAAACACACACACACACACACACACACACACACATTGTATGTCCAGCTATTGCTACTAATAATAAACATAACTGACATTTTGGATTATGACTTGAAGGTTTGCAAAACACTTTATATGCACCCTCACAGCCTTGTGATGCTACTGCCATGATCATCCCCATTTAGCAGAAAAGGAATCTGAGGCAGAGAAAGATTAAATGACTTGCTTTAGGCAGAATTTTTAAGTGTCAGCAGCAAATATCTGAACCCAGGTCCAGAATCCAAGTCCAACAATCTATTCACTACTCTGTACACTTCCACACTGGAGCTATTGTCCCACCATCTGGAGAGAGCCAGTTGTTAAATTTTCAGTGTGAGCATTTAAACCTCTGAAATCAACAAATGCTACAAAACAGAGTGTGACTTACTGTGTAGTTGATTGTTAGGACTTAAGAAAGTTAAAGAAAAAATATTAATAATGCATGATCAAACTTAAAAATGTGTCATGCATGCATTTTTCTTTTCCTTTTTTTTTTTTGGAGAGCTGGTTGTTGAACACTTACTTACCAGCATATTCCTGTATTGTACACCACGTTTTCAACTCTGAGCCCTGACTGAGTATAAATTAGGGAAGAAAGTTTTGCTTTGTTTTTTTTTTTAATGAGAATCAAAGGAACAGAAAACCAGATATTACACTGGGTTGATCAGTCTTCCTCTGTGTCAGGGCCTCAAATTTTCTTAATATGAACTGAGCCATCCCTTTATTAACAAGACTCAAGGAAAGAGACCTTCCTAACTCAGCACTAACCCTTGAAGGCAGACAGCAATGCTTCATGATTTTTCCTTGCACCTCCCCTTTCCTCCTAGCTCCATTTATAGCCACAATCTGTGAATTCCGAGGAGATAAGAATCTTGAAGAAATCTCTGGCATACATAGCAATGTTCTGCTAACAATTCTTTTCCACACATAGTACGTGTAGTAGATTCTACATATGACAAGTGTATGATATTCTGTCCAATCTTTTAAAAATGCTATCACTCTTCTCATGACAATTTGAATGCAGATTGCCATGCCTTTTCCCCAAAGCACTTCGGTTTTACAGGCTGATGAAAACATCCCTTTTGGATTAATTACAAATTTCTTTTAAAGTAACTGACTGCACATTTTGAATTAGCTTAGTGAGAGGCTTCTCTGTATTTTCCCAAGTTGGATACATCTAGTCTGATTTTTCCCAGTTATTTTTTTCTCATACTAACCAACAAGGTCATTGTGACACCTGTATTGATTTTTCCCTAAATATCTAACTATACAAATATATCGTTTACAAAACAGTTCTGAAGTTGTCATCAGAGGAAGTATGAGATACACAAGTCAGCATGTGTATTTCATAGTCTACAGAGTAACAACTCATAATAAGGACAGGTGAACCTTGAACTGTGATGTTTTAGAACAATGCAATTAGTGACCCACTCTTTGCTGACGGTCACTCAGCGTCATCAGACAGTCCCCAGCACAGAAGTTAGGAAACAGGTTTGCAATGCCTCTGTCCTGGACATGTGACTAGAAATTTAAGAAGCAGACTTCCATCCTGTTCTTTGAAACCATTCCCAGGTACTTATTTCAGTTTTTCCTTAAAATCTGGCAGAATCCTTACAATTTAAATAGATAGTGTTAATTTCAATTTTCAAACCCTGGTGTGTTAACTTGGAAGTCAATGAAGATCTAACAGAAACCATTGTGCTTTAAATTGTACCAGTTGGACATTTGAATTCATATCTTGACAACTCCAAAACAATCTGAAATTGAGAATGATCTAGAGTCAAAGGATGAAGGGCTGGCCACAGGCTCACCTGTTTGACCTCAGTACTTTCACTTGGCTAGATGGTAGGTCTGAGATCTTCACATAGGTGGAATATATTATTAACCATTCATTTGAAACTGGTTTTTTTTTTGCTTTATCCCTAGTACAGGTATGGGGAGAGGTTCTAATAGCTCAGTTAAAACCAGATTTTATTTTTCCCCTTCACCATGCTTATCATCTGGCCACTGAAATGCTTAATGTGGGTTTTCAAAAAAACTAGGACATATGATCAAAAAAAAGTGATAAATGAGGGCCTTGCGTCGCACACAGTTGTTTATAACAAACTAAACCCGAATCGCTTCACCAGGAGTCACAGTACAAGAGGGAGTGGAGTGGGGGGGAATGCATGCAGGCAACAGGGAGTTAAGTAAATAAATTTTTTCTTTTCTTTGTCGATGTGTTTAGCTCTCTTCCTGCCAAGACTCATTTCACTTTGCTATCTTGTGAGAGACACATATGGTGCAGTGAAATTGCCATCCAAGAAAGCATGTCCCAGCCTGTTGAGACATCATCAAATAAGATTAAAGCAAAGTAAAAATAAAAAAGATAGAACATTTTTTTTCCTTTCTCTTGTACAGAGAACATCTGATGAAAGTCACTGAGGTACTTGAATTGCTTCTAAAGGTTTTGCAACCATTTCTTTACTTTGGATGGTTAAGAAAAAGGCGAAAAATAACAAGGCAATATCTTCTACTTCAAGTTAGTGAAAAAATGTGCTTTATAATAAACCTGATGTATATGAATATGATACAATATTGCCTCCTGTACTCCAATGGCAAATAGCACTTAAATGCCCCATAGAAAGACATCCTTTAGGGTTTGCTCTCTCTGTTTCTGTTTTTGGATTCTGGGCAAACAAATTTTAAAAATAAATCTTGTTGTTGACCTAGAAAGTAACAAATTCTCCCCTAACTAAACATTTCATTTAAATTGGTTTTTTTTCCCATGGAAGACTATTCCTAATTTCTTACTCTCTGGGAGTCCCAGGACCTGAGAAGGAATAAGCCTCATTCCCATGAGATAGTATCTTCTGCCTTCTGGTACTCACATGCAATGATAAGGAAATCTAGAGATGGCCACTGCATCTCCAGTCATTAGCACTAGCACTTGGACAGCTCTGGGGCATGAACCAATTGTGTCAAGTCCTGGACTTATCTGCTCCATTCAGCTGACCTCCATCAGGTTATAGTATTCCTGATGAGGTTGATTCCCTTTGGTGTAGGGCTTAGGACCTGACTACACTGATGAGGAGGAAGATGAGTTGGCTAGTTTGGAACTCTTGCCCATACAAAGAAGCATTTCTAAAGCCCAGAATAACTGTAGGTGGACAATGTTATAGATATTTCCACTTGTTCATAGGAATACAGGGGTGGAAAGGGTGGCATTGAAGGGGAATTCATAGTGTATTTCTTATTTTAATATGCTTCCAAGCCTCCCCCTTCATGTCCTGCCATGAAATTTCAAACAATGGCTTAATTTTTTAAACTAATATTGGCATGAGATAACTGGGGACTACAAAAATGGTCCATGCAGTATTGAAGCTTCTTTTCTCCTTTTTCCCCTCCCTCCTTCCCTTCTTTCCTTCCCTTCCTTCTTCTTCCCTCTCCCCTTTTCTTTCTTCTTTCCCTTCTCCCTTCCTTTCTACCTTCCCTCCCTTCTTTGCCTCTTCCCTCTTTCCTGCCTTCTTTCTTTTATTCCCTCCCTCCTTTCTCTTTTCCTTCTTCCCTTCCTTTCTGTCCTCTTTTCCTCCTTTCTTTTTCCTCTTCCATTTTCTTCCCTCCCTCTGTTCCTCCTTTCTCTCCTTTCTCCTCTTTCATTTTCTTCCCTCCCTCTCTTTCTTCCTTCTCTCCTTTCCTCCTTCCTTCCTTCTCTTTCTCTTCTTAAAGAGGTGGTATTATTAATCCATGGTAGGCAGTGAAAGGCAAACTTCAGTCCATCAACAATCACTCACTAAGTACCTCCATCATGTCTGGCACTGTCTTAGGCACTAGAGGTACAAAGAAAAACAAAATGGTACCTGCTCTTCTTGAGCTTACATTTTACTGGGAGAGAAAATACTCCCTCATAGAAGTAGGTCTAAAATGGAATAAACACAAGGTAATTTAAAGGAGAGACAACAGCTGCTGGGATACCAGGAAAGGGTTTAGGTAGGACATAGCATTTGAACTGAGCTTTGAAGGAGACCAGGGATTCTAGCAAACATGTTCCTCTCCCACATGCCAAAGCATAGGCTCCAGAGACATGAAGTTAACTTGTGTTCTGATTCAGAAAGGAGAAAAGCAGTTGGTGTCTTTGTTTGCAAACTGTCCTAGGTATGAGACCACGAGTTTCCAGGATCTGATTTCTGATGCACAGTCTTAATAGGACTTTGGGAAAGGAACAATGCATTGGTCCCAGAGATTATCACTGGCCTTAATAAGCTGTTGTCAGGCTTTCATGCAACTGCAGCCTAAAACGAGTCACACCAAGTGCAAAGACAATCTCCCCAATAGCCTGAAGCAAGGATTAGAGAAACAAGGATCCAAAAGAAAAGAAAGAAGAATTTAGAAAACACACACATACACACACACACACATACACACACACATACACACGCACACCACCCCAAGAAACAGGGGCTAATGTAAAATCGTTTCCATATTAACCTTCTTCCCTTCTGACAATGGTCAAGTTCTGATTCAAAATACAAATTATCTCCAATTACTTCAAAAGGGGCAGCCACAGAGCTGTCACTTAACCTTCACCATCTGTTTGCCTCAAAAGAAAGCTGTACAGCCGGCCACTTTGACCCCATCTTTCTCTCGCCCTGTACTGGACGGGCACCAGAAGAGGAGAAAGCTTATTGTTCTTGGGAGAAAAACCCACCCCCCTTGGTGTTTTTTTTTGGTGGGGGAGGAAGGGATTGGATGTAATGGGAAAGGAAGGGGAGGGGGAAAAGAGGAGAGGGAGAGAATGAATTGGATCCTGAGGAAATAGTTTTGAGAAGTGATGAATTCACATGGTTTGGGGTGTTCTTTTGCTAAAGAGGGTCAGCTTGCACACCCCACTGAGCTCTCCTGCTGGATAACCTCCTCTGGAATATGCTTAAAAGGGGGGATATTCTGTGTGAGGTGTTCGTTGGACAGAAGGATTTGTCCATGGATAAGGAACCAAGAGTACATTAACACTACTAACAATAATGAGAGCACTTCTACAGTACTTTAAGGTTTGTGAAGGATTTTAAAAATACTAACTCATCTTCACAACCACCCTGGGAAGAGTTAGCTAGCGTTACGCCCATTCTATGGAGGAAATTACTGAATCTTGGACTTAGCCAGGGTCATGCCGTGAGGAAGGGTCTGCGGGCAGATTGGACCTCGGGCCATCCTGACTGAGATCCAGCACTTTATCCAGTGGACCATGCAAGGAAGAACACCAGAAATTTAGATGCCCATAACCTGCCTGCTGGGTGTAGAATCCAAGCAAATAAGAGGGAACCTAGCTAAATCAAGGGATCATAAATTTTGAGTTAGAAGGGCATTTAAGTGACATCGAGCCCCACTCCTCTATTTTACAGTTGAGGAAACTGAAGCTTTGTGATGTTAAATGACTCACTTGAGGTTATCCAGCTGGCAAGACACTTAGCTGTAGGATCCTCTCACCCTCCATTGCCTCATGTGTAAAATACAGATAATAATAGAATCTACTTCCTGGGAATAGGGGATGATAAGTGATCATCTATGTGAAGCATTTTGCCAGCCTTAAAGAACTCTAGAAAGGCAAGATCTGAACATCTAGTTCTGAATTCCAAATCTAGCACACTATCCACCGGTTACTTCCAAGAGCTGAACCTGCAAGACAGTAAGGAAAGGGGCTACGGAAACAATCCATCCATACCCTATTGTCCAACGACCATATACTTGGATGAGCAGAGACATGTATTCATCATTACATAAATTCAGATATTTCAGATACTGCCGCCATTTCAGATAGCCAGACTGAAACCTAAGCTCCTCTTGACTTCTAGATTGGGACACTATTCAATCTGTTTCAACTGCAATGACCAATTGTTGTCAGTTTCTTTGTCAGGAAGGGGGCACATTAGACAAAAGTTAGAAGGAGGAGGGTATAAAGTCATAAACGGTAAAGATATTCCCGAAGAAGAAGGAGAAGAAGAAAGAGGAGAAGGAGAAGAAGAAGAAGAAGAAGAAGGAGCAGGAGAAGAAAGAGGAGGAGGAGGAGGAGAAGAAAGGAGGAGGAGAAGCAATTTCTCAAATAGCTCTACCAGAATAATAGGGTGAAAACTTCTAAATACCTTGCATTTTATGGGAAGTTTCTAGCGTTTCTACTCAGGAACATTATAATATTTCCACTGGCTCTGATCTTTATTTTTTGTTTTATGACCCACAGAATAACGGGTTTCTTCAAGAGAGAAAGAAAGAAAGCAGACCCCCTATAAACAAGGACAACTATGACTCATAAACAGTTGATGCAGACTGCCAAGCTGCCTGAAAGTTTCTAAATGAAAGGCCCCCTGAATTCCAGGCTCTCAGTGCCTGGATGTCTACGTTGACACTTTCTACTGCCATAATTTGCCATGTGGAGGAAGGGTATTTTTCCCTTGTCAAATGGTATTTAAGCTGAGGGTACTACCACAATGCCCCGAACCGGCTGCCAGGGCAGCTTATTTCCCATTTCCATAGCAGATGGGAACAAGTCAATGAAATATACAAAGCTGCAATGCTGTTAAGAACAAGCAATTAGGACAACTTTGACAGGACTTTCCTCTTTGGGAGAAGTGTAGGGATGAACGGATGACTAGAAAGAACATGGCTAAAAGAAAGCCTCCTAGGAATTGGCCTTCAGTCATTCTCCAAATGGGAATTCCTTCACTTTTTTCGGCCCCATATTTCCAAGTCAAAGTAATGGGTTTGGCTCTCAACTGAATACACAACCTTCAGCCTCTATATCAGTCTGAACACGCAGAGCTGCTTTCTATTGAATTTTGGTGGGATGTCCCACTCTCTAACTTTGTCTCAGGCTCCTACATCTCAGTCAAGTTAAAAACAAAAATGAAAACAAACCAGGCACTGATGGAATGAATTCTCAGACTAGAGTCTCTTCTGGCTGTGAACAAAATTGAAGGCATTAGCATTTTTTCTCCATGCCAGGTGTGAAAATTTAAACATTGGTTCCCAGGAACACAAAGAACCATGTGTTATAGTGGAAAAGAATTGGAATCTAGAATATCTGGGATTGAATCTCCCTTGGACAATTACTATCTGTGGGACCCTGGAAAAATCACTTAGTGTTTCTCACCCTCCGTTTCCTCATCTGCCAAACAGGGATAGCATCATCTGTAGCCTTGTCTCACAGGGTTGTTATGAGGAACCAATGAGATGATGATAATGATGGTGGTGATGATGTACATTTATATAGTTCTTGAAGGTTTGAAAAGAGAATCATACACATCATTTCACTGAATCTTCACAGCAACCGTTGGGGAAGATTCTAGTGCTATATCCATTTTCTCAAATGAGGAAACTGAGGTCTAGTGACTTTCTCAGGGTCTTGGAGCTAGTAAGTATCAGAGGTGGGGTGTGAACTCATGTATTCTTCCATTTATCTACTGTGCTATATCATAGAATGTAGGTAAAGCAGTTTACAAACTTTTAAGTACTAGGTATATCTACTATTGATATAAAATATAATATAGGCAATACTATTTAATATTAATGATCACCTCATTATATCATCAATTCATGATATATTGAATTGCAATATATTTGGATTGTTGCTTTCGTTTAGCTGTTTCAGTCACACCCAACTCTCTGTGACCTCATTTGGGATTTTCTTGTCAAAGATGTTTGAGTGGTTTGCCATTTCCTTCTCCAGTTCATTTTACAGATGAAAAAACTGAAGCAAAAGGGGTTAAGTGACTTGCCCAGGGTCACACAGCTAGTAAGCATCTGAGGCCATGTTTGAATTCAGATCTTCCTGATTCCAGGCCAGGCGCTCTGTCCACTGCAACTAGCTGTCCAATATATTAGTATATTTAATACTAATGAGTATATTGTTATGATATTTAATAAAATCAAAAGCCTGCAGAATTGAACTGAGTTAATAATTTAGCTTCAGCATCCTCCTCTATAAAAGCCAGGGATTTACCTATGTCACAGAGCTTTTATGAGAGTACAAATAGCTAATGCATGAACAACCCTATGTAAAGTCCTATAATCCTATACAACTTTATGCTATGTAAAGTCCTAAAGTCCTATACAACTTTAAGCTATTACCAGGCCATTTGACCATGGGCAAAACGCTTAACATCTCAGTGGTCCAGACAACTCTCTAAGATTACAAATTACAAAGGAGATAGGGACCTACATTGATAGGTAGAGTTTTCTAATCTGGAAATTCCGTGTCAGTGAAATTACTTGTCTTATCTCTAAGCCTGTATTGTTGTTATATTGAAGCACCTAGGTGGTACAGGACATAGAGGGTCAGATCTGGCACGTGGACTCAGGAAGATAATGAGTTAAAATTCTTCCTCAGCTACTTCCTACTTGTGTGACCCTGGACAAGTCTTTACATCTACGAACTTCCATTGCCTCATCTGTAAAATGGGGTATAACAGAACCTCCTTCACAGGGTTGTTATAAAGATCAGCTAAGATGATATATGCAAAGTCCTTTGTAAATTTTAATTTATCATATTTCAATAATTGTTTTTTTTTATTATTAATGTTACTATGCCTCTTTGAACGTCGCCTCCTCTTTTTCCATCTTCAGGCAGTACAAACCCAACCAAAGGCAAACCTAGAATTCAGATCACAAAAACACAGTGGCTGGTCTAAGGACAAAAATAGGCCTCCGGCTCTCCTCCCCTGCCTTTAAGGATGCAGTGACAGTGAGAAAGTTGCTTAGAAATCCCATCTGGATCTGATTATTAGCTAACAAGTTCGAGCCTCGGCAAACTTGTCGGGTCTAAACCTTCCACAAAGTCCTCGGAGCCGAGCCGAGCTGAGTTCAGAAATGGAACTGGCTGCTACATCCGAGAAGACAAATATTATCTGTTCCTCCTTCATGGTGCCTTGTTATTAAAAGCTGGATGTAATAGAAGAAATTAAAAGGCTTTGTTTCACTTGACATTTCATCTCTTAAGGACCTGAGGATAAAAAGCCCCACGCCATGACAGAATTGGGAGCTTGTCTATCAAAATTCTTTCATTTTCTTCTTTCCATTTGTTTTCTGCTAACTGCTTCTCTGTCCCTTCTCTCTCCTCACCCCCACCTCAAGTATGCTAAATAAATTACAATATGGACCATTTCCTCATGACTGCCACATTGCAGGGCCTGCTTCAGGGGTAAAAGGGTACAGGAGGGAAGGGATTTGGGGTCACTTATACCAAGACATCCCTTTCAGGCTCACCTACAAGGCCTTTCCTCTGGTTGGTAGTACGTCCCATCACCCTAAAACCACTTTATATATATATGGGGTCTCACATGTCATAGTGAAAGCTGCACTAAGACATTTGGGACAGGTTGTGTTTTATCTCTCAGTCTATAAACATTTATTTAAGTATCTGCTATGTGGCAAGTATGATACCATAAGTTCCTGGGACTGAGAGGAAGTCTTGGAGTCAGGAACCAAGACTGGGTGACCTAGGGAAAACCTCTTAACCTTTCAATATACTAGGCAATTCGCTAAGCCAGAAAGTCTTAACCTGGGGTCTATGAACTTAAAAAAAAATGCTAACTTCATTTCAGTATGATCAGCAATCTTATACTTTTTTGTTGCTCAATTTTATCTGACACTCAGTGACCCCATTTAGGGTTTTCTTGGCAGAGACGCTAGAACAGTTTGCCATTACTTTCTCCCATTCAACTTACAGATGAGGAAATTGAGGCAAATAGGGTTAAGTGACTTGCCCAGGGTCACACAGCTACTTAGAGTCTAAGGCTGAATTTGAATTCAGATCTTCCTAATTCCAGGTCCAGTACTCTATCCATTGCACCACCCAGCTGTCCTTGCATTTAATGCCCTCAAAAACATGATTCTGAGGAGTCTATAAGCTTCACCAGACTTCTTCCAAAGAGGTCTAGGTTCAAACAAAGTTTTAAGAAGCCTTGCTCTTAGACAAAAATTTACATTAAAAGTGTTGGTAGAGAGAGCTCCACTCGAGGTATTCCCTGTACCAGGAAATGCACAGAGCCAGTCTCCTTATCTCGTATTTCTCTATATCTGTGCCCATGAGTTTTTCAGGGCAGCTAGGTGGCACTGTCATGCATATAGCTTCAGGCCTGAAGTCAGGAAAATCTGAGTTCAAATCCAAACTCAGACACTTACTAGCTGCATGACCCTGGATAAGTCACTTAACCTAGTTTGCCTCAGTTTCCTCATCTGAAAAATGAACTGGCGAAGGAAACGGCAAACCACTCCAGTATCTTTGTCAAAAAAAAAATTCTAAATAGGGTAAAGTTGGACAAGTTTGACAAACAACTGAACCATAAATGTTTTCTCTCGGTAGGAATAGTAGTTTCTCAATGACACAGATTATTTGTGTTTGTATTCTCAGTACCTGGCAAATAGTAGGTGCATAATACGTGCTTGTCAAATCGAATTGAAAATGAGTCTCACCTCTTTAACCATCTCTGCCCTCCTTCTCTAGTGGCACGTGCATACCCGTATTGAGTTGGCAAAAGGAGCAAAGGCACTATGGAAAGTACAATGAGCCACTGCACCTAGGCTCACGTTCAGAACAAGGTCCTTGGAGAAGCCAGGGTGACTTTCTTCTAAAGAAATTGATATGGTCGATTTTTAACACTTTTCTTTCAACGTCGAGATTCTGCCTCATTTCATGCTTGTTCTCTACGTTAATTGCCCTGTATTTCTCTCCCCATGTTATCATCCTATCAAGTTGGCACTTAATAAAGGGTAAATCATCACTGCCATCATCTTAATTGCTAAGCAGGTTTGGAGTGGTTCCAGGTTAGGACGACAAGACCTCTGGGAAAATTCCAGGTGACAAAGGATGATAATGGCTGGTGATTCATGAGTTCATAGGGTCCAGGTCTGGAAGTGACCTTAGCGAGGGTCTCATCCACCTTCACTTCACAGATGAAGATACTGAGTTTTTAAAATATGAAAAGACTTACCCAAGGTCACATAAGTAATACGAGTAGCAAAGTCCAGATTTGTAGGTTGTTTTTTTAAAAAAAAAAATCCAAATACACTACCATCATCTTAACTGTTTAGTATGTTTGGAGCAGATCTGGATTAGGACAATAAGACCTAGAGAAATTGAGAGTTAGAATTAGATGTTTCACTATATGTCAGTTTATTATTGCTGTGGTTTGGTAGACAACATTCTTCTTTGTTCCATATCGCCCCTCTTTTTATCTTTAGGCAGTACAAACTTTTAAAGACATCATTCTGCTCCCTTTGCAGTAAACTTTTAACAGCAGCTCCATTTAGAGCAGCAGAGTGCACAGAGCTAATGGTAGTATTAAATTTAAGTCAAAATAAGGAACAAAGGTGCTTAGAATTGGGGAATCTAGAGTCTTATCAGGCTAACGATTCTATATTATATACAAATCTGAAATAAATCATTGTTGGATGACAGCATATTACAGGGGGAAAGTAAAAAACAAAAGAAAACCCCAAAGCATAACATCTGAACTCAGAAGACAGGTTTGAGCTCTGCTCTGTTGCTTACTATGTAGACTTGGGAAAATCATTTCAGGGGTCTGATTCTTCATTTGTTCAACTCCATGGTGACGTGATTGGGCCAGCTTGTCTTCCAAAGGTTAGTATTAGGTTTTTATAGTGTCATACAATCTGGACCTCCAACATTTCATTTTGCATGCCTTTCTACTTTTGACTTGGTGGGGAGGACTTGAATACTTTGCTAACCATAGCATCTTTCTTCCCTCATTGGGGGGAATTATCCATTTCCAATTTACTTAGGCAACGTGAAAAGTGCTATGAAATCCTTGGAGGGAAAACTAAGAAAAAAGGCAAAATACAGCAAAATCTTACTAATTTAATTCAACAAACATTTATTAAATGCCAACTATTGGAAAGTTCTGGGCATAACAAGACAAAAGAAAAGCAGAGATTTTATAGGATAGTTGAAAGTCTATTGGACAAGGACTTGAAAGTTCTAGATGTGACTTCATTGTGGACCTCATTGTGTGATGTTGGTCAAGTCAGTGTATTTCTCTGATCAGTTTCCTTATCTAAGAAATGGGTATGATTGCATAGATGAGATGAGGCAATGACTTTATATTGTGTTCTCAAATCATAAAGCATTCTGTAAACTTAAAGTAATTAGTTAATGAAGGGAATAAATAGTTAGCTAGTAAGAGAAAACACATTTCCAATCCTACACTATACCATCTCCTTGAGTTATAATTCTTATAGCTTTCCTCCCTTTTCCAAACACTTTGAAAAAAAAATCTTTATTTGTAGTTTCCATTTCTCTCATTCACTCTCAACTCCCTGAAGTCTGACTCCCAGACTTACCATTCAAATGAAACTGCTGATCATTGGGCTCTCAATGGTCAAATAGGAAGGTCTTCTCTCAGTCCTCATTCTGAGCCTTTGTGCTGCATTTGACATTGTGAACCATTCTTTTTTCTGAATATTCTCTCTTCTCTGGTTTTGTATGACACTACTCTCTATTGCTTTTCTCTTTCTTTTTCTAGCCTTACTATTTCTTCTTCATCTCCTTTGTAGGCTCATCATCCATATCATGTAACTTTGGGTCAATCTTCTGACATCTGTCCCTCTGTTCACCTACTACAATATTCTCTGTCTGGGTAACCGTATATCTAGATCTATAGATCCTGTCCCAATCTTGAGATTTAGATCTGAATCACCAACTGTCTGTTGGACATTTCCAATCAGATGTCCTCACAACATCTCAAACTCAACATACTCAAAACAAAAATGATAACCTTCTCCCCTGGGATCTTGAACTTTTCAAAAATTATCTATTTCTGTCAAATGTATCACCATCTTTCCAATGTTCCAGGTACATCACATCAATATTTTCCTTCAATCTTCCATCTATCTCACTGCAAAAATGCTATCAGTTGCCAAAATTTGCCTTCGGAACCTCCACAATATTTCTCCATCTGACCTCTCCCCTAGAACTCACTCATTCTACCACTTGAATCCAGAAGCTTATCACCTCTCACCTAGATTACCACAATAGTGTTCAAATGAGTCCCCCTTCACCAAATTTCTTTCTATTCTAGCCCATCTTCCACTGCCAAATCTGCCAAAGTGATTTTCCTTAAGCATATATCCAGCCATATCACTCTCTTGTATGATAAAATATAAATTCCTCTCTCTATCTTTTAAAGCCCTTCAAAACCCAGTCCCAACTTATTTCTCTGACCTCATCACACATTACTCTTACTTCATCTCTCTCCACCCTCTGCACAGTCCAAACTAGCCTTCTCTCTGTTGGTCACACATTATACTTCAACTCAATGCCTTTAATGAACTTCATCCTCATTTCTACATCCAGGTCCCTTTCTTCCATCTAGATTTACCTCCAGGATCACCTTCTACTTGAAGATAATAAGAGATAACATATACTTCTTGTTCAGTCATTTTTTAATTGGGTCTGACTCTTCATGACCCCATTGGGGGTTTTCTTGGCAGAGATACTGTACTAGTTTGCCATTTTCTTTGCCAGCTTATTTGACAGGTGAGGAACTGAGGCAAACAGGGTGAAGTGACTTATCCAGGATCACACATAAGCATCTAAGGTCAAATTTGAACTCAGGAGGATGAGGCTTTTTCACTCCAGATCCCGCATATAACTGCCCATATAATGTATAGTACTACTTGTAGTAGTGGTAACATATAACACTACTACTACTACTACTACTGCTGCTGCTGCTGCTGCTGCTGCTGCTACTACTACTACTACTACTCAAGGTTTTGCTTTAAGGAGAGCAAATCACTTTAGAAATATCTCATTTGATCTTTATAACCCTGGTAGATAGGTGATACCATTATTCCCATTTTACAAATGAGGAAACTGAGCCTGAGAGAGGATGTGACTTGAATAGGGATTCATACTCAGGTCTTTCTAGCTCCAAGTCATCACTCCATGCATTATTACCTAACTGCTTCTCCAGAAAAATAGAGAAAGTAATATGGTGAAGAGAGGGCTCTAAAAACTCTCTCTCTCTCTCTCTCTCTCTCTCTCTCTGTGTGTGTGTGTGTGTGTGTGTGTGTGTATGAATTCAGAAAGGTCTCATATAGCAGAAGCATTTGAGCGTGGTCTTGAGGAAGGCTAAGGAAGTCCAAGAGGGAGGGATAAAGAGACAGCAATGATTCTCCCCAGTTGCTAATGCCCTTTTCAAACTAGTTTGTATTTAACTGCTTTATATTTATTTATGTTAATTAACTTTATATTTATTCTTCATATACATACATAGTCTTCTTATCTTTCCTGTCAGAATAAGGAAGCTCCTAATGATTAGACATTGATTCATTCTTTGTATCTGTATCCTTAACACCTTACACACTGTCAGGTCTACAGTAAGTACTTAATAAATGCTTGTTAATTGATTGACTGAGTCCAAAAACCACCTAAAGATATAAGATACACTCATAGCTGGGGAGAGACTTTCCCAGAATTTCATTTTCATGTGAATTTCCAATAAAACATTTCCCCATGGAATCCTTTAGAAAAGATCATTGGAAAGTGGTTAGCAATCACATGCATTTGCATATGCAAGTGGATGAGCTCAAAGTCCTTTAAAAAGTTTGTCAAATAATTCCGAAGTATCTTGTGCAAATTTATTTATCCTTTGAAATTGTTTAATAGAACCATAAAAAGAAATGCCTCTGATCAAGTTAAATTAATTAAAATTTTTGAACTGTGTCTAAAATAATGGCATTCTCTTATACTCTGATTTGACTACCCCCCCATTCTCTACATTTAAGAGAAATAATTGTGCTTATTAATGTGTATTCATTTCAGAAAAAAATACATTGAGCTGTTACATTGTTTCAAATAAAAGAAAGCATTTATTTTAATTGTTCAAGGCCACACTAGCAGATATTTGATTCATCTTTGTGGATATCAGAATGATTGAGCTGTATTTGGTGTATCTTCTCTGTACCCTGGAGCAGGTTTCAGCTTCCACGTTGAAAAATGAAAAACAGGACTCCAGACCTCATCAGGTTTACTAGTCCATGGCCTTACTTGTTAACACAGCTTAAAAAGAAAATACCTAGCCTTAAAAAAAAATTTTAAGCTAAAAATCTGTACAAGTCCTTTAAAAATAATAAGAGCGGGGATGTTTTTAACTGGCCATTAACTTCCCCCTTCAAAGTCATTGGGGAAAATTTATATATTTATTGAAACAGAATGTTTGGGGTTTGGGGAATGTATTTTTGATCTGTGGGTTTCCTAGGATCTTCTATGAAAAGGCAGGAATTTTTCAATCAGTGTAGTCTCTGAAGACATTCTCAGCATGAAGTCTTATTCTGCCCAGAGAGGAAGACTTCAGTGCCAATGCTAAATGGTTCTCTAAAGGTCTAGGTGCTGAAGAACAGAAAACACCTAAGAATGGAGAGGTTAGAAGAAGCTTCCTCTTTCACTCACCCAGGACCCCTGGGCAAAGTAGACCAGTCTCTTTCCTTACAAAGCAACATTTTAAAATGACAACAAGGGGTTCCAGGAACTAAGAGAAATGGTTCAGGCAAATCCAATGGTTTCCATGTGTTTTTTAAGCCTTACTATGAAACCTAGCCTGTTTTTTAGTGCTGAGATACCAAACCACGTCATCTTATCAAGCATTTCTAGGAAATGTATTGATGTTAAGTGATACTCCAGAATCTACCCCCTAGCAAAGATCCTGAACCATTAGAGAAAGATAAGCAGAAAAATCCTTCCCACAAATAAAGGAGACTTGCCTGAGATACTGTAAAGCATATATTTCCCATTGTAATGCTTATGACTCAAAAATCCTGCCATAGAATATTTCTTTTAAATTGCTATAACCTGGACTCTTTAACAGTGAAGGCAAAAGCCAATGCTGGGTATGTGGGAGGGGCATTATTTCAAGGGGGTAATTGGTGTCTGAATTTATTGACTCAAAATTCCCATTTTTACATGCATTAATCACTCAAATGTAAATCTCAAGGATCAGGGCTTGTGATTGACCACTGTCTAGATTCCATGTTGAGTCAAATGACCATAAATTAATGTACATTATGAGTAGACCACATCCAGCTGACAAGGAAGGCAGCCCACTGGGGGTCCAAGGGATAGAAGGACTGTGATTGCTGCATGTTACTGATTGTCCTTTGAATATTATCTGCCACTTAAGAAACTAGGCTCTTTATTGTGGAAAAGAGAGTCAATCAATGAAGATCTACTGAACGTTGACCATGTGCCAAGCAAGAAGTGAGAAAGAGGGAAAAAATGGAGAAAGAAAGCATAACAGAAAGAAGAAGAAGAGGGAGAAAAGAAGAGAGGAAGACTAGTCAGTCTCTGCTCTAAGGGAGATTATAGTTTATTTAGGCAGACAAAATACAGATATCTGAAGGGAAATGGGAGCATATGAAGGGTGAAAGAGTTTGGTGTGAATCAAGCCCTTATTGCTGTGATGCTGCAGGATAAGGGAGTGCTCCGAGGGGGTGGAGTTAAGTAGGGAAGACTTGTAGGAGAAGAAGAGTAAAGAAGCAAAAATGAATATACATAAGGGCAAGATGAAAACCAAGAGGTAGAGAAGGATTCACAAAATGGCAGAAAGTTGTCTAGTACTTCCTTCCCATTTTGTTTCTACATGCTTAGGGCAGCCAGGTGGCACGATGGATAGAGTTCTAGGCTTGCAGTCAGGAAGACCTGAGTTCAAATCCAGCCTCAGACTCTAACTAGCTATGAGATGCTGGGCAAGTCACTTAACCTTGTTTGCCTCAGTTTCCTCATCTGTCAAATGAGCTGGAGAAAGAAATGGAAAACCACTCCAAAATCTGTGCCAAGAAAACCCTAAATGCGGGTCATGAAGAATCAAACATGACTGAAACAAATGAACAAGTTCTACATGCTTAACCATCTTTCCAGAGAGATAGAAAATAAAACATGCTGTTTAGCTGCTGGGCACTTTTAGGCATGTCATAGCCTCTCAAGATTAAGTGCTGATGTAGGTGCAAATGACACGCTCTAATATCATTTCTTCTGCAAAAATGAGCAAAATGCATGTTAAATAGAAAAAAAACCCAACCTGTTGCATCACATTGTTGGTAACAATAGTTGTATTCATTTAACACACATTTATTAAGTTTTGTTATTAGGATGCTATTCATTTAGCAGCAATTAAGGGTCAGGTGCCATGCTAAGTGTTAGGAAAACAAAGGCAAAAAACTGTCCCTGCCCTTAAGAAGAGTATATTCTGCTAGGGGAAAAAATTATCTATATATGACAATAACACCAGCATTAAGGATTATGAGGCACTTTACACACAATATTTCATTTGATCCTTTCAGCAACTCAGAAAGACGCTACACTTGTCCTCATTTTGTCAATGAGCAAATTGAGCTTGAAAGAAGTTAAATGACTCACCCAGAGTCACACAGCAAGTAAGTGTCTCAGACTGGATTCAAAGTCAGGTCTTCCTGACTACATATCTAGCACTTTATGCATTAAGCCATCTAGATGCCTCTTCAAAAAAATATTCAAAATATATGGTGGGATGAATGTCCCACATAGATGTGTCATGTGTGGGGAGTAACAAATAAGTCAGTTTGACTGAATGCAGAGTGTAGAGTGTAGAGTGTGTTTCAATACATGAGGTTGCTAATGGATAAATAATTTACCATGAACTATTTCTCCTATGGCTTTAAGTCCTAGGAGAATGTGCATGGTGTGGTCCTTTCTCTAAGGTTCAGATGCCCCCTGAAGGATTGGTTGCCATGACTATTTACATAAGCCAAGGGCGAGTAGATAAACCAGCATAACCTAGAGCTAGTCATGACATGTCATATCAGGCTTGGTGGAAAGAAGTGATGATGTTTAGCCTGGAGAAGACAACATTAGAACAGGGAAGGGAAACATGATAGCTATTTTTAAGTATTTAAAAGGCTGATACATGGAGGAGGGTTTTGATTTTTTCTATCTGGCTTTAGAGGGAACTGGCAAAGAAGTCAACTAGCCTTGATGTTGGGGGGTAAAACAACTTCCTAACAAAATCTGTTTAAGAGTAGAATAAGTTAGCTGGGGAAGTGGTGGGTTCCCCCTCCTTAGAACTTTTGGAGCTGCTTTGGGCATTGGACCTGGAGTCAGGAAGACTTGAGTTCAATTTCAGACTTAGACACAGTAGTTGTATGACCCTTGGGCAAATCTTTTAACCTTTTTGCCTCAGTTTTTCCAACTGTAAAATGAGCATTATAGTAGCTCCTATCTCACAGGATCACAGGGTTGTTGTAAAGATAAGTGAAGTAAAATTTGTAAAATGCTCAGCATCGTGCCTGATACATATGCTTGTTACTTTCCCTCCCTTCCCTTCTTCATTCAAAGGACAAATGTTATAGTAGATTTCAGGTATGGGCAGGACTATACGACTCCTGGGGACCTTAATGTATCTCAGATTCTGTCATTCTGTGAAATGCTCTGACATACTATGCATACCAGTGTCTGACGTTTTTAGGCACCCTGTGCTCCCACTGTTGGATAGTATCAGGTCTCAGAGGTTATACAAGATGAGAGGTTCTTAACATCTGGGGAGTTGAGGAGGGCATAGTCACCTGTCAGTCCAGTCTGGTGAAGCCAGTGAGGCCCTTCTCAGAATGAAGTCTTTAAATGCTTGAAATTAACTACATAAGAATAAAAGAAAACTGAGAATGTTGAAATAGTTATCAAAATATGTTCTTAAAAAAAAGTTCATGGACTCCAGGTTAAGAACCTATCCCTAGAGGTACAGATGCAGACTCCACAGTTTCAGAGTTGCTTTGAAGACATGAGATTGATTTCATGTCGGAACTTCCTGGGGCTGGTAGCCACTCAAATTATAGAGGTGCAAGATGTGTAAACTACCTAAAGAAACCTTGTGAACCTAAAATCGATCTCATCTTCTAGAGCTCACTGGAACAGGGCAAACCTGGGGCTACCTTTACTTTGTGTGCATTCATCCTTTGTTGCCAAAGAAGACCATGCCATCAGAGAAATGGTGACATGACTTGCACTTGACTTTGTTTTGAGTGAGGGAGGGCTGTGCAGGTCACTAGCCTCACTTCTCCTCCAGACCCATCTGAATCCAATGACTAAATATTCATCAGGATGACTGGAGATGACTCAGGATGAGGCAATTGGGGTTAAATGACTTGCCCAAGATCACACAACTAGTGAGTGTCAACTGTCTCAAGTGAGACACTGAGGTGTACTGTGTCTGAGGTGTCTCACCTTAGATTTCACCTTTATACTAGCTGTCTAGTGGAAGAGTGGATAGAGTACTTGGCCTGGAGACAGGAAGACTTGAGTTCAAATCCAGCCCCAGAAACAGGCTGTGTGACCTTGGACAAGTCACTTAACCTCTGTCTATCTTAGTTATCTCAACTGTAAAATATGGATAGTAACAATAAGCACCTCCCAGAGTTGTTGTGAAGAACAAAGAAGATTATCTTTTTAAAGTTTTTAGGACAGTGTCTGGCACATGGTACTTAATAAATGCTTATTTATTTCCTTCCCTCCCTCCTTTCCTTCATTTTTCTTTCCTTTCCTTCTTCTTTCTTCTAGCCTTCCCTCCCTCCCTCTTTTCTTCCTTCCTTTTCTTTTTCTTCTTTCCTTCCTTCTCTTTTCTCTCCTTCCTTCTCTTTCCCTTCTTCCTTCCTTTCCTCCTTCTTTCCTTCCCTTCTTACTTCCTCCTATCTTTCCCTCTATCCCTCTTTTCTTCCTTTTCTCTTTTCCTTCCTTCATTCCTTCCTTCCCTCCTTTCTTCCATAATCCCATCCCTCCCTCCTTCTCTTCCTTCTTTCCTTTATTCCTTTTTCCTTCTTTCCTCAATTCCTCTGAGATTCCTTTGCTTCTCTCTCCCCCAACACTCCAAATCTGAGAAGTCAGGCCCTGGCATTAGCTTCCACAAAACCGTGGGGTCTTTGTAGGCACAAAGAGCTATGTAATAGGCAGACCAAGGGGCCTAGAGATATATAATGTAGCATCTGCAATGATTAAAAAATTTATGTTTTTTCTCCTGATATGTTCCAACATAAAATACTATCTTTTTGGGTTACCTACTCAATGGTCAATAGTCTCTCTAATAAGGAAATTCTTACCCATTCTAAATCATCCATGATATAGTTCAAACCTACTTTGTTTCTTTCTGATCTTAAAGATGGAGGACAGCTAGCCACCACTCTCCATATAATACTAGTTGACATGTATACTCTCAATGCCTTAAGTATTCTTCTGTCTTTTCATCTGATATTCAACACAGCCCTAAGAGAGAAATATTACAAGTGTTATCATTCCCAGATGAAAAAAAAAATTAAGGCTGGACTCTCTCAGGCTTACCCTGCTAAAGCATCCAAATCTAGCAAATCCAATAACCACTATGTCTAACTGCCTCTCTTCAAGGCTCTCATATACTTTCAGACCTTCCACAGGTTACCCTGCAGCCTCATCTTATACTGCACAGCCAGGTGAGAGCTCCAAACAGCACCATCTGCTTTGCCAGGGTCATGGAATTGACGTAGTGCCTACTGTCCTCTCAGTGGCTACCTTCTCACATGCATTCCGCTAGCATCTGAAGGCTGAAAAGGCCTTCTAATTTAAAGGAGCCATTTGTAGTCTCTAGTCATTTGTTTTTCTCCTGTTGTAAGCCAGACTTTGCTTGAATATTTTCTGGCCTAAGTGCCCCCTTAATTAAGACTTGACTCACAAATCATTTTCATGGCAATACACTGGGTATTATATGCCTTAGAATTTTGCACTAACAGGACTAGAAGAGGGAAAAAAAATCTTTGTTTCAGTGAGAAATGCTAATTGAACTTTTTTTTAAAGGGGCATTAAATATAAACCAATCAACTGAGTAAAATGTGAAAGAATGCATATTTTTCTTCCTTTTATCTGTTGTTCCCATAAACAAGGGGGGAGAAAACATCCAAGTTCTTATTTTGGTGTGGGAAAAAATGAGATACAGTATTGATAATTCCAATAAAGTTAGTATTTGAAGAAAAAATGGCAAAGACTGTGTATATCATTCAAATTCACACAGAAAATAGCTGGTTCAGTTTCTGTCTGCAGCTGGAGGAAAATGTCTCAACAGCCTCTTTTTCTCCTGTTACCAAATTCCTGTATGCTCCTTTTCTTAGAAAACCTACTTTATAGGTCATTTAGCAACTATTAAAAACAGAAGTGAAAAAAAACAAAACAAAACCAAAAGCCACGGTCTTTTCCCTTTGATATTTCCCCACTTTTCAGAAAAGGGTTTAGGGAATTAGAATTTTTTTTTTTATTTTAAAGTCTCAACCTTGATTTTGTGGGCATTAAAAAAAAATCTTTCAATAAATAAGTACCATCCCTTAAACGGGGCAGGCTGCAAGAAACCTGTCTTGTATCAACACACCTGCTGGCCAGAAAAGAAACCGTAAACATGAATGTCCCCAAATGGAACACCTCATTTAGCAAACAAATCTATACTCACAATTTCCTACAAAATGGGCATGGAATTTTACTCTTGCTGTGTACCTGAAACACACACACACACACACACACACACTCATTCTCACACCCCCAACTTGTAGCATATCAGAAGAACTGAGTGGGGGGAGAATTGTTTAAATCCTGGTAAGTAAATAAATGGAAAGTCCCAATTCATAATGGCCAGTGTCTTGGTTGTCCATTCATTAGGGATGCCTGCTGAGGAATCCCATAGCCCACCATGAGGCACAGAACTGGCCTGACTTAGAGGTTTCAAGGGTCCTGTTCTCTTGCAGGATTCTTCGGTCTTGAAATCTATCAAAGGAATCTCAAAACAAATTACATGGTAAATTATTATCTGTGTTCTGGCCTCCTCTATACCCTACTGTTCCCGTGCGACAGCCATGGGTGAGCTGCATGTGAAAGCCTACAAGATAAGCAGATTACAGAATGTCAGGTGCCGGCGGCTACTCAGAATTTCACAGCCAAACTTCTCTGGCCAAATCAGTTTATCTGATTCTTATGGGTCACAGACTGTTTCAATTAATGCACCGTCTAATGACTAAAGTTGTCTTCTTAATGTGGAAGACATAAGCTGAGAGGAATGGACCCCAGGGACCTGGAGCAAATGCGCCTGGCTCTTTACCCCTCTACTCCAGGATTTCTCTTCCTCAAACTGACTTATAAGGATGGAGGAAACGGGCTAGGAAGGAATACAGAATTCCGTTCAGTCAGACACCCTTTCTGTCACTTCCCTATCTTTACCAATGCATTTGTGCAAGCCTTTAGTGGACTGTGGATCCCAGGGTACAGAGTAACAAGATTGGATATGAAAACAGGATGCAGAAAACAAATTAGCATTTTCAAAATAAAAAGCCTCGTTTTTAATCCTATTAAGATCCTGACTGCTCCCCCCCAACCCCTACCCCCCCTCTCTTTCTCCTAAGTTCTCTGAAAGAGATACTGATGTTCTATTAACATAAATGCTGAAATCAGCATTTCCTTTGAAAGAAGTTGTTAATATTTGGAAATGGTCGGATTTCCAATCCAAGCTTTGATTGTTATTCTATACTAGCCGGCAAGTGCCAAGGTCACGGGGAGATTCACCTGCAGCCTGAGCTAAATGAATCCACTTGGCCACAATGCATGTATAATTTAACATTCTCCTTTCGAGTACTCCCATGCATTCCTAAAAAAATATTTTATTACAATAACAAATTGGTTTCAAAATCATGCATTATGTATTCTGAAATTAGGTCTGCCAACAAAACCTGTATATACAAACACACAAGCAACCATGCAGTGCTGGGAGAGCACACAAATGTTAGAGGGACCTTGGACAATGTTTGAGAACAACAGTTAATTCTCCCAGGGATCCCTCTCCCTCACCCCTTCCCTTATTTTATTATCTCAATCTGCATATTTGGAAAGAAAGAAAAAAGACCAAATTGCTCATTTGCTATAAAATGTTGTTAGAAAGCAATCATCCCTTCGTCTTGTCTTAGTTCGCAAGCTGATGACTCTTTGTAGAAAATACTATTGGACTGAAGTACCTGATACTCTGAAAAGATGCCTGCCTGCCCCACTCCACCCCCATCTTTTTTTAACATAGCTTTCACAGGAAAACAAATATTCTCTGAATATTTAAAAGTCTCTCTCTCCCTCTACCCTCTTGTGATCTGACACTTCCCAAGTACACATTTTTTAGAGAAACTGGACTTTTAACAAAGCTTCTTTGAAACATGAAAGATAACGTTATCAAAGACCTCCTTGCAAATTCTTGGTAAGAAATACTGTTCCTTGGTCATAAGCTTTCATCGCTGCTGAGTTATCCAAAAAGTTAACATATGCAGAAAATTCTTCAGTTTCCCCATCACAAATACTGTCTGTTCAATTGCAGTTTTAAGTTAAACATACATTGATTTATTTAGCATCCTTTTACTGTACTAACAGGTTTGTTTTTTAATTTTTTTCTTCTTGCACAAATAAACCTTGGTAGCTAGCATTTTTTAAATGGTTTTAAGGTATCTATTTGCGAATAATTAAGGCTAAAATGTTTTTTTCTGAATCTCTCAATAATTTTATATTTAAAATACTCATATTATGTCAAAAAAAAAAGTTTTAACTATATCAGAGCCAGGGTTTCCGTTAAAAATAATGCATGGAAAAATGCATTTCTAATTTTTACACTGGCCAGCACTTTGAAAAGTAATGTTGAGTCCCTCCATGGACATTTTAGGGACTATTCCTTGACGATGGATTACATGAACTTTAGAAAAAATAAAACTGATAGAAGGAAACTTGGTTAAATGTTTACCTTTGAAGGGCTTCTTAGGCACAGTGGTAAACTCTGAACTCTCCAGATTTTAAAGAAAATAACTAGTTTACCTCAACAACAATTTTGTTTTTCATAAATGCATATGCTAAACTATGTAGATATCCATCCATTAGTCTACTGACTTTGTGACTAAAACATTTCTGGGAGAATCATTTGTAAATCACTTTAACTGAGAAGCAGAATTTTTTTTTTTTGGTTGTTGCACATGTGTTTGCGACAAACAGTATTGTAGCGGTTTTTGTACTTTTAAAGCTATGTCCAGATCTAAAAAAGCTTAATTCCCTAACATGAGCTTTTAATAAAGGCAAATCATGAGTAAAATTAGATGCTGGAATCTTTCATTCTCTAAAAAGTCTGCAAACACTGTGCTAAGAAGTTATTTCTCTATAATTTCGTTTAGATGTACTGATATGACTAGAGATACAGCTTTTTCTGTAGTGAAATTATAAAGAATAATTGTCTCTAATCTAATCAGTGGTATCTGAAAATGGTAAATGTTAACAGCATAATTTCTGATTTCTTAAGAAGCCTTTTGTATTGTAATTTAGGCTGACACATTAAAGCTTTGCTTTTTGAAAAAGAACAATTAACAAATTTGTTGATAGAAATTAAATATTCCTGACAATTGTAAATGTATTTTTCTTCTTTTCTTCTATGTTGAGAAATAAAAAAAAAGAGGATCATTCAAAGTGAGATTTTGTGTGAAATTTTAGAAAAATAATAAAAAGAGTATGAGGTCTTAACGTTAACAAAATGTGATTTATAGAAGTAATAAGAAAATTCCACAGTATGATATGCATATACACACCCATGTGTGCATATACCTATACATACAACATATACACATCATGCATACTACATAGGTGATGTATACATTTTTCTTAATACTTTAAATTGTAATCCATAGGTTAAATGATTAAAGTCTTTCTAGGTTGAGTTTGGTGGCAAAAGTATTTACTTCGTTTTTAGCTGTGGGCTCTTTTAAGTTGAATACAAACTGCTTTTTTTATTTGTTATTAAAGTCAGTTAACATCTTGCATAACTTTCTGTGTATTGTGTATAGTTCAACATACACAATTTGGAAAAGTATTAAAAGACGGAGGAAGAAAATAGAAAAGAATATATAAAGGTCTCGGAAAATTATTGCATTTCATTTCTATGGGGCTCAAAACTGACAACCACCTAGTCTCCTTTCCTTGCCCTATTTGTTCATCCTTAAAATCATAAATGCTCATTTCTGTCAAAGTTGAACATTTGATTCAGGTTTTCTCTTTTGTTGTGGAGGCAACAGGATTTCAGATTGAGTTGAAAAGCCTTTCTAACAACCATGATTAATTTCCATTTAAAAAATATTTATATAAAGCAAAACTGAAATGCATAAGATTTCAGGTAAGAGACCTGTGTAGATGCCCTAGGGGTCAGTGAGAGGAACCAGTGTTTTATGATTCATCCTAAGCAGAGGATAAGCAACATTATGGGAACTTATTATTACCTACCCAGAGAGAAGCCAAGAAGCATCCTTCCCCAACCTCATTTCCTAATGCCACTTTTTAAAAATGGCCATGAAAAGCATCAAATGTGAATTGAATCTTAATGTTTCAGAAGAAACTTTTCCATCACCTACCAGTTCCAAAGATCAAACAGAAAGCAACGCTTGTTCCATTGGGTTTATCCATTACTCGATGACTGGAGACTTGCAAACAATTTGATTTGGGGCTATTTTATTAAGGATGGTCAAGGCATTCGACTTTGGGGTTGACACACAGGAATCCAGGACCCAGACCCTGGCCTGGATACCTGCCAAAGAATGACATGTTTGGAGGGATTGTATAGCAGTGGTTTTGTACACAATCCTCAGACAATTCCAGCTCCTGGCTTCAGGCGGAAATCTCTCAGGAGCTTTAAAATCAGTCACTGTTAAAACTCGGGCACTGTTACAGAGTCAGATTTGGGAAAGGAAAAGACAAACAAAGCAAAATAACACAAAATACTCCTGTCTGTCTACTGTCTTCCCAAGTCAAATGTCGCTTGCCTTTGGAACAATCATGACCAATAAATAGGATACTGCTTGTCTCAGAGGCTCATGTGAAAGAAGGAACCTAGAGGTCTGTCTGCTGGTCTGCCTGCTGAGCTAGGGGCTGGCACCATTGATCCCTTGCCTGGTAGCCAGCTGCATTCACACACAGCCTGCTACAGTCCCAAGATAGGGATATTTCAAAAACAGACTCTCCTGAGTTACCTAGTACCCTTCCTTCTCCAAGATCCCAAAGCACTTTATCAATCTAAATTGAAATCCTGCCTTACAGAGTTGCCTTCAATGCAGGCACTCCAGCATAAATTGGATCAAATGCTTTCAGATTAATTCCTGGAAACCTATATTCATCTTTGTATATCTTTATTACAGAACTAGCCACAAGACTGCTCTACAATTTTCATTACGAGAGCAGCTTCTGAGTTGGATTACTCTATGCTTTATCCCTTCATGACCCCAAACCATCCCCATTAGCCCCATTATTGCATATTCATGCTACACACCTGAGCCCAAGATAATGCTGAGAGTTGTGGGGAAAAAGGGGAGGGGATCTTTATGGCTGAATTTTCAATACCACTGTCCTGTTTAGATTATTTATCCAGCTGCTGGAATACAGCCTCTGACTACAGAAGAGGCTGTTGCCAACTGGTACCCAAACAACACCTCATATTTCCATAGAAGGTTAGAGCCGGCAAAGTGCCTCCCACCTAGCAAATTCTCAATAATGTTGGATTAGACCTAGTGTGATTATACCCATTTTACAGATGAGTAAATTAAACCTCTGAGAGGTCACATGATGAATGGTTAGTGATCATTTCCAAGTGAAAATAAAGAGATGATTACCAAGAACTGGCATAGCTTCATTCAGAAGAGGTAATAACAGATGTACCTCATTTCCCACTTTTTTTAAATGGCTATTTTGCACAGGACTGTTGTTATCATTGTTGTTCAGTCATGTCCAACTCTTCATGACTCCATTTGGGGTTTTCTTGGCAAAGATACTAGAGTAGCTTGCCATTGCCTTCTCCAATTCAATAGATGAGAAAACTGAGGCAAGCAGGGATAAGTGACTTGCCCAGGGTCACCCAGCTAGTCCATGTCTGATGCCAGATTAGAACCCAGAAAGATGAGTCTTCCTGATTCCAAGCCCAGTGCTCTCTATTCACTGTGCCACCTAATTGCCCACAGAAGGAATGCTAGTAATCTAAATTTGAGTAACAACAAGGTACCCCAAAATTTCTTGTATAATGAAGCCTTCAATGCTATTCTTATGGCAAAGATAGACAAACACGGGGTAAACAATATAGTAGGTGAATTCAGTGTGGGCTGAGCATCTGGATATAAAGAGGAATCTAGCCATTGGATAGCATTTTAGAATGAAGTCTAGTGGAGTGCTCCAGGGATCTGTGTTTGTCCCTTTATTGCTTAACATTTTAATCAATGATTTAGGTAAAGGAATAGAGGGGATGGCATGCTCATAAAAAATGAAGGTGGCATGAACCTAGAGGGAATAGTTAAGTCACTGGATGGAAGAATCAGAATTTTTTAAAAATCTTGATAGGGCAGAACATTGGGCCAAATCTAATTCAATAGACTAATACAATAAATCTAATTCAATAGATTTGATGCCTGGGTTACACTTAGGTAAAAAAAAAATCAGCTTTGCAGATGCAAGATGGGTGAAGCATTGACTAGAGAGCAGTTCATTTGGGGGAAGAAATCAGAGGGATTTAGAAGATGGCAAGGTGTTTGCAGTGTGATTTAGCAACTGATAGGTTAATACAACTTTTGGCTCCATTCATCAATTCATAGCATCCAGAACTAGGAATGCTGTCCTTGAACCTGGTCAAGACAATGCCAAAAATGTTGTGTTCATTTACAAGTGTCATAAGGCAGGGAGGGCATTGATAAGATAGAAAACATTCAAAGATGGGTAACTGGGGCAAGGAAGGAACTAGATAATCATGCAGTATTTCCTGATAGCACAACCAGATCAAATTGACTCTCATGGACTATCTCTGTTTACACCTGGAAATCAGCAAACACACATCACTGCTTAATTTATTGTGCTGCTGATTGTCTAGACTTAAGAAAGAGAAAATGTTATCGATGAAGATTAAACTGAACAGTGTGCCAAGCATACACATTTTCTACCCTCTCCTCCCCGTGTCACCCCAAAGATGGTTGTTAAATATTTGCTAGCACCCACTGTGATGGAGTCACACATGGATCATTCAAAGGAGAGTGCAAAGAAAGCTAGGAACGAAGACGACATCGCAAGGCACATAGAACGGAATGCTGTAGGTTGTTTCTAGAGACAGTTGCTCATGCACCAGATAGATTGTATCTACATAGCTTGTACTGCAAAGGAAGATGGAAGTGCTGTAGAGCTTATATCACGGTTACTCAAAAGCCCCAAAGAGAAAACCGTTGTTCTATACAGGGTGGGGCAAATGAGGTCCGTAAAAGATCAACTACCTTGTCCCTAGTATCTCTCTAGCCTACCATTATTACTCTTAGCTCTCTAGATAGTTTACTCAACACTCCCCTCTCATGCCTTCTAACTTCCAATGGTTTATGACTTCCCTTTTCTTTCAAACACTATCTTCCCTCTTTTCTGCTATTCCTATCCACCCCCGCCCTCCGAGCCCATCTCAGAATTCATCTCCTCTGTGTGAACCTGCTTGATTACCACACCGTCCTCTTTAGTTATATTTACTTTACTTCCTATTATTTTACAGCCATTGATATTGTGTTGAAATGGTTTTAAATCATCTTAAGTTTGTGTTTTCTCTCTCCAAATAGTTGACCAACTCATGTCTTTCTTTACTTAGGGATTCATTCTCCTTATCACACATATTCTTACCATCACTTTACATAAATGGTCACATACAGAGGTACACCCACAGTAGGCAGCACTCTTAGTAAATATTAGGTTAATCAACTTTCTGGAAGCTGCTCCAGATGGAAGTAAAGGCAGTAAAAGATTTTCAAGGGCATTCAGAGCTCCAGCTCGTTCATCCCTGGAGGAGCTTGGGGGAACACATTTATGCCCCAAACCAGTATTTCAAAACCGAGAGCTTTGGTTACTGAAGTTGCTTATTTGAGTCAAAGTCTCCGCTCTCTGGCAGCTCTAGGCACCAGATGATTTGTGCGTCTTTTTATTGTTTCTTTCCTATGCTGATTGGCTTTGATTCATTATACAACACAGAGTGTATGAGAACACCTCATTTTTCAAGTTAACAGGTGCACAATGAAATTAGATTAAAGTTTTGTAAATTTGCAGGTGCAAATTTGCAGGGGAGGGAGGTGGTTATCAAAATGTGTCTGGTATATTGAGACCTGCAGATGAGAGATGAAGAGGATTACCTATAGTCAGAGTTTCCTCATTTCACAGAGCACATATTTTCAGAACACTACTTGCCATTAACATTTTCCCAGGGGGCTTTGAAGGGGAAATCATTATCACCGGTAATCTGGGTTCATCCTTCCACCCCTCCTCCATACACACACACACACACACACACACACACACACACACACACACACACACACTTCACACGTAACCCTTCTCCTCTTCCTATCCAGCTCTTTTCATGCACTCTTCCCTGGGACCAAGGCATGACCTTGAAACTTGTCACATTTCATTCCTGCAAACGGTCCTCTTGGATTCTACATGCACAGGGTCATGTGACCCAGGGCACTGTATAGATCTCTCTCTAGAGCTGCGTTGCAATACTCAACTCCTCCAAGCCTTGACCAGCTTAGACCCCAATGATCTCTCTCCTTTCCTGTACCCAGGGTAAAATATCCAAGGGCCTGCCATGGGAGATGTTCTTGTCAAAGACACATTTTCAGGATGAATGGAAACCAAGTTCCTTTTTCATCCCCCACAATTCCTTCTTCTTCTGTTCTCCCTTCTTTTCCTCTCTCTTTTATCTCCCTTTTCCCTTTCCTTTTTCTCTTGATTCTTTTTCTATATTTTTCTTTTATATATCACACAAGCATGAACAGGCACAAGTATGTATCCATGCACCACCAGACTTACAGAAATGACCACTGTGTATGTTTGTCAAAAACACAACCCCCCCCCTCCTATTTTAGCTTTGTTAAAAAAAAAAAACAATCCGCATTTAAGCAGGGCTGGCTAGGACTCTGTAATCTGTACATACAATTTAATCCTGTAAAGAATCAGCAGGACCCACCTCAATCAAAAGCCTTCATCAACTTGTAAAAACAATATTTTGATTCAATCAGATTCAAAGCTCTGAAATTCCCACCTAATTAATGCAGGGTCACTCGGGGGCTGTGCAGTGGTAGCTAGAACAGTGGTCAAATATTTACCCTCAACACTCTACACATTTGGACCACCATGGACCAGAGGAGTGGGTGAGAATAGATAATGCACCTTGAGCTGCAGCAGTTTTCGTTCTGCCCCAGTATTTGGATAAATAATTATTACAGAGGAAAAAGAGAAAAGAAAAGCCTCTTCATTATCCATATATGCACACATCCCAGCCCCGGTCTGTTAATGTTACACCACAAGGGACCTGGCCAATATCCTGCTAACAGTTCTATTTTAACATGCACATCTGGCCCAAGCTTTGGCAGGGCCTTTCTTATAGTCTTTTCTTGCAACATTCAAAATAAATAATTTGTTTCAAAAAGACAGCTAAGAATCACTGAGAAATCTAATCTACTTAAAGCTTGGGGTTTGTTTGGTTTTTGTGTTGTTATTTTCTTTTGGTTCACTTTAGATTCCTATAAACTGGCCTTGGTTTGAATTTCCTTCTTTAGATAACTTTTAAGCCAATATCTGAATGCAGTAGCATTTTCTATCCTTGTGTAGGGATATACTGTAAATATATCCTGCATAGACATATGTGTGGACTGCATTCACATTCAGTGATGTTTTAGCACCATGAGCTTTTTCTTTGTATACCTACATACAGGTATACTTACTATTACAATACAGGTATACTTACTACCTAGGTGGGATCATACCTATATAGTCACAGAAAGGAAAAGTAGACCAACAGAGAAAGTGAGAGAGAGTGAACTCCTCTATAGACCAGGTCTTCAGGATACCTTGTTGTTGACAGGCAAATTTTGGGTTTTTCTCTGTCAAATCATGGGAATATGGGGTAAATTTTGAAATGTCTTTCACCAAAACATTGCACTTAAACCCTTTTCTGTTTATTTTCCTCTGAGTAAATTTCTGTGAACTTTTCAGAAATTGTACTTTGCATGTTTCCAGGGTATAAAACTGAGTTAATTTTTGAACTGGAGGAGCAGAGGTCACTGGTGGTGGTGGGTGGTTCTTTGTTTTCTCCCATAGATGCAATGATAGAACATTCCAGAGATACTCAAGGAAACTGAAACAGGAAGAGACAATGGAGGACTGTTCTCTCTTTCCTTAAGGCATTTTTGGGTTGTTGTACTTTTATTTTAATATTTTTGCATTTTCATTCTAAAATTGCACAGGAGACAGAATATGTGCATCTTTTACATCAAGTGACTGTACCTTTATGAAGGTCAGTTGTCGTACATTTTTGCTTTTATACTGCACATACATACATCCTCCTCTGGGGATTCTAATGACTGGGAAAAGAATTCCTGCATGTGAATGGAAACTTGTGGTTGAATATAAATATATGTATGTAGATAGATCCAGATACATATGTGTATCTATATATAGAGAGAGATATATGTCTATATCTATCTCTCTATCTATATATAGATACACACACACACACACAAAACTGTATTTACATGTATAAAATTTATGTGGATCTAACCTCTACTTAGTGAAGGAAACTTCCAGTGTAGAAATACCCTCAGCTGATGCATATAAGCAATCTTCCTATAACTTACATTTTACAGAGGTACTGCTTAAGGACCTTAAGTTAAGGGGTTTGCCCATGGTCAGACAATATATGTCTGAAATAGGATGAACCCAGGTCTTTCTAAGTCCTAGGATACTTGAAGGTTACTTGCCATTCTGGTATGTGTGTGTATATGCGTATACACATATGCATGTATATATACATGTGTTTTATATATGCATGTATGTGTGTATGTATGCACTTATCTGTGTGTATATACATGTGTGTATATACATACATATACTTTCTGAGTCAGGGAGACCTGAGTTCAAATCTGGCCTCAGATACTTACTAACTATGTAACCTTGGGCAAGTGACTTAACCTTTGTTTACCTTAATCCATTGAAGAAGGAAATGGCACATCACTCCAGTACCTTTGCCAAGTAAACCCCATGCATGATATGGTCCATGGAGTCATAGTAAGTTGAACATGACTGAACAACAAATATGATACAATGTAGATAAACACATGTATGTACGGTTGTATATAAATTATTTAGTCCTGCAATTAATTTCCATTTAATAAGAATACACGTGAATTTTTATGCTTGGGTTAAAAAAAACAACTTCATAAGTACAAGATGGAAGAGGCATAGCTGAGAGCAGCTGATAGGAAAAGATCTGGAGGTCTGAGTGATCTATATGTTCAACGTGAGTCAACTGTGTTATATGATTGGCAAAAAAGCTAATATGGTCATAAAGTTCTTTAAGAGAGGAGCAATGTTGAGGTGTAGGGAGTTTAGAGCACTTCTGTTCTACTACTATACTACATTTGCCTGAATGTATCTTGGAAAGGAATCCTGGAATTCTGCTCAACTCTAGGTGCCATATTTTAGGAAGACTGGATGAATGTGTTCATATGAAAGCAGTGAGGCTATTGAAGGAAAATTGGCTGTGAGAAGAAAAAGTTCGAGAGATGTGAAGGGAAAGTATGATACTTGTCCTCAGACTTCTTGAAGAAAGAAGAAACTTGCTCTGATTGGTCTCAGAAGGCAGCCCTTGGGTGGAAGTTGCTTGAAGGAAAATTTAAGCATAATATATGGTAAACTTCCTAAAATATAAGTCCTACCCCAAAAATGAAAAGGGGTCTTCCAGGGGTCGATGGCTGCCTCTACTTAGGTGGATATAACATGTGATCTAGAGCCAGGATGATAAGTTCAAATTCAGCCTCTGACACTTAGCTTTGTGAACCTGGGCAGGTCACTTAAGTCAGTTTCCTCAACTATAAAATGAGGTTCATAAAAGCACCCACTTACCAGGGTTATTGTCAGGGTCAAATGAGATGCTAAATGTTTGCTCCCTCCCATTCTCCATACCAGAGACTTGCAACAAAGGCTGTATGGATGTCTTATCAATGATTAATTCTTTTTGGTTATGGGTGGGACTCAGGCCCTTAGATTTCTTCAACTGGCTGTGTCTTTTGGCATTTGTATAGACACATATTTTCCAGACTTGACCTTTTGGCATGTTTTTTAGAAATAACATCCAGAAACAAATTTGTGTACAAGTACAATTATTCATTAAACACAAGCAATTCCCCTGAAGCCACATCTACACTGGGCATTTCTGGTACGGACTTTTGGAATACAACTGAATTATTTGAAAACCTTCCTGCCTACACAAAAACCATTCTGGATCCACTGATCTTATCTCAAACCAGATAATATGTTTTCAGATACAAATCGACAGCTTTGTGTGTAGCTGTACTTTTAGTAACTGATTTGGAGATTGCGTGGTCCTGAATAAACTAAAACTTCTCAGGGATTAGCCTGAGGTTTATAAGTGTACGCATTATACCCTGATAGAAGCATTGCTTTTATATAAGCCAACACCTGTCCCAGTAGGGCCTTGCATACCCATCAAAACATAACTAAGATCTAACTAATCACAAAGCCCACATGAGAACCTAGGTGAGGAAAGAGAAATGTTCAGATGAGTTTGGTTTTCTTGATAGGACTGAATCCTATCCTTCATTTTTTCCCAAAAACACATCAAGTCACGAATCTGACATTAAAAAATATCTCTATATATCATTCCACTTTCGAAATGTTTGGGAGTTTCCTTTTTAGTTGTATAGGCTTTTAGTAGTGGAAAGAAATATTTGCTCTAAGGAAGGTTTGGTTCTCTATCATTGCTGTAGCCTTTAAAAATCTATATTGGTCCTGACAAAATGATGGATTTTGGACTTGGGGTAAGGGAAGAGAGGTCATTTAAAGAGTTCTTGGCAATTGTGGAGTGAAAAAAGAAGAGTCCTAGAATCAGTATTTGTTTGAAAAAGTACCACAAAAGCTAAGACTGAACCCCTGAAGCTGTCAGGGTTTGGAAACTGGATAAAGGGCTGATTTGCTGTAGTTATGAATGAATAGACAATATGGTATAATAAGCTGTAGCCACCAAATGATCAAACTTATCAGGAAGGATTTAGTGATCATAAGTCTTAAGACTTAGAACTGGAAAGAATTTTAGAGACACCATAGTCTCACTCTCACTTTATAGAGAAAAATGAGTCTGAAGAGGTTAGGGTTAGGGTAGGTCACAAGAAGTCTCAGAGTTGAATTGGAACTCAGGTCCTCTGACTCCAATCCAATATTCTTTTTGCTATATTATACTAAAGCTTTTTACAAACATCACTGAATCTCAGAGCTGGATCCTTTGGTTTAGCATTTCTTAGCTCATATCCTATGGAACTCTTGTATCACACAACATAGAAGCAAGAGGTGCCCAAGGAAAAACTCTGTTCATCATACTTTCCTTCTGTAGCTACAGACATACCATGGAAACAATCCCAGATGCAACTTGAACTGAGAAAAATATAATTGAGGAATATTTAAGAAAATAAATAGAAATATAGAAAACTGATAGTGGGCATGGGCAGCTAGGTGGCACGGTAGCTAGAGTGCTGTGCCTGGAATCAGAAAGACTCATCTTCCTGAGGTCAAATCTGGTGGGCAAGTTACTTAACTCTGTTGGCCTCAGTTTTCTTCTTTGTAAAATGAGTTGGAAAGGAACATAACAAACCATCCCAATATGTTTGCCAAGAAAATCCCACAGGTGCACAAAGATGATGTGAATGAAACTACTGAACATTTTCCAAGTCAATATGTGGCTTGCAGGAATCCTTATGAATGGTTTAGTGTCCATCTTCTTCCCCTTTTCTTTTTTAGTTTGGCACCACTGCTTTACACTATTAAATATGAAATAGTAATTCCTCAATATGTCATAAGACCCATAATTTTATCAATGTGTGTTCTCCCTTCAGCAACCCAGGTGGCAATCCCGCCATACCTTCATAGATTTGTTGCTGTCCAGTCATTTCAGTTGTAACTGACTCTGTGATCCTACTTGGGATTTTCTTGCAAAGATACAAGAGTTATTTGCCATTTCCTTCCCCAGCTCATTTGAGAGATGAGGGAATTGAGGCAAACAGGGTAAAGTGACTTGCCCAAGGTTACACAGGTAGTAAGTATCTGAGGTCAGATTTGAACTCAGGAAGATGAGTCTTCCTAACTCCAGGTATAGCACAGCATCCACTGCACCATCTAGGTGCCCCTCCTTCATGGATAACTGTGGTCAAAAATAATGTCATCTGGTGACCTATCTCTGGTAATAAGGGGGGTATGGAATGGGGCAGGGTGTGGGGGACAAAAAGAAGCATTTATTAAGTACAGTTATGGACCAGGCACTGTGCTAAGGACTTTACAAATAGTATCTCATTTGATCTTTACAACAGTCTTGTGGCACTATTATGATTCCCATTGCATAGCTGTGGAAACTGAGACTAGTCCTTTTACACCTGATCCAAAATCTACTCCACTTCCACATTCAAAACCTTCTCAAGCAGTTGGTACTCCATTGGCACTGTTTTAGAGGTCATCACCTGCGTGCCATGGTGAGGTATTAAAATAGAATTTTCATAGAGTATCAAATTCTAGATGTATTAACATATTAACTAAATAAGACAGTTCCTTTGTCCCCAAGATACAATACTATGCTATACCATATTATACTATATTATATTATGATATACTATAATATATTAATTATACTATACTATATACTATATGTAGTATATATGTATACTGTACTATATTATACTATGCTCTATTATATTATTCTATACTAATTATACCATACTATATTATATTATACTAATTATACTATATTATGTGCTTTGCTATATTATATTATACTATACAATATTATACAACAAATAGTATAATATAACAATCTTATATAATCTAGTCTATTATACTTTGTACACACACACCTATGTGCATCAGTCTTATGTCAGTGGTAGGAGGAAGTGTTCCATTACCAAATTAATTTAGACATTGATCATGCTGTCATCCCCTGCACTATATTTTATAGAGGACAGAATTGAAGCCTGTGGAGGAGAAATGACTTCCCCAAGATCACACAGCAATGAGGTAGTAGTATTGAAACTAGAATTCAGATCTCTCCTAGCCCAAACTAGATTCCTCTACCCGCACTGGCCCTCTGTTTTAGTTGGGTCTCATTGCCCTGGGGATCAAAAAAGGAAGAGTCCTGGAGCTGAGGAAATATGAGAGAGAGAGACAGAGACAGAGAGAGAAAGAGGACCTTTTTCCAAACTTCCCTAGAGTAATAACAGACACAAAACAAGGGGAGAGGGCGTTGGTTGATGAGTGCAGTGTGAGCCTGAGATTCCTATCAGCCCCATACCTCATTTAGACTAGAACCACTTTGATGACAAAGGCCATTCCTTATACTTCCTGCCCTTAGCTAAAATGGGCAAGGTGCTGCTGAGGGAGGCAGAAGACCTCCTGTAGAGGTTCAGGCAGTCTACTTTCTGGTTGCATGACTGGGACCATCAGCTGTCTTAGTCTCAGAGTTCTTCATTCTCTAATGGTAATGTTGGGGCTATATAATAGAGAACATGCAATTACAAGAAGATATTATCATTGTACTTTGACATAAAATTTTTTATCTTACTATCTCTGTTGTATTCAAATGCATTCTGTCAAATTCTTAAATTTTGACCCATCTACATTTCCTGACTAATAAGATTCTATCCTTGTTTTTATTCTGTGGTGTGTCAAGATCTCTCCAAGACCCTCCCATGCAGTAGTTCATGACTAAAGATTCCTCAACTTTCAACCATCTGTGTTAAGATTAATCATGGAAGATTACAGCTTTTTCACTACCTACCCCAACAGGCTATGAGACAAGTGCCTGATAAAGTTACAATGAATTACCTAATATTAGTTATCAGTAAGTTTTGAACAATTTTTGTAATTTTATTATAATTTACTATGATAATTTAGTATACTATTCAATAATAATGTTGTTATTAACTCTGAATGCAGTTAAAATAAGCCACGTCCTGGGGTATGCTGGCATCTGCTCCGACCTTGAAAAGGTTAAATTTTCATTGGGATCATTTACCCTTTGGAAATGGGCAAATGTCACAAATCAGGGCTCGAATTGTTTTGTTGATTGACTAGACTTAAGAAAGTGAAAGCGTGTCCTTCATAAACTTTCTCCCCCACCCCAAGAACCAGGTGGGCCTTGGTAAATGATAATTGATTGAAATATGATCTGAAAAAGTTAGTTTGCAAGGTGAGACTTCTCATGTAGTAGAATGCACACCCTTAATGTTCTAATTCTAGGAAGAGTTTGCTGAGTATTTCCACAACCACAATTGAAATTATACATAACATACACATATATAGTGTTAGAATCATAGATACCAAAGCGATTATTCGGTTGGCAAAGAAAGAGACGAAGGTTAGATAAGGTAACTTCTACTGTTTTATCTAATTTGATGATACTAGACTGTAGATGAGCCCCTTCATTCTAGAGATGAGAAGCTAAAAGATCCTGAGAGAGGGGATGTCCATGTGACACAGGGAAGCAGCTGAAACCCGGAACCAGGTTTTCAGACTCTGCAGCCAACACAGGGGTCCATTTGAATCTAGAGCGACTGAACAATTTTTTATTCAGTTGTTTCCAGTCATGTTTCCTTTTGGGGTTTTCTTGGTAGAGATACTGAAGTGGTTTACCATTTTCTTTTCTAGCTCATTTTTCAGATGAGGAGACTGAGTCAAAGAGGTTTAAATGACTTGTCCAGGGTCAGACAGCTAGTATCTAAGGTTGGATTTGAACTTAGGTCTTTCTGAGTCCAGGGCCAGCATTCTATCTGCTGCACCAGCTAGTTGTCCCTGGAGTCAGACAGACCTGGCTTTAAATTCAACTTCAGATACTAGCTATAAGTCACTAACCCTCAGCCTCAGGTTCCCCATTTGTAAAATGGAGATAATAGTAGCATTCATCTCTCAAGTTTGTTAGATGGATAAAATGAGATCATATTTGTTAAAAAAGACTATCGAAAAGCTAGTGGGGATGATGGTGGTGGTTATTACGTGCCTTATGGCCTCTAGTTTCCCTTTCCACTCTAAAGCTAGGGTTCTATGACAATAAATGAGCAGGAAAAATAATTACAGAGTGTATTACATAGCCATGTTGAAAAAGAAATGCTACTTCATTCATTCATTCATTCATCCATCCATCCATTCACTCATTCATCAAGTACCCATTAAGCAAGTGCTATGTTTCCAGTAATGTGCTTAGTATTCAGAATTTAAAGACCAAAAAACAAAACAAAACAAAACCCTAAATAGTCCCTGACCTCAAGAAGTTTCCATTCTAATGAATCTTAAATTAAGCATTGCTTTGAATTATAAATGTGACTGTTCTTCTCCATTAGTAAAGTAAAAAAAAAAATCTATATTTCACTACAATTACATTCAAATAGTTCATGCAATGATTATAAGATCAAGAGTAAAATGCTAGTATTTTGCTGATTGTTTTATAAAGAAATCTTTAATAAGCTCTAGGTAAATAAACTTTTATTTGGTAAATGTGGCCTGTGCATCAAGATAAAGAATGGTGGATTCCCTCCTTTGGGATCTAGAATTTTTAGTTTACAGCACTGTAGGGTTGGAGCCATCAAGAATTCTCTCTGCTTAGTGGCATGGCAAATCCAACTTTTGTCAACTAATACCTGAATTCTTGACAGTTTTATCACCTGGGTTTTGCTTCCAAAGCTAAGCTAACAACAAATCTTACATTGCGAAGCCTACCTAATTTGAGTGCAAGCTTTGTGCAAAACTACTTACTTAAGAGAACTGAAAAGTCTGCTCTCTTTGGAGGGGCTCTCATAAGATCATTAAAATCATGGTGAGAGTGAGCTAATGTTCAACAGAGAAAATTGGAATCTTCATGAAAAATTTTTTAAATTAATTTCATTGGCAATAAAATAGCTTTCAGGAAGCTCGGTATCGTAGCAGATAGAACTCGGAACTAAGAGTGAAGAAGACTCGAGTTCGAATCTAGTCTCAGATACTTACTGACTGGATGACCATGAGCAAAACATTCAATTTCTGCCTGCCTCAGTTTCCTCCCCTATAAATGACTATAAAAATAGCATGTATTTTCTAGGGTATTTAAAAAAGATCAAATGAGATAAGATGTATATAAATGCTAGCTATTATTTTTAGTATATTTTGAAGTCTGCTTCCCTCTAGCTACTATGTCCTTCCCCACCCCGAATTACTTTGGATTTACTTTTTATATGTTACATGTATATTTATATGTATGCGTGTGTATCTGTTTACTTATATGAGGGGAGAATGTAGTTTTGTAAGATCCTTGAAGGCAGGGTTTGTCTTTGTATCTTCAAGACCTTACCCATTGCTCAGAGTATAGCTGGTGATGGATAAATGTGTATAGACTGACATATAGATAGATCGGAGGCATACATATGCATACATACTATGCGTGTACTATAGGTACATATTGTAAACATATTTTGTTCCAGAGTTATGCCATTTTACTGTGAGAAACTCTTGGTGTGGATCTTATCCCTTCTAGATTGAACACTGCACTCTAATTTGTAATCTCAGAGATAGGCTTTGGAAACAATGAATTGCTACGTGTAATATCAGAGGTTGGGATAGAATTCAGGTCTTCTGGCTTCAAGGTCAGCTCTCTAACTATTATGTTATGTTGACTCTTTTCCCTAATAGATGGCGTTAGATTTGATAGATAGATAGACATACACATATTGATATATACATACATATCTACATGCATATATACATATATGTGTGTCTTTATTTCTATATAACTATATCTATATTTATATATAGATACATGACGATGATAGATACATATTGATATATTCATACACATATACATGTATATATACATGTACATATATGTGTGTATCTTTATCTCTATGTAACTATATATATAGATAGATAATGATGATAGAAATACACATATTGATATATTCATATACATATATGCACATATACATATATGTATGTATCTTCATCTCTACATGTCTATATCTATAGACAGACACACATATATACATGTAGATATGTACATGGTGTATATGTACATGTATATATATATACGTATCCATTTTTATCTCTCTATATGTAGATAGATGATGATGATGCTGATGAAGACAGATAAAATCATAGTCAAGCAAGCGTTCCAAAGGTTCAGAGGAATATTGCTTATTGGAAAATTCTTCATATTCTTCAAAGTATTCTTTCCAAGCTATTTAAATTTAAATTCAAAGGCAAAAGAATGCTAATTCTCTTGCTACTGAAATATAGCTGTTGTTGTCCAATCATTTCAGTCATGTCTGACTCTTCATTGACCCATTCAGGGTTTTCTTGGCAGAAGCACTAGAGTGGTTTGCCATTTCCTTCTCCAGCTCACTTTACAGATGAGAAAACTGCGGCAAAGAGAGTTAAGTGATTAGCCCAGAGTCAAACAGCTAGTAAATGTCTGAGGTTGGATTTGAACTCAGGTCTTCCTGACTCCAGACTTGGCACTCTAGCCACTGCACCATCTAACTTCCTGCAACATAGTTACAAGTAAATACTCTTCTAATCATAATTCACTGATTTTCTTTTAAGGGATGAGCACGGTTGCCTTTTCTTTCTTACTGAGGATGCTTTTTTGGTACGACATTTTCCCAGAGATGGCTCCTTACTTCTTATTCTCCAGTTCCTTCCTCATTTCTCATCCTGTGAGTTCCTGTCTCCTGTTTCTTTATGCACTCTATTTGATCACCATATCTCACAGTTTTGCTCAGCCCATGTCTGTATGCATAGGATGTTTTTCCTTCTGCCTACAAAGTAGATCTCTAAAAATAGTCATTAGGTTACTTGTCTCTACTAGGAAAACATCCCATCCCTTAGGGCTTGGCAACTCTCTCTGGTCACTCATTTTCATATACTTAATTCATCCAGTCTTCCCAGGGTCTTTAGAAGACATGTTTATTACAATCTCCTCATTTCACAAATAAAGTGAACATTTATTTATAAGTATTTATTAAAACATAAATAGACATTTATTAAATACCTACTATGTGCCAGGTACTATGCAAAGCACTGGGTTTAGAAAACAAGCAAAAGACAGTCCCTGACCTCAAAAAGATTACAGTCTAATCCAGAAGACAATAAGCAAACAGGCATGTATAAACAAGCTATATACAGGATAAACAGGAAGTAATTAAAAAAGAGAAGGTGCTAGAATTAAGAGAGGTTGGGAAAAGATGGGCTTTTAGTTGGGAAGCCAGGGTGGTCAGTAGTCAGAGCAGAGGAGGGAGACCTTTTCAGGCATTGGGGAGAGTCAGAGAAAATGTCCAGGGCCAAGAGATCAGAGTCTTGCAGATGTGACAGCAGGAAGGCTAGTGTCCTAAGGTCTGAGTTTTAGGAAAAACACTTTAGTGACTGAATTGAGGATAAACTGGAGTGGGGAGAGCCTGGAATCATGCAGCACCACCCCCACCTCCACTCCTAGTAGCTATGGCAATAGGCCATGCATGAGTTGATGATGTGGGCTCACACCTTGTTAGTGGCAGTATTACAGGAGAAGAGAGGGTATATTTGAGAGATACTGCAAAGGTAAAATCAATAGATCTTGGAAACAGATGGCTGTGTGGGGGGGGGCGGGCGGAGAAATAGTGAGGAGTCAGTGATGGCTCCTAGGTTGTGAGCCTGGGGGACTGGAAGAAATGTGATACCCTCAACATTAGGAGGTTAAGAACAAGGGAAGGGGTTTAGGGGAAATGATAATTACTGGTTTTTAAATGTCTACTGGACATTCAATTCAAGATGTTTGAAAGGCAGTTGGAGATATGAGACAGGACATCAGTAAAAAGATTAAGGTAGGATTGCTGGATACAATCATCAACACAGAGAAGGTAATTAAATACATGGGAGCTGGAGAGGTCACCAAAGTAGTATAGAGGGAGAATAGAAGAGGGTGCAGAACAGAACCATGAGGGACACCTATGGTTAGAGGGTGGGTTCAGTCAGATACATAGGAGGAGAACCAAGTGACTATGCTGTTCTAAAGACTTAGAGTGAGAAAAGTGTCAAGATCAAGAGCGTCATCAATGGTGTCAAAGGCTGCAGAAAGCCAAGATGAATGAAGATTGAGAAAAACCCACTGGATTTGGTCATCAAAAGATCACTCATAACTTTGGAGACTGCATTTTGTTGAAATGATGAGGTCAAAGGCTGAATCGTAAGGGATTTAAAAAAGAATAAGGTAACAAGTGAGGATAGATTTTAAGTAATTTGCTTACCACTTTTGGTAGTAAGTACCCAAACTGAGACTTGAAAACTGTTCTTCAGACTTGAAATTTCATGACATCACAGCTCTCTAGGGAATGTGTGTATGTATGTATGTGTATATACGCAATATATACACACAGGATACATGTGCTTATACTTATATACAGGCATACCTAGATATACACATACTATGTATGTATTGTATGTGTATGTATGTATATATATGTATACACACAGACACACACACACACAACCAGCTTCTCCAAAGAATCAAGGTTTCCTTGGTGATCAGTTATCACCAAAGAGGGGAAGATATTACGAACTGGTTAGGAAGATTCTAGATTTTATTGCTCTTGACAGAAATACAGGCCCCCAAAGTCCTTAGTTCTTTAACATGTTTTGGCATGACTCTCCCCAATGGCATGTTAGCCACTGATTAAATGAAGAATTACATGTAAGAAATAATATTATAATAACACTATCATTATATAATAACAGCTACAACAATAGCAATAACAAGCATTTATATAATGCTTTAAGATAGTGATATCAAACTGAACGAGAAATATGTTCCTATGTATATTGACTTAGAAAAATATAAACTAACATTGTTTATGTTATACGGTATAGGGCACCTAGGTGGTGCCTGGCCTGGCATGATGAATCTTCCTGAATTCAAATCTGGCCTCAGATACTTACTAGCTGTGTGACCCTAGACAAGTCATTTCACCCTGTTTGCCTCAGTTTCTTCATTTGTAAAATGAGCCAGAGAAGGAAACAGCAAACCAGTATAGCATCTTTGCTAAGAAAATCCAAATAGATCACAAAGAATGTGACTGAAATGTTGTGTTTTTATGTAATTTGTTAAATATTTCCTAATTACATTTTAATCTGGTCCAACCCAACAGAGATTTACAGGCTGAGAGTTTGATACTTCCACTTTAAGGTTGGCAAAGCATTTTAATGCATATATTAAGTAATTTGATCTTCACAACAACCCTGCGAAATAAGCCCCATTTTATAGATCCTCAGAGTCACGTAATTAGTAATAGTAATATTTGAGTAATATTTTGAACTCAGATCTTCCAGACTCCAAGTCCTATGTTCTATCTATTGCATCACCTAGCTGTCCCCATGTCATGTTCCAACAACTGGCTAGTTTTCTTCACATCCTTGAAAGGGACAGTCACATGTACATAGTATTCTACAGTTCTAAAGTATTCTAAAGTAATCTATATGTATTATTTCATTTGAGGGTCCCAATAATCCTGAGAAGAGGTAGGTGTTCATAGCCAACTCTTCATTATTCATGGGGCTGAGGACAAGGTCTGTGTATACCCGATCCAGGTTCCTGTCTTCTCCTCCTACTGTCATATGCCTCTTGATCATTTATTTGCCTGCCTATTTATATTACTACCACAGATGAGACATGCACACAGAGAGAAGCCTGAATTCTAATCAGTTCATTTGACAAATTTGTGAGCAGCTCTGGTAAAGGTGTGGTAGAAAAAGTGGCTGAAATGAGGTTGGGTAATAATTCATGGATTTTGATGACCCACTTTACCCTTTTCCCTTAATTACCATGTATCTTTATGAGTTGAGAGTAGAGTTAGGGATGGTACCTCATTCTTTTAGGAAGGGAAAGAAACCTGTAATTTTGAAAAAGTAATCAAGGAAAACTTAGAATCACAGCATTTTTAGTCTGGAAGAAGGTTCTGTCTTGTCTTTCAAATTTGCCTCATTTTACCCCAAAAAGAAAAATAAGGCTTAGAGAGAAGAGATACCTCATTCAGAGTATTAATAACTTTGGGACACAAAACCTAAACTGGAAACCAGGTTTCATGATTCTCTTTCACTAATTATAATATTTCTCAATATTAAAAAAAAACAGTTTGGGGTTCATCATTCAAAAAGGTTACAAAGTGTCCCAGAGACCAAAGAAATTTTGAAGGTGTCTAAAAATGTATAGTGCCCTGTCAATATCAAACACTCAAATATTTGGTGAATAAAAAAAATTGTTGGATAAATCAATAAGTTCATGAAAGACATTCAAACCTCAATTCCATCCTTGATGACTTAGTAATGGAGTAACCCCAGTACTCAGTCTTTACTAGTCACCTGGTACTTGATCCTAGATCACATCTGAGATTGTTTCATAGGGTTAACGATTACTTTCCATCATTGAGCTTTTCCTGTGTTCCTTCCTCCACCTTATCCCCCAACCCAACTGGATTAGAGGCTCCCTGAGGGGAGTAATCAGGCCTCAGATTTCATTGTATCTCCCTAGTCTGCTCTTAGCGCCTTGCACAAAATCAAACATCTACTGACTTCGGTAGTTCTGAGAAGCTCTGGACTTTGATCAATGGCGCCATTTTTTCTCTCCCCCATTTCTCATGTGTAGTATGGTGTATTCAAAAGAGGACTTGATTACAAATCAAAAGATATGGATTCAAACCATAGCTTTGCCATAATTTGTGACCTTGGGCAAATCATTCAGCCTCTCTCAGCCTGTTTCTTCATCTGCAAAATAAAGCATTCAGTTGAATAGGTTCTAAGGTCTCTGCTTGCTAGAAGAAAATGATGCTAAAGTCATTTTGTTTCTTTAAGTCTCAGTTTCCTTTTCTGCAAAACAGAGATAACCATATTTGTCAGACCTAGCTTGAAGAATTACCACAATTTATAAAGCACAATATTAATAGGAGGCCACCATTATTTATTATGTAGTAAAAACCAAGTTGAATTTTAAATTGTTTAACTGTTCAAGGTGTCACGAGACTAGGATCAAGAATCACCAGTTTAAACACAAAGCAAAACATCTCAGTTGAATCTGTTCTACTGTGCAAAGCTACGCAAGGAACACTAACCCACTCCCACAGGATTGTTACAAGGAAAACAAGAGCACACTCTAAGTTTTATAATCATAGACATGCACGTGTATACACACACATGTCTATACACACATGCGTTGTATACATATACATGTAGATATACTTGATCTTATTTATGCATATCTATGTAGAAACACATGTTTATCTACATGCCATTTATATGTGTATATCATATATATATGTAAGTATATGTGTATACATGTTATGCATATATTTTATATAAATATATCTTATATGTAAATATCTATGTACTTGCATGAACATATATGTGTCCCCTGTATACATGTGCATAGTGTACTGTGTGTGCATATACATGTGTATGTATATATTTTTCAGATATCTATACAATCTATGTATAGATATACACATACATACATATATATATAGATATACACATATATACATATATATATACACACACACACACACACACACACAGATACCTTGGTTTATTCTCAGATTGATTTTATAGAATAGGGGCCACAGGTTTCATTCTACCCATTTCACAGATGAAGAAACATGGTACCAAAGAGGTTAAACAACTTAGTGATTTGTCCTGAACAACGCAGCTAGTAAATATCAGAGGCATAATTTGAACACTACCAAATGTCCTTTTTTTTAACGCCACACTATATTTATTAACTACAAAATAATGTATGAAAATGATTAATTATTAACATCAATGCTAATAAAAAACAAATTGAACAATAATGTTAATACTAGTCGTTTTGGTCTGGCCGAGCCTGATGACAGTGACTGCACTAAGACTTTCCTCTCATCACCCATTTTCACTCAGTAAAGGAAGCACAATGAACATACTCCTTCAACTTGGATCCACATTATGAATTAAAGGAACTTTTAAAAAGCTGAACCCATCTACATTTACTTAAATGTTCATCTAAATCTACGCAGCAATATAAGCCTGACTGACAGTTTCTAATTCGGATGAGTTCCAGTTCATTCCATTCATTTTGCTTGGGAAGGGATAGATAGACAGACAGATACAGGCAGATAGGCAGAGAGATAGCAAATAGATACACAGGTACCATAGATGGACAAGATAGATAGATAGATAGATAGATAGATAGATAGATAGATAGATAGACAGATAGATAGATAGATAGATAACAGATAGATAAATTGGTATTAAGAGAGATATATTTTAAAAACCACAACAGAAAAAAAACCAAACAACTCCCCCAAAAAACACCTACCCACCAAATAATCCTAACTCCTATTCATTACAAATTATGCTCAGCTGGCAAGATCCATGTACTCCAGCCACTCACATAGTTAAAATCCCTTGTACCTAAGCTAATAGTCTCCCCTATCCAACACTTCTCAAGCAATCTTGGTATTATGCCAGTACTGGCTGCCATTACCCGACAGTTTTAAAATCTTTGCCAGTGTAGACTGAGCCAAAAAAATCTATTTTTAACCTAATTGTATCCGTTTCCTCTTAAATCCAAGGCACTGCTCTGTCTTTAGACCCACCCTTCTCACATACTGCCAAGCCAGCAGGAACTTCATTCAACCAAACCATGATTATACCAAAGGGCCTGTTACTTCTCCCGCTGGTTTGTCTCCAAGGTAGCCAGACTCAAAACTGACCATCTACTTTTGAGACTTTTTCTCTTTGGAAACATCTTCTGGGATTATACGTTATAATGTGTGAAAATTCTGAATAATCTCAAGATGATCATCTTGAAATCCAAGTATCAAATATTGTAAAGTTTGTTTCTTCCATTATTAACTTAAAAAGAGGGGGAAAATGAATGTATAAATTAGGTGGGATGGATAGTCAAATGAAATGAAAGAGACCCTCCCTTACTTTTGGGGGAGACTATAAGGAAAATATGCAAAAGAAAAATTCTACCACTGGGATCTTCAGTTCAACTGAAACCAATTTTACATCGGAAATTAGATACTGCAGATCTTTTGAGATTCCAGCCCCATTCCTATTTTTAACCTTGGCCCCAAATTAAATGAGAATTCTCAGCATAGCTGACATACTTGGATTTATTTCAAGGAGTCAGACGGTCAGCAAGGACTGACTGCATGCCCACAGGGTGCACCATACCAGGTGTTTAGAGCACATCTGGAAACAGGTGCTTATGGTTCATGTGAAAAATATATTTGGTCTCTGCCCTCAAGGAGATTTTAATCTAATAGGCAGAGAAGGTGGTATGGATAGAGAACTAGGCTAAGGCTCCTAAGGTATCCCTTGAGGCAATAGATGTGAAAGTATTATGAGAAAAGGCAACAGAAGGATACAGATATGAGATATTATCACTATTAAAAGTAGAATGAGTGAGAATGATGATGATGATGGATCTGTCATTTAATTAGTCTAGGAAATGCCCAGGTACCGAACTTTGCCCTTTCCCATGCAGGGTGGCACCTACTCCACCATTTAGAACTTTAAAATAATTACCTAGAGCAGTTAAGTGACTTGCCCAGCACAAATGTCACTGTGAGGTATTGATAGCATTTCAACTGAATTCTTCCTGGTTTCAAGGCCAGCTCTTTAACCACTTTTGCCTCATTGTTACATGGTAACAATGATAATGAAGCAACTGGGCATGGAGTCAGAAGACTTGAGTTCAAATCCAGCCTCAGACACTTACTAACTGTTGGATCCTAGGTAAATCACTTCACCACTGTCTGCCTCAGTTTCCTCATCTGAAAAATGTAGGTAATAATAGCATCTACCTCATAAGACTGTTTTGAAGACTAAATGAAATAGTATTTGTGAATATCTCAGCACAGTGCCTGGCACAGACTAAGTCCTAAATGCATTCTATTTACCATTTCTTAGACATGGCCCACACTCACCTCCCTCCTTAACTTTGCTGATGTGTGGAGTACTTATTTTACTCTCCTTCTTCACCTATGAACATTCCACCCTATCTTTAAGTCCAAATCAGACTGATCACCTCCATGAAGCCATTTGTGATCCTCCTAATTAGTAACATTCCTGTTAAGCCTTTACACAGCATTCAGTTTGTATCTCTCTTATATGTGTATACTTATTTTTTTTTATAGAGCCTATGGGAGGAACAGAGGAGTGTGTGTGTGTGTGTGTGTGTGTGTGTCTGTGTCTGTGTGTCTGTGTGTAATATTTCTCTACTGGATTGCAAGTTTTATGAAGGTAAGGACATATCTTGGACATGTGAATGATCCAATCTCTTTTAGCATCTAGCTTGGTATGCAATAAGTGCTTTAAAAAACGATTGTTCATGTGATCAAAGCTTATTATCAACAACCAACATTACGAATACCTTGGTCATCTTTCCTGGAAATAGCCTCAAAACTTGAGGGAAATGCAAGCTTTCATTACTGAATGTGGCTCTCATGGAAGCCATTGCTATAAAAGAAATACATCACCTTCCTTTTGGAAACCTAGGAAAAGTGATTGTGGAAACCAACAGAGGGGGGTGTATATCTAGGGTTAGAGGGTGCAGGAAGCTTCTTTTGGCCTGGAATTGTCATTTGACTCTAATTTCCTGAAGTTAAGGCTACATTATCACTGTGAAGCTAAAAGATGATCAGGCTCTGAGCCATTCATGATTCTTAACTTGGCTAAGATAAATTTTTATAATAGAACTTAGTGAAGTCATAAGAGTACTAAATTTTTAATCAGAGGAGCTGGGTTCAGTTCCTCCTTCTACTATTTACTACATGACAAGGAGCAAGTCAGTTTCCCTGTGAGGATCTCTGCTCCCTCCTCTCTAAAGAAAAGCAATTAGATGAGAATTCTTCCAAGTATCCTTCCAGCCCTAAATTTATGATTTTATGTGCTATGAGATGAGAGACTTGCCCTCTGTTTTGAAGGAAAGAAGAATTTGCCAATCTAGATCGAATGAGGACGTTTTCTGAAGCTCACTTTCAAGGACTATTGAAAAGAAAGAATCAGTGATTTCATTTTGATGAGCTAAATTCAAAGCTAAATGTGTGTTAACAATATTGCAATAATTACCCTTGTAATTATAACATTATAAAATTTAAAATGATTCAGTTGTAACACTGTTTTCTCAGAACTATAGAAAATGTGTTTCTTCTAGCCTTTTCTCTTTTTCAAATGATGCTAATTTAATTAATTGCTAAATAGTCAAAGGACAGCCCTCCCCCTGCTTTTAAGCTAGTTGATTAGATAGTTAATATGTCTTGAAGATGATGGGATGTCTACTCTATGGATAAGTTGATGAACACAGGAAGTAGGAGCAAATTGCTTACTCTATAGAAGTCTCTGGCTCCCCTTCTGTAATGTAAATTCCAAAGCACACTTTGTCTATCTTTCTGTCTATATAAGCACAAACATATACACACATATGCATACACACATATGCAGTTTTCCTGAATATATATATATATATAATATAGAGATATATGGTGTGTACATAGATATACATACTATATATCTATATATTACCTTTATAAATCTCTATATAAATATATTTAGTTAC
>CM053769.1:125695945-125715691 GCA_028658325.1 Potorous gilbertii
AAAAAATCTATTAAGCACCTACTCTGTGTCTAGTACTAAGGCTGAGAAGATGAAAATGAAACAATCTCTGGTCTCAAGGGGCTTATATATAGAAACCACACATGCATGTATAAGTATATAATTAATAAATATAAACAGGATAACTTCAAAATAAAGTCCAGGTGATTAAACCTAAGATGTTGCATACATTTTAATGTTGTTATAAGCCACTAAAGTTTAAAATGGAACTGAGGTTTTGAGGATACCCTGTGAAAGGTTGTTTAGGCAAGATATAGATGAGAATGGAAAGGGGGAAGGAGATATTTTCTACAGATGTGTGCAAAAGAATTCAATTGTTTCAATAATTCCAATGTTAAGCAAGTCCAGTCCTGCATACATTACAACCCAATGTGTAAAAAAGGAGATGTACCACTACCAAGATGCCTGTTATTTGCCTAATAGACCATAAAAGGTTTCTGGGGACTCATTACATTCAATTGGGTCAATCTGAAATGTGCAAATATGTATTTAAAATTTGTAAATATGTATTGAGACTAGGTGTGAGAAAACTGTTAGAAAAAGCATTTATGGATAATTCTTGACCATGTCCATATGCATTTCCCCGTTTTTCCCCTTAAATCAAGGCACTTGAGTCAGCCTTCACACTCCCAAACATAAAGGGACATGTCTCGCCTCACTATTTAAAGGAAAAATTAAATATTTGTTTGGTTGACTCTCTGCTAGGCAACATTGCAAGCATTTCCAGAGCCCTACAGCATATAATTCAAAAACACTAACTTTGGAGTAGAGGAGGGAAACCTATGGAGGGATCAGTAAGATATAGAGAGGACTGGGGTGGTCAATTCATTTTCCCTCAAACAGGAGATGATTTCACACTCCCATCACTATCGTCTCTTTCTTGTTGGTTTCACACATGTGTGAAAAAGAGAAACACATAGGTTTGCGTGGGCGCATCTATAGCCATATATAAAACATTATGTATTTGTTTCCTGTCCTTGTCTTGCCCTGAAAATGCTTCACTTTACCAGGAGCAAAAGCACTCAGAGGCTTTTTTTGTTTACCCATAGGAGAAACAAACACTTAGTCCCATCAGTTTACTCACTGAAATACCTGATAGAAGAATAAACTTGTTAGTACTAAATTTACCAAATGATCATCCTTGTTCCTCTGTAGATGCTGAATTTATAGTGCATCTGAGTTAAAGATACCCTTTACAAAAAACATTAACCTAGTCTCTAAATGCAACCACCTGCCTGATATATAAGGAATGTTAGCTATCCCAGTAGAATAACACATTCTGGAATTTAAAAAAGAAAAAAAATCTTTCTACATTACTAGTTTGGTTCCATGGTTGCCTTTTAACAAAGGAGATTATTACTTTGATAAACTCTAAGTAGAAAGATTTTTTTTTTAAATGGGGCTAGAATAGGATTCCTATCCTTTTTGTATGTTACAGACTCCTTTGGTGGTCTGGTGAAGCTTCAGGACCCTTTCTCAGAATAATCGAAGGCAATGCTAAATTTCACTTAGAAAACAGTGAATATAATGGTCTCATTTTCTCCCCATCTAAACTCATGGACTTTCTGGAATCTATCCATAGATCCCTTTGGGTCCATGAACTATAGGTTAAGAACCTCTGGGCTTAGAAGGTTGGAAAGCCAAGCCAATCCTTGAGTCATTCAGAAAGATCTGGATGGAAGTTTTGCTTAAACCATTTTCTCTTACCCTTCATCAGCAACTGGAGACATATAACTAAAGCATAAAGTCAGGATTGTCCCTCGCCTCTTCATGGTGTTAAATCTCAATAAATTAAAATTACACTCGTTGTTGCTGTTGCTGTTTATTATTTAATCTATAGTCACCCACTTACCCATAACCCTCCCCCCCAAACACACACACACACACACACACACACACACACACACATACATAGAGGCTTATGGAGAAGAAGATGGTTTTTATTTCTTCTGAGTCTTGAAGTGAGGGCTACCTGACTGTTTCCCGCCCTAGCTCTGTCTAGGCAAGTAATGCATTAATTCAACAAACACTTGCTAAACCCTGCTTTGAGTGAGGCATTGTGTAGGTGCTATGAGGGATGGAAATACTCTAGGTAAAAAAAATCTAGTCCCTAACTGCAAAGATTTCATGATCCATTTTTTTAATAGATTAAAATGAATTTGTTTGGAAAACACTACAAAGGAAATAAATAGGTTATTTGTAGGTGGATCAAAGACTTTAGAACATTCTGTACATTAATAATATTTGCATTTGATTTCCTTCATCTTTTCATAGAAAATACTAATTGAAAAATAGACCATCTTTAACTATATACTACAGAAAAAGAAAGTGCAAAATATAACTTGATATTATTAAGGTAACTATGTTCCGCTTTCCAAACTAATTGTGAAACATAACTTAAAATTATCCAGGAAAAAAATATTGGTGCAATTAGGCAATTCCAATATAACGAAGGTAGGTTCTCTGCATTTTATGTTTTATTTCTAATGGGTTCTTTAGTTTTGTATTTTGTTTAACAATGATTCATATTTAATAATTTAAATCAGTTTTATATGCTTATTTTTGTTTTGAAGAAGGCAAAGAAAACCCATAATGTTTATGTTTTTCCCTAGAAGATATTTCAGTGCTACTCAGGAACGTATTCCCTTAAAATAGTCATATTCATAACCCCTCTCAAGGCTCAGCAGTTTCTGATTTTGTTATCTTGCTGACCATATTTAGGCAATATTTTTCATTGTAAGGAAATCTTTCTGTTAATAATTCTTCACCAAATTTAAAAATAAAATATTTGGATTTGGATTTGAAAACTAATCAAAGCAATTATAATTCATTGTGAACTGAATGTGGTACAAATTTCTTTGTAAACTGAAGACAATTTTAAAAAATGAAATAAATATTTTAAAAGTTGTTCTGGGGAAATTCCTCCATCTGCTTTGGACACCTGCAATAATGTCTTAAAAGGGCAAGGTGGTGTTTAAAATTTTTAATTTCGTTAAAGGATACTCAGTCCCCCAAAAGCTGTTCCCTTGAATTGAAAGCTCGTGAGGCAAGCTTCAGTCCTGAGCAAACAAAAGCAGCTGCATTATAAACCCTTGAAAAAAGGGTTTATAATGCAAACGCAGCCGTGACCTTAACTCTAGAGGTGCAAACATGCGGCTGTAATAGGAAAATTATGCATTAAAACAGAATGGGGTTCGCCGAATGTTTTAAGATTTCTATTTGATCACGTTTAGTAGCTTTTCTAGTTTCAAATAACAAATGAACGAAAAGGAAGCTTCTGCATCCTTTCCCAAAAAGGAATGCATATCTGTTTGGGGGCCGGAGGAGTGCAAAGGGTGATGAAAGATTTGAACGTCCATTAGTAAATAAGAACCTCCAACCTAAAGAAAATCCCTGCCCCATAATCTGACTTAGAAAATAATGTTAACATTTTAAAATGTTAAATGCAATTAATGGCATGAAGAAAGCACAGGCACATTTCGAACCCTGTGTTGAATTTTCATTTTCAATTTCACCAGAAAAAAAAAAATGAAAACAAAGGCTAAATCCTATGACCATTTACTGCAGTATTTTAAAGAAAATGACAAGATCTTCAGCATCAGCTTTGGAGAAAAGAAAAAAGAAGGAAAGAAAGGAGGGGCAGAAGGAAGGAAGGGAGAGAGAGAGAGGAAGGAAGGAAGGAAGGAAGGAAGGAAGGAAGGAAGGAAGGAAGGAAGGAAGGAAGGAAGGATAAAGGATGAAAAAGAAGAAAATGCTGAAGAAAAGTGCTAAAATAGGAAGTCAAAATAAATAAAACGAATAAAACCAAACAGGGTCAAGATTAAGGTGAACAGAGGAAAAAGAAATTTAAGAATATTTTCAATAAAATTCACAATATTAATATATTAAAGAGAGGAAAAGGGAATAAAAGTTGCAAGGGGGGAAAAATGAAAATCTTATAAGACTAATGAAGTGGCAAAAAAGAGGGGGGGAATTGATTCCAATATTGTAAGATTTGGAAATACCAATGGATGAAAGAAAAATATAATTTATTTCAGACAAATAAAAGCCAAAATTGATATCTATTTCCCATATGAGTAATCATTCTAATTTTTAAAACCCACATCTACATTATCAACATTTTCTCCCTGTCCAAGGAAGACTCAGTTAAGACTACAAACTCCTGTACAGAGGATTCTCCCCCTTTTAGGAAAATCAGACAATAGAGTTGACTGGACAGGAACCCAGACAGACTCCTGTTTTCCCCAGTACTGAATGAATGGGAAGTCACCAATCAGGGGTTCCTAACCAGATGGCCATGATTTTAAAAAATTACTGTGATAACTGTATTTCCGTATAATTGGTTTCCTTTGTACTCCTATGTATTATTTTATTCATTAAAAAAACCTGATTCTAAGAAGGGGTCCATAGTCTTTACTGGACTGCCAAAGGGTTCCAGGTTAAGAACTCCTGTTTTAAGTGACACAATAATTTGAGATTCCTCAAATTTCCTTCTTTTTTTCATAGTCAAGAGTCGAACAAAACTTGGGTGGCTGGGCAGAGAAAACAGTGATACCTCTTTTATTTTGATTAAAATATGAAAACTGAAATAAACAAAGGTTCAGGAGACTGAGATAACAGAAGAAGAAGGCTGGATCATGAGTCCAGGGGCAACTCAGTGTGAATAATAAGGAAAGAACACTTACTAGCAAGAAAACATAACTCAAGCACATGACATCCCATTTGGAGAAATCAAAACCGCAGCTTTTCCTCTGTTGAGGTAAGATGTTCCAGGAATTACTCTTAAACAAAACTTGAGATGATTTTGTTCTCCAGGGTGATCATGACACATTTCCAAGGCCATACTAAGACTTTGTACCAGAATGAGAATCTTGGGTGGAATTTGAGTTGCTCTTTGATTAATTTAATTTAATTTTATGTTATTCATTTATTTATTCATTCATTTTTGTTATTTTTTCAAAGAGTCCGTTTTGCCAATTTTTTCACATTCCAATTTGGCTAAATGCGGCATCCATGATTAACGCCTTCATTTGGCACAACTTGGACCTGGCACTGCGTAAATAATGCCGTACCCATTAATCTTGCCGAAACACTGCAAGACTGTGTGTGTGTCAGTGTGGCAGGGGGAGGGTTCGGTCACAGCACCACTAATGTCCTAATAAAATCAGCCTCTGGGATCTGACCCTAACCTTTCTGACGCCCTCAGCACACGGGCTGTTTCTCATTAGAACTTTTTCTTAGATCCAAAGATCAAGCATAGGCTCTTTGTGCCTCCATTTTGTAGGCTGAAGACAAATAGCATTTGGGGTTTGAAATAGTGTCCTAAGGTGTGCCTGTGTCTAGAAAGCTAAGTTATTTGTACTATCTATTTGGGGAGTAGGGACAGGGGGTGGAGAGAGAGAAGGAGAAGTAGAAATAAAAGACTTTCAAACCAGTTTTGCGTTTCAACAAGTCCATTAATAAACATATAGGACTATATCCCATCTGAAAGAAGGCATCCATGTGATTTAGCTTTCAAGAATTAAAGGTAGCACACAAATTGACTAGTGGTACCGTTGGCCAACCTTCAAATGGCAGAGTTTGGCTCAATTATTATTTAATTCCCTCTGTTTTATATCCAAAGATAATCCAGACTCAAATGGGTTCTGTAAGCTAGGATCAGATCTCCAGCTCTGAAATGCTATTTTCTACCAAAGTTCTACCTCTGTTCCATGTTTTATCCCCCTCCACTTCCCTCTGATATACCATATATCTTTTTGAAAGATGTAAACTCCATTTGGGTCTCTTTTCTTACCTTTTAATTGGAGTGAAAGCTAAAAGAAGGGTCTAAATATGACTCTACAAGCACCATATACCTCAAAGAAAAGATACCACTGGAGGGAAACAGTCATTTCTGCTTTTATTGCTTTGTCTAGGACTTAAATCAGACCAGATTTTAAAGGATCTATTTTAGATATTTTTTCCCTTGGATCTGGTACCTTCAATTATTAATGGTCTAGAAGAAAAAGAATTTGGGTGGGGAGGAACGTGGAGGAACCAACCTTTCCTCAGCTGATAGAAAGGAATCTGGTATGTTTTAACAACCAAACAGAAGGATCTCAGACCTCTGGTCTGAGATGGCATTGCTTCCTAAAGCAACCTAAAACAAATGACTCAGTCCCTTTTGGTAAGTATTGAGGAGGGGTGGGATGGGATGAGAATGGGGATGGAGGGAAAGGCAAAGAATGTCGTGAACAGAGAACTCTGGATTTAGGTTTGTGTGACTTGAGAGTTGTTAGGGGCAAGACATGTTAGGAAGAGGCCTCCATGAGAGACAATGATGAGATTGGGACAAAAAAGAAGGGATCCCAGGGTCAGTAAATAGCCAAGAATGTCTCAGGTCAGCCCAGAGTGGCATTTATTTATCCCAGGTATCCACCTTGTCACTATCATGAAAATTAAAATTTTAAATTCTTTCTTTATATTGTCAGCACCCAATCTAAAAGAGACCAGTTAGCTGGTAAGAAGACAGCTTCAAATCTATTAGCCAGCAAGTCTTCAAGGAGCTGGAGATACAATGCCAGAAATGTGATAAATTCTCTATCTGCTTAATCGCACATGTCAATTACAGTAGTTTCTTCCCCTGCACAAACTGTGAATAGCGACTCAGAAAATACAGCTAAAAGACAGTGTTATAATTCTGAATACTCAACAGATGATTCAAAACCCAACGTCAGAGCCAAATCCTGGATCAACAACGCTGCCTAAGCAAAGAAAAATTTTTATGCTGCACCATTTGAGTACAAGAAGTACAGGGACGTGGCACAATGATACAGAGACAGAAGGGCAAATGAAACCTGCCTGAACATTTTGAGACAAATAATAGAGGGATGGAATAGCCTTATTCAGGAAGGGAGCAAGACACCAAAACAAATGCGTGGTTTTTCAGCTACAGGGTTGCTGTTGTTTTTTAAATCATTTTAATATTCATATATTTTTTAATCTGTAGTAGATTTTTTTGTGTGTGGACATTATTCAAAATCTAAAGCTTGGAAAGGAACAAAGAGAGTTACATTTTTCACATAAGAATACTTCAAGGGAGAAAAAAACATAAAAGCTACATGAAAATTTTAAATGCAATTATTTTATATTAGAATATTTGGATTGAAAGATCTTGAGGGTATTGTTTTTGATAAGACAGCCCCACTTGACAAGGCCTGTCACCACGCCAGGTTTCTCTGTTGTCAACTAAAGATGAAAGGACATCAGAAAGAATTAACTTCAGCTTTTAAACATTTTGAAAATGTCAGAGAGGTCAGAGATAATATATTTCTGTGTATGGCATATTTACTTGATGAAATTTGTGCTAACAATGTGTTTTTACTTTTCATTCAAGTTGGTCCAAAATCTTGGTAATTGATCACAGGCTAATGACAGCTGACAAGGAAACAATATGATTGGATAAATTCTGTATCAATCACAGCTGTTTCAGGTATAGGTCATGCATATTACACTTTCTAATGCCAGTAATTGGCAACTCTGGAAAAACCAGCTAGGTCTCCTTGTGTATTTTCCATAGTCATTTATTTGGTTTCCAGTTACATGGAAGCCAATTTAAAGCCCTTTATAACTCACACCTCACCATCAGACCTATTGTTCCTCTGTTCTCCTGAGTGCCTCTGCAAAATTTTGTGATTCATTTAAGTATGCATCTCAAAAGAAAAATGTAAATAATGTCCAATTTTTCTAAAACTTATCTGGATATTATTAATGACTGCTCTAGCTAAAACAAATTTTTTTTTAAAGAAAGGCACATTATATCTAATATCATGATGAAGCCTAAAGTTTGTAAACAACACACAAATAAGAGATGATTTTCCATTTCTAAGGTGCATTCCTGCCTCCAAAAAGGGAAAGCAGTCAGTTAAAAGAAGTTCAGGTACTATTACATCAAGCTAATTCCTCCTTTCCACATGAGATTCAGAGAGAAAGGTCAAGTCTGCTGTCATTTCTTTCTCTAACTGATGCTCAGAGCCTGTGTGCACTGAGCATGATATATTTAAAAGAAGCCAAGCAATCGGCCATTTTCTGCATCAACTGTATTAATCATAAACCCTCCATCTTGAGCTGAAACGAGAGATTAGGTGAAGGGGGTGGGAGGGCCGTTGTAAATAGCAAATGCACACGGAGCAAGTCCTTGCTGCTGAAAAACCAAACTCATCTTTTCCCTCTATCTTAACAAAAAAAAATGTATCCCTCGTAACTGAGAGGAGGGCCATAGCATCTGTTGTAATTCATAAGATAGGCTGCCTACAAAATGGAAAACTAACAAGAGGCTGTTCAGGCACCTGACTCCTGCATCCAGGACTGACAAAACCAAGGTGCATAAAAAAGTCTATCAAATACCCTGAAAATTTAAGTGATGTATGGCAAGAAAAAGAGATAGGTCAGAAAAATGTACATTGTGTAGGCATACACATGGAGTAATTAGCTATATGCTAAATGAAAGAGCAGACTAGCAGTAGCTTTGTGTAAGACATGGAGTTCCCTGAGTCTATAGCACAAACATATCATGTAAGAAATCATAGCACATAACAGAACGCTATACAGTTTGCTTAAGGATTATATAGGAGATCTAGATGCCCAAACAATGCTTTTATGTAAAATCAGTGACAACAAAGTGGAGATAATCAGTTAGGCCATTATTAGTTAAATGCATCGTAGAGTCTAGGAACCATTTGGAAGGGAAAAACAACCTAGGGTGGTTTGATTTCTTTAGGAAATCTTATTAGAGGAATCCACTAAAAGTCTTGCTCTGCTTTAAAAAGAAAACAAAATCTTATTGGCAATCATTAAAAATGAAATATTTTCTGGGCAAGAGGAGAGCAGAGACCTCCTCCGACTATGCAGATGCTACCCTCTTCCATTCACACTGACCCACTTGGGTGTCTTAAATAACGTCCTTGTCATACTTCTTTGACTCTCAAGGCTGCACTGCCCGTGAACTTCTCAGGGCTCCACACATTAGCCTATGAGACAATAGAGCCACTTCTTTTAAAGTAACCATTAACTAATGCTCAGATACTGTCAGATCACTCACAACTGAAAATCCACAGAACCCATAGGGCTCCTTCTGGCTACCAAATGAATTGATTACAACCAGGCACCTATTGTACCTTCTGAGCTCCATTCTTCAGTGGATAACGATCATCATTATAAGACTGCATTTAGGGCAGCTCCTTTTATCCGAAGTTCTCCCCAGACCCCAAGGTTGTTAGGACGACTGCTATCGTCATTACTGATTAATATTCCAGAGCGCCCACTGGCTTCACAGCGTGATGCTGGGTGCTGTATTCAATTAAGACACATTTCCACAGCATTCCATGATTAGTCACTAGATCTGACCACATATGCAAAAGGCATATGCTAAAATAGCCCTATCATACAGGATGAAATACAAAGTCTAAAACACAATGAGTTGGATAGACAATTTTTTTTCATAACTGATTAGGTTCCACAGTCTTTATCTGCCCACCTTTTGTTTAATATTCAGAATGTTATGGATTTGGAAGAGACCCAAGAAATCATTTTGTCCAACCCATTCCTGATCAAGCATTCCCTCTACACCACTGACAAGTGTTTGCCCAGAGTTCCATCCGAAAACATCCAGTAAGGAATAAACCGATATCTGCAAGAATAGCTCCTTTGTACTTTCAGAAACCAATAATTGCTAGGATGGGTTATTCCTTCTATCAAGTCCCAAATTCACCTCCTCTGCAACTTTTATTCATTGGACTTTCCTAGCCCTGTCAAACTGAATAAATAGCTAGCATTTATTTGGTGCTTTACCATTTATGAAGCACTTTACAAATATCATCTCCTTTGATAACTAGACCAACAACTCTGTGCTTGGAGATATCCATCACATCCCCCTCTCTTGTAAGTCTTTCTCTGAGCTAAACCTTTTCAATTCCTTAACTGGTCCTTAAGTGACATGGATTGCATTCCCTTTACTATTTTAACCTCCTCTGGACATATTTAGAACTCGCTAACACTGTCCCCTTTATAGAGTGTATTTCAAAATGGATAGAGGTACTTTACTATACTGGGGGAGGGGAAAGGATTAAGCATGTATAAAGAGCCTACTATGTGTCCGATATTATGTAAAGAATTTTTTTTAAAAAAAGCAAATTATCTCATGTGATTTTCACAACAATCCTGGGAAGTAGGTGTTAGTATTACCCCTATGTTACAATTGAAAAAACTGAGGTAAACGTGAGTTAGGTGACTAGCCCCGGCGTCATATAGTAAGTAACTAAGTCCACATTTGAATTCAGGTCTTTCTGACTCCAGGATCAGCACATTAGCCACTATGCCACCAGCTGCCTCACTATCTTTGGAGAGAAATTGTTCAATTAGTCAGAGCTAACCTTAAGAAAGTAGCCAATATTTATACATAGCATCATAACCATCCCTCTCGTTCTCCGGATGAGCATAGCTCTTAACCCCACCCCTATGAAAGCAGTCTGATAAACCAATCTATACATGACCCCACTTTGTAATAAAAGGTTACTTTACATTTTAAATGAAGATATAGGTAGAGAGAAATGTTTAGTTATGTGTGGGGAAACTGAATCCAGGATTTAGTCAAAGGGCTGTACTTGAGGACCTAGAGGGCCACATGTGGCCTTGAGGCCATAGGTTCCCCATTCCTAGTAACCCGAAGGAATAGACCTATAATGGCAGAATTTCAGACGCTGTGGTACCTGTGGAGGAGGAAGTAATTAGTTTTTCTAGGGCAAAGTGTTTTTTTATTCTCCTCTGGGATCACTGTATTTGTAACTGATGACTCCACTTCCATGCATAAAGGCAACCATGATAATTATGAGTATGTATGGAGAAGAGGTCAGAAGAGGGAAATTATGAAAGGATTAAGAGTGAAGATCCAAGATTTTCCCATTCCATGTGAGTGACATCTTTGTTAGTTTGTTTCAAGTTGAATACATAAAACTAGGTAGTATTTGGCATTTTTGAAGAAGAAGACTTGTCCAAATCGTGGTCAGGGTCTCTTTGTCAACATGTTAACGTTATTTCCTTTCAAGGAAACCTGTTCTTTCAATGTTTTTCCCTACTATCACACCTAAGTCTAAAATCCATCTGTCTACATACAACACCCTCCCTAATCTGTGTTCATTCTACTTGTCTATCTTTCTGTCTTTCATTGGGCACCCTTCACTTGAGTCCATGATCTCCTTACTCTCCCACAAACATATCATGGTCAATCACACTTCTTCAGTTCCCTTCTGTTATTCTTGTCGTTAGGGATACTCTCTCTTCTTCATCTTTGCATCGCTAAACCTAGAAATCTTTCAGGGCCATCTCTTCTGACTACTCATTTCAGTATGTCATCTTACTGGTACACCCCAGTTTCATGTACACTCCTAGCTAGAATGTATGTTTCCACAGGGTGGATACAGAATCTATCCAGCACCTGGGAATGGGGCTGAACACTCAGCTAGCACTCAATACTTGTTGACTAGATGATTATACAAGCAACCTTTGCTATCCTGTGACTACAACTATACTCTTTAAATTGTTGTTTTGTATCTGTATGTGCTTTGTTTAATCTCATCCAGGCCATAATAATGAAATGATGCTGCAACAAGTTATGTTTAGTTCCATCCTTAGAATCAAAGAAATTGAGAATTGGAAGGGACTACCTTAGCTTTCTAGCCTGACCTATGCATAAAAGGAAGTCCCATTCTAGTGTGACCAACAAGTAATCATCCAAACGTTTCTTGAAGATTGCTACTCAAGGGAAGCCAGCATCTATTTGACTAGCTCTAATTTATAAATAGAAATATTGACTTCAAATACCATAGGAAGTGCACACTTTGCTCTGAGAATAGTAAAAACAAACAAACAACCACCAACAACAACCAAAAGGTTTTCCACTGAGTGACCACTACTCATAAACCCAGGTTCTTCCTCAACTTCACAGAATTTTCACTTGCTTCAGAACAGTCATGAGACTTTAGCTGCTGCCTGTGGGGTTATGATGGCAAAGATATTGAAACAGTTAAGACAGTCCATGCATTTCTAAAACATTTTATATGAATAAAGATTCTCTGGTTTGAATACATTTGCATGTCCCCATAGTGCTTGACTTGCCAATACTGATAGAGCCCAGGGACCATTTTGTATTGCCAGACTTTCTTGAGAGTTTTCCTTCCTTCTCTCAGGAGGTGATTTTCTCATTAAGAGAAGGTAATCCCTTAAGGATCAAAGGTGTTTTAGCTTCATCTTTATTTATTATTTGTTATTTATTAGATTTTTAGCACAAGATACTACATAGATGACTCTCAAATTGTCCAAGTAACTTTTTACACTAAACAGTTCCAGCCATCTTAACTCTCTAAATTATAAAAGGGGAGATAAATTGGGAAGAGGAAGAGGGAAGGAAGAAAGATGAAAAATTGTTTTCAACGTATCTCCTGATTTCCTCTTAGTTACTCTGTCTCATAGCCTCACTTAGGTGACTTAGGGATAGGAGGGTTCAACCTAAACCTTTGCTTACTCTCTTATCCTGGACTTTCCAGACCTTTCAAACTTTTAGGCACCGACAAAAATACTGAAGGGAAGGGAGGGGGGTGGAAATCATTAACAATCTGTCTTCAACTACTACAAGCGTTCCACCTTAAATGAAGGTCGAAATTCATATGGTCTCCCCCTCTAGCGATAATTTTGTTCTCTGGCAAAATACAGTTTTAATTAAGGTCAGGCTTGCTGAGACTTAGAAAAAGGTAACAATTATCCAGTGAATTTGGGTCAGTTGAGACAGTCATTCTAGCTAATTCAATCCAAATGGTTGTCAATTAAAAAAAAGGAAAGAAAGAAAAAGAGAAGCCTTTTATAATGGATAACGGGCTGGTGAGAAAATGGAGGAAGATTTGTAAAGACCATCCAAGGTTTGAGACCTTTTGAGTTGTATGGTTTCCTCAACAGAGCTATGGCAGTTGAAATCAGCAAAGCTCAAGAAAGCAAGAAAGACCCATACAGTCTTTAACCCCATATTTTACCATCCACAATGAGGAATTGGTTTAGAGTTGGAGGCTTGGGTTTATTTTTTGTTTGTTTGTTTTTGACAGAGAGAGCTAAAAAGCTTTACCAATGGAAAAGACTCAAGCTCTCCCACTATATTCTGACTAGAGCCTTTCCCTGAAGAACAATAAACTGAAGAAACAAGTAGGTAGTCATTAGAAATAAAACCCTGAATGGAAGAGAAAGGGTTTCAGTGAAGTTTAGATGGACAAGGATTCTATGCCTGAAGCAAAATGAGAAAAATATGTAGCTTCTTTTGAAGTTCACACTCTCACTAATTTATTTTTGATCTTTCTTCTGTTTCTGTTTCCTAGGTGAACATTTCTATTCAGACTCTCCCTCTGCTTACATAGCCCCGGTTATAGACCTCCTTTCAGAAGGTACACTGCAATGGGAAGAACTTACAAGGATCTGGATTTGACTCTCAACTCTGCTATGTACTACCATGCTGGCTTTGACCAACCACTGGACATCTACAGGTTTCATTTCCATCATCATAGACAGCTGAGTGGAATGGTAGGTAGTGAAACACTACAGTGAAACTTGACTTTGAGTTCGGAAGACCTGAGTTCAAATGGGATTTCTGATCCTAAACTAGCTCTATGACCTAGGGCAAGTCACAACCTCTGTCTGCTTCGGTTTCTTCATCTATAAAATGGGAATAATAGTACCACCGAGGGTTCTGAGAATCAGCCAAAATAATACTTGTAAAAGTGCTTAGCAAACTTTAAAGTACTACATAAATGCAGGCTATTTGATCATCGCCACCATCATCTTGAAAATGTAAAAGTTGGACCAGATGTTCTCTAGGCAGAGGTTCTTAACTTTTTGGATATGTGTCCTGAATCCTCTTGGCCATCTGGTGAATCTTTGGGCCTCTTATCCAAATAATATTTTAAATGCATAAAATACACAAGATGACCAAGGAAACAATTTCTATTGAAATAAAAGTGTAATTTCTTTTTTCTCCGTCTAAGTTCACAGACTACCTGGAATCTGTGATCTAAGACCCAGGTTAAGAACCCCTATTCTGGGGTCATTTCTCACACTAGAAATAGAGTCACAATCTCAGTGGGTCTCAGTTTCCTTAACTGAAAAATGCAAGAATTGAACTAAATAAGTTCAAAGTATCATCAGGAAATCTATAATCCTAAGATCCGAAGAATAGTTAACTTTTCCTCTAGAGCCTGATATTTGCTTTTTCCACTTGGTTTTCAAAAACTGTCCTGGAAATCTGTCCTTGGGCAGTGGCTCACAGAGGAAGGAGAGCACATACATTTCCCTAAAATAAACACCCGAGGAGCCTGAAGATCTAAGCTCCTGCCCTGGGAGATCAGTTCCTGCTGGGCCCCTTTCATGTCCAAGGACAATGTCCATTGTTAGGAGTGGGTGGTGAATGTGATGCTGCTTCCCATCTACCCTCTCCATAAAGGCAGACGCTAGATTGCAAAACAAGTTGCCTGATTGTAAAATTCCAAAGGGCACATTACCTCTTAAAAGGGAGACATAGCCTTTTCTCTAATTCAAAACTGTGAATGTTAAAACTTAAAGACTGTTCTGGCTCCTGTTAGTGACAGATGGAGTTCCCAAAGGGGTGGCTGCCTTCAAAGACAGGTAAATGAGGGCCCCGTATAAAACAGCCAAGTATTGATGTTGTAGTAAAATTCCAGAAAAATACATTGGCAGACAAGTAAATTTGTCACTAATAATTTAATGTAATTTCCCTAAAATGGAGGTAATAGGTACTCAGGGAATACACCTCCAGGGTTTACATCAAATGTGCATGTGGAAAATCGTGAAATAATATTTTTTAAAAATGTAGATGCTTTGTCTGACATGTTGGTTTATGAAGAAAATTATTCTTCCAAAATGAAAATGGGGAGGGGGTCGGTGGGTGGGAAATAGAAGCTTCCGAATACACACATCCTCCGACTCCCAAACCTTTCCTGGTGGTGGCAGTTTCAGAAAGTGACTGACTTGGATGCTGGAAACATTTGTTTACGTTTTATTTCCCCCTTAAAATGATGGACTGCAATTACCAAATATTAATGAACCAATCATGTTGCAAATAGTATTTCCCATGTCACTCTGAGTTATAGAATCTAATATTAGGCTCATTTGAAACATTCCAAAGTCACATATTTTTCCCCCCATTGCAAAGTGACAGCTCAAATTGTGTTTGGTTGCATCCGTCCAACCATGAGCAAATCAAGTATAAAAATTTCATTTTGTCTAACTGTTAATGCAATTTTTTTAAGCTCATATCCTAGGACAGCTCACTTTGCACAGCGCTGGATGATATTAGGTGCTGCTTAAACACTGTTATCAATTATAACATGCTGCCAGAAAAATTTGAAAAGAGCACTTGTTAGGAACTTGGGTCAAGAGGTTCAGGGGAGGAAAAATGGAGTGAAGGGAAAAATATCACCTCAGCTTCCTCTAAATGTTTTGCTGCTTATGTTTCATATTACAAATAGGTCAATTTCCAGTTATAAATCTGAATTTCCTTGTTGATGTTGTAGATTTAATAGGAAAGAAAAAAGGACCTGCAGTTTTTGAAGGAAAGAAGGAATGAGTCAGCTGTCACAAAGCAACTGGAAAGATCAAGGTGGGACCTCAAACAGAAAGGGGGCTTCCAGCGAGATGTATGCATAGGGAAGCAGACCTTTCGGAACCAAACCAAAATTAGGAATTGATGAGAAAGTCAAAATTACGGAATACCTGCCATTTCTCTATAGAATATTGACAGAATGAAATGAATTCAGCAGACAATAAAGAACTACCCCTCCAAAGGAAAAAAAAAGGAGAGAAAGAAAGAGAAGGCAGTCGTCAAATATGCCTGCTTCATGCGCACATTTCATCAGAGGTGTGAGTTTAATCCGGCTGCCTGAGAAAAGTCGGATCCAATTTTGCAGCAGGTCACAATAAGGAGTCCCCAGCCACTAATGCAGCTCAGATTTTTCTGGTCTCTTACTTAAGGTAGTTGGACCAAATAATGATTTGTTGTGTGGTTCTCTTGTAGTCTCTTGTCCCTTCTCTGTCCTAGACGTTCCCTAAAACACACAAGGTGGAAGGTGGTGATTCTGGTAATGATTTCTTCCCATTCCAGTCTCCATGCTCTCTGAAAAGGGGCAAGAATCTATGACTCAATCTCTCTCTCTCTCTCTCTCTCTCTCTCTCTCTCTCTCTCTCTCTCTGTATCTGTCTGTCTGTTTCTTTATGTCTCTCTAAACATTCAGGAAGACAAACGTTTCTTTGATCTCTTTGGAATTATCTTAAATGTAATAATAAAAAAAAACCCTGTTGTTGCTATTTTTTGGCTACGTTTCTATTTATTCCCCTTAACCAAACACAATTGGACTTTTATGACTCTGTTTTGTAATTAAAGGATTCAACATCTACTACATTTTTAGAACTCTTCTTTATATTAAGCAGGTTCTAGGGACTGATCCAATTCAATTTAATTAAATAAACATTTAAATCCTTTCTGTGGGTAGAGTACCTGGCTAAGCCCAATTGCTGTTGTTCATTGGTTTCAGTTGTGTCTGACTCTTTGTGACCCCATGTGGGGTTTTCTTGGCAGGGATATTGGAGAACTTTGCCATTTCCTTCTCCAGATCATTTTACAGACAAGGAAATTAAGGCAAGCAGAGTTAAATTACTTGCCCAGAGACTGGATTTGAACTCAGGTCTCTGACTCCAGGTCCTGTGCTCTATCCGCTGTGCCATCTACCTGCTCAGAGAATATGCCAAAGACAAGACAAAATAGCTTTTGTTTACCTTCTACTGGGGGTAGGAAGGAAGGAAGGAAGGAAGGAAGGGAGGGAGGGAAAGAAAGGAAGAGAGAAAGAAAAGAAGAGAGAGAAAAAAGAAAGGAAGGAAGAAAGAAAGAGAGAGGGGAGAAAAAGAGAGAGAGAAAAAAACAATCCTTGCCTTTAAGGAGCTTACATTCTACTTGAGATGGGACTTCTACATAAGTAAGTAAATACAAAAATTCATGCCAGGAATTGGTGGGAAATGATGCTGTGGGAAATATCCACTAATAGTGGGAGTAGATTATTCTGTGTTTGATGAAACAGCAAAAACACCACTTTGACTGGAAAAAAAGAAGTGAATTTATAGGCATAATATAAAATCATGAATGGTTTTAAATGTCAAGGAATTCAAGTTTTTCTGAAAGACAATGGGGAGTTACTGGAGATGGTTGAGCAGAGCAGTCACATGGTGATATCTGTATTTTAGATAATTTTGGCTGCTATACAAAGGATGGATTAGAAAGGGAAAGAGACCAGAAGAATGAAATCTAATTAGAAAAGTATTGCAATAGTCTGGCTAAGAGAGGATGCGAATGTGAATCAGGGTGTTGGTCAAGTGAGTGGAGGAAAGAAAGGGATGATGAGATTGGAAGGTAGAATGAACAAGAGTAGACTGTAAGAACAAGATTTCTTGAGGGCAGAACTGTCTTTTGTCTCTGTGTATTCCCAGTGCTAAGTGCTAGGCCAGGCACATAGTAGGTGCTTAGTAAGTATTTATTGACATGGTAACTGATTAAATGTTGGATAAAGGAGAAGGAAGAGTTGAAGATGACCCATTTATGGATCACAGGATCATAAGTCAGTAACCTAAACACAGAACTGGGATTGTTGGATGAGAAAAGGATTTAAAGGGAAACATAAGTTCAATTTTGGACACCCTGAGTTTGAGATGCCTAGGGAGACATCTAGCAGATGTGCTAGGGGCAGAATGCTGTTCAGTATAGAGATTAGAGCTAGATTTATAAATTTGAGTCTTCTGTGTAGATATGATAGCCAAACTCACAGGAACCAGAGAGCTCACTATACAGAGGGCATAGTACCAATACTGCCAAGATTCGTAACTTTTGTGATGTGTGTCAATGACCTATCATCAGCCTGGAATAATGTATTTAAATAATTGTAAGAAATGCTACATTTCAATTAGAAGTGAGTCAAAATAAAGATGATGAGTTTCTTTTTTTCCTGTCCAAATATATAGAAATCTATCCAAGGACCCCTGGTTAAGAATTCCTGATGTAAATTGAAGCAAGAAGAGGAGCCAGGTGATTCAACTACTATTAGAGAATGGAGCATGGATTAAGATCCAATAGAGAAGAGAGAGTAGAAGTAGTCACAGGGGTTGGGAAGAGGTAGTACTATAATGAAAGCTAAGGGAGAAGTAGGTGTCCAGGTAGAGGTAACCGGTGTTCAACAGCTTCAAAAGCAAGGCGTGAAAAAATACTCTTGGGCTTAATAATTAACGATTGTTGGCTGCCCTGGCAAGAGCTATTTCAATTATAATTCTGATACACCAATAATAATATTTTAATCATAATAATTTGTTATCATTTGAAAAATGGCACCATGAGAAGGCTGCCCAACTTATCACGGGAACACGGCTCATGCAGCCCTACCTAGTTCAATAGGTGTGTACTCAGCTAATCGCCCTCTACTTGTGGCTGTCTTTTACCTGAAAAACTAAGATTTCCTTCCCTTTTCTTTTTTAGATCAAAGTGAAAAAACTTAAAATAGATTAGCACAATATTGAAATCAAGCATTTTTTAAAAAATGATCTACCTGGAATCCAAAATACTCAAAGCAGACTGAAGTGGGTAAATTTCCATGCCATAGTTTTCCTGAAAATCCTTACTTGGCATCATATAGGGTACTTTCCAACAGATTTAATCAGCACATGTGTTCTCTAAACAGTTCATGCCATAACACCTCCATGACTGGTTCTCAGGACTAGAAGTCTTTCTAGGTTTTTAGGTAGTGCTAGAATTTGTACTCTACTGGAATCAATTATAAGAACTTAACAGTATGTCCTGTCCCACAATACAGCACCAGAGTAGAATTGGAGCACAGATTTCTCCTTCCAACCAATGGCTCTCAAACCTTGAGTTGAGGTCAGGGTCCATAGATATCAAGGAGTCTGTGAAATTGGGTAGGGAAATAATTATATCTTGGTTTCAGTATAATTGGTTTCCCTTGTAATTCCATACATTTTATTTTATACATTTAAAAATGTTATTCTGAAAAGGAACATCTCAATTTCACCCAACTGCTAGTGGGGTTCAGTACATGCAAAAAAGGATTAAGAACCCTTGCTCTCAATAGATACAAAATGGTCAAGTTAATCTTTATTCATGCTCTTCAGCAGCAATACTTTCCTTTCTCCCTTCCTTCTATCCAAATTCTCCCCATTCCTCAAGGTTCACCAAGTCCCAACTCTTCCATAAAGCATTTCCTGATTCTTCCAGATTGATCTCTCTTTCCTATGAGTTATTCCAAGGTTGGGCATGTGGTGAGAAATCTGTACCATTCCACCCTATAATAATCTCTTGGAACAGTCTCTAATTGTTTTTTCAGTTTCTCCCTCCCATTCCCCTCCCCTAACAAGATTCTAAATTCCCTGAGGGCAGGGACCATTCCTGAGGTGTCTCAAATCTACCCTTAACATTGAGATCAATACTAGATATATAAATGATGCTGAATAAATACATATCTGTTGATTAACCTTCCATAAAGAATTTGACATTAGTATTTTCTGGAATTTTATTTTGGACAAGGATTCTTTACAACGAACTAACCTATGAGCATTTTTCTGCATGGAGCATTTTTATGCAGTTTTTAA
>CM053769.1:125716191-125746685 GCA_028658325.1 Potorous gilbertii
TCTTTCAACTCTTTAAGTGTGGGATAGCTTAAAGTATATTTCTGATGGGAGGACTTCCCTCCTTCCACCCTGCTTCCAGATCTATTAATTTATCAGCTGGGGAACCTCCCATGCAGCAGGTGGTATAGAAGATGGAATGGCTGAGCCTGAAACCAGAGTTCAAATCCAGCCTCTGACACTTACAAGCTGTGGGACCCACAGCAGGTCACTAAACTTCTATCTGCCTCAGTTTCCTCATGTGTTAAATGGGGATAAAAAGAGCACCTCCCTCACAGGGTTGCTGTGAAGATTAAGTGAAATGATACTTATAAAAGCACTTAGCACTTGTCACATAGTAAGGGGTAAGAGAATACTTATTCCTTCCCTTCCCCTATCCCGGTATGGAAAATCCATTCACCAATGAAGGTTGGACATTTGTCTGTGACTTATCATTTTAGAGACTTTCTTGGGGACACGGAGAGTTTAAGGGACTTATTCTTGGTTACCCAACTGGCATGCATCAGAGGCAGGGATCCCAGATCTAGTTCTTTTTCTATTAAGCAACGTTGCTTCTCAGTGCAGAATGGAAGGACAAGGCTATTTTCACCTATGTCTTTGTCTCCCCGTTGCCTGGCACACAAAAGTCATGTGATATGTTTCTTGAACTTGACATAAATGCTGCCAATGATACAAGCAATGATTTTGAAAAAATCAAACCCTCAGTCGTACCATGGGTCACTGGAGTCATCCAAGTCAAGTCGTCACTACCATCTACCAGGCACTGTTACAGGCTAGGGATACGAAGTAAAGCAAAATTAGTCCTACCCTCACAGAGCTCACAATTTAATGGAAAACGACATACAAAGCACTCTGAGGATGATATCAGAGGTAATGCATGAACAGTAAAGAGAATTCAGAAAGGCTTATGTGGAAGGCAGGATTTTATTGGAAATTTGAAGGAAGTAAGGGAAGTTAGGAGACAGAGGTTCACACAGAACCATCACCTGCACAACACAGTCCCCTATCTCACTCCTTCTAGCCTAGGCCAATGACAGGGTGCTTCAACAACACTGAAATCTAGGGATTTCTTTTGCAGCAATAAAGACACTCAAACAATATTATGAACTATTTCAATTAGCCTGAAACAGGTGAAAATGTAAATCAAAGTAAATCAGAACCTTGTATTTTCCCCACCTTCTAAAACACAAGCTTTATTTATGAAAAGACAATTAAATAATTATTCTGATAATCTAAATTGGAAAAAAAAGAATAAAAAATAGCTTTACTTTTAAGGAAGATAATCAGTTTGATCCTGAATTATCTATCCCAAATGCCTTTCTCTACTGAATAAACCCATCAAATTCCTCCTCAAATCTGTATTTCATCATGCCTGTGTAGACAAAGAAGCCACTGGAAAATGATGCAGAAAGTATTTGGAAGACTAGATTGTTAAATGATTCAGTGGACCATACATGGAAACTTCTGGATTCTAGTTTTCCTTAAACTTCCTTACTGTTAGACATGTAAAGAGTAAATCAGAGAGTAATGGGGGACAGAAAAAGAGAAAGAAAGGCAGAGACAGAGAGAAAGAAAAGAGAGAGACGGAAAGAGGGGGAGAGAGAGAGACAGAGACAGAGAACAAGAAGAAAGAGAGGGAGGAGAAATGAGGGAGGAGAGAGGAGAGGGAAGAGGACAGGAAGAGATTTGAGAATTTCAGGTCTCCCTCCTACCATATTCTACCAGGTACCAATGGAGCATTAATAAATCTTTTTTTTTAATGGCACAACACTAAAGTTGTAGCATTCATAAAAGAGTGACTAGGTAATTTTAAGTTCAAGCAGCCGCTTTATCTTTCACAAAGAGACAGAGAAAGGGCAGATCAAGTGAAGGACAAAGTGTCAGGATTAATTTTTAATTTCCTGTTTGTTTATCACTTGATATCACAGCCTTAGTATTATTTAAGTATATGTTGGGAGATCTCATTTCTTTCAGAGATGGGAAGACCTGCACCATGAAAGAGACTGGATTGAATATGAATTCTATCATTACCTTGGGGTCCGTGAACCGGTTTGACTAAATATTTTGATAACTGTATTTCAAAACCTTTGGCTTCCTTTGTACTCCCAGATGTTCTATTTTGAGTCAACAAATATGGGTTAAGTGGTACCTCTGTGCCAGGCACTGTGCAAAGTACTAGGGATACAAAAAGAGGGTAAAAGACAGTCAGTCACCTGCCTCCAAGGGGTTCACAATCTATCGAAGGAGTTGATAATGATAACTAAAAATAGTAACAGTTAACATGTATGTGACATATTAAGTGCTTTACCGTTGTTGCCTCCTTTGGTTCTCACGATTCTGAAAAGTAGGAGCTAGTATTATCTCTGTTTTACAGATGAAGACACTGAGGCAAACAGAGCTTAGGTGACTTACCCAGGGTCACACAACTCACTTATGAGCTAAGAAAGAATATGAACCCAGGTCCTCCTGACTCCAGACCCAGTACTATCCACTTTACCTCCTAGTTTCCCCCAATACACACAAACAATTCAAATGCATAAACATATATATGTTGGGAAATAATTAAGAGAGAAGAGGCATTAGAATTAGAAGGGTTGGGGAAAGGCTTCCTGTAGAAGAATGGATTTTAATTGGGAAAACATGGCATGATTTTGAGAAGGGCTCCAGAAAAACCAGTGCATTTGAAAGCACAGGCAATCTCCACATGTCTACAATACCCTCCCTCTCTGATTCTGCCTTTGGGAATCCTCTGCTCTCTTCAAAGCTCAGCTTAAAAATTCCCAGGAGTGAACTTTTCAGATTTTTCCTATAGTTCCCCAATCTCTTCCCATACCCCTTTAGATTGCATTTCTTTCATATACATTTTGTGATAGAACATAAACTCCTTCTGCACAGTGACCATTGTATTTTCCCTTACATTCCCCATACCTAATGGAGTGTTGGTACATAGTAGGTACTTCATAAATGTTTATTGTAATGAATTACAGTGTTATAATAATTATGAAATATAGTGTTCAGGACAAGAGAGAAACACCATAATCTTCTATATTCTCTAGTCTTCTGTTTTCTTCTGCTAAGGAATTCAACTCGTTTTACACAAAAGATTAGAAAAATAAAAAATGAGAAGAAATTACAGGGAGATAGATTGAAGTTCAACATAAGGAAAAGCTTCCTAATAATTAGAAAAGTCTAATATTCATATGGTAGTGAGGTCCCTATCACTGAAGGTCTTGTAAGAGGGGTTGGTGTTACTTTAAAGAATTAGAGAAAATAATTACAAAATTAATCTGAAGGGAAAAAGGTCAATGATAACAAAAGGAATAATGAAAAAAGCAGGAACAAAGGGGATTAGTTTCACCAGATCTCAAATTATGCTATAAAGCAATGTTTATTCAAACTATTTGGTACTGGTTGAAAAATAGAAAAGTTGATCAGTGGAAAAAATTGGGTTAACAAGACCCAGAAAAATGTTTATATATTCAAGGACAAAAATCACTGGGATAAGGACTCCTTCCATGAATAAACTAGTAGGGAAAAAACCGTAGAAAGAATCTGTCAGAAATTAGGTTTAGACCATTATCTTATACTATGTCCCGCAATGAACTCCAAATAGATATATAACTTAAATATAAATATCACAAATAAATTAAAGGAGAAGGGAAAAAGAAAACTTCTTTCACCACTATGACTAGAGGAAGAACTCTTTATTCTGCAAAGGATAGAGATCATCACAGAAGATAAACTAAAAAAATTTTGATGACATGAAATTCAAAAGCTTTTATAAACACAAAATTAGAAAAGGAAGAGTTAAATGGAGAGAAAATTTTACAACAAATTTCTCTAAGTATCTAATAGCCAAGAAATATAAGGAATGTATAAAATATATGAGAACAAGAACTATTTCCCAATAAACAAGTAGTTAATGTGTGGAAAAAGACAGTTTTCAAATTTAGAAATGCAAGCAATCTACGGCAAAATAAAAATGGTCCCAATCACTAAAGATAAGAGAAATGAAAATTAAAACAACTCTCAGGTTCTGCCTTACACTTGCCCTCTTAATAAAGACAACAAAAGACAATGATAGTGATTTTTGTGGGAGGTGGAGGGTGGGGAAGAGAATAGGCATACAAATACACTATTAGTGAAACCATGAGTTGATCAAATTACTTGAGAAAGTAATTTGGATCTACTCCCTCAGAAGTCACTAAACTACATACTCTTGCCCCAGCAATAGCACTACCAGGCATATATCCCCAAAAGTATCGAAGACTGAGGGAAAGGAGACCCATATCTCCACCCCCCCCCAAAGAAGTTTTAGCAGCATTTTATTGTGTAATCATAGTCTTTTTCCTGGACTCTAGGTTCATACTAGCAACTTCCTTTGGGGTTTCTTGGACTGGATGTGTTCCATAGGTATCTAAAATTCAACATGATAAAAATAGAATTCATTATCTTTCCTCTCAATGCCCCTTATGCCTCAGATTTCTTATTACTGTTGAGGGCATCACTATCCTGTCAGCCACTCATACTTCAGTCTCTATGTCATCCTCAATTCGTCAATCTTACCCCTAAATATCCAATCTGGTTTCAAACCTTCTCTCACCTTCACTACATCGAAGACCCCTTCTTTTCACTCACCACTGTAGTATAAGCCCTCACCCCATCTTGTTTAGATGATTATTAGAGAAGCTTCCCCCTCTCCTTTTTAATGAAAGAAATTTTTCAGAGATATACAGTCAGGATGAAGTTGTGTAGTTCTAGAACATGGCAAAGAGTGGGAGGGGGGATTTTATAGTTAGCCAAAGTTTAACTTTAACCAAGGCTGGACTTGCCACCAGGTAGATTTCTTCTAGATATTGCTGGTGCTGATGCAACTGATTGGGAACAGGCACATCCAGCACAGACTTGTTTTTTTTTTTTTTCATTTTTGCCCAGGTAAGTTTGACTCCATGTTTTCATGAAAATCCCCTTCTTTCTCTTCACCTAAAACATCTCCAGAATTTGCTTCAGAACACTTTCTTCTTTGGAGCCCAGCTGGTTCAGAATCATCCCATCTATAATGAACTCCTGACTGAGCACAAAGAAGATGGATTTTCTTCCATTGTTCCAAAAATTTTAGATTCCATTTTGTTTCTTCTCAGTGGTTGTTTTAGTTTTTTATTTGTTTTTTAGGACCATCGCTAGCTACCTGGAACATTATTATTTCTGTTTTTGAGCTCAGTGCCCTGTAAGGTGCTGCTGGTGATGGTCATGGTGAAGCAGGAACCCTGTTGGTTGGAGGGTGGACTAGGGGACGAGTAGCAGATTGGGGGCACAGAGTTCAATTGCCTTTTAACTAATCTTTTCCTTCCTTTCTTCTCATCACCACCTCTTAATTTCCCTGACTTCCTTTACGACAGTTCAAATCCCACCTTCTGCAGTTGGTGGGGCCATCCCTATCCCTCTCCTTTATTTTTTCCTTCTTCCTTTCCTCCCTCCTCCAAAGGACCCCGTGAGATTACCTTCCATTTACTCTGCATGTATCTTGTATGAACATAGTCATTTATATGCTGTCTCTACCACTAGAAAGTGGGCTCTTTGAAGATAGAGAACATAGTTTTTCCTTTCTTTGTATCCTCAGTACTTAGCACAGAGCCTGACTCATAACCAGTCTTAATAAATGCTTAATAAAATGACCAATCCTGACTGTGAAGGGCTGATGATGAAGCATGCCTCTCATCTGTTGACAGAGTGATGGTGCATTAAAGGTACAAAATGATAAATATACTCTCAGATGAAGCCAATGGGTTAATTCACTTTGCTTAATTCTAATTATTTCTACAAAATAAGGTGAGTAAATAGGGTAAAATAAAGATTCAATACAATATATTAAAGTACAAAAAAGAAGAGGAAAACAAATTTCTATACCTCTTTTTGTAGATAGGGGTCTTTTCCCTATCTTTGACATCTTAGGGTGTTATTGTTAGGTCCAAGATTATTTGTATTTTTCTGATCAAAAACATCTAGAAGGGAATGTGTACAGCCAATTTTGTTATTGTAATGCTAAATTTAATATCTGCTTTAAAAAACCAGCAGGCTATGTAACTGAAATTCACAGTTTTATGTATGTGTTACTCCTTTGATCTTTATATATTGAAATATTCACATTTGTTGATGTTTGTAAGTTTATAGTAAAAGATTAGAGATAAAAACATTAGATTATGTGAATGAAAATAAATATTTTTCAGGACTCTGAAGCTCTGAAAGATCCACATTAGTTGGAGGTAAAATCTTGGAGAGATCTTGAGTGTGAGATTCTTTAAATTAGAGAAAATGATGCAGCAAACTAGCTTGACTTGAAATGAGAAGGTGAATGAATTTTTTAAAGTATATCATTTTCAAAGATACTTATAATGATGATTTTAATATTAATGAATTAGAGATCATAGAGTCATAGGTTAATCGATCTAGGGAGACACCTCAGAGGCCAGCAAATCTAACCTCATCATTTTATAGATGATGAAACTGAGGCCCAGGGAGATGACTCACCCAAGGGTCATATAGTTAAGTGGCAGAACTGGAATTTTGATTTACATTGCCTGCCAATGTTTTTCTCCATTATACTGCTCACTCTGCTATCAAAGACAGCATGCCTCATACCCTGATAAGTCCTGCCATTGTTCTGATGGGAAAACTGAGGCATAGAGGTACTTTTTCATCCTCTCCTTCCAAGTAAATAGAGAAGTTGGGATTTGGCATCATAGTTGGAATATGAGCTGTTTCCAGTTCTTAAGATATCATGGAATCAAGTGGGATATTGATTCATAGGATATAAAATAAGGTACTGCTTCTCAGGGAATTGGGATAAGGGTGGGGAATGGAATGAGAATGTGGAGATGTATGTTTATTTGCATTTTTACTAAAAATAGTCATCCAAAGGTCCTAGTGACCAAAACATTTTTTTTAAATAGAAAATCTGAAGTAAGTGAAAGTGAAGGATCATCCTATTTCTTCAAAGAATTAATATACAAGAATTCTAATTTCATCTCCTCCATAAAGAGAGCTAATCCAGTTCCCTTCCCTTAGGAAGGTTCAATTTCCTACTTCTAAAGCCATAGAAATGGTTGAAATTTACAAACTCTCCCTGGGGCCATTTTGCACTGGTGGTAGAGATGGTGAAGAGAGCCGTGAGGGACTCAGAAAACAGTCCACAATACATGTGCGGTGGTGTGCTGGTAAATGTTTAATGACATGCACACACACACACAGACACCAGGGTGCATATAGAGGGGTGTGTGTGTGTATGTGTGTGTATACATATATATACTCATGATGAACTTTGAGTAAAATCTACATTACTATTTAAGTATAATGTATAAGAAGTATATGCTTTTGTGTATCTACTTACATAAGTATAATATTTAAGAATAATCTGCATTATCATATTTTCTCCATCAAGTTCTTAAGTCTAGACAATCAACAAAATAATGAATCAAGCCCTAATTTGTAGCATTTGCTAATTTCTAAGGTATATGAATGCTTGTACCAAAAATTTAACAATTGGCTCTCCAGAGCTGGTTTGAGTTGGCTCCATCACAGTCCTGTATGTAAATTTTGGGGAAATGTGAAATAAGCAACTTGTCAAAAATTTGTTCTTTTGTTGTAGTTGCTGGAGAGATCTGATCTCAGCTACCATAGGACATTTGGAAGTTTGCTGGTCTCACTGAGCTATGTAGGCGTTGGTCCTTAGTGACTAAAAGGAGTTTTATCCATGTGTCAACTCAATATCAAGGCTGGCAAAGACCCTTGATAGATATGATCTCATTTGGGCCTCATATAACCCTTGTGAGCTGGGTGCTATAGGTATTAATGTCTGCCTTTTATAGATAATAAAATGGAGGCTTACGGAGTTAAGGAAATTGCCCCTGGCCATTCAACTAGTATCAAAGGTATGATTTGAATCCAGAACTCAATGCCTCCAAGATTAGTGTTATTTCCTACCATACCACTGTTGCTTCAAAGATGAAATATTGAGGATAGATTGATAAAAAGAAAGTAACTGAGCCAAAGAAACCACAGATAACAAAAATGAATAAAATATGGGAGCCAAAAAAGTTTAAAGAAAAAGGTTACAGTAAGCATACATTTTTATAGGAAAATATACTAGAGATCCATTAAAATATATTTGAAATGTTCATATCATGTGGTCACTGGTAGGATATATATAAATGTGTGTGTTTGAATGTGACTTTTTTTTAAATGGTTCTCTTCTAAGTATACTAAAAAGAAGGGTAACTCAGTTCTAGATTATAAAAAATAATTTCTGCTTTTTAAAAATAATATCTCTTTAAAAAGTGTTGAGTAGTTTCTCACTAAAGACCAGCTTAGCTGTAAAATCCATAGTTATTTTCAAAATGAGGAGTATATATGTTTGGGGAGGGGCAGTGAAGAAAAACCCACACTGCAAACTGCTGACTTTTTTCCCCCATGTGTAATCTTGTTAAAAAAGAAAAAAAGTTTCCTTGCTTAAAGAAAATTCAATAAATTCAGGCAAAAGTCTTTATGAGGGATAATTGCAAAAAAAGAAGGAAGGGAGTTCCCAACCAATTTTTGGCTAGTGAAAACAAGCATTTACAAAGGAAAAAAAAACTATCCTACGGTATAATTCGTGATATTTCTTCTTTCTGGAAGGTACCAGGGGAGATTCCCCAAGATGAACTAACTGGCACACCTGTTTAAAAACTGATGAACTTTCTTTTTTTTTCCTTTTTTGGGGGCACCATTTTTAAAAAAATTTATTTATTTTATTTTTAATTTATAAAATCAAACAAGCACTACCATATCAGGAACCTCATGAGAGGTGGGTGGATGTTTAAATCTGCAGCACACATTAGGTCTGAGGCTCCCCACAATTTGCTAGTTGTGACCCTCTAGGGGTACAGCTTGTACAAGAAAAGACCTGGCAATTAATCGATTAAATTTCAAAGTTCACTAGTAGAAATTCAACATTTTTTTCTTACTAAATAACTTTGTTGCTATCTTTTAGTTTTTATATCAACTACATTTCCCTAAATCTCTCTCCCTCCTCCTCCTTCCAGACAGTCATTTATACAAAGTATAAAAAGAAGAAAAAAATTCAAGAAAACATCAATATATTCAAAAGAATTGACATTTTATGTAGTATACCCAATCCAAGACCCTTAGCTCTGCAAAGAAAGCAACGGAGATGTTTTCTCATATTTCTTCCTTGGAATCAAGTTTGGTCATTATAATTTTATGACATTTAGTTGCATTATTTCATTATTTTTTCCATTTACACTGTGGTAGTCATGGCATATATTGTTTTTTCTGGCTTCACTTTCATTCATTTTACATGAATCTGTGTTTTCCTGTGTTTCTCTGTATTCATCATATTTTCACTCATGAATTACAGCTCATCTAGTCATTCTGTAATCTATGGGCACCTATTTGGGAAAGTTAAATTTTTGCTCCTATAATGTTGCTTTCTCAGTCATCATTTCTCAGACATCAGCCTATAAGAAAGGGCTCCTCCTCTGAATCAGGCTGCTGAGAATTCAGCAGGACCTGTGGAGATGTAAGAAACTATTCTTCCCTAGGAGATGATTTAGTGAAATAAATACTAAAGATCTTCCTCCAAACTCTCCTCACCCTATATCATGAGTTGATCTTCTCAAAGAAAGCTGATATGGAAAAGCACAGTAAGTGGGAGGCTAAGGAGGAAAAGACTGGAATGTTTGCTGCCCAGCTATTGGTTTTACAGAATGTGCAGTCGAAAATTAGTCAAGGCAAATTTTGTGTAATGGAGCCTTTAGGGAAGACAGAGAAGCCTTCTTTTATTTCTATTTCCCCTTCAAGAGTCTGCTATAGAATGTCTTCCATTCTCAATCAATAAGTCTAATAAACACTCCCATCTTTCCCCAAACACCTACTGTTACTATACAATTCCAAGATGCAACAATGAGATTATAAACCCTGGGTGTCAATGGAATACTACCCTCTGAGGGCTTGCTGTAAGATCTCTGCAAATAACAGCTTTCCTCTTGTCAGACATATTGTACTTGATGGTTTTTATTTTCACAGTTTAGAGAAATTTTTGGAAGTAGTTGAGCTCTATAAATATCCTATGCCCTTCATGATTTTTTAAGGCAAGAAAATGTACCACTCTGCTTTGGTGATGGCTAAGTGGTCCACCTGGCAAAGGAGCTGCTAGGAAGAGGAATCTCTACATCATAGCAGGTAAAGTTATTTTGACTCTGCCAGTATGGCTTGTGAGGGGAGGTACTTAGTCTCATCTCAACTCCATCAAGATGAGCAGGTGGCAAAACAAAAAAAAGTCACTTGCCAAGAATACTCTATGACATAATTTGAGCTAGGAGGTTCTCTCCTCCTTGTTTGATTATATTGAAAGAAGTGAGTTTCATTGCAGGGAAGGAAATTGATGGCTTCTGGGAAAGATGATGCTTGATTCAACTCACCATAGTCATGTTAGAACCCAGGACTTTTTTCAAGTCAATGATGAAAGTCAATCTAATTCCCAATGACAAAGGACATGGAATCAATCTTTACTTTGTTGTCAGTCATCCAGATTCAGATAGATGCCCATCTTTTTGAATGATGCTCTCTATTAGGTCATAGTCTATGTACAGGAGGAGACAGAGAGAGAGTACCTTTCTCCATTGCAATCTACCTTTGTGCTCTTAGCTTCATGCTCCACATTCAACTGTGGTTCACTTTGTTCCTCTGTACTTAATGTGTACCTTGCTATTAATGGGCTGGCCACACGTTAGTGATGTCCTGATGTTTTCAAGTAAACAACAGATATATAATCACACTTCTCTTTGCTGATGTATTTTTGTGCACATAGACATCAGTGCCCATCAATGATTCATGGTTATCTAGAATCATAGAATGAGAGCTGGAAAGGATCTGAGATACCATGGAGCCCAATCTCTTCATTTTACAGATGAGGAAACTGATTTACTTGTCCAAGTTCCTAGAAATAATAAACATCAAAAGTGGAATTTTAACCAAAGTCTCTTGATTCCTGAGTGAGTGTTGTATTCCCCATACAACATAAGCAGATACACAATCATCCTCTTTTAGAGAAGTGATATACATGTCCATTGACTCATAGACACGTGAGTATGTACCTGGGCATCTGGATAGAGCACTGAACCTGGAGTCAGGCAGACTTGACTTCAAATCTAGCCTGAGATCCTTACAAGCTTAAACAGTTTTGGTTTTCTCAACTGCAAAATGGGGATAAAACCTACAGGATTGTTATGAAGGTCAAATGAGAAAATATTTGCAAAGTCCTCAGCACAGTGTCTGGCACAGAATAGACACTATATAAACGTGTTATTTTCTTCTTTTCTCCCTTCCTCTTCACGATACACATTTATTTCATCTATACAGAGGCAACCCAATGTAGTGGACTGAGCACCAAGAAGATCCAGATTCAAGTCTTGCTTCTAGCTGTATAATTATGGACAGGTCAGTTAATGTTTTAATAACCGCAGGCTATTCTCCAAGATTATAAGTTGCATTTGAGAGGGTAGATTTGAATGAATGGAGGGCATTTGCATACTGGGAACTCCCTATAGTGATGAAATCACAAGACTGGACTCCCTCCAAAACACATACAAACACACACACATACCCCAAATGCACATAGACACCTGCACACACATATACACATGACATATAATATGCATAGTTATGTGAAATATACTTCCAGGGAGGCACCCCAGAATGAAAAGCTTAGAGTAGCCTGAACAGACGTTGTTTTTCCTTCCTGACAAACGGGCATGAAATAACAGGCTGACATCTGCCTCTGCAGGTCATTCAAGTCAGGCTGCTGCATGTCAGAATTCAAACTGCTCCATCCATCAATGGCAAACCAAAAATTAACGTAGCCTGGAAACTCTGCAGCAAGACAGTAACAGCCCAATTTAAAATCTGACCTTCGAGGGATGGTGGGGTAAGATGGAAAAAAATTATTTCATGCCCTACACCAAAGCCAACAATACAATTTGAAGAGATTTTCAGTTAAATTAATTTTTAAAGAAAAATCCCCCTGTGCTCCACAGTTTAACTCTTAGAGTCAAATAAAAGGAGTGTTAAGCACAGGGATTTTGAATTTTCAAGATATTGCCAGCACCTTTTGCAGAGAAGTTAATACACACATATGTATGGGTGTATGTATGCATAAATATCCAAATATTTGTATGCATATGTATATATATATATATATATATATATTTTATACATTTTATTTTAGACAAAATAATTCTGAAGTCATTTACATTGTAGCATATTCAATAGGAATTTCTGATAAATTAGAATTTTCTTCTTGCATATATATATTTTTTTGAAGTTCGGATCTTCAGAGAATATTTTAGAAGTATTTACAAAAGTGGTTAAAATATAATTACAAACAAGGAATAGAAGCCTACCCTGCAAGTTCATTCTCTTCTCTCTGTCTCTATCTCTCTGTTTCTCTCTCATACACACAATACATCTCCCCACCACCACCATCACACATACACATGTTCTTTTGAGAAAGTTTTTTTTAAAGGTCATGGTTACCCTCTACTCATGCTTCATACACAATAAATCTAAAGATTTTACGTGGGTATCAGGTCAAGTCATGAGCTTGCCCAGTCAGAGACCCTTCAACTATTTTAACTGTTGCTTTGGTTAAATTACAGGACAAAAAAATCATGCCTACTCTGCCATTAGAATGAGAAGAATGGAAGCTGAATCCCTTCATTAAGAAGGTGAGGGAATAATACTGGTGTTTATTCTGGTTGCCATATCCAGGAAGGACTTGGATAAATTGGAGTATAGCCAGAAGTGGCAAACCAAGATGGCGAAAGGGCCCAAGTTCATACCATATTAATACCAGTTGAAGGAAGTGGGGCATGTTTAAGCCTGTAAAAAAGATGACTCAGAGGAACTCTTTCAGAACTGTCTTCATTATTAAGGATTTTTGTGCGTAATAGGGATTAAACTCGTTATATTTGAAGCCAGAGCACAGAACTAGGAAAAACGGGTGGTAGGAAAAGAGGAAAATTTAGACTTGCTGAACAAAACGCTTTTTCACAATTTGAACTATTCAAGAGAGGACTCAGTGGCCTGAGGAGCTGCAATGACTCCCTGTGTTGGAAATTGTCAAGAGAGACTAGGTGACCATATTGTCATCAGAATTCTCCTTAAAATATGAACTGGCCTTGAAGGCAGCTAAGGTCTCTTCCAAATCTCAGATTCTATGTTTCCTTAGAAGACAACTCAAAATTATAAGCAACTTGAAATGAATTTATTAAATATCTACTATGGTAGGCACCTCACCCTATCCTATAGTGCAAGGGGGTCTTATGTAAGGAAAAACCCTAAATCCTCTGGAGAGTTGATCATTTTGCTCAAGGTTCAAAGGGTATATTTGCTTGGGAGGAAAACATTTAAACATATACAATGGTCTTTAGCAATCAACTTTTCATCTAAACCACTGTTGATCTTTTACCAAAGGTACACAGAAAGCACTGAACAAATACTTTGATGATTGATTAGACTAGGGTGTGAACATGTGTCATGTTTAGCCCTTTATAAAGAATAATGAAGGTGCAGGAAAGTAATATAAAAAGTGTCATTTATTAATGCCCTGAGAACATTAACTGTGTTTAACATAGTGACAAAGTCATAGAAAGAAAGGAAACATAAAAAAAGGGGGGGAAGGGAAGGGGAGAATTTTTAAAAAACAGAAAAGAAAAGGAGGAGGAACTATTGATTCATTTGTAAAGTGAGGAGCTTTCACTAGATTATTTTAAAATATCATTTATATATGTATATATATATATATGCATACACACATACATATATATGTACATATACATATCACCATTTCTCCCTCTATCCCTTCCTTTCCCCTTCCCATCACATTCCATTAAACAAATCGTATATATAATTGCTTATACATACTATATATGTATATATGTATATGAGTATATGTACACACACATGCACACACATACATATATGGAAGAAGGTAAACAAAAAAAATTTCATCAAAACCAATGAACACATCAAGAAAATCTGATATTATATGTCCCTGTGAATCCCTGTCTCTGCAAAAGATTGGTGGGGGGAAACATTTATTTTTTCCATACATGTCTTTTCTTTAAGACTAAACTTTTTGATAATTTCATATCACTCAGTTTCCATTGTTGCTCTCCCCCTGTCCAATACTCTAGTCATTGTGTATCTCCTTTCCCTGGCTTTTTATATCATTTTCCATCAGGTACTCTGTCTTTCCATGCTATCTTGAATTCATCATCTTCATTGTTTTTTTCCGTCACAGTGATATTCCATTCTATTCCCATACCACAATTTGCTTAACCGTTCCCCAAGCAATGAATTATACTTGATCATTTTATGGTCCCTTTCAGTTTGAAATTCCATGATCTGTTTTCTCTTCTCTCTTCTATCACTATCCCCCATTTCTCCCATGTGAAAATCATGAATGAGAAAGTTAGTATAGAAGGAGACAGGTGGTTGCTTACAATTCACATAATAATGTCTTTTGCTCTCCAAGCAATTCAACCCATTCCCCTGGCAATGAAATTTAGTATTTAGCCTAAAATAGAGACAGCTGAGACTATCACAGTGGGTTTTCTCCCCCTTTTTGGTCTGGACCTGTGATTTCATCAATCACCAATCTGTAAAATTGCCTTTGCCATTGAAAAGTGAACCTGCTCATACTCACACAGCTAGTCTGTGGGTCAGAGACAGGTATTCAACCCACATATTCCAATCGCCTATTAAACATCTCAAGCTGGAGAAACTCAACATGTCTCAAACTGAACTCATTATCTCCCCCCTTCCCCAGTCTTCCTCTCTCCCTAACTTTCCTGTTAATGTGGAAGGAATTTAAATCTAATTTTTATCCTCATAAGGAAATCCCTGAGATTTTTTTTAGACTTATTTCCCCTGGTTCTCCTTTTAACTTCCTGATTTCTCCTTCTCAATCTCCTTACACCTCTGCTATTGCAATGGTCAGTCTCCCTGTGGCAGGTCTCTCCTCTGTCTGTTCTGTTTTCTAATCAGCTGTCAAAGTAATCATCTGAAAGTGCAGGTTTGACCATGTCACCCTCTACTCAGTAAAATACAATAGTTCTCTATCACCTCCAGGATCAAGGATAAATTCTTCTGTTTACCATTCAAAATGCTTTACAACCTAAAACACCTCCACCTTTCTAGTCTTCTTACACCACACACACACACACACACACACACACACACACACACACACACACACACATATACTTTGATCCAATGACACTGACCTCCTTGCAGTTCCTCAGACAAGACTCTTATCTTCCAACTTCAGGGTTTTCACTGACCTGGAATAATCTCCCTCTTCATTTCTACTTCCTGGCCTCCCTGGTGTCTCCCTAACCCTAACCCTAACCCTCATTCTTCAGGAAGCCCTTTTCTGAACTTCCTTAATTCAAGAGTCTTCCCTCCATTGAATATCTACAATTTATCCTGTCCGCTACTTGTTTGTAAATATTTGTTTGCTTATTATCTCTCCTTTAGACTGGATAGAAAGATAGTATCTCTCTCTCTTTTTTAACCTTTCTTCGGATCCCAAGCATTTGTCTCAAGATTTGGAACATAGTAGGTACTTAGAAAATGTTTTATTGGCTGATTGATGATGGATAAATATATGAGCTAAAGTATACTGTAATTTTTAAAAAATCATTGTTTTCCATAGTTTATTTTTTTTCTTTATTTGGGTCAGTGAGATCCCTCCTTCCCAAACACATATGAAATTAGAATGTAAACACTCAAATCCTGTATTTCAATGTTTGAATAATGTGTGACTAATGAATGGGGCAATAAGTAGAATACAAACTATAACAGTTTCATTTTTAAAGTCTTTGTTGCATGGACTATACTTTTATTTTGTAAATCAAAGCTTATTACCATATCACTGCAAAGTATGTGTACATTTTACTCCCTAGATACAAGCTCACTTTTAGGTCATGCAATTAACATGGCAATTATTTCTCTGACCCCTATAATTAAACTTGTTCTAACAGAACAGATAAACCTCAGGAAATACTAGTCCTTCAAATTCATGGAAAATTTCTGTAAATACTGTCTATTCATAGATAATTTTCCAGGGCTAACAGAAAAAATCTCTTTGTCTTTTCTAGTGAAACTTTAGGATCCCCTCTTCCCACATAGAAGAACTGGAGCCCAATAATTTAGAATTTAAAATATAGCCTTAATTTTAATTACTTCAAAATAGAATTTTGCTTCTACTGGGATAGAAAAGCAAACATTTAAAAGTATATATTGTTAAGAGAAAAGTTTCTTAACCTTTTATGTATATCATAGACCCCCTTCATAGTCTGTTGAAGTTTATAAACCACTTATCAAAAATCATTCTACTCCCAACTCTTGTCAGGCATTGGATCCCAAGACTTTATTTAAAAAAAAAATGAAAGGAGAAAGGAAAGAAAGCAAAGAAAGGAAGTTTTAGTTAAATCTCTTTGCTTGTGAGAAGTATATCTTCTAGTTCACGCTGTCTTGGTCAGCAATATTTCTAGGTACGTGGTTAATCAGTTGATCAACAAGTATCCCTTAAGCCTACTGTGTAGCAGATACTGTCCTAGGTACTGGGGATACAAGTACAAACCCTTCTCACAAGGACCCAGCATTCTAATGGAGGAACCAATAAGAAACTAGCAAAATCTAGCAAAAACTAGACAGCATAAATATAAAGTGAGTCAATATACATATGTACAAAGTAACTAAACACATGGTTCTTTGGGAGGGAGGAAAATAACATGGCAGAGGAGAGGCAGTCTGGAAAGGCTTCATGCAAAAGAAGATGCTTAAGCTGTGACATATAAGGATGTGAGGGTGTCCGAAATGGAGTTGAGAAGGAAGACAGGTGGGATTCTAGGCATGTGGAAAATATGACAAGAACAACAGCTAGGAAACTGGAATTCAGATTCTAATCATCCTTTGCCAGAATGAGGCATGATTTCCTATACTTTCTTGAGTACCATCTTTCATTCTCTGTATGTGCATGCACACGTATATGGTGTTAAATAGAGTTGTGTGTTCAGGGGAAGGGGACAGGGGTCTCTGAAGTAATGTTAGGTGAAATCAACCTTCCTCATTTTAATTAAAACCGATTTTCACTTCATTTCTACAAGGGTGTAAGGGAAGATTAGAGGCTGAGCAGGGATGGGCTAGAGAATAGTATATGTCATTCTTTATGAAGAAAAAAAAGGACAAAGAAGTAATTTGTTATTGTTAACCTCAGAGATTCTCAGGGCATTTGTCCCTACTTAGAAGATCGTTAACTTCCCCAGGGAGGGGCTAAAGTGCCTACCAGCTGTAACAAGTAGAGTGATTTCAAGCTCACCCTGAAATAGAAATATACTACTGTCAATTTTGCCTCTGCACCTCTTGTATCCATCCCCTTTTGTCCATGCGATGTTATACACTCTCGTTCAATCCATTTCCTCTCACCTGTTCTATTGCAATCATCCCAACTATCCTATCTACCTTCAGCCTCTCTCCTCTCTTCAGTTCATGCTGTCCAATTGTTGTTGCTAAAGCGCAGGTCTGATCATGCCCCTCCTTTGCTCAAGAAGGTTCAGTGGTTCCTAATTATCTCTAGGACAAACAAAAAAAATGAAACAAAAAAAATCCCATAACTCTTCAGTTTGGTATTTCAAGTCCTTCACAAGCTGCCTCCAACTATTTTTTGTTCCAGTATAATTTCACATCCTTTCTCCTATATTCTGCTGCTGGATGAGAAACTGGCCTCCTTGTCATTCCCCATAGAGGGCAAGGCATGGCTTTGCAGAAGCCTGAAATGTTCCTCCTCTGTCTTCTGGAATGCTTAGCAACCTTCATTCTTCCAGTTCTTAGTGCCCCTTCCACCCTGGAATCTTTGTACTTTTTTAAAATTTATTTTATTTTTAACTCAGAACAAAAGAAGCATTTCTATAACACAATACAATAAAGGTATGATTGCACATGAAATTGCCAATTTACCACATACAACTTTCTATTCCTTCCAAATATACAACTAAGTTATGTAAATTTATTTTTCTCCTTTTTTCTTCCCTTTTCCTCCTTGCCCTAGAGTTGGCTACCATTAGACACAAATAAGCATATGTATGTATACATACATGTGTAAAATTATTCTATACATGCTTCTATTAATTTTGTATTTACTTTTAAGCATACACGATGTTGCTCCCCCCAACTCCCAGATTATACGCTCATCAAGGGCAGAAACTGATTCATTTTTATCCTTTTAATCCCAGAATTTCAATAGCATGGTTGATACATAGTAGGTACACACACACACACACACACACACACACACACGCCTATTTAAAGTGAATACTATTCTGGTTCACTCAGTGTCCAAGTTAATTAATATTGTAAATAGCAAAATGGGGAAAGACTGTTTTATACTCAGAGCTAGATACTACTACCTATTTCTGGTTTGTAATTACAAGTGGGAATAGTAGTTAAAATGATAAAACCAACACATTCTTCAAGAATCTGCATTTTGTTGACATTTTACCTCTAGTTTGTGTGTTTGTCTGTGTTCATTGTGTTTAGATCATGCAACTTGTACTCTAAATTCCTCACAATCTGTAAAGCTCCTCAATATGAGTCTTATTGGGAATGAGTAGGTCTACTGGACAATAAGCAAATCCACTTAATGAAAAAAAAGCAACTCCAAATGAACAGAAATTGAAAAGAAAAAAACCCAAACATGATAGATTGATGGAAGTGGGTTGGTCACCATAATTAAGGAAGGTGTATCATTTCCTAAACTCCCTTTGCATTAAATGCATGCCATACATTTATCAGACATAATTAGCACTTTAGGTGACAATGATTTGATTTCTTCCCTAGTAATAAAAGTTCTCCATGTTGGCATATACATCCAGGATGGGAAATTGAGCATTACCTATTGAGGCTGTTTGTTCCCCTGAGGCAGAATTTAGGACAAACTAAGGGAAAATTTGAAGAGGATTTAGAGGAGAGCCTTTTGTGAATTTCATGAACAGAAAAGAAAATAGTTCAATAAAAGCTTTTAAGAAAGATCATAGTCACAAGTGTGCTTTTTGAAAGGAAAGGATATCATCCATGGTACGTTTTTCTCTTCAAAATCCGCATTTTACCGTCCTTTGACTAGGCACAAACCCTCACTAAATAGATTGTGCGCACCATTGAAAAACCGGACAAATGTTAATGACAGTGTCTGAACTAGAGACTGGGTCGGCTCGTGGCATTGAAGGAAAGGGGAATGGGGAAGGGAGAGCTGTTTTCCCGGAGGGATGGGGGGGGGGGACTGCAGAGTTTCAAAGAAGACATATCATCCCAAACACATCCCTTTGGATACTGATGATTTCTGTTTCTCTTCTACTACTATTTGGAAGCTTACTGATCTAGTTTTCCACAGATCAAAGCAGTTGTATAAGTGTTTAAAAAATGTGCAGCAAATGTGTATGTATATGTGTGTGCTTTAATGGGAAAGGCAAAATCCCAAATGCCAGCTTCTTCAGACCTAAGAAGTGATGCAGCTGCCTCTCAAAATCTGTAAGACATGCTAGGGAAACTTTTGCTTCCACATTTGTTGCTCCAAGGATCACATTGGTACATTTGTCCTCTTGTCTCATAAAGAATGGATGGACAGTTATTTGTTTGCTTTTGTTACATGTATTAATCAGGAATCAAGTTACCAATACTCCCATTCATTAAATTTGAACTTTCTGACTTCGGGACCTTTGTTTTCTCAACCGATAAAGACTCTCCCAATGTCTGGGTGTGGAGATGTATTAGGGTGCTTTACAATAATTCAGGTTAAACCATTAAGGCTTTAGAATGAGTAAAATACATGGCAGTGCATAGTCGAAGCATTTTTAAAATGAGCCCTGACTCACTTTTTATTGAAAGAGTCGTTATTTTTAAAAAATGTTAGGGGCTCCTTTCATGGCGCTCCAAATTCAAACAGTCTCAAGGAAGGTGTTTTTCGTCTTACACAAATTCCTATGAAATAATTTAAGCACTGCATTTGATACATACATTGAAAGGTTTGGGAAATTAGCATTAATAAGGGACAAGGGTGCATATATTTGTTACAAATTAACCCTTCCCACTGAAAGCCTTCCTTATTTTTTAAAGGGCTTAGAAAAATCTGAAACAATGATTTATAACATTTCATAATTTATTCATTGTATTTGGGGAATTTATAGGCACAAAAAAGGACTTGAAGGGTGTGTAAAACAATATATTTCCCTGAATATTTACATAACTAAAGGATGAGTAAGGCATTTATTGATGATTTTTTTAAAAATTAATTTCTGCCAGCTAATTTTAACCTTAGCCTGAGGCTAAGACTGTGTGCAAAAGATACCTCTGGATGTTGTCATTGATACCCATGTTTTATTTAGGATTATTGTGAGGGAAGTGCTTTGCCACCTTGCAGCCCTCTATAAATGTGAGTTATGATTAGTACTAATTTGATTTCCTTAAAATAGGCAAGATTTGGTTTTGTAATTGAAGTCTAGTTTGAGTAGGTGTGCCCCTGCAGCCTGGGTTTTCTATGGATAGACCTGAGGGACAGGAAATATAAAAGGAAAGCCTGGATAAGCCAAGTGCTCTGAGGGGTAGGTACTCCTCAAACCTGGGCTTGAGTGAATGGAGGTGCACATGACAGGCTGAGTTTAATCTTTGATCACAGTGCATTTGATGCAATAGACCCTCTCATTTTTAAAAATAAAAATAAAAAAGGTGATCAATTACCTGTTATAGAACATAAAGGACTATTTTCCTCTACATGTGGTCAGAAAAACCTGACAATACTGTAGAGAACAATGACTAAATGGCTTTACTATCAGTGATTTTTATTAGTATCTCTGTCAATAGGCAACTTCTCTCTTTTTTTTTTTTTTTTAACATTTTCCCTGATTACTCTCTTTAGACACATCATTAAACAGCAGTAACCTGAATTTGGTTGACCTCTCATGAGAAAGCATTGGGCTAAATACCACTGAGTTATGATTATGAAGTTCATTTTATCTTCAACTTATGAACATCTTCTACAAGTATACATGTATATATATATATATATATATATATATACATATATATATATATATATATATGTATATATATATATATATATATATATGTATATATATGCATACGGTCACATATATGACGGCAGGAAGCACTCTCCAATTTTTCCCTATACTCCCCTAGGATAATGTGGGGACCTCATGTCAAAAACCCTCACTTTAGAACAATAAATAAATAAAACAGCTCCAGCCTTCCCGAGGCTGGCCAACTCTAGCATAAGTAATTCAAGACGCTGAGAGATGCCAGATAAATTTGATTACTATAAAAGATGGGAATATGTTTCTTTCCTTTGAGAATTCACAAAAAGGGGTCAAAAACAAAGCAGAGCTGAAAGCGAACAATTTCATTTCGCCTGCAATTCAAGGCGAAAATTCAAAGGCAATTTTGCAGGAACATTTTATCACAATTTTATAGACCCTCATTTCCTGCACACATCACAATCTTTAATTCCTGAAAGAGGAAAAGAAAAAAAGGGGAAGTGGGGGAGGGAAAAGAGGGCGAGGAGGCTGAGACCAACAGTGAGGGGCTTTTTCTTCTTCTTTTTTAAGATATAAATGCAGATATTTATAAAGCAGTGAGAGATTTGTAAATCTTTCTTCAAAGCTGAGACTACTGCTGGGACTGTGATTTGCTAAAAGCTGCTGCAGGCATACTCCAAAACTCAGCAGGGTCACCCCTCCCCTTCCAAAAAAAAAAAAAAAGCTTTTCTGATTAGCGTCTCCACAGACAGGGAGTTAGAGGGGACTATTTCCTCTTAACACCTGCTCCTAGAATCTTATACTTACCCCTTCACCGCACACCAGATAGGACTCCCCACCCCCCAACAAAATACACACACATACACACAGAAAAAGCAATTTGATGTTCACCACCTTACAGATTTTTATTCACCCTCGTTTTGGTCTAAATTACTGTGTATTCATCTTGACGTCATTTTGAAAACCCTACAAGTTGAGTTTTGGTATGAGATAGGATGTCCCTTACTTGAAAGTCACAAGTCAATCCCAGAATTCACCATTGCCAAGGCCAGAATATACCCCACTGACTCCTCCAGGTGAGTGTGGGACAAAGCACCCTGCTCATTTTCATTACGATCTTAGAAAAGTCCCTTGAATTGTTTCAGTTTTTCGATCTCTATAAAAGTCTACTGTGAGGTACTCTATTGAACTCACGGGATCATTAGGAGGAAAAAATGAGATGATAAGCATTTGTGAGAGAACATATCTCTAATGTCCTGTTATCAATGGTCTACCTCCCGGAGGTAGTCACAGGACTCACACCTTGACAGCATAACAGATGTATCAGTTTTTCACTTGGGTCACATAGCTTAATGTCTCATGGAGTCATAACCAGCTCCTAAAAGACTTAAACAATACATGTGTGTTATATTAGAAAATATTCCAGATCGGAAATGTGACCTATTAAGCAAGGGGTGTAAGTAGGCAAAAGAGGTTTCTCTAAAATGGAAATTGGCTAGCTAGGCAAGACTGGGTGATGTTGGTTGGTGTGGAGGTAAATGGTTGAGTTTCACACTGAGAAAGAAGGAAGAAAAAGAATCTGTTATTGTGATCCCTCCACTCAGCCTCTTCTCTGCTAAATTCCTTGAAAAATCCTATACTCAGGGATTATTTTTTCTCTTCTCCCCGTCTTTAAACTCTCTGTGATATAGCTGCTGAAATCATTGTCCCGCCGACACAACTCTCTCAAAATTTGCCGATGATCTCTTAATGTTCCAATTTAATGTCCTTTTCCTTTCTCTTTCTGCTTCGTAATCTCTTCTCATCATTTGACCCTGGTGACTGCCTTCTTTCCAATACTCATTCCTCTCTAGATTTATGAGGCCAGATCTGCTTTAGTTCTTATGTTGGAAGGAATTGGACTGCTCCTTCTCAGTTTCTGTCGCTAGAGATCCACGTATATTACACCCACCAAGTGTGGATGTCCTTCAAGACTGTATTCTAGGTACTATACAACCTGACCCATTTCTTTTGTTTTGAGTCTCCTTTGTCCCCTCCACATACTTTATAATTCAGTTACCCTGGTCTACTTGTTCTCTGCACATGGCGCTCTTGGTTATCCTTCATCCCTGGAACTCATTCTCTCCCCACTTTTGCCTTTCAGGTTCCATGATGTTGTTCAAGATAGCTCAATTTTGACCTCCATGGAGCCTTTCTTGGTCCTCCACACCCCACCCTACCTGCTAGTGCTTTCCACTCTGAGATTACTATCCCTCTCCTTTGTATATGTTTTATATGTTTACAGCCTTTCTTTGTATCCTCATCCTTTAGCACAGTGCCTACTACATTATGTATTGTTGTGTCATAAGTGTACTGTAGTTACTATAAGTGCTTAATAAATATGGAACATTGACTGACATTTCCCCCACTTGAACCCAGGGTCCAGGGTCAACAGGGAGGAATGAAATATTGTCAAACTTACCTATTAACCCTCATCTACATGCCCAGAGCCCTTCTTGCTTTTTGGATCAAATCACTGGGGCATTTTGTAGCTCCTACCTCAAATAAAGAATCAGAGTAAATGATGTGCTTGAATTTGGAAAGCAAAAAACATAGAATAAAGAATGTAGGGTATTAGTTAGATCAAATGAAATAATACTTGTAAAGTGCTTAGCCCAGTGACTGGCAAACAGTGAGTGCTTAATAAGTGCTTATTCTCTCCCCACCCTTAGTTCAGTTGGAGCCTAAGGCAATGTTATAAATATTAAAGCAAAAGATTTCTTATTAAGTCCAACATGTGAGAAGCTCTGTAAAAAAATTAAGTTCTCTTTAACAGATAAACATTATCTCCCTTCTGCCTTAAGCCTTGAGCTAAGAACTTATAGTTGCTTGAAGAGGCTATTAATCAGTAAATACCAACAAATAGCGCCAATCCATGCCTTCATTTATACTGAGCTTGAAATGCTATCCTCTCTGCCATCTTGGTCTCTCTAGCCTAAGGGACAAACTTAGTTTATTTATGAATGTGCCATGAGCTTACCAAAATGAGTGCAAGGTATTGCTAGAACATGAATTTAAAAGGAACTGCAAAACCCTCACAAATTAGTCATTGAAAATAGAGCTACAACCTATGTTTCTGCCTGGAAAAAAAATTAAGCAAAGACATAAATTAATGCACCGGTGACCAAAAGACCCCTAGCAACCTAATAACAAAGCATTCAAATATACCAAGAGGAAAAATAACCTTGATGGAAATAACCTGCCCTTGTCTTACTCCTTTATCTTTGTTAAATAGGTATGTATGTGATTTACTTATTAAAATAAATATTCACAAAATAGTCACAAATTGAAAATATTCATGAAATATTCACAAAGCTCATTGTCATTCAAGTGTTCAGTTCAGTTTATTATTATTTTTTTAATACTAACTAGTGTTTTATGGTGCTTCAAGGTTTCCAAAACATTTTATCAACACATATTTATTGTCTCCTATGTGTATTGTGCTGTGAAAGAGATGAAATTCACTGCCTTCAATGAGTTTATAATCTAATAGCTGGAGTATGATTCAAGGTGGAGGGTAATAGTAGTAAAAGTGACCTAGGGAAATTTGGGGTTGGGAAAGTCCCTTAGTGGAAACTAAGGAAATTATAGAAGGCTTCATAGATGAGGTGGCACCTGAACTCAGCCTTGAAGGAAAAGAAAAATTTCAATAGGTTGAGATAAATACAGTAGGAAAGCAACCATTATAGAACAACTACAAGGTAGTGAATAGTGTGTTCTAGCTGGAAAACAGAATGCATGAAGCAAGGAAACAAGGTTATGTTGAATCGGATTGTAGAAGGCCTTAAGTGCTACTCTGATTTTTATTTTATGCTATAGACTGAAGGGACCTATTGAAAGCTTTGAAGCTGGGAATTAATATGGCTAGACTTGTGAATTAAGAAGATTATTTTGGATTTTGGTAGCTGTGTGGAGGAAGGATTGGAAAGGAGAGAGAGTGGAGACAGGTAGATGAATTAGAAAGCTATCTATGGTCAAGGAAAGAAGTAATAAGGGTCTAGAATATGATGGGAGCCATTATAATGGCAAGAAGTTAGATGATATATGAACTATAAGATGCTATAAGACTTGAATGATAGTAAATTACATATGGGGAGTAAGAGAGATGAAAAAGCTTTTTAAAAAATAATTCCGTTTCAAATCCTCTTGATATGTATGTAATCTATTTGGGGTGCCTCTGATTTGGACTCATACTCTCTAGCTGGCTTATTCACCATAGCTGGCTCTCACACTGGCAAGTCTAGGTTCCCAGAGATGGCCTACATTCATGAGGCTACTATCAGACTCTCTCAGGGCTCCAGAAGGAACACTGATGTGGGTGAATAAATTGCCCCTTGTTGTTCAGTCACTGGATTTTCTTGGCAAAAATATTAGAGTAGTTTGCCATCTTTTTCTCCAGTTCAGTTTACATTTGAGTAAACTAACATAAATGGGATTAAGTAACTTTCCCAGGGTTACATAGCTAGTAAGTGTCTGAAACCAGATTTGAACTCAGGAAGATGAATTCTTCCTGACTCCAGTTCTGGCACTCTATCCACTACAATACCTAGCTGTCCCATATTGCTTCCACTCACCACTCTATCTCTTAAGCCCCAACCAGTATATTTCCATTTACACAGCCAGTCACTCACAATGATGATGCATTATACCTTAAATATAGCAATTTACTTTACAATGAGGTGAGTGATTGTAACACCACAGTTGTATTATAAGGCCAATATATGAATAATGAATGCATCATGGGTCACACATGAACTTGGGCCATGCTTTCCCACCAATGCACTCAGTGCCTGTGTGGGAGAGTGGGCACACACTTAGAGAAATCTATCAGGGAGGCACGTAAGTGAGGGAAACCTATGCACTGGAGGTAACTCATAAATTTGGATTTTAAGCCTCATTGTCATCTGTCCACTCATGGTACTATATAAAACCACTTCTCTGTTGACTACTGTCCTTTTATTACTCTACACTCTGCTGCTATAGAGAGCTATTTTAACTCATAATCACTCTTCAAAGGGCATTTACACTATTGAATTGGCTAGAAATTTCCTGTAAGTTAAAAAACTGAAAAGCTCATCAGGCTGGTTCTCTGGACAATACAGACAAGCCCAGGTACCTTTACTAACTAGGATTCTGTGATGTTCATTCAACTCTTAATAAACCAGGGTCATGACAAAACACTAAGAACAATGTAGACAAGCCCAACCAGCTCTTCATTCACCAGGATTATGCATCTTCCAACTACATCTCAACATCCTTTCCTATATAATAAATCAGCTACAAAGTCTGTCATTTCCCTTTCTATTTTTTCCTATCAAACCAGATAGGAAAACTGAGATCAACAGGTCCTTCTGAGAGCCTTTACCTCTCTTATACTGTAAATGGCACACTATAGGGCAATTACTGAAACAGAAGCTCTCTTCCAATGACCTTGAGCCTTTACCCAGTCAAACAAGAATCTAGTAGCTGAAACTTTCTTGTTAGCAGATTACTTCTGCTATTGAATTCTTCCATCCCCTGATGATTCTTCAACTTCCATATTCTTTACCCTTCACTCTACTATGGTCAGTTTCTTCATTTTATTTTTGATAGCGATAAACAGAACCTCCTGATACTTAGTGGCTCAATTCTCTGTTAAGAGGTTAAAAACTCACACAATGTCCCTTATGAAACCAACAGTACCTATTTATTAATCCCATAGTTTCCAAACATTTGACTTATCATCTTACAAGTTTTAATATTATACACTGTAAAAAAACATTACATGCAAATAAGTTGAAGGGCCAAAATTCTGTGCAGGCTCATTCTACAAAGCAGTCCTCTTCAACAGTCTTTGTCTGCAAACTACCTCTTAACCCTTGTGTGCTAAATTTTCATTTCAAATAATCACTCTACCATCAAATATAGCCCATTCTACTCTTGAAATTCCTCTGAGTGATGTCTGGAATTTAGGAACAAAGCTTATGAGAAGCAGAAGATACGGCTATACAGAATTATAACTGGGAATACTGGGACCTGAGTAAAATCAGTTTAAAAGTGACAGGCAGAGAAGGAGTGCTCCCAACCTGGAGCACTTTCACTTCCCAATGTTGACACCCTGGGGGAAAGCCCTGGTCACCTTTTGTTAGTTATGGCTCCAGTATTAGGTGTATTATTTGTCGTTATTTGTCCTTTATTTTCAAAGAGGACCATGATAATAGGAAGGTGAAGTCATGACTTGCACATGAATTGGATTTAAGTGAAGTGAGATTGTGCAAAGTCACCAGCCTCACCTTTCTCCAAGAGCCATCTGGGTCCAGTGGCAAGATATAGATCACAATGACTAGAGATGGCCACCATGTATATTATTTATATTTTGATTGAATGGTCACCATATCAAGCCCTCTAGAAGCTCCTTACTCATAACATTAATAAACTGGTGAGCAAGAAAGAGTTTAAAATGCCCAAGAAAAGTATGTGGCATGAATAGCCAGGAGTGTGTGAACTCCAAATTAATTACTTGATCAGGAGGACTTTAACCTTAAGATGAAGGGGAAGGCAGATAAATTGGCTACATATATCCACTAAGCTAGATGGTACATAAAGCAGTGGATATGAAGTAGGAAGAAGGATATTAGTAGAAAATAAAGTAAATCATAGGAAATGATATTCAAGAAGAATAAGATTGATGCTCAGATGTCTATACCTAAGAGAGTATCAACAGAGGGAGAAATAAAATAAAATAAAGTAAATTATATTGTAGTGAGAATATGCTACTGAAAACTTGACCAAAAAGAGGATATAGATGATGTTTCAGAACCAGTACAAATTTGGTATGGAAGTATGATGTTGTAGAAGAAGAGAGGGACTTCAACAATCCAGATATATTTTAGATCTTTCAAAACCAAACCAGCTCATAAGTTTCTTATCTGGCTAATGATAATGTTATTTTTTAAATGTAGTAGTGGAAGTGATAAGCAAAATTTCTTTTGAACATGATTATTTTTAACAAAGAGATATTAACTTCTGAAGAAAAAGTTATTAGAAATGGTAGAAATGACCATGCAATATTAGAGTTTATGATGAGAAGAGGAAAAACAAGCATAGTCAGATGGACACACTGAATTTAGGAAAATGTGGCTCAGAGAAAGTATATTCAGGAGCCTGTGATCTAATAAGTCATTTCCCACCAGCTACTCCTGGCTTCAACTCCTCAAACATTTGCTTTCCCCCAAATAAGCTAATCACCAGAAATTTCATCAGTTTGGAAATTGCTTCAGCTTTGCTGCTCAGTACCTCCTCTGTACCCTCCATGGCCTTTCTCCCTGTCTTTGGAGGCCTAGAAGAGAGAACCAAAAAATCTTCCCAACGCCTTCCTTTATAAAGGGTTCAGAATTTCCAGCCAACTTTTCATTTCCTACCAACTGCTTTGCTTGGTGTCAACTTTACAACCATCATTTCCCTGTGCCAGATACCCTTGGAGCTGTTTTTTTCTTTTCAACTTCCTCTTATACATTAATTTCCTTCATGAGATTGTAAGCTCCTTGAGAGCAGGGACTGTCTGGATTTTTCTTATTTTTTTTCCTCAGCATTTAACACAGTCTCTGGCATATTGTAGGTGCTTGGTAAATGTTTGTTGACTGACTTTGAGTTTAATAATATTCTATTTTTCAAGTCAGAACAAGAAAAGTAGGAAGTTCTCAGGATTAGAATTCTGATGACACAAACTATTCTAGTGAAGAAGGAAAGAATATCTACCAAAAGAGATCAATATGAATATACACTGGGACTTATCAGTTTTTAAAATGATATGTACAGAAGATGGCTAATGGAAAAGATCATAAAAAGAGAGCCACTAAAGCATAATGGATGGGGGTTGGTCTTTGAATTAGAAAGACCTGGGCTCAGTCTTGCCCATGACGCACACACTAGCTGTGTGACTCAACCTCTCATTGCTCCAAGACTAATTTACAGATTTTTAGTTTACATTCTACCCACTGGGAGCTGACTACATCAATGATATCCCAAATTTATATAATTTTTCTTCTCCTCCTTCTACTTCTACTTTTCCTCCTCCCTTTGCCCCTCCTCTTCTTTTTCTTTCTTCTTCTTTTTATAACTAAAATGTCAAGAGAACTAGAGCTTAGCATAATCTGAGGCTAGTAATATGTGTTAAGGACCAAAATCAGGGGTAGGAGTCTTTAGTTATGTTGGGAGAAGATGGAGAGCAAACAAGGGTGAATGAGTTCATGGAAACAGATACTTGAAAAGAAGGTAAAACTACTCAACTCTTAGTTTGCTTCTGTTTTCTCTACCATGAAAAAATCATTTTCAGACTGGGAAAAAGTAAAACAAAAGTTGTTAATGGGGATTGGAAAAACAGGACAAAGAAAGAGATGGTAGGAGCTTACCTGGTCACCTTCAATGAATGTAAGTCACTAGCATTAAGTGAACTATATCCAAAATTACTGAGAGAAGTGGCATATTCATTTGTTAAGCTATTGTCAGTGATATCTGAAAAGTTCTGAAAAGTGGAAAAGGTGGCATAGAACCAGAGACAGGAAAATATTATGATTTTTAAAAAAGAGAAGACAGATTCTTGAAACTACAAATTCATGAGCCTGACTTTGATTCCTGGAAAAATTGCGGGATATTTTATTAAAGGAATATTTTGTATCTATTTGGAAGGATGATATTACTAAGAGCCATTGTGAGTTTATTAAGAACAGATCTTTTCAGATTAAACATAATTTATTTTCAGATAAGTTTACTAAACTAGCACATCAGGGAAATTCCAAAGACATCATATACCTGAATTTAAGTTAGTCATTTTGTACCCAGAAAACTCATTGGTGGATTGGCTCAAGCTCAGAAATTCTGCTCTGCAGTAAGGCGAATGCTGAGAAGGAATATCAGAAGCCTTTAGGAGCAGGTGGTGGCCAGGTGATTTAGGGTTGGGGGGTGGGAAAACCAAATTAAGTTTAAAATAGAACAGATTAAAGTTTCAGTGCTGATCTTGCACAATGGGGCTGGAGTCAGAAAGAACTGAGTTCAAATTCTGCCTTTGACACTTACTAGTAGTGTGACCCTAAGTATTCTCTACTATGAAATTAGGGTTATTATAGCACCAATTTCCCATGGTTGTTGTGAGAATCAAATGAGAAAAGATTTATAAAACAATTAGCAGAGAGCTTGACACATAGTAGGTGCTTAAATATATGTGTTGCCTTTTCCCTTCTTGAGGGAGGCCGGCCTTAAAAGCAGCTGCTGCACTTCCACACTGGATGAGATAGAGAGAGCCTGTTTCTTAAAAAA
>CM053769.1:125747185-125764834 GCA_028658325.1 Potorous gilbertii
ACAATCCAAGCTAAGAGGTTAACCTGAAAAGCTGGATTTTAAGAAGATTTTTTTTCAATCCACCACCATTTTTATCTCACTTTTCCCTTCACTAGCTATAAAGAATGCAAATATGTTAATCACTTTCAGTTTAGTTTCAAATTATTTTGCTTATTGAGCCATTGGGCTCCTAACCAGTGTTTCTGAGCCTGTTGGGATTACTGTAGGGTAAATCCTATAGTCCAACAATGCTGTTTGGAGTTTGATTAGTTAAAAAAAAATCTCCTCAAATCATATTTTATACTTTTTATTCCAAATGGTAATCTTGGGCTAAGCTGCTGTACTTCACAATGTCCCTTTAACCTAGGAACTCTCTGCCAAAGGATATTATTGAGGCCAACAGCTTAATAAGTTTTATAGAAGATTAAATATTTATATGAATAAAAGTAGCACCTGCAGCGACACTAGCAAGGATAAAATTACAAGGGCTATGAAATCTTCATGCTTCAGGGCATAAATTGCTTACCAGCTGGATGAGGTGATTTCCCTCATGGTACAATATGGCCAAGGAAAATGCATCTTCCTGTGAAGTGTCAAGGCACTGACCACTGTTAGGAACCAAAGACCAGGCAAGTCAGGTCACTGGGCTCTCAAGAATGGGTCACACAATGATAGCTAAATTAAGAAGAGATGCTGGTTGCAAAGGGAATGCGTTTAGCTAAAATATACAAGTAATGACAGAAGAGAGATAGGAATGGATTGAGGTCATTCACTGGGAAAATGGATGCTCTCTGGGGCCACAGAGAATGTCTGCTCCTTTGCCATTTGGAAGTCCTTCAAGTCTTTGAAGGCAGCTTCCTGATGCTGAACCCACTCAAATCTCCTCTTCCCCAGACTAACCTGCCCTAGTGCCTTCACCCATATGGTATGATGGTCACATGATGGTGATGAAGGTCACCATCTTGGTTGACCTTTAGATGTTCTCCAACTCACGAAAGCTTTTCTAAAATGTGATGTCAATAACTAAATGGAATTTTCCAGAGGTAGTAAGACCAAAGCAGAGTATAGCACACTAGGGCAAAATTTAGAAAGAGAAGCTCTCCTGACCTAGATATCCATTGCTGGACTTAGTCCAAAAAAAAGACTGAATGCTCTGATCCTTGAAAGTTTTCTAGACATTGAGGTAGCAGGTATGCAAGTTTATATTTCCTTCTCAACGCCCAGACTCAAACAGACACACACACACACACACACACACACACACACACACACACACACACACACGCACACAATGAGAATGGAGTGAGGCCAGCATGGAAGCAACATGTTCTTCCAGCCCTGCATTGCTGTCTTTTCTGAAGATAAAAACAGTAATGGGGAGGTGAGGGGAGTGGAAATCATCCTGAAATGCAGAACACGCCATGGGATACTAACAAAATGAATTCTTTTCTTTTCATAAGTCAACTCTGATTTCTCCCTTCTGATAAACCAAACAGCAGTGTTCATGAATAACTCCCTTGCATTGGTTTATTGATTTTGGTGTTATTTTAAAATGTTGACAGATAATCAATTAATCAACAAAAAGTTCAGCATTGTGGCTGGTCACATCCAAGCAAATACAAAGTACATTAATAGGGTTAACTATGTGTTTTCTTTCATTGAGAAATTACTTAACTGGGCAACTTTAGAGAACACCATGTACAGAAAATCTTCCAATATTACTAATACTCTTTGATTTTTGGAAGCATAATTAGTTGCTTTCGATGGAGGGATTATTTAACAAATAGCTACAACCTCCAGAAGGATGCTCTTGTGCAAAGCTGTGGTCTACAAGTGAATGATGGGCAGCCCTTTGAGTAACTAAATGAATAAAGGACTCCTGTGGATTTTAATAAGACCGATCCACTTATGAATCATAAATCAAATGGAAACCCTCTTGCAGGCCTGAGGTTTCCCAGATTTCTGGGGAGAATGCTTCCAAGCAGCAGCATGTTATCCACTAGGATTAACAATATTTGCTCACATTCCTCTTAAAAACAGCTGAGATACTAGTCTTCGTGTTTTTTGCCTGAAGATGACTCTAGGTCAAGGGTGGAACCCTGGAGAAGATGAGAGGAAGAGGTATGGGGTGGTGTTTGAGTCCACTGGTCCCTTGATGGCTTGGGTTTTGGGGGATGTAGTACTCAGGACCCTTTAACTTATGTGTCAAGATGTCCAGGGTCAAGATGAAAGGGAGATATCAATAGATATGACTCATCACTAATCGAGAGGGGATGGGGGAGGAGGGGGAAGACAAATGGTCAATATCAAAAGGAACTGTTTCTTCTTATTTTAAACAACCTTTAATTTAATGCATATTTTTGTTTCCACAAAGGAAATAGTGATATTAACAAATTGGTTTTATTTCTAACCTGGCAGGCTGCCTGCAGTGAAATGTAAATATATGTACATGGGAGCCAGGATTAGCATTTACTGAAGAAAAAGAGTAGTCAATATTTTAATGAGGAAGTCTAAGAAGCAATTGCACTAAACACTCAGATGTCACAGGGGAGCTTTTTAAGTTAAGCCAACTAGTTCCAAATTACTATTTTTCTCAGCTTTCCTTTAAGAGAAGTTTAGACTTACTTAAAAATACAACAGTGGCATTAGTCTTGCAGATTGTAAAAATAGCTGTAATATTCATCTCTATAAATACATACATTAACCTATATACATCTCTCTCATTACATATATAGAGAAAGAATGTCTGACACGCCATTCTTCAGTTAAATGGCCCATTTAACGGTGTCATCCTTCTGCTTATTTCAAAGACAGAAATACTGAGGAAAGAAAATTGCCACTACCTGAAAGTATGGGGGTGGACTTGAGAAAGGAAGCAATGACAAGGAACAGATGTAGCCAGACCCCAAAATAATATTTAGCAACTTAGCAAGTTCATAGAATTCCATATAGCTCACTCCTGCTGAAATGACTTTAGATAGATATAGATGTAGACATATCAATCAATAAACATTTATCAAGAGTCTGTTATGTGCCCCAAACTGTGTTAAACTCTGGGGATCTCAAAAGAGACACAAGATAGTCTCTGACCTCAAGTAGTTTAATATGTAAATATGGAGACAGAGACAGAGATACAGGTAAAGACAGAGATAGAGATAGATTGATCATTTTATTATGTGCCTACCCTCAAGGAGTGTACAGGATAGAGAGATAGATAGATAGATAGATAGATAGATAGATAGATAGATGGATAGATGGATAGATAGATGGATAGATGGATGATAGATGGAGAGATGGAGAGATGGATAGATAGATAGATGGATAGATACATTATGATATATACACACAGATATTTATACATACATACATGTATGTATATGTAGAGAGAGAAAGAGATACATACATAGATGCATGTGTATGTGTATTGGGATGTATGTATATACATATATACACATTTTTTAAAATTTGCTTATCTTTATACATATTGTTCACCCTGTAGAATATAAGTCCTTTGCAAACAGGGACTGTCTTCCTTTTTTATTTTACATTCCCATAGTCTAACATGGTGCCTGACACATAGGAGTTAAGTAGTTGTTTATTGAATTAAATTGAAATATTATATTGGTTGTTTAAATAAAATAAACCCTAGAAGCATCCACTCCACTGTTTTATATTCCCTTATTTTGGGGCATCTTTGAGATCAATCACAGAACCATAGAGTGTCCAGCTGGAAGAATATTTACAAAGGAGGAAACTGAGGCCAGAGAAAGCTTGCCTGAATCATATCCCAAATCCAGCATTTTTCATGGGCCTGGGGGGCAAGAGCATCCAGGCTCAAGGAAACACTTTGGGGACAAGACATTCAGTCTTATGATGTATTGAGAGAAACATGTTAAGTACCTAGCACCCAGAAATGATGAGTGACCCTCCCCAGATACCAAAAGATCCAGGAGTCTTTCAGGTTTCTCAGGAGATCCATTCATAGGATAACCTGTAATCCCTTGGGAATAACATTTTGAAAACAACAACAAACGTTTCTCATTTTCTGTTGGGAAGCAGAGAAAAATCTTGGTTCACATCAAGGATATCATATGTCCCATAACATTTTGTTTTCTTGAGTTTATGAAAGATAAGAATCCTTCCCTTAAATATGGTTCTCAGTTTTCTCTCTTGATTATATTGTGGGATTAAAAGTAAAAACAAATCTCCCTCCAATATCCATTATACTGTCACATCCAAAGATTCATTTTAAACATAAAAAAATATGGCATTCTTTTGCACATTGATGGTGAGTATTTCAATGTGTGGACTTACCAAAAGAAGCAGTCTCTGACTGAGAAAATATTAAAACAAATAGGCCAGCACCACTGCAATCACAGACGATCGTATATATTCTCTCTGTGCACTGGACAGGAATTTTTCATTTCATACATCATTTACAACTTGCTGCAGTGATTCCACAAAATCAGTTCATACCATTTATACACACAAAGAGAGACGCCCAATATACTCAGTAGAAAAATTCAAATCTTTTGGGCTGTGCTAGTGACCTCATGGCAGGTAGCAGGCCTTACTCCAAGAGGGTCACTTGGGTGGAAGTGGTGCATTAGTAGAAGAACAAGAAGTTGACTTAGAAATTCAAGAAATGGACTTAGTCAATGTCTTCTGATTTTCTTAACTTTAAATGACATTTTTATCACAAAAGCAAAAATTAAGGGGAGGAGAAGAGAATAGGGATAAGTGCAAGATCAGACCTGTTTTCAGGGGATAAACCTCCCTCTGCTCATTCAGATTGGCAACATTGAGTTTTAGACAGTTGCCTAAAACTCAGAGAGGTGGTGATCTTCCCAGCATCACAACCAGTATGTGATAAAGTCTTCCTAATTTCAGGATTATCTTTTTATCTACTACACCATGTTGTCCCTTAGAGAGAAATAATAAACCAGGAATTGTGGTTGTGTACTCCAATTTGTTTATTTGCTATTTTCCTTGGGAGTGGGAAGAATCAGTTCTGACCTACAAAATATTTTATCAAAAGGTTTTAGGTCATAAAAAGCCATTTAAGCTTCACAAAACATGTAGTGTACATCATTTCCTTTACTCCCCACCACAATCCTGGAGTATCACAAGGGTGTACTATCATTGTGTGATGAATGTGGATCATAGAGTTATGGTCTTAGGACTGAGAGGAAGCTAAGAGATGACCTTGGTCAAGCCCCTTGTTTTAGACTAGCAAACTAGGGTTTTCCTGAGGTCACACAATTAATAAGTGTCACAGTTAGAATCTGAGCCAGTTGCTGACTCCAAATCCAGTCTCCTTTGCATTGTGGAACTGAACGCCAGAGGGTTAAGTAACTTGTACAGGCTTACATAACTAAGACGTGTCAAAGGCAAGATCCAAAATTTGACTTTCTTAATCCCAAAACCAACACTATCCACCATACCATGCTGCCTCTCAAGACATTTAATCAACAGACATATGAGTGGAAATTATTATAATTATAGGGCTATCATAGTATGTCAAACATTTCACTCAAATGAATGTTTGGCACTGGTACATTCCTCCTGACTGGTTATTGATGAAATGTACTTGTCTGGGATCTTACGCTGTTCTTATATTAACAATGCCCCCCACTCCATCCAAAGGTCATGAAGAGTGAGGCATCACTGCAGAACAGTTGAATAACAATAAAAACTCTACACCCAATATGGAAATGAAGAAGTAACATTTTGAGGAAAACCATTCAATGTGGTTCAAGATATTTGCCTTGAGGAGATACCAGCCCAGCTGAGTTGTCTGTTTATTTTCTTTGCCATCATGCTCCATGAATTTATTTTTTGAAACAGGCATTTTATATTCTGATCAACATTATCAAATGATAGAAAGATCAGAAGAAAGATACAACATAGAAAAAAAAATCTGTACTGAATTGAAAGCTGGCCTTCCAGTAGGAAAATTTGGTTTCAAGAGCAAACTTTGAGGGGAGTGGAGTCAAGATGGCAGAATAACAGCATGTACTTTGTAGAGTGCCCCCACCAATTACAGCCAAATACCTGTAAAAAAATGGCTTTAAACAAATTCTGGGGCTGCAAAACCCACAAAATGACGAAGTGAAGCAAATCTTCTGGCCTAGAAGGTCTCCAGGAAGTGTCTATTGTGCTACACTGTGAGCAGAGCACAGTCCAGTGTGAGCCATGCCAATACAGACAGGACCCCCAGGCTTTGGGGAGACTGAATCTCTCACACCTGTGGTGGTTTCCAGACTTCGTGACCCCAAAATACTGAGGATAAATTGGAAGGTCAATGGAAAAAGTCTGTGGGACCAGTGCAGGAGAGTGGAGTGATCCAGTTCCAGCCCCAGGACTGCAGAGTGGGGAGGGGGTGGAGGAAACCATAGCAGCCACAGCATCAGCAAGGGTGACAGCAGTGACTGGTTCTGGAGCTCTACACACACAGACTGTGGGGAGATCAAGTGACTGACAGTATACCTCCCACCCCCACTAGAAGGAGAGATCTACCTTGACAAAGACCTCAAAAGTCAAGTAAATGACAGGAAAGTGAGCAAAAACCAGAAAAAGAATCAGACTACAGAATTTCACTTTGGTGATAAGGAAGACCAAAGCATGCAAACAGAAGAAAATAAAGTCAAAGCTCCTGCATCCAAAGCCTCCAAGAAAAATATGAATTGGTCTCAGGCCATGGAAGAGCTCAAAAAGGATTTTGAAAATCAAGTAAGAAAAGTAGAGCAAAAATAGGAAAGAGAAATGAGAGTGATGCAAGAAAATCATAAAAAATGGGTGGACTTGCTTGTTAAAGGAGACCCAAAAAATTGCTGAAGAAAATGACACTTTAAAAAAATAGACTAACCCAAATGGCAAAAGAGATCCAAAAAGCCAATGTAGAGAAGAGTACCCTAAAAAGCAGAATTGGTCAGATGGAAACAGAGATGCAAAAGCTCACTGAAGAAAATAATTCCTTAAAGATTAGAATGGAGCAGAAGGAAGCTGATAACTTTAGGGAAAAAAATCAAGAAATTATAAAACAAAGCCAAAGGAATGAAAAAATAGTAGACAATGTGAAATATCTTAATGGAAAAACAACTCACCTGGAAAATAGATCCAGGAGAGATAATTTTAAAATTATGGGACTACTTGAAAGCCATTATCAAAAAAAGAACCTAGACATCATCTTTCATGAAATTATCAAGGAAAACTGCCCTGATATTCTAGAACTAGAGGATAAAATAAATATTAAAAGAATCCACCAATCACCTCCTGAAAGAGATTCAAAAAAAAAAACTTCTAGAAATATTGTAGCCAAATTCCAGAATTCCCAGGTCAAAGAGAAAATATTTCAAGCAGCCAGAAAGAAACAATTCAAGTATTGTGAAAATACAATCAGGATAACACAAGATCTAACATTTCTACATTAAGGGATCAAAGGAATATGATATTCCAGAAGTCAGAGGAGCTAGGATTAAAACCAGGAATCACTTGCCCAGTAAAACTGAGTATAATACTTCAGGGGAAAAAATAGAATTTCAATGAAATAGAGGACTTTCAAACATTCTTGATGAAAAGACCAGAACTGAATAGAAAATTTGACTTTCAAACATAAAAATCAAGAGAAGCGTGAAAAGGTAAACAGGAAACAGAAATCATAAGGGACTTACTAAAGTTGAACTGTTTACATTCCTACATGGAAAGATCATATTTGTAATTCTTGAGACTTTTCTCAGTATTTGGGTAGTTGGAGGGATTATATACATATTAACAGAGAGTACAGGTGAGTTGAATAGGAAGGGATGATAAAAAATTAAGGGTTGAGAGAGGAATATATTGGAGGAGAAAGGGAGAAATGGAATGGGGCAAATTCTCTCTCATAAAAGAGGCAAAGAAAACATTTTTTGATGGGGGAAAAGGGGGAGAAGAGAGGGAAAATGTGAAGCTTACTCTCATCACATTTGCTTAAGGAGGAAATAACATGCACACTCAATTTGGTATGAAAATCTATCTTACACTACAGGAAAGTAGAGGAGAAGTGGGATGTGGAGGGATGATAGAAGGGAGGGCAAATGAGAGAAGGGGTAATTAGTAGTAAACACTTTTGGGGAAGGACAAGGTCAAAAGAGCAGGGAGCAGGATAGAATGGAGGGAAATATAGTTAGTCTTTCATAACATGACTTTAATGGAAGTCTTTTGCATAACTACACATGTATAACCTATATTGAATTGCTTGCCTTCTCAGTAGGGATGGGTGGGGAGGGAGGAAGGGAGAGAAGCTGCAACTCAAAGTTTTAAAAACAAATGTTAAAAATTGTTTTTATGTGCAACTGAGAAATAAAAAAAATAGGTAATGGGGTATAGAAATCTATCTTGTCCTCCAAGAAAATAGAGGGGATAGGGATAAGAAAAAGGAGGGGTGTGATAGAAGGGAGGGCAGATTGGAAGAAAGGGTAACCAGAATACACGGTGTCTTGGTGTGGAGGGAGGAGAGAGATGGGGAGAAAATTTGGAACTCAAAACCTTGTGGAAATGAAGGTTGAAAACTAAAAATAAATAAATAATTTTTTTTTTGAAAGAGCAACTTTTGACACATATCAGTTGTGTAACCTTGGGAAAATAACCACTCATTGCTATGGGCAACCAGTAGATGGAGTTTCTACTGCATCCAGAAGCTCCCCACACCAATGAAATCACACATCCAGTCTTCTCCACATCTTTTACTGGTTCAGTGAAACCATAAGACAAGATCAAGGCAGTAATCTTTGGTGTGTAGGCTCAAAGTTAACCTCACTGAAGGATATTAGAAGATAACTTTAAGAACTTTGGTGGGAATAGTGCAGAAAATTTCAGAAACTAGTCTAACTCCCTCATTTTATAGATGAGGAAACTGAGATCCAGAATTATGTAACTTTCACAAGGACACATGGGTGGTAAGAGGCAAAGTTGAGATCTGGACTCAGATCTTTTGATTCAGATCACTCTCTATTTGTCTTTAATTTGCCTATACATTTTACTGAAGGGATAAACAGTATCTGTCAGGGAGGATATGCTCCCTGATGACATGCACCTGCCAGGAAAGGGGATGATATAGGAAAAGTTTTAGAGAAGGTCTCTTTCAAATAAGATGAATTTAATTCCTAGGATAGCCTAACTGTATTCTCCATCTACATACCATTAAAAGAGCCCTTTCTGTTGTGTTTGGTTTTCTCTCTTTCTGGTGTCAGAAGAACCCCAGGGATCCAAAGACCTGCAAGTGTGACAAAAAGAGAAAAGAAAAGAAAAGTTAACAGAACTTTTGAACCTCTAATTATGTTTGGTTCAAGAAAAGGTCCAGAATGGCAAATAAAAGGATCAAGAGGATGGAGGGGGCTTACATGTGAGAAGACTAAAAAAAATCAGGACTCCAGTCTGATAAGATGAAGGCTGAGAAAGGAGATGATCAAAGTCGCTCAAGTCGGGAAAGGGATGGAGGGAAAGGATGAACACTGGCCTCTTCACAAAGTCCCAGAATGCTCAGACTAAGGGGCAGCCCTTGAAACTTGAAAGAAGAAGTTTTAAGAGAAATAAAAGGAAATATCCTTTTTCACAGTAGGTAGTAAACTTTGGAACTCATTACCTCAGGAAGAAGCATAGGTAGAAAATACCTGTAAGGTTCGATGAGAGCTTGGATACCAATTCATGAATGATAGATCAATTATAGGGAATTAATGCCTTGTGTTTGAGCAAGACTAAGGAAATTTACACTCACATCACTAGAATAAATCTCCAATTCAAATCCCATGTTTGACAAATGAGGGAACTGAGGTATGAAGAAGTAACAGTGCATTTAATTTTTTTCCCTCCTAACCTTGGCCCAAGTCACTTGACTGTGACTCAAATGGTCAATTTAAACACGTGTCCTTATTGTCTTGAAAAGCTGAATTTAGGTCAATTACTTGGATATATTATGTTTCTTAATAGAAGAAGGATCTCCATTACGATATGGAAACCAGCAGGTCCTAGATGCTTCCGATGGTCTTATGGATACTAAGAGTAAAATATGTTTGAAAGAAAAAGCAAGTTCTGCATGGCAGATTTGAAATTTCATGTGCAATCATCTTTTTTTTATTTTACCATGTTATGGAAGTGATTATTTTATTCCATAAATTAAAAATAAAATATCTTTTTAAAAAAGCAAACTAATGAGCTGTTAAGAGAAATCAAAGTGAACACGTAACAAAGAAGGCCAGTTCAACAAAGAAACCTACAACACCACAAGTGCCAAGAGGTCATTGCAACAGACAGTTTTCATTATGCTACTAAATAGTAATCATTATAAATCTATTATTTATTTTCTATATATAATATTTTTAATATTGGAAAATGAATATTGAGATAGATAAGTAGCCTGAAATGACTCCTCAAGCCGAACACGGAGTAGAAAGAAGGATACCAAAAGAAAATGTGGAGGGTCTAATAAAATTAGCACTTCAGTTAGAGTTTTTAAAACGTATATTCAACTCTAAATTTCACCAAATGTCCAAATCTGCAGAGAATCTTGCTACCAAATGTATACGTGCAATCTAACGTAAATTCGCAAGTTAACACATAATTCATAAAAGGATAATTTTAAATGTATTAATAGTAAGAAAATGTGGAATATGATATCAGAAAGGGTGAGTCCCACAAAAAAAAATGGAACCATGGAGTATTAGGAGGAGCAGGAAATGTAATTTAGAAAAATCAGGAGTTGGTGGAAGTAAATTGAGTCTTGAGCCTCTGGTTAGTGTTTCTAAAGCATTTTCAAGATGAAAACATCTAGATAAGTGCTAGGCATAATTATTACCATCTAATGTAATTACATTTTAAAAAGACTGGAAGTGCTCTAAGGTAGGTAACTGTACACAGCCACATGTTTTCCAGGGTTACAACTTAATCTCAGATGCTTCCCACCATGTCAAAATTGCATTTGAAAATTAAGTTTTTTAATCATGGGGCATTTGGGCATACTGCTTAAAAGAAAGATTATTTAAGTCATCATAACATTGGAAGGAGGCTTAAATTCATCAGATTTTCTACAACTTGGAAAGAAAATTAGCACCTCCACATTTGTAGTTTTTACTTTTTGATTGCAAAGGGAGGTAAGGAAGAATGGAAAGCAATTTATTGGAGACCATGGTCTAAACAATCAAGAGAAGAAAATAGGTAATTATATGGTAATTTGGAGTTATCTAGACCTGAGTTTTCATACTCCCTGCATGGAGACTAAATGTAACTAGCAAAACTACTAAGTGCCTGCCTGAATCAGACAAAAATAAAATTGGGAAACATTTTACAAAATTAAAATAAAAATACAACACAACATAGCTGATGTTAATTTGTGGTTTTCTAAGACTCTTAAGTCTAAGTCTCTAATATAAGGCCAACAGGGATCCATTTCTATTTGAGTTTTCACCATTAGTCTGTACAATCCTGACCTTATTTTATAACTCTTTTTTTTTTCTAGCAGTGACAGTTTGGTACAGGTCATAGAGGGCTGACTTTAGAGCTAAAAGACTTAGTTTCAAATTCCTCTCTTGGATTCATGTTCACTATACAACCTCCAGCAAGTCCCCTAACTTTTCATTGCTTTGTGGTTATTTGTTTTTTGTTCTCAAAGACAATCAATGATATCAGGAAGGTTATGTCATGACTTGCAAGTGAAATGGATTTAAGTGAGCCAGAGCTGTGCAAAGTCACCAACCTCATTCTCTCCTCCAAAATTACCTGATTCCAATGACAAGATATAAATCAGGAAGATTGGAGATGGCCTCAAATATAGTAAGAGACTTTGGTCTTTTTAAGCTAAAATCTTTCCCAGATTTAAGATGATCTGAGGCAACCCCCTATTCAGTGATTAGGGCTAGGTAAGAAATGAGGCAAAAAATGACCTCTTTTATCTATTAATAAAAACAATCCATCTGGGAGGAGAAGACTCTCAGGGTTTCTAGCCAGAACAGAAGCAATTGCTATTTACTCTCACTTTGAGCCAATAAGACTCAAAATTGCTCTAGGTAAATCTCTAAGAATATAAGCCAGAAAGTAGCAGAGAAGGTATTGACCTATACTAGTAGACCTAGTTTCCTCACCTGGGAGTTCCTCATGTCCAAGAAATCACAGATCTAGTCCTAAATCCTTATCCTGATCCTGCTTTCTTTGAGATATAAAGACACACTTAGGGATGCCATCAACCCTTTGGAAGACCCAAGTCATTTAAGGACAAGGTAACAAAAAACTTTCTATGATAGACGTCAGTTGGGATTAATGTTACTATTCTTAAATGCATTAGTATTTTTAAGTATGTAGTGATGGAGAGATGCTCATTCAGCATCCTCTAGAAGGAACAAAGTGATCCATTACTTGGTCTATCCATTAGGCATCCTCTCTAAAGCACTTACAATGTCTTAAGGGACCCAGGATACTGGGAACTGCTTCAGAAACTTTTTTTTATCTGTCCCTGTGATATCATTGGTTCAGGGAACTCCAGGTGATGAAATGCCCTTCATCAATATAAATTGGCAATTCCTCTGCAATACATAATGTTAAAGATTTGCCTGGGATTGAAAGGTTCACGCACTATCCCAGAGTCATATAATCACCATGTGTCAGAGATAAGACTTGAACCCAGGTCTTTAAGACTGAAGTCAACTTTCTGTTTGCTTTGTCGTGTGACCTTACCTTTTAAATCATAGCATTTTTAAAGCTTGAAGTGATTTTGTGGCTTCCAGCTTTGGTTATAGATCAAGGCAGACAAGGAAATAATGTCAGCTATGACATCTGCTTTGTTTGAGATTTACCCCTCTGTCTAGCTAGTGAGGGGGATAAGAAACTTTGGTTTTTCCCCTGGACATCTGTTCCAGAGGATTCTAATGAAATCTAGAAGTTCTAGGTCCATGTGGAATGTAATAGAATCCCTGAAAGAAATAAACTATATCTACTATAGTGGATAATGAAGCTAGATGGTACAGTGGATAGAGCATTGGGCTTGGATTCAGGAGGATTTATCTTCATGAGTTCAAATCCAGCTTTAGAAACTTACTAGCTGTGTGACCCTGGGAAAGGCACTTTACTCTATTTGCCTACATTCCTCATTTGCAAAATGAGCTGGAAAAGGAAATAGTAAACCACCCAAGCATCTTTGTCAAGAAAGCCCCAAATGGGGTCACAAAGAGTCAGATACAATTGAACAACAATATGCATGAAACAAGTTACAAAATAACAACTCTGGCTACAAAGGTAGCCCAGCTTTGATTTTTCAGCTAAATTTTTACTGTGAATAGAGCCCTGGACTTGGAATTAGGAAAGTCTGAGTTCCAATCAGTCATTACAACTTCTCTTGGCTTGAATTTTCTCATCTGGAAAATTAGGGGGTTGGATTCAAAGAACCCCAAGGTCCTTTCGCGCTCCAAAGCTATGTTCCTAAGGTCTTTAAGATAACTTCCAGTTCCAAAATTCCATAGTCAGTGGCACAATATGGCAGAAAGAGCATTGAATGTAGGCTCAGAGGGTGTCTGAATTATCCAGACTCTGCTACCTAGTACCTAGAAGACCTTAAACAAGTAATTTTACCTTTCTAGAGAACAATCATGATATGAGAAAGAAATAGTTGATGAGTTTTCAGACCTGGAATTAGGAACATCTGGACTGAAATTCTGCTCAGACCCCTATTTCCAACTTCTATCATCTTTCCTATTTCTGATGAATATAACAGCTTTTCTAATCTGACTTTCCTTTTACTAAGTTGGAACTCTTTTGATGTGGTTCTTTATAATTTGCATTTTCCTTTCTGAAAACTGTTCAAACCACCATCTATTAGAGAATATATCTTAGGATTCTTTATTTGTGTCAATTCACTATATATTTTATATGAACAGGCTTCTATCAGTACCTTGATGCAAAAGTTTTCATGATCACCAGCATCTTTTATTTTAGTGCATTGATTTTTGTATGCAATGATTTTTAATTAAATGAAATAAATACAGAACTTTGATAAAATACACAATTCAATTAAAAAATAAAAGCATAGGCATAGAAGGATCTCTTTTTTAGCATGATCAAAAGCACATATCTAAAATCAAGTACTAACATTATTTTACAATGGAAAATGTGAGATGCTTTTCCAGTGCAAACAGGAGAAAAGCATAGATGAACCATCTCTCCATTTTTTGACACAGAGAAATTTCAGTTTTAGCAATAAGAGAAGACAAAATTAAAGGTATAAAAATTGATTATCCTTAATTGTAAATTAGAAAATCCCAGCAAATAAGGGGAGAAACAAGATGATTAATAAGACAAGATAAATGTTTACTATAATATCAGAATAGAAATTAAATCTACAAAAATCATTTAGCACTCTTACATAGTACTAACAAAAACAAGGAAGAAATGTGTCCAATGATTCTGACATCTCTCTTGGATCTATTTTCTAGGTCTGTTTTTCCAATCAGATATTTTACATTTTCTTCTATTACATCACCATAACTCTCCCATGTTCACCTCTAAACAAACCATAAAATAGTGTCCTAAAGCAAATCTTGGAACAGCACAACCAGCAAAAAGATGGGGTGAAACAATCTTTTAGCCCAAGAAACGAGGAAGATCAGCAAGAAAGGTCTGTCTCAGTCAGGTAAAGGAGGAACAGGACAGGAAACATCTCAAGCCTTGCCTCAGTAAACCAACAGGGGATCCTGAGCCTCCATGTGGTGAAGCAGGCAACCACCAATACCAGGAGCCACTCATGTGCCTCAGTATCGCCAGTGGAACTGGCAGACTCCAGTGCCAAGAACCATCACATACTTCAGCACAGTACACGGCAAACAGGCATCCTCCACTGGCCAGGCCTCTATGTGCTTCAGTGAAGGTCCAGGGAAATGCAGAAATGCCCCACTGGCCCCAGCACGTTCCAGACACCACCACTAGGATTCCAGTTCAGAACCAGCTAAGCTGTCATACCCCTACGGCCTTCAGTGGTGCCAGCCACCCCTCCCCCCATCCTCTCAGTGTGGCACCAGACACAAGGATCCCCTGTAGGTCTCAGGCTAGTGTCAGTGTAGTACAAAGTAAATAGCCAGTACCTGCAGCACCTGGCACAAGAAGCTTGAGACAGTGCCCCTTCCACTGGGAAAGCAAAGCTGAAATTTAAAAGAAAGGGAAAAGGCTTTAAAAAAAAAAAGAAGCAAAAAACAATAAAAAAAGAATCTGACCACAGACAGTTAGTATGGTGACAGAGAAGACCAAGACACAAACTCAGAAGATAACAATCTTGAAACACCTTTGGGCAAAACTCAAAGGAAAACTGAAAGAGGTCTAAAGCCCAGAAATAGCTCATGGAAGAGCTCAAAAAGGAGTTTTAAAATCATATAAGAGAAGTAGAAGAACAATTGGTGAAAGAAATGAGAATGATGTAAGAAAGTTGTGAGAAAAAGAGTCAAAAGCTTGGAAAAAGAAAACAATTGCTTAAAATATAGAATTGGGCAAATGGAAGAGGAGATACAAAAATCCAGTGAAGAAAACAACTCTCTAAAAATTACAATGGGTCAAAAGAAAAAGGAAGTACAAAAGCTAACTGGGGAAAACAAGTCCCTAAAAGTTAGAATCTGGCAAGTAGAAACTAAAGACTCTATGAGACATCAAGAATCTATTAAACGAATTCAAAAGAATGAAAAAAACAATAGAAGAAAATGTAAAATATCTGATTGGAAAAACAGACCTAGAAAATAGATCCAAGAGAGATGTCAGAATCATTGGACACCTGAAAGCCATAATCAAAAGGAGGATCAGGACAGCTTCCCTCAAGAAATTATGAGGAAAACTGCCCTGATGCCCTAGAACTGGAGGGCAAAACAGGCACTGAAAGAACTCAGGGGGAAGAGCCAAGATGGTGCAATAGAAAGATACACATACATGAGTTCTTCCCCCACAGCCCATAAAATACTTGTAAAGAAATACTCTAAACAAATTCTAGAGCAGCAGAAGCCACAAAACAATGGGGTGGAAGAGCTTTCCAGCCCAGGGTGACCTGAAAGGCCAACGGGAAAGGTCTGTTGCACCAGACGTGGAGCAGAGCCCAGCCCAGCCTTGACCACATAGCATGGCACCAGAAGGAGGACCCCAGCTAACCTCAGGGGCAGACTCCCCAGCAGCAGTAGTGGGGGTTTGCAGATCCCTCAACCTACAGGCACCAAAAGGTCAATAAGAGGGTTTTTTTCAGCTGCCCTAGAAGGGAGCAGGGTCTTTCTATAGCCCCAGTCTCAGGTGATAATAGAAGCCATATAAGGCAGCAGCAGCTTCCACAGTAGCTTGCATCCATTGATGGATAGTAAACCCCCTGGGGGAACTGAGCAGTTGATCCTAACCTCAGCCCTATGTAGCGGCCCTGCCTCCACCTAGAGCTCCAGGAGGAATAGAGCAGCTGACCTTTATCTCACACTGAATTGTGGCCCTGCCCCTGACAAAAACTCCTGGGAAAACTGAGCAGCTTATCTGAATCCCAGCCCCCAGTGCTGGCTTGGTAGAGGTCAGGTGGTTGTGTCAGATTCTGAGCATGAAAGTTTCTGGTTGCTTCTGGACCAGTGTACAAGCTTGATTGTGCCACCTTGGAAGAATTGAGATCTTACAGATCCCCAGAGAATACTCTACTCTTGACAAAGGACCCAAAAGTCAAGTAACTGGTTGGGAAAATGTCCAAAAAAGGGGAAAAAAATAAGAGTAAAGAAGGTTACTTTCTTGGTGAACAGATATCTTCTCCCATCCTTTAGAATGAGGAAGAATAATGCTTACCATCAGGGAAAGACATAAAAGTCAAGCCTTCTATATCCCAAATATCCAAAATAAATATTCAATGGTCTCAGGCCATGGAAGAGTTCTAAAAGGATATTGAAAATCAAGTAAGAGAGATAGAGGAAAAATTGGGAAGACAAATGAGAGAGATGCAAGAAAATCATGAAAAGCAAGTCAACAACTTGCTAAAGGAGACCCCAAAAAATGATGAAGAAAACAATACCTTTAAAAATAGGCTAACTCAATTGGCAAAAGAGGTTCAAAAAGCCAATGAGGAGAAGAATGCTTTAAAAAGCAGAATTAACCAAATGAAAAAGGAGGTTCAAAAGCTTACTGAAGAAAATAGCTCTGTAAAAATTAGAATGAAACAGATGGAGGCTAATGACTTTATGAGAAACCAAGAAATCACAAAACAAAACCAAAAGAATGAAAAATGAAAGATAATGTGAAATATCTCATTGAAAAAACAACTGACCTGGAAAATAAATCCAAGAGAGATAATTTAAAATTATGGGACTATCTGAAAGCCATGACCAAAACAAGAGCCTAGATATCATCTTTCATAAAATTATCAAGGAAAACTGCCCTGATATTCTAGAACCAGAGGGTAAAATAAATATTGAAAGAATCCACTGATCACCTCTTGAAAGAGATCAAAAAAGAGAAACTCCTAGGAACATTGTAACCAAATTGCAGAGTTACCAGGTCAAGGAGAAAATACTGCAAGCATCTAGAAAGAAACAATTTGAGTACTGTGGAAATACAATCAGAATAACACAAAATCTAGCAGTTTCTACATTAAGGGATCAAAGGGCATAGAATATGATATACCAGAAGTCAAAGGAACTAGGACTAAAACCAAGAATC
>CM053769.1:125765334-125800935 GCA_028658325.1 Potorous gilbertii
AAGAATCACCTACCCAGCAAAACTGAGTATAATACTTCAGGGGAAAAAATGGTTTTTCAATGAAATAAAGGGCTTTCAAGTATTCTTGATGAAAAGACCAGAGCTGAAAAGAAAATTTGACTTTCAAACATAAGAATCAAGAGAAGCATGAAAAGGTAAACAGGAAAGAGAAATCATAAGGGACTTACTAAAGTTGAATTGTTTACATTCCTAGATAGAAAGACAATATTTGTAACTCTTGAAACTTTTTTCAGTATCTGGGTAGTTTGTGGGATTATACACATACACACACACACAGCACAACACAGGGTGAGTTGAAAAGGAAGGGATCATATCTAAGAAAATGAAATTAAGGGGTGAGAGAGGAATATATTGGGAGGAGAAAGGGAGAAATGGAATGGAGCAAATCATATCTCATATAAGAGGCAAGAAAAAGATTTTTCAATGGAGGGGAAAAGGGGGGAGGTGAGAGGGAAAACATGAAGCTTGCTCTCATCACATTTGACACAAAGGAGGAATAAAATGCACACTCATTTTGGTAGGAAAACCTATCTTACAATACAAGAAATGGGAGGAGAAGGGGATAAGCAGGGTGAGGGGTATGATGGAAGGGAGGGGAATGGGAGGAGGAAGCAATTAGAAGTCAACACTCTTGGGAAGAGACAAGGTCAAAAGAGAGAATAGAAGAAATGGGGGGCAGGATAGGATGGAGGGAAATATAGTTAGTCTTATATAACATGACTATAATGGAATTCATTTGCAAAACTACACATATATAGACTATATTGAATTGCTTGCCTTCTCAATGGGGATAAGTGGGGAGGGAGGAAAGAGGAAAAGTTGGGACTCAAAGTTTTAGGAACAGCTGTTGAGTATTGTTCTTGCATACACCTGGGAAACAAGAAATACAGGTAATGGGATATAGAAATTTATCTTGCCCTACAGGAGAAGAGAGAAGATGGGGATAGGGGAAGGGAGGAATGTTAGAAGGGAGGGCAGATAGGTGGTAGAGATAATTAGAAAACTGGCACTTTGTGGTGGGGTAAGTGAGAGATGGGGAGAAAATTTGGAACTCAAAATTTTGTGGAAATGAATGTTGAAAACTTAAAAGAAATAAATTGAAAAAAAAGAATTAATTCACTCATCATTTGAGGAAAGAGATTTAAAAAGAAAAAACTCCAAGAAACATTAAAACCAAATTTCTGAACTATAAGGTCAAGGAATAAATACTGCTAGTGGCCAGAAAGAAACAATTCAAATATTGGCAATCCACAATCAGGATTACAGAGGACTTGGCTGCTGCAACATTAAAGGATAAGACATTTTGGAGCATGATATTCTGGAAGGCAAAGGGGCTAGGACTACAACCAAGAATCCACCTACCCAGTGAAATTAAGCAGAATATGCCAAGAGGAAAAAAATGGTCCTTCAATGAAATAGGATTTCCAGCTTTCATAAGGAGAAGGCCAGAATTGAACAAAAAATTTGTTCTACAGTGTTAAGACCCAAGAGAAATCTGGAAGTACAAAAAGAAAAAAAAAAGAAAACACAAGGGATTCAAAGGAGTTGAACTATTTATATCCCTAAAAGGAAAGATCCTTGTAATTCTTAAAAATTGTACCACTAATACTACCGCTATAAGTAATATACATAGATGGGGGTATGAGTATAAAGCGAATTTGAAAGAACGACATGAAAAAAAACCAAGAGATGAGAAAGAGGAGTACACTGGTTGCAGAAGGAAGGGAGAGATAGAATGGGGGTAAATTATTTCACATGAAGAGTGAATTACTGCCTTATGGTGGAAGGGAATATGAGAGGGTGGGTGGTTGACATCACTTGAACCTAACTCTCATCAGCATTGGCTCAAGAAGGGTATGAAATACACAATCAGGTGAATATAGAAATCTGTCTTACCAGATAGGAAATGAGGAAGGGCAGAGATTAAGTAAAGCATGAGGGGGACAGGGAACTGACAGGAGTGAGGGCAGACCAAGGGATAGAAATAAAACATTGTCAAGGAAGGAAAATATGAAAGGAGAGAGAAGACAAACAGTAGAAAATAATAGGTTAGAGGGAAACACAGTAATCATGACTGCAAATGGGAATGGGATGAACTCTGTCATAAAACAGAAGTGGATAGTGCAAGGCTAATCAAAGTAGGATCTTTTGCTGTTGTTTTAGTATAATCAAGAAGTATAATGCCTCTATTTGTTCCAGGATTCATGACCATTTAGATTGTAAGGCCAAGAATACTGGAAGGGTGGAATGTGATGGCAAGCAAAATGTGTTTAATATTATCAAGTGCCTCTGATTGAATCTTGCCTTTATCAACCAAAAATCTTCACTAGGAATAAAGTGCAGAAACAAGATATTCTTTAGCTAGAAACACTATATGTATTTGTATTGTTAATGTGATTAAAGATATTCCCTACCTATTAATGGGCCGGGGAAGATTTATAGAAAGGTCCCTGTCTTTTGTTAATGAGGCATTGGTTCTCAGGGTTTTGATGCCCTCTGGCTCTAAAAAATGTATAAATACTCTGAGGATGAGGTTTTACTTTGGGGCTTAGTTTTTGGAAAACCTTTGTGCGCCAGATAAGACTCTGAGAAGTCATAAAGCAAATCCCCAGCGTCGCAAACCTGGATGTTGGGGCTTCCCTCTCTAGTAACTATGTATAAATGGTCAAGCACTTACACCTGTCTGTTGAATTGTGATGCATATATTTCTTACTGTCAGACAGTTTGGAAGCATTGTTTGTTGATTTAAATTTCTCTGTATTTTCTCTGAATTTCAGGGTGCTGACTTTTTCCCCTGAACTAAGTGAATGATACATGTGCTTGATTAAACTGATTGTTGACACCTTGAAAGTTGCCTTTCCTTTTAAAAAAGCAGATCAAAGAATCTGTGATAGCAGGTCCTCCTGTTGAGGTGCTTACTGAGAGAGAGTGGAGTGGATCAAAAATCTTAATCCTACAATAAGTTGTTTACAAAAAACACATGAAGCAAAGAGGCACACACAGAGTAAAGGTAAGGGACTGGAACAGAATATGTTATGCTTCACTTAAAGTAAAAAAATCAGGGATAGCAATCCTGATTTCAGACAAAGCAAAAGCATAAATTGATCTAGTTAAAAGAGATAGAAAAAAGAGACTACATCTTACTAAAAGGTACCATAGACATTGAATTAATATCAATACTAAATATATATGCACCAAATGGTGTAATATCCAAATTCTTAAAGGAGAAGTTCAGTGACTTACACAGGTTCATGATCAAACAGGAAATAGAGAGCATTATGAAATGTCAAATAGATCATTTTGTTTATATCTAATTAAAAAAGTTATCACATAAACAAAACCAATACACTAATATTAAAGGAAAACAGAAAGCTAGGAAACAATCTTTATAGCAAATGTTTCTGATAAAGGCCTCATTTCTCAAATATATAGGAAATTTAGTCAAATTTATAAGAATGCAAGCCATTCCCCAATTGATAAATGGTCAAAGGAGATGAACAGGCAGTTTTTAGATGAAGACATCAAAGCTAAATATAAACATGTAAAGAAGTGATCTAAATCACTTTTCATTAGAGAAATGAAAATTAAAACAACTGAGGTACCATCTCAGACATATCAGAATGGCTAATATGACAACAAAGAAAGGAAAATGATAATTCAAGATGATGTGGGGAAATTGGGGCACTAATGTACTGCTGGTGAGGTTGTGAACTGATCCAACCATTCTGGAAAGCAATTCAGAACTATGCCCAAAGGGTAATCAAATATCCTTTGATCCAACAATACCACTACTAGGTCTGTATCCTGAAAAGATCATAAAAAAGGATAAAGAACCTACATGTGAAAAGATATTTATAGAAGTCTTTTTCATGGTGGCAAAACATTGGAAATTGAGGGGATTCCCATCAATTGGAGAATGTCTAAACAAGTTTTGGTGTACGAATATAATGGAATACTAGTGTGTAATAAGGAATAATAAATATGCAGATTTCAGAAAAACCTTGAAAGACTTGTACAAATTGATGTAAAGTAAAATGAGCAGAACCAGAAAAACATTGTACACAGCTATCAGCAACATGGTATGATGATCAACTATGAATGACAGCTTTTCTCAATGCAATAATCAAAAACAAATACAAAGGATACATAAAGGAAAATGCTATCCACAGCCAGATAAAGAACTGATGGATTCTGAATGTAAATTGAGGCATAGTTTTTTCACTTACTTTATCCTTTTAGTGATATTTTTTTTCCTTTTGGTCTACTTCTTCTTTCACAACTGTGACTAATATGATAGCATATGCATAAACTATATCAAATTGCTTACCATTTTAGGAAGAGGGAGTGCAGAGAAAAATTTGGAACTCAAAATCTTGTAAAAGTGAATGGTAAAAATTGCCTTGACATGTGATTGGGAAAAAAATACTATTAAACAAAAACAAACAAATAAATACAATACAAAAAAGGCCCTTTTTTGTTTCTTCAATACTGTTTTATATATTTTTTTCTGGTTTTCAAATTTTCTTATTTTGTGTCAGTTTTGTGATTATTAATTTCTTGATTTTTAAGGTGATTTAAAAATTATATATTCAATTCATTAATCCCTTTTCTTTATATATGTATGTATGTATGTATGTCTATGCTTATGTCAGAAATAAGAGGACTGTGTTAGCTGTGTGAGTTCTGATATGGTATCCTGCTATAAGCTTTCTCTTTAAAATAGTTTTTCCACCTCTGAATTGTTTTTTGACTCACTCATTACATAGAAAAACTATTACTTGGGTTTCATTTAGATCAGTATCTTTTTCCCTATGTTTCTATTGTTCTGGTCTATAAGGATATATTTAATATTTATGCCTTTCTATATTTACTCATTTCTTTTTGTACTCTAGCACATAATCAATTTTTGTAAAGGCATCTTGTAATGCTAAAAATATGTGTATTCTCCTTCAAAAGTTTCTATATTTCTTTTAACTTTGTTAGACTTATAATTTCCTTTTTATTTATCTTTCTGTTTCATTGAAGAAGGAATATTAAAATCTGCTACAATTATTGTGTTTATGTTGATGTCTTTTTCACTTTGGCTAACTTTTCCTTTAAGAACTTGACATAAAATGATATTGTTTCATTGTATGCAGGGCCTTTAAGAATGTTTTATCTTTTGTAGTGTTATTGACAATATCAATTTTATCATTGCCTTTTCCAAAATGAAGATTACTACTCTGGCTTATTTAAAATGACTGGAAATATGCATGTTTTGTTAAGTCTCTCTCTCAGATCCACTCAGTGTCTTAATATTTTAAATGTAATTTTTTTGCTTTTAGTAAATAGTTGGTATTTATTTTCTTATCCATTTGGCTATTCTTATCTTATTGGTAAATGTAAAACATTTACATTCAAGGTAATAATTAAGTTTGTGCTTTCTGACACTGAATAGTATTACATTTCCCCCTTTTTTAGAGTAGCACTATATCCCCAGAGTTTGTTTTGTTTACTTTAATCTAATGCCTATCTTTTCATCTAGACCCTTACCCACCAATCCTCCTAATGTTCAGCCCAAATCTTAGTTTCATGACTCTATGTTTAATGCATAATCATTCTCTCTTTTTCTTCATTCATCTCTTCTCATATAACAATGGAGCACAGAATTCAAAATCTCTCTTGTCTTTTCACCTTCATCATTCAAACTCTCAGCTGGAATAACAATCATTCCTCATGCCCATTTCCAAGAAATGTTTATTTTTTTTTAATTCGCCTTTCATATCCTAGAATATTCTAGAATAAAATCTCTTCTCCATAAGCTTTTCATTTTATTTTTCTTATCTATTGTGATTTTCTAGAAAACAAAAGTCCTGTTCCCTCTAATCTGCCCAGCTAAGGACATGAATATGTATCCCTTCAATGTCTCCTTTTTCTCCAACACTTTGTGTGAAGGACTTTCTTCTGAGAAACATAAATTCCTGAAAAAAGCAGTAGAATCTGATAGGAAATATGAATTCCTTGTTAGAGAATATGGGTAGAAACCAGGTTCTTTGACTCATGACTTACCACCCCTAGGACCAGCATATCATTCCTATGCAGTCATAAATGACCAAATATCCTCATTTCCTAAAGTGGAACATGATCCCAAGCAGTACTATCCTTGTTCAGGGAAGTGAGTCCATTCTCCTGTTGAGGGGAACACACTCTGACACCCAGAGAGCATTATCCCTCCACAAGTGAATATAAATTCTGATTCCCCTGTCTTTCCTTTGTGCATTATCACTTCCCAAAATGTAACTTCACTAATGTTAATTCAGTTCTTTCCACTTCTTTCTTCCTAGTTCTTTTGATGCTCTTTGATGATCTCATAGGTAATCTCTATCTGATCGCCGAATGGACCCCTATGAAAATAAATAAGAATTTAAAAACAATAAAGTAATTTTGTCTGCACCTAGATCAGGAATTGGCAAACTCTGGCAGTACAGCAACAACTTCCAAGTTTGCCCCTTAGGCTGTTTTTTGCCACCCCTGATCTAGATACAAGTAAGCTTTGACTTTTTTTCTTACTATCTATATTTTTAATATTTCTTTTTTTAAAAAATGAATTTCTATTTCAAAAATGCCCTGCCTCAGCTCTAGCTTCTTTTGAAGGACAATACATGCTATTCCATTTTGATGAAAAGGGAGATGTTTCCAACTGAATATGTTAAGAGCTAAACCAGTGGTGTCAAACTCAAAAAGAAATGGGGACCAGCAGTTGGTACAAAATGATCCCTGTGGGCTACATATTGATTCAGTTTTTAAATGTTATTGAATCCATTTTTGGCTGTATTTTGTTTACTTTGTTAAGTATTTCCCAGTTATATTCTAGTTGACTTTAATGCTGACTAGGACTGTCTCAGACTGTGTGTTTGTCACCTCTGATATAAACTAACCTCCTTTAGTTTACTGAATATCAAATTCCAATGTGTTCTTTAATGTCTCATAAGTGAGGAATAATCTTGTCAAAATAAGGTTGTTTCTTCCTGAAATGTGAAGAACTTCTTTCTTGATGACTACAAAATTTGTTGTTTAATATTACACGGGGAATTTCTCTCAGCATTTCATGACTTCTATCACTCTATACTTGGTTCTCCACTGCAAAATTTTCTGGACAATTATCTTATATGTTTTCTTGAAGTGCATGTTTTTATTTCATTATATGTGTACGTGAGTTTAACTTACAATGCCTAGATTATTTGGGTAAATTCCATCTTTAAGATCAGTTGCTTTGGTTTGTAGAGATCTCATACATCATTACAAACTTGATTTTGCTCTGTCAATTTTTCTGACACTCCTGCATTTTTTTATTTCTACATGTATCATTTGCTCTTCAAAGAACCATATTTTGAAGAAATTCTCCATTATTTATTCTAAATTTTCTGCTCTATTTTGTCTTTTTGATTTATTCATGAAATGTCCTAATTTCTGTTGTAATTTCCATCTTTATTTACTTTAAATTCTTTCATTGTTTTTCTGAATCTTTCTCAAAGTTATTACAGTTCTTCAGTCACTTCTGGGGACCTTGGGGTATTTTCTGTAATGGTAGGGGTTTCTATTACATTTCATTATCTCCATAGTACTTAGTCATTGTATTAAAAACTATTTTTATTGCTTACTCATTCTTTAGGGTTTTTATAGTCTTGCTGTTTGTTTTTCTGTGATACTTTTCATCTTTTCTAATCACTCCTTTGTTTTGTGTGCTCTATTTTACTCCACTTGGTGTATTTCTTGATATCTTGAGATATTATATAAGTGGTAGGCAGGGTCAGACTGGGTGTGGGTATAATCTCTTGAACTTCACCTCTCACCTCCTGTTCCAGTTAACAGTGGGATTCTTCCTCTAATCAGCCATTCACTCTTTCCTGTCCTGCTTGTCAGAGCTGGACAAATTCATGAATCTCCACTAGATGAAGGGGTGGCAAACTGTTGCAGTATCACTAGCAGTTTGTGTAGTTTTTTATTTTTTTATTTGCATTCATTTCTTGCTCTTTTGAGGTAGCAAAGGGAGGTTAAACTTAGATATAATCTCTTACTCAACCATCCTGCAGGGGACACAAGGAAAAGAGAGCTGACACAGAGGATCTGGGATCAATTCCTCAGTTTATCTCTTACTATGTGACATTGGACAAGTCACAATCTCCCAAGGACTCAGTTTCTTTTTCTATTAAATGTGAGTGGTCAAATCAATAGTTTTCCAGACCCCTTTCAGCTCTCAATCTACGATACCAAGTTCTCTCTCCTCTATATTTTGAGTGACATTGCTTCTCTTGAGCTTTATCAGATAGAATTTTAAATGTCTACAATAGAAGACAAAACTACAAAAGGGTCCTACAGGTTTATTTTCTCCCTGGAGCATCTCCCATGAATGACACTATTGTTATTAGAATCCTCTTAAAGATTTAGTGAGTATTAATATATTCAGGTTCACTTTTTTTCCCAGAGAAAATTCCATAATATCTCAGTTTTATGACCTCAGGACAATGAGGTTTTTTGTGTTTTTTTTTTTAATTTAAAAACTATAAGCTCCCTTAGAACCTGACCATTTCAGCAGATGCGTGGCATTATCACCAAACAAAATTTAATGAAGCACAGACAAACTGACCTATGCTTGTTCATCCACAGAGGAAGACTAGGCAACCACTAAGGTCCTTTGTCAACATTAAATCTACTGTTGGATAAGTGAAGGAAATAAAAGTTTTCTAAAACTGACTTGCAAATTTCAAACCATACCAAAGCCCACCTCTGGTCCAGGATGATTTCCTTCAGGCAGCTATGCAGTACAGTCAATAGAGTACTGGACCTAGAACAGTGAGATCTGGGTTCAAATCTTGCCTTAGGCATTTACTAGCTGTATAACCCTGGGAAAGCTACTTAGCCAGTTTTCTCACCTGTAAAATGTGAATAATATTAGCATCTACTTCCAGGGTTGCTATGAGGATAAAATGAGATGATGCTTATAAAATACTTTGCTAACCCCAAGGCATTATGTAGTGTTTATAATGATGATGAAGATGATGAAGTTGAAGATGATGATGATGATGATGATGATGACAACACTTTGATATTGAAGATAAAGGTCAAAGTTGGGTGTCAGTGGCACCCCTAAAGTCCGCATTTTCTTATCTAACAGCTAAAAGAACAAACAGATCCCTGTCCAAATAATTAGCTTTCTGTGTTAGGAAGCAGGATTAGATTCCTAGGCTGCCATATGTTTAACTCTTCCCTATATGGTACTCCCGGAGAAGTGGGGAGGCATCAGAAAGAGGAAGACTAGATAGGCTAATATGCCTCTTCCTTGGAAGTTCACAAAAAGGGAAATCTCTAAAATATGGCAAAGGTTAGATGAACCTAGATTACCTAGATAAACCTGAAAAAAATTTCTAGAGGAAGAAAGGAGGAGAAGAAGGAGGAGGAAGAGGAGAGTCCAGAGAATTCAATAGAGGAAGGAAAGTTGTCTCTGTGTATCCTAAGTAGTAAAGATTATCCTTCTCAAGGAGAAAGTACAGCATATCACAGTTGGCTTTGATTGCTTTATCTTATTCCAAATCCAAATAGTTGAAAACCTAGAAATGAAGAGTTAAGATCATAGTACTAAAACTAGAAAGGGCCTTAGAAGTCACATGTCCAACCCTCTTATCGTTAAGTCCAAAAATGAAGAGCTTAAGTGATTTGCACAGGGTCACACATATAGAAAGGGGGAGACACGGAATTTAAACGTAGGTCCTGTGATTTCAAGACCAGTCTTCTTTTCTCTGAACTGTATAGAGTTCACTTTATAATATTAAGGCATCAGCTGTTGAAGACTTAGATCTAGTAACTTTATTATAGAAGGAAGGAAGGAAAGAAGAAAAGAAGGAAGGAGGGAAGGAAGGAAGGGAAGAAAGAAGGAAGGGACGGGAAAGAAGAAGGAATACTCTAAAAGCAACTTTTTTGAGCATCTACTATATGGAATGAACTGTGCTAGAGACTAGGAGGGTACAAAGATGAATAAGACATGATTCTATTTCTTTTCAGGGAGTTTATAGAATTTGTATAAATGATATAAAACTGAATATAATAAACACTGAAAGTTCTATACAAGTTAAAAGGAAAAAAAATCTTTTTTTTTTGATGTATATTGGAGAAAGTTTCACACTAGAGATATCATATGAGCTGGACCTTGGAGAATAAAGCAGGTTTCCAATGATGGAGGAAGTGAGAATTCACTCCAGACATAGGCAAGAGCATGAGCAAAGGCAATCGAACTTTTACTCTGAGACCTGCAGCAAAAAACTACAATTTTACAGGAAGTAAATGGAACAGAGGAAACAAAATGTTCAATTCTGCCTGGTGGCTTGGCATTGTCAAAATTTCCCTGACCCATGGAAGTAGTCCAAAGTCCTACCTCTTTCTTTAAAGTAAATTAAGTAGTACAGTGAAGAGTAAATACGCAACTAATTGCCCATAATCATGGTTTCTAATTGGCCAGAATTGACTGAAGAAACCAGTTAGGGCAGTTCCTATGTGATAAGAGAAAATGGGGTGGGGGGGGAAGTCACAATCATTAACAATCCCCGTAGTCATAATTATAAAAAAGAAAAAAAAAGCTTCACAACAGCAATCACATGATTCAGGTTTTGTTCATTTCTTTTTTCATGGAATCTGATGTGACAAACTTAAGGAAAGATCTGAACAAGAGTTGCATAGGAGAGGTAGGCATGGATGGTCTGTGATCTACATTAGGGAAGGGGCTACTCCCATTGAGGAGATCATGGGTCCATTAGGCTAGTTAGAATTCCCTTGGGTAAAATAGAACGAGGAGTTGTCTCTAGTTAAAGCCAGCAAGTCTGTGGGTTGTATACAGGATATATGACCACCTGTCATAGATACTGGAGAGAGGAACTCCTCCATGAGGTAGGGAGGTTAACTGAGATGGCTTCTACAATCTCGTCTCAGGTAGTTAGGTGTTTCAGTGGATAAAGCACTGGGCCTGGGGTGAGGCACTTGAGTTCAAATCTGATCACATTTACCAATTGTGTGACCCTGGGGCAAGAGACTTAACCTCAGTTTCCTCCACTATAAAATGGGGATAAAAACAACACTTCACAGAGTTGTAAGGATCAATGAGCAACTTCCCTTTTGTAAACTTTTGTAAACTTCCATCTCCCTGTACCCTTTCTCAGTTGATCATTTTCTTTTCCTTAAGCAAATAGGCATAGGGAGATGATCCCAGCAAAGGCTCAATATATACACTGCAAATGTATGTGCAGTGGTATAGACATCAATATAATCTGATCCATCATTATATACAGTATCACAATTTGATTCCTCAACCAGCTGCCTGTGTGGTTGATTCTGAGAGCACCAGGATCTGGTAGGTACTCAGAAAAAAAAGGAGAAGTCAGAGAGTACAGAATGAAGAGTATTAAAAGTGGGAATTATGTGTATCCAAAATTGCAAAGATTTTCTCTAAGTAAGATTAATTACTATTAATTCTCAGTTCTTCCATTGTCCTATCTCATTTCAAATACAAATTCTTAGAAAGCTAAAAGTAAAGCCAATGAATATTTCTAAGTACCTACTACATGCCAGGCACTGGGTCCAATACAAGAAAAATAAAGACAAAAGACAGCACCCGCTTTCAAGTAACTTATAATCAAATGGGAGAGACAACATGTAAACAATTATGAACAAGCAAAATATGTAGAGGATACATCAGGGTAATCTCCCAGGGAAAGCATGAACATTGAGGGGGACCAGAAAAGGTTCTTGCAAAACCAGAGTTTTTATCTCAGACTAGCAAAAAACCAGTAAGGGTTACTTGGTACCCTCCTAGCTTTAGAGTGATTATCAATAGTAATTGTTGCCATGTCCCACCCAGCCTGATATCTTTCTTTTTCTTGGTCTCACTCACTGAAGGGGCCATGCCCTAGCTACTACTTAAACAGGCCTATTCAATGAACGGGCATTGTCTACCATGTGAGTACCTGCAAAGACCTTGGCCTAAAGGGTCCGAGGTCTCCCAGTGTATCCTGGGTCATCTCCAGTCATCCTGATGAGTATCTGGTCACTGGATTCAGATGGCTCTGGAGGAGAAGTGAGTTTGGTGACCTGCACAGCCCTCCCTCACTCAAACCAAAGTCAAATGCAAGTCATGCCATCATTTCTCTGATGGCATGGTCTTCTTTGGCAATGAAAGATGAACATAAGCAGGAAACCAGAAAGCTGAGATAAGGAAAAGAGAATTTTAGGCATGAGGGCAGTAGTTAAAAATTCAGGAATAGGAGTGTTTTTCCCAAGGAACTTCAAGGTGGTCAGTATGACTGAATGGGATATGGAATGAAGCATGTTATAAGATGATTGGAGAAGTACATGGGAGCAAGGTTATAAAGGCCTTTAAAAGCCGAACACAGGATTTTATATTTTATCCTGGAGCCAATAAGGGATACTGGAATTTATTGCAGAGGGGAGGGGGCAAGGTTGATGTGGTCATACATTTTCGGAAGATGTCTTAAATGACCAAATGGAGAATAGTCCCAAGTTGGGGAGAATCTTAAGGCAAAGAGGCCAACCAACAGACTATTGCAATAGTCCTGGGGGGAGGTATGAAGGCCGGAGTCAAAGTGATGGAAAAGTCAGACAAAAGTGATAACTGGATCCACCTTAGATCTAGAAGGACCTGAGAAGCCATTGGGCCTGATTTCATTTTACAAGTGAGAACACAGAGATCTCATGAGGTTAAAAAACATGCCCAAAGTCAGAGTGTTAGGCTTTGAGCTCAGGTCCAATGATTCCTACGTGGGCGGCTAAAGAGAGAGCTGGACCTGGAGGCAGGAAGACTCATCTTCCTGAGTTCAAATCTGGCTTCCAACACTTCCTAGCGGTGTAACCCTGGGCAAGTCACTTAACCCTGTTTGCCTCAGTTTCCTCACCTGTAAAATGAACTGGAGAAAGAAAAGGCAAACCAACCACTCCAATATTTTTGCCAAGGAAACCCTAAATGTGGTCCTGAAGAGCTACACACAACTGGACAACAAGCAGTGAGTCCAAATCCATCATTCCTCCCACTACACCACAATGTTCACTTTTTACAGGGGAGGGGACTGAGCTAGTATCTTGGTATATGAGAATTTCCTTAGAAAATAGGCCATCTCATTTCTAGAGCATCAGCACTTAATTTGTCTAATTATTCCTGACATGAAAGAAATGAAGTTAACTTTGGGTAGAAAGAAGCAGGATCATTAAGTCAACCATGTACCAAGTACAAATATGTTTTGAATCATATAAATAGTTTTGAAAAGTGCTGTCGTTTTTTGGCTGGCAAACAATGAAACTCTTAGCATCTGAAATTAGATCAATTGAAGAAATTCGAGAAGATTCCAGAAGAATGCCAAGTTATTTAGCAAGAAGTCTCACACACACGCATAATTGGCAGTAGTAACAAGACTGTTCATCCACTTTTTAGGATGCCATGGGTCTCTTGGAGTATGGGTTAAGCCTCAGCAAGCAAACGCTACCGAGTAATAAAGAAAAAGGAGAGACACTTAGATTCATACAAGGAACCCTTGAGTAAAACTGACATGTAATAAACAGCATTTCAAAAGTAGCACTTTTAAAATATCTAAATATTTAAAGCAGGAAGACATAGGTGTTGGCCCTTTCCTCCTCCTCCTGCCCCCACCCGTCCTCCCAAGGACTATGTCCAAAAAATGTTCACAAACACATCAAATGTTCCATCTGGGGAGTTCACTTTATTGTTGGTCTTGCATTTTTAAGTGTTGTACCTGACCTATTTGGGGGTTAATATAACTAAATGGAATCTATTTGCTGTTTATTATTTATAGAAGATTCACTTCAGATTAGAGTTTCTGCAGGCACACGTGTTCCAATAGCATCACCGAATCTTTACCCGTTAACTCCCAGGACTGAAACTGAAGAAAAAATGACACATTCCTCTCTATAGACCACATGTGCCACAACACACAACTTACTATAAAAGGCAAGATTAAAGTTTTGTGTGTTTTCTTTTCTCCATAAGGCCACATGAAAAAGACTGGGGAGAATGGCTAATGTACTGACTGAGGTCTGATAATGATGAGATCAAGTTCTTAAAGTGGCAACCACGAAAAAACTGAGAGTCAGCACATTCCAATAAGTTCTCGTCCATCTGTGTCCTAATTGGGAGGCTCAGAGGAATCACTCATTTCCATCTCTAAGAAGATTTCTCAAAGAAATCTCTTATTTCTTTCACTGTTATCCAGAGGAGCCTTCTTTGAGTTGGCACACTTGAGAAAGGATTATAAAGCACCCACAAACAGCCTCAAATTTAAGGAGGAAAAAGAGAAAAGGAAATTACAGTTGAATTATTGTCAAAATGAGCACAATGTTGAACCTATCCATATAATGGGTCAAGTCTGTCTGAAATTTCTTATGTACAATCCCCTTTGACTCCACTACTGGATTGTTGCTTTTTTTCCTTTTAAAATATCATTTGCAAGTTTTCTCAATTGAATGGGAAGAAAAGGGGGATGAGAAAGCTAGGATGGCCCCTTTGAGTGGCTCCACAGTAAGTCATGTTAATAGACTTGAAGTCCTTGTGTTGATAATATGGACTTTCTCAATGGCAACAGCTTTTTAGCTCTCCTTGGCCAGTACAGGCCACTCCATTTTTTTTTTCATTATGGTAATGAACATTGGAGGCTTTCCAAAATATAATGCCAACCTGACAGTGACAAATATGAAATGAAAGGCCACATTATGATTAAGCCATTTACTGACCAATTGAAAAAAGAGGCATGATTGACCCAAGCCCTTGAAAGGCCAAGCACTTCACTGAGAGGGCCCAGCCGGTTCAGCTTCATAGCGTGTGGCTAATGTCAGAAGGCAGAAGGGACGATATCTCAAACATACCACTCCTTCATTACCAGAGAGGTATTTATACAAATGTTTCTAAGAGGACCAAATATTCGAAGCTAAAAGATTTTTCTTCCCACGTATATTCTACCCAGTGAGTAAACAAATAGCTTGCATGAACAGCCAAAAGGTAAGTAGAGTCCTGTTAGGCAGCTCAGTTTCTACTCATGCCCCTCAGCTAGGACATCAGCAAGACCAACCAGTCAATAGCTGTTCCATGACTTTGGACAAATGACTAACAATTGGCTTTTTACAAAATGTTTCATAGTTTTCATAAAGAGTTTTTTCATATTAGGATTTCAGCTGATTCTCACAATAGCTTCTGTGATAGTCGATGGGGAAGGTATTATCTATTATTCAAGAGTAATGAAGGACTGGCCAATGGCAGCCCAGGCTTTGGCACTTGTAATGAGATATGCTCCCTGTTGGCAACCTGCATGGATTTGTGAGCCTGTTTCCAGTAATGTGTGATGTGATAGAGGGGCACTTTCTCACTCAGAGAATGCCCAGGCATTTGATGACTGTTTACTGTCAGGCTTACTGAGCAGTGATAAAAAAGCCTTTCAATTGGCTCCTGAGCTGGTACTAAGGGCATGTATCAATGACACAAATGGACAGAATTTTTCCAGCTGCCTTTTCTCCTCACCCAGAGCCTTTGGATGGTTCTTCATCTTCACTCACCCACCAGGGAGAGAGCAAACGAGCTTTTGTTTGACTCGACTTCCTATGTGCTTGCTCAATTTTGGTTCAGCAGCTAATTGAAAGGTTACAGTGTTGTTTTTGTCGTTACTCAGTAAGCCAATAAGAAATAGTCAATGAATACCTGTGTATGTTTTGAATATGGGAGGGTTGCATCCTCATGTCACATGTTTCTAGAGGATCACCAATCCTCTAGACAGATTGCCAACAGGTAACACATACTGTGACATGCTCCAGTGGCTGGGCTTCCAGCAGTGAGTCGCCCGTTACACTCATGTACAAAGACACTGGAGACTCCACTTCCTCCTCCTGCTCCTCCTCCTGCCTTGCTGCTTCCTCTTCTTCTTTTCCTTCTCCTCCTCCTCCTTCTTCTCCTTCTTCTTTCTTCTCCTTTTCCTTCTTTTTCTTCTTCCTCTTCTCCTTCTTTGCCTTCTTCTTCACCTTCCTCTGCCTCTTCTCTTCCTCCTCCTCTTCCTCTTCCCTCTCCTCCTTCTTTCTTCCTCTCCTCCATTTCCCTTGTATAAATAAGATCAGTCATATGAGCTCTAATGGGCCTTTGGGATGTACGGTGATCTTGCAAACAACTTTTCAGTAGCTAATTATGCCCACATTATTTACTCAACAGATAACAATGATTTCTTTTCTTGAAGAAAAAGTATTTAAAGAATTTGTAAAAACACATGTTGTTTATTTAAGGAACCTAAAGTCATTATGTAAATAGAAAGATCATCTTATTTTTGAAACATACATTATTTACCCAACAGATTAGGTATTTCATGAAGAAGCTATTACAGAATATTGAATAAATAGATATTTAGACCATTTTAATCAATTATTTAAAGTACATGCCATTATAAGTTTATTAGTGTGATTATTTTAAAGCCCTTATACCAAGACCATTAAGACAATCAAGATCTACTGAGACAAATAAAATGTAACAACTGGAAAAATGCGAATCCCCAATATGTCCAAATGTGAAATTACTTGTGGACTTTCTGCTTTGGTAGCACAAATCATTCAGCTGTCTCAGATTTTCTGCTCGGAGCATAAGACAGAATTGACCTTATCAAGGGCCAACCATTTGCCTAAATTCAGTTTGTAAAAGTTGCTGACTTTTACATCGAGCATTTTGGTAAAAATAGTCATAATCATTTTTTTAAAGGCCTTCTTAGAAAATTAGAGCCCTTCAGTTTGTGAAAGTATTTTTTTTTTCATTTCATTCTTAGACTGAGGTGCTTAACTTGGGCTTTATTAGCCTATTTTAAAAATGGATAACTACTTCAATATAAAGCTGGTATCCTTTGTAATTCTATACATTTTGTTTTATGCATTTAAAAACATGATTCTGAGAAGAGGTATGTAGGCTTTCCTAGACTCTTCAAGGCTTTCATGACAGCAAAAAGATTAAGGCAATATTGGCGGGCAGATAGAACGCCATTGAGGGTGGCTCTGCTCTATAAGGGCCACCATCACAAGTATATAAGCTTTAGTTTGTGACCTCAAATCCTGCCCAATACACTCTTTCACATACTTCCCAAAAGATGACCCAACTTCAAATGAGAAAGAAAGGGTTTCAGGCACACAAAAGAACAGAGATCAAGTTTTATGCACATGAGCACCCTTGATAAAGAACAAAGGAGGGAGAAAAATGCCAGAGAAATCCAGTTGTTTCTAAAACATAACAATCTTTTGTTATAGGAGTGGGTGTGGGTGGGTAGGTAAAGACGTCTTCTTAATTCAGGCAAACAATAAAATCACTAAAATCCACATTTCTAAAATCATTTGTAGGGTTAAAAAACAAAGTAGAAACTACACTAATGATATTTTTCCTATAATTGTATTCCTTTATATCATGTGCTATAGGTCTAAGATGTCCCAAGTCAAGTTTCAGGCTAAAAAAAAATGACCATATTAGAAGGCCTTGAAAAACAGGGTTTATAATGGAAAATTCTGAAAGAGCGCTAGCTACAATATGTGCCTCCACTATAATACAATCTATTCCAGAATAATTTTTCTTTTTATTATTTCATTAAGTTGTATCTCACTAAAGTTCCTCCTAGGATCTCTCGGCAGCACCAAATTTTTCATTGAGAAAACGATAAATCATGGACCTAAATTACAATTTAATTATAAACGCCTTTGCCTACTAATGCTGCCTGGGACCTTTTACCCTGCTACATAATTCTAAAAAATGACCCCTGTCATAATTTCCTTCACTAGAATAATATGGAGAGATCTAATCCTGAATCCTGCTGTCTTATAATTTAATATAAGAGGTAATTATAATTCAAAAGATAATGTTGCAGATATTGAAAATATTCTGAAGTTTGAGTAAAAAAAATCTTGGGTAGGTGGGAGCTTCTTATCATTTGCAAGTATCAAAAGAAGTGAGAGAAAAGGAAAAAGAGGGATTTTTTTAAATGAAAAAATATGAGAGCTCATACATTCATAACTGGTATTTTGTATAGTTAAAAATGAACTCCCTTATATCCAAAATCAAGCCAGCAAAGGGAAGAAGCAATAGTCTCTCAGTCCATTATGAAGGTGAAAGAGACCACCAAGTTTTTATTCCTGTTTAAAATGAGGGGGCCTGGTCAAGGTAGGAGAATGCTGAGGAAGAGATTTCATCATACCTGCTGGACTGAAATCTCCATCTGTGTAGGAGGGCATTAAGTGAGACACTGGGTAAAAGCTTCTCCTTCGATTTATTTTTACTGAACAACATCAGCACAGATGTGGGAGATGTCTGCTGATAATAGAAACCAAAATGCCTACTTACTTTTCAAAGCCGTGGCATGGAGTGGCCTTGATTCTCTCTGACCCATCAAATAAGTAAGTGACAATAAACAAAGCACAGAATATTTTAGCTCTAGGAGTCTGCTTCAACATTTTCCTGCTTTTTTATTATTTCTAATAACAGGAAGCAAAATCACTTTGGGTTCATGCTCAGCCATGAGCTTAAAGGGTAGAAAGAATTTTTGAAAACCATCATTTGGTATCACTCATTCACTGATTTCCTCTTCAATAAGTTTTAATAGTATTGATAAAATTTGGGGGGAGAGGAGATGTTGCAAAAATGAGATATCACTGAATAGAGATCATGAATTAAAGTGGAATTAGGATTAACCAGCTAGTCAGTCAGTCAAGAAGCACATATTGGGTGTCTGTTAAATGCTAAACACTGTGCTAAGGGGTAAGGATACCAAGAAAGGCAAAAGATATTCCCTACCTTCAAGAAGCTAACCATCTAATACAGACAATAACATGAAAACAATTAAGTCCAGACAGGATATATGTGTGTCTATATATATGTATGTATGTTATATGCTATATACATATATTATGTCAAATTTTATATATATATATATATACATATGTGTGTCTATATGTGTTTTTATAAATATATTATTCTAATTTATATATATGTGTGTATATATAGATGTAGATATGAATACATATAGAGGGATAATGAACAAAGGAAAGGTCCTAGGAATAAAAAAATCAGGAAGAAGAAATGAGCTTTCTACTAAATCTGAGTAAAAGAATTCCCAAAACATGGAATTTGAAAGTGGTCATTGGGCCTAAATTTGGGGTTGATAAACTTGGATGGGGAAGAATATATCTTTATTTTCACTAACCTTTAATCAGAAAGCAAGATTCTGAAAAGGGGTTCCTAGATTTCACCAACATGACTCAGCCTAAAGGTATGTATCTGAGAAGCTTAACCCATTGGTCCAAAGACTGTATGAAATAAAGAAATTTCTCATGTCTTTTCTGTGACCAACCCACCACTAAACTGAAACATCCTAAATGGCTAGTTCAGTAGACAGAAGAGCGAGGGTTATCAGGAGATCATTGTAACTCCTACTTACCAGTCTTACAACAGTCAGCAAACCTTTATGTAACTCAATAAACTTCAGACTAAACAGGGCATCAGCACAGGTTTGCTGCCCTTTTCTGTTTTTGCTTTGGGAGCAGTTCATTTAAGATGTAATAAATTGGATGGTGTGTGTATGTGTGTGTGTGTGTGTGTGTTTTTCCATGTCCCTCCATAAATCTTGGGGCAGTGCAAATGAGAAGTACCTCATTATAAAAGGCAGGAAGGGACTCCCCAGACAGGGACATGCACCTCAAGCTTGGAAGTCATCATTAACATGAACAATGGTGACAAAAGAGACTGTTCTTACAAAGTGAACCAATGGATATGGGTGTCATCAAATACCCTCTGACACAGGCTCTATATTATTTAAGAAAGTCAAAATACCAAAGTTGGGAGCAAATGGGGAGGATTGGGGTGGGAAAGAGGCTGAGGTCTATAATTTCCAGCAGCACCAGCAGAGAGAGACATGAAATTGTATCCATAACGAACTAGTAATAAAGAGAGGTGCAGAGATTGGTGTTCTGTGCCTACCTCAATCGTTTCATGAGTAAGAAAGATTTAAGAGTCCTGGGAGGTTCATGGCAGACACTAAACTGGACTTTCCAATAACCAAACAAAAGCACATTAAGATGAATACCTGGGTAGGCGGGTAGAAAAGTACAGGCAGGCAGTCGTCAGGTTTAAGATGCACTAAAATTCTGTGCCCAAGGTGGTGGGTTTCCAAAGGTCCCCAGTAGCAACAAAACAACATGAGTTCATTTCAAGCAGAAAATTAACAAAGGGAAGGGAATAGAGTGAAGTCATATCAGCACACCATTCTTGTCTACATTTCTAACTACTTTTGAAGGGTTATTACATAGCTATTTTTTCAATGTGTCAAATAAGAAAAGGTTCCGTGATGAAAAATGGGGAAAAAAACTATAGAGGTGAGTTTATCATGAATCACTATATGTATCATTTGCTAAGAGGAGTCATTTAAAAATGTCTTTTTGGCTAAATCTGTAAGAGATAGGGACAAAAGCTATGATTTTATTGAAGTCGGGAGCTCCTAGTGAGAAATTTCTTAATTCAACTCAGGTCAGAAATTTCTCCACTGCTTATGGTCACAGAGAACCCTAAGACTTTAAATGACTCACCCAGGATCACAGCTGTTATGTGTCATACAGCTACTGCTGAAAACTGCGTCTTCCTGTTTTTGAAGACAGCTCTCTCCTCTCCACCATTCTCTAATGCCTCTCAAAGCTCCAGATTAGAACGAATAAAATGTAGAATTTCATAATGAACAATAGCCATCTTTCAGGCAGCAAGTTTCCGATTCCTGATATTTCCAAAAAGATACTGTCTATCTATCTATCTATCTATCTATCTATCTATCTACCTACTTACCTATCTACCCACCTATCTACCTACCTATCTATCTACCTATCTATCTACCTACCTACCTACCCATCTATCTATCTATCTATCTGTCTGTCTGTCTGTCTGTCTGTCAGTCTGTCTGTCAATCTATCTACACACACACACACACACACACACACATACTTATAGCAACAGAATGACTTTTGCCTTCCCTCGGGGCAAGTCAGACAGACTGGAATTTACAGATAGCCATATATTCACCGCACTCTGCTCTTCCTCCAGGTATACTAAAGAAATTCTGCTTCAAAGAGCTCCCAAAGGTAGAGCTAGAAAGCAAACACAAGATTAAAAAATAAAAGGTGGCAGGGAGACAACAATTCTGTGAAGTGTAATGACTAACAATTGTGACTGAACTTCAGTGTGAGAAGAAACCTCACTATTTGTGTCTATCTCAAGTGGGTTATCCAGACAGAAATTAATCCTACATGTTAGGATACTGCCACGACTTCCTTCTTTAGTCTGAACCATGACTAAAACTTGACTTTTTACTTCCCCTTCTCACTTTTCCATCGGGTAGGCATGGTTCCTATTTATTGAATCACTGACTATACATTTTTCTTAAAATGCCTTGAGATATTCCCTTGCCATCAAACTTTATATTTGGTGAGTTATTTATATGAGTTTCTACAACCCCTCTGCTTTCTGCAGCAGCTACTTCTTTTTTTATCTTCTTGTTTTGAATCCTAGGCTTGGAACTCTCCACCATGTTAAACCATTGGGTCCATCACAGACCAAATAAACTGACTGGTGCTGCGTTGAGAGGCTGCCAACTTATTAGAAGACCTGTACTTCTGCTTCCCTTCTCATACTGAGTTCCACAATAACTGAGAGGAAAATAAAGTCAAACCATTTGAAGTTTTCAACCTCATTAATTTTTTTTTTAAATAACGGAGAGACTTTCTCAGAAAACTGCTTTTCCTCACCCCTACCTTGTTTTGTAGTCATTTTTCTCAAAGCCAATGCAAACAGAAGCTCCACTGTTTTCTGGAGTAGGAAAGAATGACAATGAATTTACTTGAAAAATCTGCTTGTACTTGGGGAGTTTCAATTTCCAAATAGTTCTGTGTGGAATAGTAATATAACAAAGAACTCTTGTGTTATGGGGATGGCCCCAAAGCAAGCAATGGTTGTTGTTAATTTTTAAAAATAAATAATTACTTCTTTGATCCTTTAATGAATTTGATTCCAGTTAAAATATATTTCATTGAACTATATCCCATACCTTTCTATTAAGAGAGTCTAATGTGTGCAGTTCAAGTAGCACAAGAGAAATGAACTAAAAAAATGAACATGATGGTTAGGTGGTGGGTTTTGTTTTGTCTTTTAGTCACCTACTTCAAATTCTGATGGTTATAATTTCCCTCTAACACAGCGAATATAGAATTTTATAAAATGAAATTCCATGTCATTCACCTTAACACTGGACCCCAGTCTGCAGGAATCTGCTATTAAAAGTACCAAAAAGATCTCCTAATGGTGTCACCCCTAGAATTCATGCTCCTAGAACAGATCAGAGGGAGAGTGTTATAGCAAGGACGTAGTGGATGTCATTCCTACTTAGTGTAACTATGAATTGCCATCATTGTTGACAGTCTTCATGGGTAAGCCAGAAACAATCCCTTCTGCAGTTTAACAAAAGACACTGTGAAAATTAGTAATAGCATTGTAGATGATGCCAATCCAACAAGTATTTATTAACTAGCTACTAGGAGCAAGTCATTGTGCCAAGCATTGGGCTATGAAAACAGCGAAAAAGAAATAATTTCTGCCCTCAAGGATAATACAGTCTACTAACGGGAAGAGAGGGTACCCCATCTACACCAATAATATACATATGAGTTAAATACAAAATGGGCGGGGAGCTTAATAACTGAGTAGAACAGCAAAAAGCTCAAAAAAGGTGATATTTGGGTGGGGTCATTAAAGGAAGCAGGATTTGCAAGAGAGAGGGAAGGAAATGGTTCCAAGCATGGAGATAATCTATACAAAGTTGTTGAGATAGGTTTAGTATTCCACAAGTAGAGACCATGAAGGGAGGAAGTCTAATGCCAGGGAAGAGCAGTGGACTTGAAGTCAAAGGAAGGCTCCCACGCTGGTTCTGTCACCTACTACTGTATAACCTCAGAAAAGTGACTGGGTCTCAGGATCCTCAATCATACAATGAGAGAGTTGAATGACATGACCCTTGGGGTTCCTTCCACCTCTAAATCTCTCTGTTGTTGTTCAGTTGTGTCTGACTCTCCATGACCCCCTTTGGGATCTTCTTGGCAGAGATACTGGAGCAGTTTACCATTTCCTTCTTTAGCTCATTTTACAGATGAGGAAACTGAGGCAAGCAGGATTAAGTGATTTGCCCAGAGTCACGCAGATGTCTGAGGTGGAATTTGAACTCAGGAAGATGAATTTTCCTGACTTAAGGCCCAGGAGTCACGTACTACAGCACTTCCTAGCTGCTCTCTCTTCTAACAAGGCCAATTGAAAACAACTGTGATTGTGAGAAAAACTGATGTCCAATTGATCTGGAAAGAAAAAATGCATCAAAACAAAAAAAGATGTTTAGGATAGAGTTTGGAATAAAAACCACCAGTGGTTCTGTTTGTATTTTTCCCTGTGGTACAGTGGAAATAGTGTTGGACATAGAATCAGAGGCTCTGTGTTCAAATCTTATCTCTTTTACTATCTGTGTTCTAATGACTTAACTTCTTTGTGCCTCAGTTTCCTCCTCCATAAAATGAAGGGACTTTATTCAGTGATCTCTAAGGTAATATTCTATTACCCTATTCCCAGAGTGCCTAGTGTACTTGTCCAACCTAGTCAAGCATCCATTCTCCCATTGATGTTAGATTCCTATCCTTTTCATCCCAGAACTCTAATGTCTGCCCGTAGCCAAGTGTAGTCAACAAAAATACCCACTATGGCATAACCAGGGGATAAGTTACAAGTGATTTCTAACTTTACTCCTTTTTGGATATGGAAAAAAATAAAAATAAAATGAAAAAAAATAAAAACATCAACCCAAAGTTATACCCCATGGGAGACAAGCATCTTATCCCAGTAGCTATGACAAATATCATAAAGCAAACACGTGGCAACAGCAGCCTCCACCAATACCACCACCCAGTGCTGTCCAGACATTTCTTCCTAGCCCTGAGCAGATTCCCATTCTGAATTCTGCAACAGGCTCCTGGTTCCATGTTAGTTACTGTGCATCAAACACACATAATTGACAGCTTCCCTCCCCCCAGCCTCCCCACTCAGTGCCGGCCGTTTCCCCAGGAGCCGCCTTGTACAACCTCAAACACTTTATTACTGGTCAATTTGGGTTTCCTGCCCACTTTAAGTGGCGGTGCTGAGGGTCTCCAACTCTCTCTAGCCTTTACTGATCAATATTAACAGTCACTTCCATCGTGTTTTTCCTGCTACTCAGCAAGGATCGTGACTGGTAGTAAATTAACATGTACCCGGGTCATTATTTTGAAGAGAATGGTAGAATTCAAAGTTTAGGACTAATCATTGCCAAGACAACTTCTCGCAGGGTTTCCACCCTGCCAGGGGAAGGGATAGAACACAGAACTCATCCGTTGCTCTCTCTCTCCTGGAGTGCCTACCTTTTTTCTGCGTATCCGAGACTCTTTTGGAAGTCTGAGCAAGCCCATAGTCTCCTTTTTTGAATAATGTTTTTGAAAAAAATAAAATAAAATACAGAGGGCTTCAAAGATAGCCAATTATATTGGAATATAGTTAGCAAGATATTTCTTTTAAAAAGTTCAAGGACCGCAAGTTAAGACCCCCTGGTTTAACTACTTGGCCTCCATCAATAAGAGCTGTCCACCAGGGCTAGGGAGCACCAGTCCCTTCAGCTTTGAGCATTTAGCCAGACTTCTCTGTTCAGGGCTGTGCAGGCTCTCTGAAAAGAACAACTCTCTCTGAAAAGAAGCCACAATGTGAAGGGGGGCAGGCAGGAGAGGGGGAAGGAGAGATGTTTCTTATAAAGCACAAACCTCAGGTTTATAGGTGATGCATTGCAGATTTGAAAACGTCAGGATTAAGCAATTATTGGCTTAGACTCACAGTAAAATTTGTTTATAAGGTATAATTTAACAAGAAACAAACAGTTAGTGTTATTTATAAGCAAATGTGACCAGTAAAGGCACACAGAGAGAGCTTTGAAAATACAAATCTTGAACCAGGCAAAGGCCTGGAGGAAAAGTAGACCCCCCCCCCACACACACCCCTACTCCAGCTGTTGGTAGTTGGCTTCTACATCTTGAGCATGTCATAACATGGCAGGGTGACATCCAGGAGACCCAGACAGTGAAGGCATAAACAATATGCCAACAGCAAAAGAGTGAGTCTGGAAAACCAGGTCCTGAGCTAGCCTTTTGGAAGCCAAATTAAAATACTAGAAGGGCTGGGGAGGTGGGGGTGGTTAGGAAGCCAGGAAAAGGAAATATGATTATTCTTAGCACCAAGAGGTACCCTTCATCCCCCCTGATGGATTAGGTGGGTCACTTAAGACTGCCACATCTCTGTTGTTTTTCTCTTGCCTTCAAGTTAAGATGAGAGAAGGCCCAGGAGAGGGACCTTACATCCAGAATAGAGATGCCTTTGGGAGGAAGCCGTGTTAACAGATCTATAGAGTGATTCAAAACTAGTACAGCTGTCTCAGGTCTGTCCCCAGATGCAACACTGTCTGGGAAACCCTAACCTAAAATAAAGGAGGAGGGAGACAGGTGGGGTACCAAAGTTGTACACAGTTTAGGATTAAGTGGCAGAAAGCTCCTCAAGTGTCTATAATAGTCAATCCCCTCCCCCTCTCATTTTTTTTCTTAAAGATCATTTCAATTCTATACTATTAGTCAAATATTTCCTACTGTGACTGTAGAGATGTAGGAAATAATCTCTTGCCTGTGACCCCCAGAAAGGCCTCTAACTCCCTTCCAGTGATTAAATAAATAGTAAACCCTGTTTACCCCTAGAGGCTTCCCACTTTGTAACAGTTTCTGTTCAGTATGTGGGTATAGGAAGCATAAACTTCCTAGAATCTAGATATCACCAAGGATGCTCCCAGATTCAAATGGTGGAGCTATTCCTGACTCTGAAAAGACTGACTGATGCTTACCACCTTCTGCAAGAAGCCTTTTCCATCAATGAGCCTTCCTTCTGAGATTATTCCATTTACCCTGCATGTATGGATGCAGTCCTTTGCATGTTTCCTCACCATTAGAATGAGCTCTCTTGGAGGGCAGGATCTGGTTTTTCTTCCCCTCTCTCTAACCCTAGTGCTTGGCATAGGATATGTGCTACATAAATATCTGTTGCCTGTTTGAATGGATGACTCTGGGGAAAGTGGCTTCATCTCTCTAGGCCTGTTTTTTCATCTGTGAAATGGGTGAGGTGAACTAGCTGTCCTCTGAAGCCCTTTAGATCTGGAATCCTTTGATGAATCGAATTTTGAGATACAACCCAAGAGACCCTGGGCCTTTCTTCATGACCAAAAGTCTTCTTTCTTTAGGAGGTACTAGACTTTTCCTGAGGGCCTCCTCATGCAACACCTATTAAGTCCTAAGGGTGGTCCTGTCCTGCAGCTTGAGCCTACCTATCTTGAGCTCCTCTTAACTATCCTATCCCAGGACCTTGCCTTGTTCTTCCCTGTTGGGGATGGTGGGGGAGGAGGGTAGGGGGAGAAATCACTCTTCTTTTGCTACAACCTTGACTGTGCCAAATTGGACTTCTTGAATCAGAACCTTAGACCCAGAGCAGGACACTAAAACGCTAGACTTGGCTACCCAACCATATCATCCCAAAGCATCTACAAGAAAGCTAGAAATTGGCAATCCCAAATCTCCACTGTCTTGATTCCCCCAATAAATGATTTGGTTTCCAAAAGTGGGGAAAAAAAGGAATCTTGGCCACTTAAGTAGACCAAAGGAAATAACTCAAAAGCCACACTCCTCTTCCAGCAAAGCGATAGGCAACAGGCTTTACCGATAAAGGAAAGATTATCGCTGGTTCCCATCTTGCACTGCTGTGCACATGCGTGTGTGAATGGCCCGTGGCGTAGATGCTCCCCACAGTTTCCTCGAGTCATGTACTTTACCAGAGCCCAAGCACAGGCCCCACCAGCTTGCTGACAGGCTGATCCATTGGCTCTAGGACACGGAGGGGAATTATGCACCAGCCGTCCCCATGCCCTTTGTTGTTTAAAAGAAGAAGAGAGAGAGAGAGAGTGAAAAATAAAATCCTCTATCGTTTAGTGCGAGTCATTTTACATGCTGGGATAATGAAGTATAAAAATGCCTTCAAAGGACTGATTTCCTACTTTTAACTCACTCCCAGCCAAGCTCTTTGTGAGGCCTCTCTGGAACATGCATTCCCTGTCCCACTCAAACAAAAGAGCTGCGAATTCATTAAACTATTTAATTATGCTTTTTATTTTTCTCCATTAGCAAGTCCTGCCAGCACAAAGTAAATAAAGCTACCGTGGTCTTTCCCCAGCAGACACACTCACTGTTTCATTCTTTATTCAGTTTATAATATAAAGGGCGATTTTCCCCCTCCTCCTATTCTTGGCTAGCTTCCTAGTGCAAGGACGGCCAACAGAAGCACCCAACTGTACATGCCATGCATGGAGCTGGAACCGCAGCATTGAGCATTGCAGGCACATACCCTAGACAGCTTTCAAAGCACCAGCAGCCGACGGCAGCAGCCAAACAGCACTTTACAGCCACGGCGCGGAAAAGATATGAGCTTTTTTTTTATACTCTAGTAAATTTGCTCTTTACATCTATTTCTTTTCAGAAGGGTTTGTTATTGAGTTCACTGTCCACAAATTCCATTGATCTCAGGCTGTGACTCAATCCATATGCTCACGCTTTGACACCAGCACAGCAAGCGAGCGATACAAATCCTGTTCAGGCTACAAACTTATTGATTTTATAGATTTCCCCCAAAGTTGTGATAATGATATATCATTGTTAAATTTGGTAGAACAAACTGCTTTCCCAATCTGTCAATGCGAGCATGAAAACCAATTCACAGGCTTGTTTAGAAGGCTTTCCCATCAGAAGAATAACTACTGCTAGAGGAAGCAGATCACCAATACCCAGCCGCTGGCACAGGCTTGATGTATGATAGTTTCCCAGCTGCCCTTTCCTGACCCCCGAGCACATTGGGTTGCCAGACCTGGACTCATGATCTACAGTTATTCAGGGGGATTCTTCACTGAAACCTCAGGATTAATTATTAGCAGCATGGCCCACCGGTGACCAGCATCAGAAGATTTTCACAGGCAATATGGGACCCTTGGGGTAAGGTATTTAGCTGTGGGAGAGAGACATTAGAATAGTGTAATGAATGACTTTTACAATTTTGGGGTTCCCCTTAATTTCTTCTCTCCTTTGATTTTTAACGTTTGGAATGCTCCTTTTCCCATCCCTAATCCCCAAGATGGAACTGAGGGAACATTCTCTCTGTGAAGGATATTTCTTCTGTATCTGCTTCCTATGATCATGGGTTGATCCTGTGGGCTCATTTTCAAAAGTGACTGACTTGGCTTAGCTGCCCTATTTAGCTGTTGTCTTTCCTGAAGTTCCTGTGGCTTAACTTTTTCACTCATTCATTCATTCATTCATTCATTCACTCACGCATCCATCCACCCATCCATTCACCCATCCCCCCATCCATCCATCCATCTATTTGCTCATAGTATGTTCTTAATAAACTTGAATTGAATTACATTCAGTTGAGCTTTACAAGATGCTCAAACTAACTGGTCATTTTCCAAGTCCTAAATATCTACTATCAAATACATTATGCCTTACACTCTTTGACCTCACTTTTTCACCTGTGCATTACAATTCAGCAGGAAGACACAAGACCTCCACCTAATTTCTTTTCAAGCCCCCATGCAGATTTCTCTTTACAAATTTCCTAATCTATTCTTCCATGTTCTTTTTCTATGTTGTAATGATGATTTCCAAAATGTCCTTCCTTTCCTATTTAAAAACAGGCAGACTTTATATATTCTAAAGGAATACTTCAATGGCACACCCTCCTTATCTTTCCATTCGCTGTTTCATTTCAGAGATTCACCTGGACTCTTCTTTCACTTACGTTCCCTCCTTCACAATGCCAGAGGCCCATCTCTTCAAGAAAACAAAAAGAAAAATACATGTCCTTCTCCTTGAAATTACCTTCATCTTCTCCAAGAATTTCTAATGGCTCTTCTACAGTTCCATTTGACCCTCTTCCTAAAAAATGGAGTCAAATGACTAATCTATTTGCCTAACAATGTTTTACTATTTTTTTTCCTTCAAAATTTTATATTATGTAGCCAAACACCTAACTTCTGGTACCTTTCCCTTAGATTTATACTCAGTCCTCATATCAAAAAGTATGTTTTTCATATCTTCCTTACCAGTGCTTAAGATTTATTTAACAAGGCTTGGTGGATAGAAAGCCAGCCTCAAAGCCAAGATATGAGTTCACATTATGTTTGGAATATACACATTTTGGCTGTGTGATTCTGGGAAGGTCACAGACTCTATAGGCCTAGGTCAGAGAGGTCAAACACAGAACTACAGGCTGCTGTGCAACTAGGAATCAAGTTAAAGGTAACTGAGAAATATTTAACAAAATAAATAAAAACACAATAAATCACAGACAACTTCACAATTTAAAACTTAAGTCAATATGTAGCCTGTCGGGATCCTTATGTATAGATTGGTGACCCCTGTTTTTATTTAAGATTGTTACCAATGCTCTGGGAAAATCTTTAAGATTATAAATTTCTGAGAAGTGTAGCCTTCCATTGATAGAATTTCTTTATCTGGGAGTTCCCTACAAAATCATGAAATGACATATCTAGCCCCTGTCCCTATTTCTTACTTCTAAGACAATGTGGTTGATCCTTACAACAGCCCGGGGAAGAAAGTACTGTTAATTATCCCCATTTTTCAGTTGAGGTCAAGTAAGGTGCTCAGTGTCACACAGCCAGCACACATCTGAGACTAGATTTGAACTCAGGTCTTCCTAACTCCAAGTGCTTTTCACTGCCTCTGTCCACAGTGCCTACATCTAGTTGCACCACCTTTATGTCCTCATTTGTCTGTGAATATAGGTCCAGAACTATGTTTTCTTCATTGTAAGAAACTCCCCTACTAAAAAACCAATGCAAGCTGTAGTCAAGTTATCTATAGAGATCAGGTCCCACAGAGCTGTCATCTATCCCAGATCTTCCTGATTCCCAGACTGGTCCTCATTCCATTGTATCAGGAGATTTATCTATGTCAAGTAACTGGGTTCATTTCACCACATCCCATAGAGAATCTTGGGACTTTCCAGAGATATATTTTTCCACCTCTATATTCCCATCTACTCATGACTTCATCTTGTGGTGACCCTCAGCTCTTCTACTAAGCTTTGCAGCCCTTCTTCTAACCTTAACTGGACCCTTCACTTAGACTGTTTCCTTTGTAGCAACTGCTTCTCTTGCCTTTTTTCAATTAATCTTCATTTTGGCTACACCATCCTTGCCCCCATCTGCTTTTCCGCATTTTACATCTCCTAACTCCCATAATGAAAGACAGGAATTCAGATCATAAAATGGTTTTGCTGACATCTTTTGTCTGTGCTAATCAACTCATGTTTCATCAGAATTCACTAATTTTCAAACTCTGTCTGCTACAAGGAAAGGGGGAAAAGTACAGCTAGAGTACAGAAAAGCAAAAGAATAATGGCGGTGCTCTAATTTTGTTTGCCCTTTTATTTATTTAGTAAAATCCCAAAAGGAACCAAAATGAAGAAAGGTATATTTCTAAAGGTAACTATTGAGAGGTGGAGCAGGGAGCAGGGAAATTGTGAAATTAAAAGATAATTTTCACCTAGCCCAAAGACGCAGAGCTGTTCTTTGCCCTAGACCTAGTACAGTGTTCCCACTCATCTGAATGGGAGTTCCTAGAAAAAACAGCAGCTTACAGTATCCTCAGACAAGAAACTAAAAAATTCAAAGGGAAAATTCTCAGTCCTTGCCACTCCCAAAGAGGAGATTATAGAAAGTCCTGATTCTGTCCTTCCCACCTACCCCTAAGATTATAGAAAGTCCTGATTCTGTCCTTCCCACCTACCCCTCCAAAGACAAACAGATAGATGCATATATTAGAGTCTTTCCAAAATAAGACACCCTTAATTAAAATTTTATGATGAATAAAAACTCCACTCCCTCCCCAATTTCTTATTTAGCCAACAGACATGAGCATGAGCACACACACACACACACACACACACACAATGCCTCAAACCACCCTCCTGTTCATAATTGTGCTGGTCCAAGTGTGTGAAGCCTTCACACAGAATGATGGCTTCCCCTGTCTCTTGCATTTGTTCATTTCCTTTGGGAGGAGCAATTTACAGAGCGCATTATCGATTTTTGCCATAATAGGTACAGAGATGCCTCACTGTCCCTACTCAGTCGGCTTGCTCTCCGCATCACAACTGTCAGGCCAGTTTGTGAAGCCCCGTCATTATTTTTTTTCAAGTAAATCCATCACAAGATAGAGTGGTGGTGGTTGGGGAGGTGGGGAGGGAGAGGAGGGGAGCAGTGATGAAAATAAAATTATTTTCACCTTGCCATAGGAAAGAATGTTCACGTCCTCTGTTGGAAATGAGTGCAAAAGCAAGCGACGAGAGAGAGAGAGAGAGAGAGTAAAGGAAATTTCATAAGCTCTTTGATATAATAAAAAAATCAGATGAAAAGATGGGGACTTAATTGGGGTCCCCTTTAAATATTTCTTCTGTATGTAGGCATCTTGGGGGTCCCTCACACTGCCCTCTGCCACTGTCATTTCTCCTAGAGTCTGTAGTCCATGTTGACATTTTCTTTGGTATTTGACCAGGAAGAGAAAATATGAATTAGGGGGTATATTTATTAGAGAGTATCACTAGGTTCTGGGATGGCATCTGCCTTGAAATGCCTTTTCTGAGTACAAACCACCCACCCTCCAAAAGATTACCAATTCCACTCCAGTCCTTTATACCCAGAACAGTTTCCTGATTTTTTTCCTCTTTGCTGTTCACCAGAGGCTAAGCTGGGGCCAATGACTCATTCTGTCTCTGATCAGTATGTGAATGTAAGGGCCTCCTTACTTCAAATATTTCTGAAACCCAGAGAGCGCCTTTTACAACTTCCATCTAAAACAAACAGGGAGGGGAGGGGAGCAGGACCCTAAATGCATTATTGACTCTCAAACAAGCCTTTTTGTATTCATGCCTCCTCTTAGCCCTTGGTACCCCTTCATGTTGGTCACTTGGCTCATATGTGGAAAGTCGGGGGTTTATAGTACTCTCTCCAAGAGTCTTGGGTTCTTTTGCACACCCCGTTCCCCTCTCTACTAATTCCTAAAGACAGCCTTGTTTGAGGTTTAATCCAAGAGTTGGCTCTGGATCTCATTCCCAGATCCTCAGTTCATTAGCCATGAAAAGTGATAGCCGCTTAAGATTTTTTATGAGACTGTGTTCCAAAGGCGGACCACAGAAAGGGGCATAATTACACAGCACTTTGCAGAAAGCTGACCAGACTCTGGCCTAGGCAGACACAGCCCAGATCAAGGAGACTAACCCCCCTGGAGCAGGGACAAGTCAGTTCTGCTTAGATAAGAGCCTCAGAGGTAGCTTGTTTCCAATGAGTGCCTTTGGAAAGCATCCTAGGGATCCTATCAACTGCAGTGCTGAATGCCCTCCCTGCTTTCCCTTCCTAATCCAATTCCCATTTTCGCAAACACTTCCACCCCCATCCTTCTACAGAGACCAACATTTAAAGACACACTAGTCTTCTCTCCAGCAAGCAATATTTACACACAAGCTACGTACATGTGCCTGGTTCCTTGGTCACATTTCTTGCTGCACTTGCAGATGTGGGGATGTTTCACTATAAAAAAGAAAAAGTCAATTGTCTATTCCATCTTGTCTACTTACAAATGAACTAAAAAATGAGAGAGATTCAGGGATTGTCACAGAGGCATTAAGTAGCAAAACTGGGGATTCCAGCTCAGGTTCTCTTGACTCCAGATCCTACCAAACACATCTGGACCTCAGCAGGGCCAGCACTGCATGAAATCTAGAGGCCTGGAATTCAGTCTGGTAACAGGCCTTTCTGGAGAAGTGTGATAAAAACAATAGCCAGATGTACATAAACAAGAGGGGGGGTCTTTCTGTTTTTGGCACTAAACTTCAAAAAAAAACCATTTAAATCATGGCAAGGGTTAGATTAAAAGTCAGTAAATTCATAGATAAGATAGAAAGAATACTGACTTACTCAGAAGGCCTGGGGACTACTATGACATCTACTTTTTTCCCCCGCTAAGACTGAATGCGCTTTGACATGCTCTGCTTTCTGGAACACTGTGCCCTACCCTGGTGGCCTTCTGCTCCTGGGGAGATCACCATACTGGAGCTAGTCTTAGGGTAGACGCCCCATTGACCACTGTAGACCAGAACTCTGGAGCTCAGTCATCCAACCAGCTTGAGCCTCCCCAGTAGCTTGAAAGACTGTCTTGTTTTTGGTCTCTTTTGGTCTTTGGCTCTCTGCAAAATGTCTGACACACAGTAAGTGCTTAATAAATGTTTATTGATTATTACAAATGTACTCATTGATGCTCAACTGACCAGCCATCATATCCCAGTGCTTTCAAAGTCCAAGAACACAAATCTATTTAATACTTAATTTCTTCTTTTAGGTGAATTTTAATCTAATTGTTATTGTGCCCCCTTCTCCCAAACCCCCTTATTTCCCATATTCCTTTTCTCCCTCTCAGGTAACTAAAAAAAAAGAATGTAGAATTTTCAGTTATGTGATAAAATAGAAATGATTTTGTAACTTTCTAAAAGTCTATTCCATCATGTGGACAGCTCAGCTCTTGGAGTCAGAAAGATGTTAAGGTGACTGTGTGGCACAGTGGGTATAGTGTTGACCTTGAAGTCTGAAAAAACTCAGTTTGAATCCTGACTTCAATATCTATTAACTATATGATCCTGGGCAAGTCACTTAGATTCAGCCTCATTTTCCTCAGGCATAAAAATGGGAATGATAATAGAACCTACTCATAGGGTTGTTATGTCATGACAGGAATAAAATGAAAATAAAATATGTGAAGAACTTTGCAAATCTTAGATTTGCTTTATCAATGCTCTTACTGCCATTAGTGTTGCTGCTATTGCTGTCGTTACATAAGTTTTAATATTAACTCAGATACTTAAAAGCTGTGAAACCCTAGGCAAATCACTTAAACTCTCTCCACCTCAGTCTCCTTATCCATAAAATGGGTATGATAATAGGACCTACCCCTACAGGATGACTATGAGGAGCAAATGGGGAAAGGCACATAAAGTGCTTTGCAAACTATAAAGTGCCCTATGAAATATTTTTATTATTATTATTTTTGGAGGAAGGAAATGCAGAACTTACACTTTATTTTAACTGTTTCCTCTAATAAGGAATTTTAGATCTCAATTTTAATGGAGGATATCCACTGTGAAATAAATATATTGGAAATATACTACATATGTGGTGCAATGGATAAAGCACTGGGCTTGGAGTCAAGAAGAACCAAGTTCGAAGATGGTGGAGTAGAAAGATTCACATATGCTAGCTCCGAACCCACAGCCCATAAAATACCTGTAAAAAAGAACTCCCAACAAATTCTGGAGCAGTGGAAGACAGAGAACAATGGAGTACAGGAGATTTCTGTTCAAGACAGCCCTGAAAAACCGACACAAAAGATCTGTCGCGCACCAGACCTGGAGCAGAGCCCAGCCCTGCCTTGGCCACGAGGCACTGAGAGGAGCGGATCCGAGCAGGCTTCAGGGGTGAAATCTCCAGTGGCCATGCAGGTCTCTCCACCCACAGGTGCAAAGGTCAGTGAGATAGCCTGTTTGACTGTCTGAGGGGAGCTGGGTGTCTCCATAACTCAGGCCCCCTTGGGAGGCAGCAGCAGAGGCACTAGTGGACAGGAGCTCCCAAAGCAGGCAGGAGATCGGATCCATTATTGAAGGTCTCTGCATAAACCTACTGAGGGAACTGAGTCCTGTGAGGTGACCCTGCCTCCACCTAAATCCCCTGAGGGAACTGAGCCCCATGCCTTGGCCCCGCCCCCACCTGAGCAGCGGAACTTAATCTCACACTGAATAGCAGCCCTGGCCCTGCTGAAAGCCCTGAGGCTGGGAAGCAGCATTTGAATCTCAGACCCCAAGCAAGCTGGGCAGATCTGGAGGCAAGGCAGGGGTGGAGGGGAATATCAGAAGTCAAGTAACTGCCTGGGGAAATGCCCAGAAAAGGGAAAATAAATAAGAACATAGAAGGTTACTTTCTTGGTGAACAGATATCTCCTCCCTTCCTTTCTAATGAGGAGGAACAATGCTTACCATCAGGGAAAGATATAGAAGTCAAGGCTACTGTACCCCAAACATCCAAAATAAATATTCAATGGGCTCAGACCATGGAAGAGCTCAAAAAGATTTTGAAAATCAAGTTAGAGAGGTGGAAGAAAAACTGGAAAGAGAAATGAGAGAGAATGCAAGAAAAGCATGAAAAGCAGGTCAACACCTTGCTAAAAGAAACCCAAAAAAATGCTGAAGAATATACCACCTGGAAAAATAGACTAACTCAATTT
>CM053769.1:125801435-125817136 GCA_028658325.1 Potorous gilbertii
TTTAAAAAATGAAGTTAAAAGTGAGAGAGAAACGTATTTGGAGGAGAGAGGGAGAAATGGAATGGGGCAAATTATCTCTCACAGAAGAGGCAGGCAGGAGACTTTTTAGTGGAGGGAAAAAGAGGGAAGGTGAGAGAAAAACATGAAGTTTACTCTCATCACATTCGACTAAAGGAAGGAATAAAATGCACACTCATTTTGGTATGAAAACCTATCCTACAATACAGGAAAGTGGGGGAGAAGGGGATAAGCAGGGTGGGGGGGATGATGGGAGGGAGGGCAATGGGAGGAAGGAGCAATTTGAAATCAATACTCTTGGGGAGGAACAGGATTCAAAGAGAGAATAGAAGCAATGGTGGGGCAGGATAGGATAAAGGGAAATATAGTTAGTCTTACACAACACAACTATTATGGAAGTCATTTGCAAAACTACACAGATATGGCCTATATTGAGTTGCCTGCCTTCCCAAAGGAAATGGGTGTGGAGGGAGAGATGGGGAGAAGTTGAAACTCAAAGTTTTAGGAACAACTGTTGAGTATTGTTCTTGTTACTAGGAAATAAGAAATACAGGTAATGGGGAATAGAAAGTTATCTGGCCCTACAGGACGTAAGAGAAGATGGGGACAAGGGAAGGGAGGGATGATAGAAGAGAGGGCAGATTGGTGATAGGGGAAATTAGAATGCTCTGCGTATTGGGGTCGGGGGAGTGGACAAATGGGGAGAAAATTTGGAACCCAAAATTTTGTGAAAATGAATGTAAAAAGTTGAATAAATAAATTTATTAAAAAAAAGAAGAAGAACCAAATTCAAATCCAACCTCAGATAGTTATCAGTTGTGTGACCCTGGGCAAGTCACTTTATCTCTGTTTGCTTGCTTCTTGAACTGTAAAATGGGGTCAAAAATAGCACTTCTCTCCCAGAGTTGTTGTCAGTAAACACTTATTAAGCTCCTACTATATACCAGGCACTGTGCTAAGGAATTGAAAAAGAAATGTAAAAGACAATCCTTGCCATCAAGGAGTTCATAGTTTAATGGGGAGACAATAAGCAAGAAAATGTTTACAAATAAGTTATATACAAGATAAATAGGAAATAAGTAAGAGGGAAGGCACTAGAATTAAGAGAAGTTGGGGAAAGCTTCCTGTAAAAAGTGGGATTTTAGTTGGGATTTAAAGGAAACTGAAGAGATCAAAGTCAGAGCGGAGGAAGGAGAGTATTTTCAGGAATGGCAAACAGCCAGAGAAAATGCCTGAGCTGAGAGAAAGAGCATCTTGTCTATAAATAGCCAGGAGGCCAGGGTCACTGGTTTGAAAAGTATGTGTTGGGGATCAAGGGTTAAAAGATCGGAAAGGTAGGAGGAGACTTGGCTTCCTTGGTTACTTGGTTACACATACCTACACATATGTATATACATGTACATATAAAAATATGCACACATGTATATAACATATATACATGGAGTTATATGTTTAATTCTACAAACTTCTACTGAATATACTCAGCACTGTGTTAAGAGCGTGGGTCAAGTAAAAAGTACTATGAACCTATCCTTCTCTAAGAGGGGTTCTTTAGGACTAGGTGGGGCAGAGGCCAGAACACTAGCTTCAGAGCAAAAGGAACAGGGCTAGATCCTCCTTCTGATACTTCCCCATGTGACCCTGGGTAAGTCACTACCCACCTTAGACATGTTTCCTCATTGATTTTTTTCTTTTTTAATTAATCAATTTATTTTTAGTTTTCAACATTGACTTCCACAAGATTTTGAGTTCTAAATTTTCTCCCCATCTCTCCCCTTCACCCAGCCCAAGACAGCATGCATTCTGATAACCACCTCCCCTAATCTGCCCTCTCTTCTATCACATCCCTCCTTCTCTTATTCCCATCCCTTCTATTTTCTTTCAGGACAAGATAGATTTCTATACCCTATTGCCTGTATATCTTATTTCCCAGTTGCATGTAAAAATGATTTTTAACATTTATTTTTAAAACTTTGAGTTCCAACTTCTCTCCCTTAATCCCTCCCCACCCATCCCTACTGAGAAGGCAAGCAATTCAATATAGGTTATATTTGTGTAGTTATGAAAAACACTTGCATAACAGTCATATTATGAAAGACTTACTACATTTCCTTCTATCCTGTTCTTCTCCATATTTATCCTATTCTTTCTTTTGACCATATGCCTCCTGAAAAGTATTTACTTCTAATTACCCCCTTCTCTCATTTACCCTCCCTTCTATCATCCTCTCCCCACTTATCCCCTTCTCCCCTATTTTCCTGTAGTGTAAGATAGATTTTCATACCAAATTGAATGAGCATGTTATTCCCTCCTTAAGTCAAATGGGATGAGAATAAGATTCATTCTTTCCCTCTCACCTCTCCTCTCTTCCCTTCCTGTGAAAAAGCTTTGTCTTACCTCTTTTGGGTAAGGTAATTTACCTCATTCTATTTCTCCCTTTCTCCTCTCAATATGTTCCTCCCTCATCTCTTAATTTTATTTTTTAGATATCATCCCTACCTACTCAACTCACCTTGTGCTCTCTGTTGATATGTATATAATCCCCCCAAGCACCCAAATACTGAGAAAAGTCTCAAGAGTTACAAACAATATCTTTGTAAATTGTAAGCAGTTCAACTTTAGTAAGTCCCTTATGATTTCTCTTTCCTGTTTACCTTTTCATGTTTCTCTTCACTCTTTTGTTTGAAAGTCAAATTTTCTATTCAGCTCTGGTCTTTTCAACAAGAATGCTTGAAAATTCTCTATTTCATTGAATGTTTTTTCCCCTCAAGTATTATAGTCAGTTTTGCTGGGTAGGTGATACTTGGTTTTAATCCTAGCTTCTTTGACTTCTGGAATATCAAATTCCAAACCCTTCGATCCCTTAATGTAGATGCTGCTAGATCTTACATTATCCTGATTTTATTTCCACAACACTCAAATTGTTTCTTTCTGTCTGGTTACAATATTTTCTCCTTGGCCTGGGAGCTCTGGAATTTGACTACAATAATCCTAGGAGTTTTCAATATGGGATCTCTTTCAGTAGGTGATCAGTGGATTCTTTCAAAATCTATACTACCTCCTGGTTCTACAACATCAAGACAGTTTTCCTTAATAATTTCTTTAAAGATGATATCTAGACTCTTTTTTGATCATGACTTTCAGTTAGTCTTATAATTTTTAAATTGTTTCTCCTGGACCTATTTTCCTGGTCAGTTGTTTTTCCAATGACATAAAATAAAATAAAATAGCCTTATCTGCTATTTTTTCATTCTTTTGACTTTATTTTATAATTTCTTGATTTTTTCTAAAGTCATTAGCTTCCTTCTGCTCCATTATAACCTTTAAAGAATAATTTTCTTCAGCGAATTTTTGGACCTCCTTTTCCAACTGGCCAATTCTGCTTTTCAGGGCATTTTTCTCTTCATTGGCTTTTTGGATCTTTTTGCTATTTGAGTTAGTCTATTTTTTTAAATTATTTTCTTAAGCATTTTTTTGGCCTCCTTTAATAAGCAGTTGACTCATTTTTCATGATTTTCTTTCATCATTCTCATTTCTCTTCCCAATTTTTGTTTTACTTCTCTCACTTGATTTTTAAAATCCTTTGGAGATCTTCTGTGGCCTGAGACCAATTAATGTTTTTCTTGGAGGTTTTGGATGGAGGACCTTTGACTTTGTTTTCTTCTGTTTGCATGTCTTGGTCTTCCTTGTCACCAACATAAGATTCTATAGTCTTATTCTTTTTCTGGTTTTTGCTCATTTCCCCAAATATTTACTTGATTTTTGTGCTCTTTGTCGAGGTAGTTCTCTGCTTCCAGTGGAGGTGGGTGGTGTACTCAGTTTCCTCATTGACAAAACAAAGAATTGGACCAGTTAGTCTGTGGTGCTCCCTCTAGATCTATGATCCCATGATATTACCCCTGAGAATTCCCATAGTATCCAGGAATCACATCAGCCTTTCACTAAGACTCATGGGGTCAGAAACTTGGAAACAGAAAGAATTTAAGAGATTATTTAGCACAAGCTCTTCTTTTTACAGATGAGGAAAAGTAAGGTCCAGAGGTAGAATGACTCATGTAAGAAAATATAATAAGTGATAGAAGTGAAGATTTGAACTTAGAGCCTCTGACTCCAGGTACCAAATTCATTCTACTGTATCATTCAAAAAAAATGGCAATTATATTGCAAGGGTTTCCAGTGACAGGTAGCTGAAAGGAAACAGTTGAGGGAAAGATGAGGACAAATATAAGCCTTAGAATGCCATGATTTAAATTTCTGTGCCTTTTTTCTATTATCCCCATCTCCTTCCTGAAATCCCCCAAACTCCAAACTTGGAAACAGCACACCAGAAACAATTAAGTAATAGTGACCATCATGGTCACAGTTCTTGCAGTCTTCTGAGACTGAAATGGCCAATATGTGACCATCAGTTTCCTTCTCACTGACCATACATAAAAACAATCCTTTGCTTTGTAGCCTTAGCAGCTATCTACAGAATGAGGCATTGTTTGGAATTCTCTCCTCCCATTCTCTTGCTGTACCCAAAGCCTTTGCTCCCAGGCCTGTCCACCATCTTTTTTTTTTTTTTTTTGGTAATGGAAGTGAGATCGCCATCTACCATTGCTGAGTTGTCTGATTTGAAAAGTATTGGGAAAAATTCACTGCCCAAAGTATCTTCCCTGTTGATGCCTGAAAACCTGCCATCATTAATCCCCAACATTCCTTTGTGCTAAGTATCATCTCCTTCCTATGGCCCTGTGTTATAATGCATATACTTCTCAGAGGGATAACACATTAAATTCTTTGTATCTTAGTCATGACTTGGGTGAATGAGTTTTCCAGATCAATTTTTCTCCTAGATAACAGCAGCGGCCAGAACACCGTAAGACCCTTGATTGCTCAAGATGGGGAATGGATACTGAAAAGAGCATGTGGAAATGAGAGGTCTGGGTATTTAGAGGGAGTGGCACTGAAATTATAACCTAGCTTCATAATTTCACCTAAGGTCGACCTTACTGCCTCCACTCCCTAGTCAAGCTGGTAAAACATTTCACAGGGCAGACCAGATCTTAAAGGAAATCATTTACCCCATAGCAGCCCCTTTTGTACAGTAGGAATTGAGCAAATAATACACGTCACCAGTATGTAAAACCCGAAGTAACAACAAGGAGGAAAATTTGCTATCTTCACCTGTTGCCAACAGTGTACAAAGTCCAAGTACAATTCTAGCTGCTGGGGTTTTTTGAATAATACAGCTTACTTAGCCAATATAAGCATGCTCTGGAGGCAGGCCCATTTATTATCACAGGCAAATCACTTAATTTCTCTAGTTTCCTTTTTTTTAATAGTAAAGTGAAGTTATTTATAAAGTGACTCCAAGTGTGTATTATAAGTAGGCCAGGCCTACCCTGTGGGCTCAAACTGTAAATTTGGAGAGCATCAGGTTTTGCTTCTTGTCTCAAACCATTTCCACCATTAAATGTTCTTGAAGACTTGGGGGAGATTGATACTAATTAGGGGATAAAATACCCCAAGTGAAGGACAAGTCAATCTATTATCAGCTAACACTTTAGTTGGAATTAGTCAACATAGAAGATGAGATAAAATGCTTGTGGGAATTGGATATCACATATGAACCTGGGATGATGAGAAAGGAATATAGAAAGAGAAGGTACTTGATTGTTGAAGATGTCCAAGCCTGATGGTACCAAAGGGATGAGATTGCCTCAGTAGGAGATGGGTTCTCCCTCACTGAAGGTCTCCAAACAAAGACTAGATAACCCCTTGATGGGTATCATTATAATAGGATTCTTTCTTAGAAGGGCCACCAAAACCTGTTCCAGTTCTGAAATTCTTTACTTCAGTGAAATTCTCAAAACAAGAGATCATGGGCATAGTATCAATTCACTTTTCAGAGAGTCTCCATGATGGTCATGTAGCCCTTCAATCTGCTCATCCTTGTTGAATTCATCATACCCTTGGACCCTATGCAACAGTTCTGTTATGACAATTTCTGGATATCTCTGATCAGTACCCTCTTTTCCTTAATGATCTTCATTGCAGCATCCTGGGTGGAAGCCAACTCAAGCCCAGTGGATCCAGAATACCACCTGAGACTAGGCTTGAGTTTAGAGGGCTGACCCTAGACCTATTTTCCTCTTACATAGTATCAAAAGATCATAAGTTTATATCTGGTGAGGCCCTTGAAAGCAATCTTGTCCAATCTTCTCTTGTTACAGAGACTCAATGAAGTTAAGTGACTGCCCAAAGTCACCAAGGTAGTATTGGAACCCAAGACTCCTGACTCCAAAGTCAATGTTCATTTTGATATATTAGGCTGTTTCTTATCTGTAGGATCAACCTAATCATCTGTGATCTTATGATCTTATGACAGCTTAACCCCAAAATAACCAACTGATAGACCACTTAGTCTGACCCAAGAAGAGAATCAGAAGCAAAACAAAACCAATTAACATGAGGACAGGATTATAGAACCACAGACTCATAGGATATTCTAGTTGTGATCTAGAGATCATTTATTCCAACTTCATCATTTGAGAGATGAAGAGGTGGAAAGGAAGTTAGGGAGGAAGGTTGTCTGAAGGTCACCCAGCTAGCTGGTGGCAGAGCTAGTTTTAGTTCAAAGTCAGGTGGAGTCAAAGATATTTCCCAGGTGACACAAGGTCCTCTAGCCTCACATAGTATTTAGCCTGCAATAATTTTTATGCTCTACTTATCTTATGTCCTGGTTTATTATGGTTATTTGTATAGGCTATACCTCACCCTTTCCCTCAACACACATGAAACTACAAACTCTTCTTCATATTTTGTCTTATCAGGCCAGGCATGGAACTCTACATACTACATATAGAAAGCATTCAATAAATGATGGTTGGAATGGATTGAATTAAGTTTTAGTGAAACTCAAGCTTTCTGCATAGATTTAATTGGATCAGCCAGTGAGAAAGTTACAAAAATAACTAGACCAATAGCATCAGACTATGCCACCATAAACATACTGGAATACCTTAGCATCAACCCTGATATTATACCTACTCCCCAACTGAAAAAACCCAACTAGACCAAAACTCCACTCTGGGACTGAGCTTGATTGACTAGTGAATAAGGCAAACTTGACTAAAGGGAAGGGATAAGAAGAGAAAAGGCATTTATATAGCACCTACTGTGTACCAGGTACCATGACAAATGATTTTGATAAATACTACCTCATTTGATACTACAGCTATATCTGGTTGTCCTCCAATCTTGTTTCACATTCATCCACCTAAGACTCCCTGCTCTGCAATAGTTATCAGACCAATGTAATCATTGCTTCAAGAAAAGGCAAGATAGTACACTCATCTTTGGCTTGTCTCACTGTTCTTGTGCTGTTCCAAACAAAAGCTTTCTTTCTACCCTAGCTGCCACAGACATTCTTACATATACACACATGCATGTATGTATGTATACATATACATGCACGCATATATCTATACACATGTATCGATATATACATGCATACACATCCATACATATATAAACACTCTACACATACATACTTATATATGTGTGCATGTATGGGTGGGTATGTATGTGTGTGTGTGTGTGTGTGTGTGTGTGTGTGTATTTTTTCCCCTTACAAGCTTTTTTAACATAGGGACTATATCACTTTTGCCTTTGTATCTCTAGTACTTAGAATTGTGCCTGGTACATAGTAGGGATTTAATTAATGCTTCTCCCATCATTCATTTTTTCCCTTATCAATCAGCCACATTTGACTGATAGATGTCAGTATCCATTTTAATGATACACAACTAGAAAGCAGAAGCTGAATCATGGGGGGATAATGACACTATACCTATTTCCCATTAGTTTTCTAATATGTTTTTGGTCAGCTGGAAACTCTATCCTAAAATTCTGAGCAGGATCCTCCATAACTCCAGCAACCTGCCAAGCATCCTTTTGGCCCTATGTATAAATATAGAGATCAAATAGACTTGAGATTGTAGATTTCTTTGTCCTTTGATGGAATCACCGTTTTCTAAACTACATCACAGAAGTGAATTTCTAACTCTATTTCGCACTCAACCCAACTCTTACACAAGACCTTACCTGATCACCCTAGTTTTATATCTACTTATATTTGCACATGCTGTTTCCTCCCTTCCCCCAGTAGAATATAAGCTCCTTGAGGGAATGGGCTGTTTTATTTTGCCTTCACATCTCTAGGATTTAGCTCTGGTCCTGGCACACAGCAGATGCTTAATAAGTGATTGATGAATAAAATTGAAAAATATTGGTTTAGACTGAGCTTTACCACCCAGTCACAGCATTACTTTTTACTTTTAACCCCCTAGAAACTACAATGATAGCAAATGCTTCCAAACAGGCAGCATTATTATATACAATTAAATAGTCTCATGATTATTCCATTTTTGGTGATATGCAGTAAATAAAGAAAAGAATAGAAAGCCAGAGGAGAGAATGGAGTTAGAAAAAGAGTATAGAACTCAAGAATAAACAGAACATTAGTGGGAAGAGGGACAGGTGAAAAGTGGAAATGGGAGTGAGAAGAAGACTAGTATGTCATTCCTTGGGGCTGCATTGTCTTTTAAGAAAACCTGTGTCAGAGAGTGTATCTGAGTGGGTATACACTCCAAATTTTCTCTCCAGAATACATTCACCACAAGCTTGTGTCTGAACTCTATAGCATGGTGTCATCTTACAGTCTTGAAAACAGAGGCTGTCAGTGGACATGATTTCAAGACCACCTTACCAACCAAAATGTGGATGATACACTAACTCTAATTCATCTCCCAGATGGATAAAGGGGAAGAATAAATTCCTACGAACTGCACACAACTCTCCATAGGCATTATGTGCCAGATGTAGAACACTTAAAGGGAATCCATAAGTCAAAAATAGAGAATTCCAACAATGCAGAAATCTTTATGAATTAACACTATAGACCATTGATCCTTAAAGTGCTCCCTCAGTACCCCACTTGCGTCCTATACGCCCCTCAGCTTCCTCAGTGCCAGCAGATAGCTAATCCAGTTCAAATCAACCCATGAGATTGTGCTTGGAGCCCACATTAAGACCCTCTTTTGCTCCAGAGATTTCTTTTCAGGATATCTCACTCTTTTCCTGCTTCTATCCTGCTAGTTTCAGACGCTTATGCTGCCTAACCACAAGGGGAAGAAAAAGGGTAAAGCTATTGCCTTCTGCTTGGAGAAGGTGTTAGGTTGGGGACCCTGAAGACTCTAGATACTATTTGGAACATACTCTCTCCTTCCTCAACCCTACAAAAGGAAGCAGATGCTGATTCAGCCCAGCCAGAAAAGGAAAGAATAAGAATCTCTGGAGGAACTGGTAAAAGTCTAACTATGTATGGAACTTGAAGGTATGGAAACTAAAACCTACTGATACCAATGTTAAATATCCCCAGAGGCCACTAAGGGTAGGAAATGAGACCTATAAAACCTAAATCTTCCACTGTGGGGGAAGCTGAGGCAGCAATGCATTCCTGGTATGCCTACCAGGAAAGAATGAGTAGTCAGAAAGTCAGTGATAAGAAGAGGTGTGCTGGTAAATGTTTAGCCACAGCAACTCAGTTTTTTTTGGTTTTTTTTTTAAATGTTTATACAACACAGTTTTAAGTTTAGAATGCATGATTAACATTTTTTTTCCATCACTTTCTTTAGTCTAAACAAGCAGCAAAGCAACATATCAAGTCCTGATTCACAGCATTTGCTACAAGGGGCTTTCACAAGTCCATTCAAGCTAGCTCCATCTAGCACACCTCAAAATAGAAATGAAATCCATAGAGAAGAAATTAATAATTGCTATGTTAAATTCCATAATTCTCAATGCAATAATAAATAATTCAGTTAATAGACTAGAAAAAATGAATCCATGTAGAGAGGCGCTCAAAAAAATGAGAGATGAAAAGATCTGGAATTCAAAATACTGAAGTGGAAGAAAATCTTGTAGAAGAGAAGCAAAGAGCAACAGTAGTAAACCCATAATCTTTATACAAGTTAAGGCCACTGAACTCAAAGACAGGAGGTAAAATCAAAACTTAAGAAGTGCAGGTCTCTAAGAAAAAAGCACGACTTTTTCAAAATCATAATAATAATTTTGAGCATGGAAATCAAATCATCAGTTGAAAGAATTTGAATCGCCTCCAAGATAAAAACAACAGTAACAGAAAAAATAGAAATCCTTAACCACCAAGTCACATAACAGTCAAATTTAAAAATCCCAGTTCTGTGAGGAAGAAGATCACCATATATAAAAGAAAGGTAATTCAAATAATATAAGATTATTACACACACACTAGAAATGACAGAAAAAAAATGGAATGATATATTTTGAAGAGAAAAATGTCTCAATCTACAAACCAAAATGACATCCTTTAAAAGCTTGACCCTAATTATCAATGAAAAATTAATTTTTACAAATGGATAGATAAATCAAATGAATGAATGAATAGATAAATAAATAAGTCAATAAATAAATAAATGGGAATGGTAAAGGAGTCGTTTGAATCGCTCCTGACAAAAGACATAAAGAGATTATTAAATTTGCAAGCATGCTAAACAACAGAAATACAATTTAAATAAATATAATTACTCAGGATAGGTGAAACAAAGAAAAAAAACTCCAAGTTTAGAGGTTGTTTTTTTTTAAAAAAAAGAAGAAAAGAAAGAGTAAGGGTAAAGTAAAAAGAAAAACAAAGATTTCATGAAGAGATTTTTAAAAGCACACAAAAGGGATAAAAATAAAAGAAGAATTTAAAGAAATAAGAAAAGTGAAGGTATAGGAAGAAAAGTGAAGTACAATGGATTAAATTTAACATGTAGATGTAGGTGAGTCAAGGTGTTTTGTAGGATAAAATTACAAGTGGGAGGGTATATAAATGAGGATAAGGAAGGTGGAGAACAAAAGGCATTGGGTGATGTATTCTTCAATTTCACTGGTAAACCAGAAAAGGAAAATAACTCTTCACTATCTTAGCATAAATACTGTAGGAAATTGGAGGCAAATGACAAAAGGGAATGACTGAAACTGAGGAGATGGGAGAAGGAAGGATCTCAACCCAATGGAACATAGGTATCTTACCTTAAAAAATACTTTAATGGGAAAAGAGGGCTATGTCTTAGATAGAGGGTGGGGATTTCATGATGAAGTGAAGTTGATTAGATTATATCAATAGAACCTAAAAAGCTTATTTACAAAATATAAACACCTGTTTCTATTAAAAACCCTATAAGTCACAGGAATAAATAAATAGATCTTTCCTTAGTAAAGTAAATAATATTTATCTAATCCAAGAGCAAACTTGTCTTCCAATAAGAACAAATAGAAAGCAAGAACACCCTTTATTACCAGTATCATTTAACATAGTAATAAGATAAGAAAAGTAAATTGAGGTAATAAGCAAAGGAGAAACAAAGCTATCATTTTCTGCAGATTATAAAATGTTGTACATAGGGAACCACTGAGAATTCACTAAAAAGCAACTGAAATAATTTATAATGTCAATAAATTTGCAAGATATGAAATAAATCACATATTCAACTTTTCTACATATGACTAATAAAATCAAATAAGAAAAGCTAGAAATTTCACTTAAAATGACTATAGCTTTAAAAAAATGGGGGGCAGAGTGGGTGTATCTATAAAGATTCACCTAGGAATTAAATGAGGCTGATGAGCAGCTCAGTGGATACAGTACTAGACATACAGACACTGTGTGGCCTTGGGCAAGTCACTTAGCTCCTATTTGCTTCAGTTTTCTGCTCTGTAAACTGGGGGTAAAAACAGCATCCTACTCCCAAGATCAAATGAGATAATGATTATAAAGCACCTGGCACATAGTAAATGGTATATAAATGTTATTGTTATTATCCAATTAAAACCATCATACAGAAATAAAGACAGGTCTAAATAATTGGATAAACATGAAGTGATCATAGTTAGGCCAAACCAATATTGTATTAAAAAACTGGCAATAATACCAAGATGAATTTATTCATTCCTATGCCAATCAAACTCCCAACGGAATATTTTTATAGAGAAATAAAAAATATAATAGTGAAATTCACACAGAGGAACAAAAGGTTAAGAATCTCAAGGGTAATGATGAAAAAAAAAGTGGAAAGAAAGAATATTGGATCAGATTTCAAATTATATTATAAAGCAATCATAATTAAAATTATTGGGTAGTGGTTTAGAAAAAAGATGTAGTCAAATGGATGGATTAAGTATACAATATACAGAAGCAAACAATCTACAATAAGTCCAAATTTCTCAGTCTATTTGGTAAAAACTTCTGGAATAGTGAGGTAGTAGTCTGGCTGAAGTTAGATTTACACCAACACTTTTCAACATATACCTAGATAAACTCCAAATGGATACATGACCTAGACATAAAAAGGCACATGATAAACAATTTAGAAGATCAAGGAAGAAATTACCTTTTATATCTGTGGATAAGGGAAGAGATCATAACTCTATAAGCATTAGAGGAGATCAAACATTAAATAGAGAATTTTGATTATGCAAAATTAAAGTTTTTGCACAAATGAATCTAATGTAGTAAAAATTAGAAGGGAAATAGGTAACTAGAAAAATCTTTGCATTAAATTTATCTGCTAAATATCACATATCCAAGATATATTAAAAAAAATTGGTGTAAAATTTTCGGAGTAAGAGTCATTCCCCAATCAATAAATGGCCAAAGAATATGAATAGGCAGTTTTCAAAGGAAGAAAACTGAGCTATCAACAATCCTATGGGAAAAAGTCACTAATAATTAAAGAAATGCAGATTAAAGCAACTTTAAGGTTTCCCCCCAACCTTTGGCAATGATAACTAAAACAGGCACTCCTTTACTGATGGAGATGTGAATTAATCCAATTACTCTAGAAAGAAATTTGGAATTATAATTATGAAGTTACTCCACAGAATTTTTTTGAAGAGGTAAAGGAAATATCTGTATGAAAATATGTAAAGCACCTCTTTTTATAGTAGTATCAAATGGGAAATTAAGCCTGGTGCCTTCCTATTGGGAGATGGCTAAACAAACTAGTTTATGAATGTAATAATCCACAGAAAATAACTGTATGGACAGTTTCTAAGTAAACTTGGAAAATCTCTATGAACTTATGCAGAGTAAAGAGACCAGAGCTAGGATAACAATTTGTGCAATGCTAACATCTCAGAGAAAAAGCACTTTAAAGCCATTAGAATTCTGATCAACTAATAAACCACTGATAAACCACAAGATTCCCCCAAAATGCAGGTGAAACTCACCTACCACTCACCTCCTGACAGAGAGGTAATGAACTTAAAATGCACAAAGATATATTTTCCAGGCATGACCAATGTGGGAACTTGTTTAGTCAGACCATGCATCTATGCAATAAAAGTTTTCTTTTCTTCTTTTTAAAAATTTACTCAATTGAGATAAGTGATATTATTGGTAGGAATTTAATAACTTGTTTTGAAAAAGAAAAAAAGGATATCAACTCTATTATATGCCATATTTATTTCAAAATAATTTATTATGTATTAATTTTACCATAATTTGAAATTAAGGCTCTGAACTATGCTGCCATGGAAGAATAGTGAAAAAAAAACTCTGTAACAACTAATTACTATTACTACTTCTACTACAAATTACTTCAATGTATTGCTTTAAAGGGAAAGGACTACTATCAATATTATTATTGAGAATGAATGTTTCATATTTATGAAAAACAATTGTGTTAAATACAGATAATTTAAAGTAGACACCATTTATTAAAAAATAATTTCATTGCTACAGTATAGATGCTATGTAATAAATATATTATATTAAAATTTTAATGTTAAAAACATTAACAACTTGAAAATTAATCTGAGGGGCATTGGTATTTTGGACACCACCTTTTATAAAAAAGTGTTGTGTTTCTATGAATATCATTCTGCCATAGAAGGAAAATCTTAGTTCTTATGAGAAAGCTGGCATAAGAAGGAAGGAGGAAAAGATGCAGAGATGAGATGTAATAGTCAAGGGGAAGGAGAATGATCATATGGAGAACAAGGTACAGAATTAGACCACAGGAGGTAGAGTCAAGATGGCGGAGTAGAAAGACGCACATACACTAGCTCTTCCCCCACAGTCCATAAAATACTTGTAAAGAAAGATTCTCAACAAATTCTAGAGCAGCAGAAGCCACAGAACAACAGATTGGAGGAGATTTCTAGTCCAGAGTAACCTGAAAGACCAATGGGAAAGATCTATTATACTAGATGTGGAGTAGAGCCCAGCCCAGCCTTGGCAGCACAGAACCAGGAGGAACAAGACTGAACAGGCTTCAGGGACAGAATCTCCAGTGACAGCACAGATCCCTCAACCCACAGGTGCTAAAGGTCAGTGAGAGGGTTTTTTCAGCTGGCCTACAAGGGATCAGGGTGTCCCCATAGTTCAGGCCTCCTCAGGTGGCAGCAGCAGAGGCATCAGCTGGCTGTGGGCTACCAAGGCAGGAAGCAGCCAGCATCCATTATTGAAGACCTCATCATAAATTCCCTGGGGGAATTGAGCCCCATGTGGCAGCCCTGCCCCCATCGAGAAGCTGATCTTAGTCTCACATAGACTGCCCTGCCCCCAACTAAAGCCCCTAGGGGAGTGGAGCAACTCATCTGAATCTCAGCCCCCAGTGCTGGCTCAACAGAAATGGAGGCAAGGTGGTTGTGGAGAGGAAACTCTACTTCTCACAGATTCTGGGCACAAAAGTTTCTTGTTGCTCCCAGACCAGTGTACAGGCTTGATTATGCCACCTTGGAAGAACTGGGATCTTACAGATCCCCCTATTCTTGACAAAAGAAACAAAAGTCAACTAACTGGTTGGAAAAATGCCCAAAAAGGGGGAAAAAATAAGACTATAGAAGATTACTTTCTTAGTAAACAGATATCTTCTCTCAACCTTTCTGATGAGGAAGAACAATGCTTACCAACAGGGAAAGACATAAAAGTCAAGTCTTCTGTATCCCAGACATCCACAATAAATATTCAATAGTCTCAGGCCATGGAAGAGCTCAAAAAAGGATTTGGAAAATCAAGTAAGAGAGGTAGAGGAAAAATTGGGAAGAGAAATGAGAGAGATAGAAGAAAATCATGAAAAGCAAGTCAACAACTTGGTAAAGGAGACTCAAAAATATGCTGAAGAAAATAACACCTTTAAAAATAGGCTAACTCAATTGGCAAAAGAGATCCAAAGAGCCAATGAGAAGAATGCTTTAACAAGCAGAATTAGTCAAATGAAAAAAGAAGTTCAAAAGCTCACTGAAGAAAATAGTTCTTTCAAAATTAGAATGGAACACATGGAGGCTAATGACTTTATGAGAAACCAAGAAATCACAAAACAAAACCAAAAGAATGAAAAAATGGGAGAGAACGTGAAATATCTCATTGGATAAACAACTGACCTGGAAAACAGATCCAGGAGAGACAATTTAAAAATTATGGGACTGCCTGAAAGTCATGACCAAAAAAAGAGCCTAGACATCATCTTTCATGAAATTATCAAAGAAAACTGCCCTGATATTCTAGAACTAGAGGGCAAAATAAATATTGAAAGAATCCATTGATCACCTCCTGAAAGAGATCCAAAGAGAGAAACTCCTAGGAACATTGTAGCCAAATTCCAAAGTTA
>CM053769.1:125825557-125934837 GCA_028658325.1 Potorous gilbertii
ATAAGAACATCTGAACTAGATGAATCTCCATGGTCTTTTCTGGACAATATCCTGTGAAATAACAATGAAATCATTCCCAATAGCTGGAGATGTAATAATAGCAGGAAGGAGGAGTTAGCAATACCTTAATGACTACAGTCTCTATATTATATTAGGTGAAGTTATTATTTCATTTCAATCATGTTCAACTCTTTGTGACTCCATCTGGAGTTTTCTTGGCAAAAAATTTTGAATGGTTTGCCATTTTCTTCTCTGGTTCATTTTACAAATGAGGAAATGACACAAACAGGAGTAAGTGATTTGCTCACGGTCACACAGCTAGAAAGTATCTGAGGCTGGATTTGAACTCAGGAAAAGGAGTCTTCCTTACTCTAGGCCCAGGCCCTCAATAGGTATTTGCTGAATTGTATGGGATGAAAACATATGTGCGTATATGTGTAATATTTCCCACTCCCATGTCAGGGGCCCTCAAAAGTCTTAGTGTAGCTTGGAGGTCTTAAAAGTTAGGAAAAAGCTCAATTAAAATAAATACATCTATGTGCATAATTCTAAGCCCTAATAAGCAGTCCATTTATTTCAATCAACATTCTAGCCAACAGAATTCTGGAATGTAAGAAGTGGATGGTTTCTTTGTGGTTGGCTTTGACCTATAAAAGCTACATCCAGCTATACGACTTGGGAACATAGCAATAATAGTAAAAAAAAAAAATAACAACAGAAACAAATGTAATAAAAAACAGCACTTCATCACTCCAAGACATCCTTGATTTTGTCATTCTGGGCAGTTACTCAACCTTCATTCTTTATAGAGTAGGCAGTTTTCATGAGTGGCTGTAGTCAAAAAGGCCAGTGTCACCTGGTTGATGTTGGTTGCCCTTCATTCTCAAAGAGGACCATGACATCAGGGAGCTGACACCATGACATGCAAGTAGATTGGATTTTAGTGAGGCAGTGCTGTGCAAGGTCATCAACCTCACTTTCTCCTCCGGAACCATCTGAGTCCAGTGGCAAACTATGGACCAGGATGACTGGAAATGGCTCCCTATCTGATAGCCAACCTTCTCTAGATGAGTGGATGTCCCTGGACTCATCAAGGCTGCTCATTCAGTCAATGAGGTAGTATATATTCTGGGTACTATGTAGTCAATGATGAAGTATCTATTCTTGGCTAGTTACTGTGATAAGCACTTGGGGATATAAAGAAAGCCAAAAAACAGATAGTGCTTGCCCTCAAGAAGCTTACAATGTAATGAGAGATATAACATGTAAATGACCATGTACAAACAAGATAAACAAGAAACAATCAATAAAGAAGGGAAGCTAGGTGGCTCAGTAGATGGAACACTGAGCTGGGAACCAGAAAGACTCATCGTCCTGTGTTCAGATCCAGCATCAGATATCAACTAGCTGTGTGACCTTGGGCAAATCACTTAACCTTGTTTGCTTCAGTTTCCTTATCTGTAAAATGAGTTGGAGAAGGAAATGGAAACTGATCCAGCTTCGTTGTCAATAAAACCCTCAACTGGGCTCAACAGAGAGTTGGATATGACTGAAATGACAACAGTAATTGACAGAGAGAAGGTGAATTAAGAAAGACTTCTTGCAGAAGGTAGTGGAATTTTAGCTAGGACTGTCAGATGAGATGAGGTCTTCAAATGAGACCCACATGGCCCAGTCTAAGCCCCATGTTTGAAGCGCTCCCAGCTTAATAGAATGTTGATGGAACTTGTGTTCTGCTCACATAGACCAGAGAACCAAGTTATCTTCATGCCAGAATGAACAAATGGCTCTTTGCAGTGAAAAAGCATTGACAATAAAGTTCCCGTGAGTTCATTTGATACTCACAACCACCAGGGAGACATTTTTAACCCCATAGCTAGTAAATCATAGGGCCAGAATTTGAACCCAGGTCTGATAACTCCAAAGCCAGTGTCCTTTGCCATGCTTTCTCTATATGCATATAGATAAATTACTTTTGATCTTTTCTACCTCTGAAAAATATATACTGTCCCCCATAGGGGATATGCCAAATGAAATTAAAATTTGAAGATGTTTCAGAATAACAGTCCCTGTCTGGTCCAGCCAGGCTGACAGACTCCCAAAGCTTCAGATTTCTAGCCTCACTGAAAAAAAAAGTACAAATTATGACCTACACTAGAGTTCAAAGATAAGAGAAAGGAAACAGAAAGAGAATAAGTATTTATATGGTGCCTATGATTTACCAGACACTGCACTAAGCACTTTTATAAATATTCTTTCATTTGATCCTCACAAAAACCCTATGAGGTGGGTGTTAGCATCACCCCCATTTTACACTTAAGGAAATGGAGTCAAACACAGGTTAACTAAGTTTCCCTGACCACCTTTTTTTTCTTTCTCCAAAGAGGGTGAAAGAAGGGGTACAGAGGAGTAGTCCAAGGTACATGATTTTAGCTCCTTCCCAAGGAGCCCCCACTTTCCGTAGGTGTCGCTGTGGTCCCATCAAGAGTACAGGAGCGTGGTACTCATCTATGAAGGGAGAGGCAGTCAGCAAAGAAGAATGAACACTTGAAAATTAATGATGTCAGTCTGTCTTCATATATCAAGTTAATCTGAAAGGGCTTTAATTTTCTTAAAGGATAAAAAAAGGTTTCTTTGCTAGATTAAACTTGCGATTGTCATTCATATATTGTTTATAAGGTACTCATCTCCTCGCTTCGTATTTTTTTGTTTTTGATTTTGTATACTAGTTAGCAGTGAAGACTTGTCTGCGTGGATCAGAAGAAATAAAGAGAGAAACGTCCTTAACTGTCAGTTTTAATAAGAGGAGTCAACATGCCTCTATTCAGGTTAAATATTGTCCTGTCACATTTCAATAGAGTCAACAGATTTTTTAAAGAAAAGTCAAAAGCACTGTGTATGCAAAAAAAAAAACCCTCCCTGTCATAGAATGTCAAAGCCTTTCTTTATCTGGGGGGGGGAGGAGGGCGTGGAGGGAGGACAGAAAATTCCTTTGTAAAATGTGAAAAAATTACCACTCATAATTGGCGCTGACATGAAAAGGGATTTTTTTTTGTTAGAAAAACAAAGAAAATCTCTAATTTAATAATCACCTGCAAAGTGTTATTGTGATGGGAACAAAAAACACACAATCCAAGTCATCTTTTTTTTAAGTCACTAGACTGTTTTTCTTTTTTTCTTTTCTTTTTTTTAAGCCATCATTGCACTTTATCATGGCTTATACACTTACCAAGGATGCTTGGAGTGGTAAAAGGCACTCCCCAACTCCTAAAGGAAAGTTTTCTGAAATAAGGAGTGACAGCTTACAATAGGGAAATGCAAATGGCGGCATTATGTTCGAAATATCAACCAAACCGAGATGTTTAACCCTAAAGAGTCTTATCAGCAAGCATTCTGTATGTTTCAAGGGCGAAGCAGATAGCGGGACTCTTCTCAGGCTCCCTTCATCACCCAAGATTGTTTCTTTGAGATAAAAAGGAGAACAAATGGTATTCCAATGGTGCAGAAACTTCAGAACGGAGTGAAGTGATAAAGTCATTTGGTTCTTGTTTATTCATTGACAGTTTTAGAGGATGATTTCTTGTTGAAATATATCAGATTTGATTTTTTTTACTTATGGCAAATACTCTAATTTTACATATTCTAACTGTAACTTGTGCCAAAAACCATCTCTATTAGTTAGGTCATTACTTGATAGTAAGGAAAGAAATTTTTCTGGATCTGGGGACTTTTAAATAGGCTGGAACTTGGTAATGACAAGATGGACTTGGGAACCTACTCCTGGGGAAAATGGCAGAAAAGATGGATTCCGTACTTCTACCATTTCCTGTCCCTGGGCCCTCATCTCTGGGACTGAGGGATGAAGGAGAAATGTTCTGCCTAGTGTTGACTTCACTCAGGTCTAAAGCTCCTCCTGGGATTATCTGTTATTCGATAAAGGAAGATTAACTCTGAGTATGTACACTCACAGCAATTAAAGGTAACAGCAGATTTTTGTGCTTCTGTGTGGTCTGACACAGTGTAAAGAGTTCATGAAATGGAAACACTTCCTTCTTTCCCTTCCTTTCATCTTTCCTTCCCTTCCTCCCTCCCTTCCTTCCCTTCATCCCTTCTTTCATCTTTCTTTTCTTCCTTCCTTTTTCCCTCTCTTCTTTCCTTCCTTTCCTCCCTCCTTTCCCTTTTATCCCCTCCATCTCTCCTTCTTTCCCTCTCTCCTTCCTTCTTTTCTTTTACTTTCCTTCGTTTCTCTCTTTCACCTTTCTTTTCTGAGTCTTTGTCTTCCATAGTTTTTGATGCTGGAGACACAAAAGACAGTCTTTGTCCTCAAAGAGTTTATAGCCTTTTGAGAAAAACAATGTGTAAACAGATAAATAAATTCAAAATATATACCAAGTAAAACCAGGGTGGGGCCACCATTTGAGTGGAACTTTGAAAGAAGCTAAGGCTACCATGTCATCTGTGAAAATTATAGTGTCTGACACATAGTAAATACTTAATAAACATGGTTGAATGGAATATCTTTAAAAAGGAGAAATGAAGCTGCATTTCTGTCTCTTATGCCTGGAATGCACTCACTCCTCATCTCTGGCTCTTAAATTTCTTAGCTCACTTCAATGCTCAACTCAAGTGAGGCCTCTACTTAAGTCTTTTCTGATCCCCCACCTCATTAGTCTATCATTCCACTCCCCCCAAAAAAGAATTGTAGTTATACTGCATATCTTTTGCATTTATCTATCTATCTATCTATCTATCTACTTGTTTGTTTGTTTATTTGAGCACAGTTTAGTTTCCCTCTTCCCAGTCAAATGGAAGCCCTTTGAGGATAGGCATTATTTTATTTCTATTTTTGCATCTATCACCTGGCACGGGTGTTTTGTAGACAGAAATCCTTTAATAAATACTTATTTAATGAAAGAATGCCTTTCTAAGTGCCCAACTAAGCAACACTGAACCAAGGGGTCTCCATGTCTGTTTCTAAGAGATCAGAAAGAACTTCATTGCAGATCACTTCAGATAATAGGATTACCAGAAGCTGTACAGTTTACATTCTGTAAACGTGCAATATTCAACAATTACTGTACATTTCCATGTAGAGTGCACAGCAAGTTTCCATGACTCAGTCCCTATGTATCTAGTTAGTGGATTATTATCTTAGGTTTTCTTCAGCTTCCATCCTATTAGCAATTCTTTTGCTCATTTCATTTCTCATTAGCACCTTCCCATAGAGGGATAAGTGAAAAGAAAGGAGGTGTGATGTAAATCATATGACCTTCCCAGTCAAGAAGTGTGATTCCTTAAGGTGAGAAAAGGGAGTATGAGCTGCCCTTTAGGGTTTACTGAACATGAAAGCTGAAGCTAAAAGCTAAAATGACAGGTTTGAGTTTCTAGGTGGACCTAATTTTTCCATTTTCTGTTCTCCATGAACACCAAAAAGCAAAAATTGGATGAAAACAATCAAACAACTGTAAAATACACTCAAAGAACTTTCAAAAGCATATCTCAGTTATCAGTGGGTGACTGGAGACCTCTTTGACAGTTTAAGCAGCAGACAAATAGAATGTGTTGCTTGGGTTTGCCTTAAAATGCAGGCAAGCAACAATTTATTAAGGATCTATTACTTTTCCAAGCACTATGCTAAACACTTTTACAAATATCTCATCTGATCTTCACAACCCTCAAAGGAAGGAAAGGATAGTTGTTATCCCCATTTTACAGCTGAGCAAACTGAGGCAGACAGATTACATGACTGGTCCAGGGTCACACAGTCTGAAAGTGACCAAGGTCAAATTTGAACTCAGGTCTTCTTTGCCTCATGGCCTGGAATTCTATTCACGGCACCACCTACCTGAAAAACCAATTAGAAGACTTTCCATGCTTTCCAGTCCCCTCCCTTTTTTTTAGAGAGGGGAAGACAGGGCAATTGGGGTTAGGTGACTTGCCCAAGGTCACAGGTCAAATGTCTGAGGCTAGATTTGAACTCATATCCTCCTGACTCCAGGACCGACCTTTATTCATTGTGCCACCTAGTTACCCCTCAAGTCCCCTTTCTAATACGCTTCAGGGGAAGATTATATTCAATGGAAGCAAGGTCCCTGATTTGGGAAGGCGGGGGAACAATGTCTGCTATGGCACAGGAATGAGTTTACAAGACACATAGCTAAATGAACCAACCCGTGGTTTTTACATTAAACTGTATTTCCTTGGATTTTTCTTATTCACACATAGTGAGGGGCTTCATCATATCTGTAAGACCATGTTAGGATGCTTAACTAGCTTCTGATGCTGGGAGAAGACCTACTCAATGAATAATGAATGAAGCATTTATTAATACTTTACTATATACTAATCAGACGTGGTCCAGAGTACAAAAACTTCTGGGGGGTGGTATAGATGTATGAAGAACCAGGAGAGGAGTCAGGAGAAGAGAGAAGGAAAATGGAGGTCCTGGAAAGAACTCACCAATAAGATGAGAAGGACACAGGACCAGAGGATTCTTCAGGGTGACAAGACTACAGGGGAAGAAGTGTGTCACCTCCATTGCTCTCCTGACTCTCCATACTTCTCTAACCTATCCCAGCAGACATCCCACCCTGGAACATGCCTCCACTTCCTTGGCCTCCTTGACTGGCTAAACTCTCTCACTCCTCTCCTGTCTCTGCTCACTCCTCACCTCCAACCTCTTTTCAGTTTCCCTTTAGGTCTTGTTTTTACCCTTCAGACTGGACACTCCCTGAGGACAGGGACTGTCTTTGCTCTCCTATACCCTCAACACAGGACAGTGCTTGGCACAAAGTAGGTGCCTAAGAAATGCTTGCTGACTTGACTGCTAAGGATTATAATTAATCTAGATTTCAGGGCCATAAACAATCCTGAAGATTCACACCATGAGACAGGGAAGTTTGTCCAAAGAAAGTATTATTTTAGCTATTGAGCAACCCTAATATTTATTAGATATATATTCTAATATCTAAATATTAGTCAATATATTAACTATTCATGACATTTATTAATTAAAATATCTGAATATTAAATAAATATTCTATTTATCCAATAGAAAAGTATTTTCCTCTAATTGGGGAGGACTGTAAAAAGAGGTAAACTGAGGAATCCTGGGCCCTTTTTTACATTCCTCCTTCCAGTAGCATTGCTAAGCAAAAACAAACAAAAAAACAAGCATGCTGTTCTGTTTGCTTGACTTCTTAGCTAACTGACTTAGAAGAGTCCTCTTCCCCTTCCCCCATGGGGCCAGAGCTAACTAACTGTCACTGTATGCATAGTAGGCCAGCCTGGTTCCTTGCTGCCTGGAGGTAGTATTGTAATTTAATTAAATGTCAACCCCTGGGTATCATATTTCAAATGCAAATAACTTTGGTAATGCAATATTGGGGTTGAGAATTTAAACTCAAGGAAATGGAGAAAATCGAGTTATGGTTGCTCCTGGAATTAGCATTCCTGGGTGCATTCCTTAGGCACCAGGCTGCAGAGTGCCCGCTTCTCTCTGCAGTACAATAGGGCACTTTAGTTTCTGAGAATGGGGCAGACACACTTAAAAAGCCTTGCTTTCGGGTAAATTGCATCTGTCCAATGAAACCTCAACTTCAACCACACATCATTGTCAATTTCTCACATTTGAATAGGGCCCTCTTAGGAGAGACAATATGGTGTAACGGATAATGTTGGAGAGGGAGTCAGGAAGAACTAGGTTGTAATCCTGCCTCACATATTTACCAACTGTGTGATGATGGGCAAGTCTCTAAACTTGATTCAGCCTCAGTTTCCTCATTAGTGAAACGGAAATAATAAAAATATCTTCCTCACAAAGTTGTAAGACTCAAATAAGATAATACAAAAATAAGATTAAACTATTTTATATGCATATGCACTTACATATTTATACAGGTATACATTTGTGACATATTTATGCATTTGCATATTTAAAGCTCTTTGAATACCTTAAAATACTATATAAATGCTAGATTTTATTATTATGCATGTAAAATGGCTCATCTTAAAGAACTATATAAATATCACATATTCTTACGGTATTCCACTTTTTCTTGGTATTTCCAATGCTTAGCACAGTGTCCATCATATGGTAAATGATAACAGATACTTGCTGACTGATGGATAGAATGAGAGCTAATAGGCAAAGGCTACAACCTGGGAGAGGTGTGCTTTCTAAGGCTGACACTATGCCTTGTGACACTAAGAAAGTTGTGAGCGACAATGAAATCATTCTATCTGTGCCTTTCTTTCCCCATTTGTCAGTCAACAAGCATTTATGAAACACCTGTTGTATGCTAAGCACTGCACTAAACAGAAAACACTTTTGACATGTAAAGTGTTTTCAAGTTAGTAAAACATTTTATAGATATCATCTCACATGAAACTCACAAACCTGTGAGGAAGTTACCATCTTAGCTTTGTATCTTGGGTAAGTCACTTAATCCCTTTGCACCTTATTTTCCCCATCTATCAAATAGAGGCAATAATACCTCTCAAGGTTGTTGCAAGGATAAAATGAGATAAAATTTATAAAACATTTTATAAACCTTAGTGATCTATAAATGCTAGGTAAGAGGAAGAGGAGAAGAAAAAGGTACAGGAAGAGGACAAGGAGTCATAATAATAGTGGTCATAGTTACAGTCGCATAGGTAGTAAGTATAGTAGCAATACCATTTTACAAAGAAGGAAACTGAGGCTGAAACAAGTTAAGTGATTTGCCCATGACCATGTAGTCGTTAAAGTCCGGGACAAGATTTAAACCCAGTTCTTCTTGATTCCAAGTTCTTACTATATAGTGAAGATACTACTCTGACTTCCTCTTCAATATGCAAAGCATCTTAAAGAGGCAATGAGGTAGCGAACTTTGGGGCCTTCAGAAGAAAGCTCAAGATAAAGTGTTAACATAGTCTCTCATTTAAAGATTAAAAAAACCTGTCTCTTCCTCCAGGGTTCCATTGCAGTGGGACTTATGCCAGATGAAGGACAAAAAAATCTGAAAGACTCACACATCCCTAAAGAAAGCATCTCCTCATCCTCTGGCCCAGGGTCTCACTATAGAACACAACAAAAATGAAAACACCAAGAATTGGGAGAAAAAGTCAAGCTGCAACAATATTCTGAAGCCATGTTCCCAGAGACTCAACTGATCAGACGCTGGCCAGCGTAACACATATACACCCATGTGTGCAATCTATTGGTTGGCCTGGACATTGCATTATTTAGCAGAGAGTTGTGGAAAGAGCCTGCACTGGAGAAATGATTCTTTAACTTCCCTTCATCCTTTGGGATTGGTCATTTCCCGTTTTGAACCCTCAGTTTCTTCCTTTGGAAAATGTGAAGGTTGGATCAGATGTGACGGCTAAGCATCCCTTCCAGTTCTGTGAGCCAATGACAGATTTAAAAGGAGCTCCAAAATCCCTCACTATTGAAATGCCATACCCTTGAAGGGTGGAAGCGAGCCACTTCCTAATTGGATCACTTAGGAAGTGACCAAGCAATTAGGAAGTGACCAAGAATGGAAATAAATATGGACTCTTGGGGGGGAAATCCACTTCACAAGCTGATGAAGAGATGAGTTGGGATGAAAGTGGCTTTAAGTGGCAATTAGCATATTGCTAAGAAATTAGTTTCATCCTGTGTTGCTCATAGTTCCGACTCACCTCTTAAATATGCCCTGGGTCAAAATAAGCAGTTTCTCTTTCAAGTACTATCTATACCAACCACCCTTTCAATTCTGTTTCAAGGGCTGGGGGAGGGGTGTTCACACACCCCACTGTGTACTACTTCTGTACCCATGCACCTACTTATAACTTGAGTTCTGGGTTTGGTAGAACTCTTGGAACTTCCCAGTGATTCCCTTACCTCCCTGAATCCCCCTCTTTACCTTTATCTACTTCAAAATGAGAAAAGTCTGGCCACAGAATGATACATTCCCCTAATTGCAGTTCTAGAATTTAATTCATTGGATCATGGGAGCACAGATTTAGAGCTGAGAGGGACCTTCAAAAGACATCTCGCTCAACCCTGTCATTTCATACAACAGGAACTCAGTCTAAAGAGTTGAAATGGTTTATCTGAGGTCCCACTGGTTGTAAATAGAAGAGCAAAGATTGGAAACCAAGACCTTTGACTCCAAATCCATCCATATTTCCACCCTACCATCCCGTCTCCTATTTATTATGTGCTAGACACTAAAGATAGAAAGACGAAAAAAAATAATAGTCCCTATCTCAAGAGACTTACATTCTACTGAAGCATTCGTACATTTTTATATTTTGCTAGCATCACCAGTCAGTGAGTAAACACTGTTCTATAATGATCTCAAATTTCTAAAAAACAAACCATTGTTAAAATCTTTGTTTAATTATTCAGTCAACAAAATGAGCAACAAGTACCATGTGCCAGGCACTGTGAAGAGCATACAAAAAGGCAAAAGTATGGTCCCTCCCCCTTAGGGAGCTTATATTCTAATGGGGGAGACAAGAAGTCAATAGCAAGGTACATGCAAGATATATATAGGAAAGCAATGGAAGGTAGGGTAAAGCATTAGCAGTTCCAACTGGGCAGCAGGGTTGGGCAGTACAAGGTGGAATGGAGTGGGGAGAGGTTTGGCAGAGGCCTGCTATAGTAAGTAGGCTTTGAACTGAGTCTTAAGGGAAGCCAGAAAACCTAGGAGACCAAGAAGAAGAGGGGGTATGTTCCAGATGAGGAAGAAAGCCAAAGAAAATGCATGGCATCCAGAGATGGCACCATGAATGAAAGCAAGTAGGGTCATATAGCTGGATTATGGCATACATGGAGGGGAGGTGGAATCATATTCTTGCTATATTCTTGATTTGGAAACAGTATTGAAATCTATGCTACCTTTCCTAGGAAGGTCATATTAATCAATTTTTTTACTTCAAACATTATTGTCCCTAGTTTCCTCCTCCTGGTCACTCTTTCCATCATTACAGGGATGTGCTTATAAGTATTTAACAACCAGCTCTCTGCCCACACACACATACATATACCCTCCCAAAAATACTCATGATACACTTTTAAATTTAATTTGCATTATTAACATGCAAGCCAAGTTGTGAAGGGCTTTAAAAGCCAGAAGCCCACCTTTTCCACATCCAAACTAATAGATAGGTAACTATTTCAATAATCCAAACTTCCTTCACTGAGACAGACTGGAATCTTTCTATGAATTGCTGACAAAAATAAAATCACTATCTTGTAGTCAATCAATTAATAAACATCTATTAAGTGCCTCCTATGTGCCGGTGATGGTGCAAATTGCTAGGGTTACAAAGAAAGGCCAAAGACAGTCCATGATCCCAAGGAGGTCACGATCTAATGGGGGAGCTCACAGTCAAATGGCCTTTTGTGAGTTTGCCTTTCTGAGCCAGGCCAGGCTGGTATTTGTATGATTTGACACACAGTCCATCATCCAAGCTTGTCCTTGGAGCCTTTCTAGGTTGGAGGATTTCCAGGGCTTATGCCAAACTATCAAAGATTTAAAAAGAAACCTGAGGTAGGAAACCGCAATGAACAAATGAGGGATCCAAGTAGCACTTTGATGGAGAGCTGAGGTGATTATCATTATTTAAGTCTATACAGGTGAACAGCAAGAAATGAGACAGTAGTGATGAATCCTGAAAATTTCCCAAAACACTTATCACCACTTCCCCTATAGTAATCACCTACAATGCCTGGAGAAGGGGAGAAATGTTGTCTAAGAGGCTAATGGACATCATTCAAACTCTTGTTCTTAAGGTCATCCAAAGTCTTCCTACCAGCTCAACCATTCCTGGAAAGATTATTGTCCTGGTAGAAGCCAAATGTTCCACACTATACCATCTTAATCCATGAAAGCCAACAAAGAATTATAACTGGTTTGGTTTTTTTTTTTACTTCCTTCTAGTAATGTTGACCAGATATTTGAAATTTAAACCCTAGTGAATTTGTTCACCATCTGTTTGAAGATTTGATTGAACAGTCATTGGGGGAGGCTGTTTCTTCATTACAGGGTGTCAGTTGGTCACCTTCATCAGAGGAAACCAAGTTCTCTTCATCTAGGAACGGTGTTATAGTATATAAAGTGCTGGACTTAGAGATAGGAGACCTGGTTTCATATCCCATCTCAAATAATTACTTTGCTGAGGGATCGTAGGAAATTGACTGATTCTCTTAGATCTATAGTTTCCTCACCTGTATGCTAAGTGTTTTGAAGGCCAAAGGGGAAGGAAAGAAGGAAGGAAGGAAGGAAAATACTGGGAAACAAACACAAAAATTAAAATAATCCCTGTCCTCAAGGAGCTTAACATTCTCATAGGAGACCACACATATAAGCAAGAATGTGCTGGAGCCAACTTGTACAGGCTTGAGAGAATCAATTATTAGATTTTCAGTGTGGGCATTTATATGTTGGAAATTGACAAATATAACAAATTAGGGTTTAATTTATTGTTTTATTGATTATATAAACAAGAAAATTTGGAGAAAATGGCAATAATGTATATTAAACTTAAAAGTATGTTGTGACTATTTTGGGCAGGGGGGAATTGGTTGTTAAATATTTACTAGCAGACCCCTATAGTAACAGAAATGGTAGTCAGAAAGAATAATTTAAATTGATTGATATGCCCTTTCTGGGAATGGTAGTATGGATTTGATAACTATTTCATGAGTAAGAGGTGGGAAGGGGAGTGAGAACATGACAGGAAGATGGTCCCCCAAAGAATACTGGGTCTCGGGCTACCTAGATCAGTGAATTCATACCAACCAGGAGCTGTAGTACCAGGTCAAGGAGGGACGTTGTCAAATAAGCATCATGGCCGCAAGGTACTGGGAGTATATCATTAACATCATCATCATCATTATTCCACATGTAGGAAAGGCATCTGAGCTCAGCACCCAATCTGGGAATCTCTGCTTTCTTGCAGACTGGGTAGAAGTTTACAGTGCAATGCTTGTTATTTGCTTGTTTGCTTTACCCATATGCTAAAGATGAACAAAAAGACTTCCTTGGTACTGATTCCACACGTCCAATATCCATGGGGAAGGAGTAGAGGATTTTTAATTGAGGAGTTAATAGGTTTGCCCAAACAAACAAAAGAGAAGAACCAGAATGGTGAAGAACCAAGATCATCATTGATGGGGATCAGTAGCAGGACCTAGGGGAGAAGACCCAGGAGAGATGTGATAGCTCCTTAGCTGTTGGAAGGGCAGCCATATGGATGAGAAATTCTGTTTGGCACCAAAGGGTACAAGAAAAAGCCTGGAAGTTATAGAAAGACAAATTTGGGCTTGATGTTGATCCAAACTTTAGAGCTGTCCAGTAGTAGAATGGGCTACCTTGGGAAACGATGAATTTTGCTGTCATTGGAAGTAATCACAACAGGGTCTAGATGACCACTTTTGGGGTACTTGTTTTTTGGTTTTGTTTTTCTTTTTTTTGATATGGATCATTGAATTCTGGTTTTGGAATTATAAGGGAACCTTAGGCCAGTCTTCTCCTTTTATAGAGAGATTAAATGACTTGTCCATGGTCACACAGGTAGAAAGTAGCAGAGGTAAGATTTGATCTTGGGTCTTCTAATTCCGAAATCACAGCTTTTTCCACTCTACAAGACAGTTGTACTAGATGTCCTCACAGTTGGAATTGGCCTTTGTAACTCTACAATTTTGTATTTCTGCAAAGGATGCATTCCACAGTGTTTTTATGCAACCAGATGGAATTTCCAATCTTGATTGTAAACCATAAAATACTTGTTAAGTTGGTAGGACACTTCACATGTGTCAGTATACTGCACATCAGCTCTGGGAGGGTCCTAAAATGTTGGCCCTTTGGTAAACTGGCATCACCCTCCTTTTGCACAGAAAATTTAATGTTTGGTATTTAAACGTTTTTTCTTCCTTTCTTTGTTCCTAACAGATGTCCCCTAATCACAGACCCAGGAAAGCAAGCAATGTTTAGTGTGATGTCATCTCCATGGAAAGTTAGGCAAATTAATCCTTGTAAGACACTATTCATTAGTCTCTAAAACATCACAGTCCTTTTCGTTAACCCAAAGGGCATAACATAAAAATGTCATGATCCTTTGTGACGTCCAAAAGTAGTTATTAATTTGCACTCATTAGCTCAAGTCATTTGCCAGTAGCCTTCAGATAAGTCTAAAGTGTGCACATATGTCGTTTGACAGAGAAAATTCAAGGAGTTGTCAATGATTACTTATCTTGCAGGTGATACTACTTAATTCTAGCAACTCATCCAAAGACACAATTTACCCAGAGCTTTAGACCTTGGGTAAAACTGACAGGATATAATTATCTATTTTAGTAAACACACCTTCTCTCATGCCCTCATGCCAATATTTCTGAGGTTCTCTTGTCCAGAAGATGACGCACAGGGCTTACATATGCCAATCTGGCACTGCCATGCTCCATGGGGAAGAGAGGTTTTTGCCAGAAAAGTAAAAGTCAGCATTGACCATTCTTCTTGTTATGCTCTTTGCCTCTTTGTTGATGTAGTGGGAGGATTGATCAAGGATTCCCTAATCAATGGAGTTCCTCATTCCACTTGAGGAAATTTCAGAGCACAGACTTTTTGCATTAAGGAAAATTCCTGATTTAACTTTTTATGAGTACATCTGCCTAGCCACCCTAACAGCTCTCATTTTTTGCAGTCTCTACTTGCACCCTACATCAGACAATATAACATTCTTACCTTTCCATACCCTGATTCACAGCACAAAACTCATCCACTCACTTCATGACCAGTCAGCTAGGTCTAACAGCTTTTGCATTCACACCACAGCTTTCAAATCTCTTTGTTTGCTCCAGTCCTTTCTTCAATATAACATCTTTGGTATTGACCTGTGCAAAGGTTGAGTGTGAACCAAATTTTCAGATTACTGTTCAGCCCAGATTGGATTAAATCTGGCAATTAGGCTGCAATTTGCATTTCCCCAAATGGAATTCATTGTCACAACACCAACTGCAGTTGACTCTGTAGAATAAGCTTTTGTTGAAGTAATTCCCGTAAAAGGTCATGTATTTAAACCCTTCAATTTTTTTTGACAACCTCTCAGAAATGAGTGATTCAGTTGCGCCAGTGTCCAAATAAGCAATAATGTCCATACCACTTTTCTTTATAGGCAGTGTGGAACATTATTACTCCATTCATCATAGACTTTTCTGGTTATAAAGTACATTTCTTGATATTTGAGAGACCTTTTCTTTCACTGTCTTGAAAAGACTGAAGGTCTCCTGAGCACAGTGTGAGTCTACACAGTCTCCTTGGAACGTGTAAATTTCTTCAGTGTCCCCTGAATAATTTGGATATTCTATCTTTTACCAAGGAGTCTCATCCATTTATGTAGATGGAGGGAGAAGATTTATTTGGGGCTCCCACCTGTCCTCTATCTGGGGTGTGTCTTTTTTTCTGAACCTGAAATTCATTAGAAAGGGAATTCATAGTATAGAAGCCTCTCTCCTGATCAAAATGAACAATTAAACACTCATATTCTTAAAGCATTGCCTAGCATCATTGAGAAGTTAAGGGACTTGTCCCAGGTCACACAGCTAGTATGTAACAAGAGTAGGACTTGAACCCAGGATTTAATGACTCCAAAGCTGGTTCTCTATGCATGACATGAAGTTGTCTCTTTCTTTGAGGACATTTGCTTATGGTCAATCCAACTCAACCTAGATTGCCTAATGGCTGCTACGTGCCTGATACTTCATGGTTCTGGTCAAAGTTGGGGGAAGAAAGCAGTGGATGATCTCTCAAACCCTACAATTTGTCCATGAATATTGAAGAGGGGGTCCAAAAATCTTAAGAACTGAGCATCATTTGTGTTCATCTCATGAATCTCCATCATCCTGCCAACTCCAACACTTTTAAGCTGGCTTTACTCAAGATACTGACACTTCCTTATCACTTCCCAAAAACAAATCCTCTCCCAATGTTGTAGAGTTGGCCGAGTACTAACACAGCTGGCACTTTCTCTTTTTTCTTGCCCCTCAAATTAACTGGGGCATCAATTCCCAGACCTAAATTTGGTTCAATTCTGTTTGTATAACCATTCTTAATTTTTACTTAACCTTTTGGCACAGACTACTCATAGTATCTGTGTTAGTATCAGTCGTGGGAATTTGGGGACCTGCCCATACGGACCCATTCATTTATCCAATCCCCTCCCTATTTAGTTCTCTCCTGATAGCTCAGAACAAGAGATGGGAGATAGGAGCTGGGAAGGGGGGGTGCCCTCCTACTCCCTGTTTCCAAACTGTCCAAGTATCTCATTTGATTACCATACCAATACAGCTTCTGTTGTTACACAGTCTACTAAATTTTAGTGGTCTAGAGTTACTCAGCTGAACACTGTTAGTCTTACCATTATCTGGGGTAGGATTTCTCAGATTCATAAATTGTTCTATTGCTGAACAGGGAGACAGACAGAAGAAAAAAAAGGAGAGAAAGCATCTCCTTTGTCTCCTATTTATGGTTTTGTTATAAATCTCTTCCTTACATATAGGGGAAAATGTGGGCTTAAGAATCTTCAGTTTCAAACTGTTCCCAGGTATGATATATAAAGACAATGCCTTTATAGTCTCTTGACAGAGTACTAAATATACATTTATCTACAAATAAACTCAGGAGGCCCGTTCACCATGGACAAAACCTCCTTTCTATCCTACCGGGGGTTAAAGCAACACTATGCAAAGGGAAAAGTTGACTTGATGAGTGGGCATCTTAGATATTTTAATGGCTTAAAAAAAGACACTATATCTGCTTATGTTTATGCTCTATATAAGGGGCAGTCAGCTGCCTAATGGGATATTTCCATGTGTGTTTTACTGAAACTGAAGTTTGATTAACCACATTATTATCTGGCTTTCTGAGTCAGGCCTTAGGCTAAAAAAAAAAAAACCAAAAAGTAGAGAAATAATTCAACTAATTAACTTGACTGTAAAGTAGCCTACTCTTCAGAGGTTATCTTTTGACACTATAAAAAATACATACTTTCTAAGAATTTGCTTGTATTTTAAATGATGGACACTAAGTTACAAATGATCATCATTCCTTCAGACATCCAGTTTTGCAACCTAAGAATTAACCTCCATTCTTCAGTCTCTGCCCCTTCCCCCCACCACCCATATCTAATCAATTGCCAAAGTTCATCAATTTCATACCCCAACTCTCTCTCTGTTCACTTCTCCATAATCATACCCCTACCACCCTAGTTCAGGTCCCCTTTGCCTCTTGCTTGGACTATTGCATTGACATCTTAATTAGTCTCTCCTTTCTCCCAACCATCCACCACAACTTGCCAATGTGGTATCTTTACAGCATGCATCTGACTGGGTCACTCTCTTGCTCAAAAGTCATAGTACCTTCTATTGACTATAGGACAAAATATAAATTCCTATTAGGCATTTAAAACCCTTCACAGTCTGGCTCCAATCGATCTTCCTAGATTTTTTTCCTACATTGCTCCTTCTTGTTTATTCCAGGCATAATAACCTACTTGTCATTCTCCATACATGTCATTCCATCTTCATTCTGCCTGCTTTTAGCCAGGCTATGTTTCTTGTCTGGAATGCTCCCCCGATCACCTCTGACTTAGAATTCCTAGCACCCTTTAAGACCCTGCTCAGGAACAATCATTTATATATTGCATCTGTTAGTTCTCTCTCCTAACTCCTTTTGGAATTTATTTAAATGAAGTAGCTGATGATGTGTTGGATAAAGTATTGCACTTGGAGTTAGGAGGACCTGAGTTTGAATACTTCCTCAGACTTGTACTCGCTCTTTGGCCCTGGGAAAGTCACTTACACTGACAGCCTCAGTTTCCTCATCTGTAAAATGGGGTTAATAATAGCGCAGCTATTATATGGTCGCCGAGAGGATCAACCAAGATGAAAAATGCAAAGCGCTTTACAGATCTGAAAATGCGATCATACTTATACGAGTCCATGTTGTATCTCCCAGCAGAACGCGATCCCATGGCGGGAAAGGATTCTTTCATTTTTTTCTTTGCATCTTTATTGCTAAGCATAATGCCTGCATAGAGTAGGTCCTTACTATATGTTTAACTGAATTGACTAGAAAATGAAACTTTTCTGTTATCTCAATTTTAAGTAACATAACTTACATCAGGTAGCATATAAGTTGTTGTTGTTTGTTTTGGCCATATCTGACTCTGAGGTAAATTGGGTTAAGTGACTCATCCAGGGTCACGCCACAAGTGAGTGTTGGAGGCCATATTTGAACTCAGGAAGATGAGTCTTCCTGATTTCAGGCCTGGTGCTCTATCCACTGTGCCACCTAGCTGTCCCGTATATAAACCAAAGAACTTACAAACACAAAAAGAGGTGCATTATTGCTGAGAAGGTAGGTAGGTGTGATGCTAGGGTAGGGAGGACTACATCCACACAATGCCATCATTTGTAAGTGAGCCCTGTGTTTTACCCTAAATGCCAACTTTGTGTCCCTCCACAAACTGGCAAACACCCTAATCGGTTTGAAGAAATAAACAGTCGCACAGTGCAACTAGGGACATTCAGACCAGCTGGCTCTCGGACCGGAAGGCATTGTTGCAAAGGAGTAAGCACCTGCTTAAGAAATGAGAATTATTTTCTAAAAATAACAAATAACCTCCTGCCACCCACATCCCACCCCCTGCCCTAAAAGAAGCCAAAAACAGTTGTTGGTCCAGAATTACCAACATAAATAGGAGCAGCAGCAGCAGAAGTAGTAGTAGTAAGTAATAGTAGTAGTACTAGCAGTAGTCATAAGCATTCATAAACACTTTAAGGTTAAAAAGTGCTATACACATGTTATCTCATCTCAAGGGGAATATTGTCTTTGGAAAGTATCTTTTCTTCAGGCAAGGAAGGACTGAGAGGTGACTTGAATTTGAGAGTAGACTGAGAGCAAGCCTGGCTGAGGGAATTTAGTGTTCTAAATGGGTGATTATTGAACATCAAAATGGAAAAGCACTTCAATTAGTAACTGGCACAATATTGATAAGCCACTGTGCCTAAATGAAAAGAATGGTTTGGTCATTAAGACGGAGCCAATTGGATTTTTTTTAACTTCCTCTCCAACTATTTGATATAGAAATGTCCTAAGCGGGGAATAAGCCATGTGGGAACTGTGATATGATCCTCCCATTGTAAACTGCACTAACCAGGTACTTACTGCACACCAGCTAGTAACTCAATAACTATAATAGGTGCAGAGAACTTATTTCTGAAATGAATAAATGAATGAATGTATGCTCTTGGACCAAACAGAAGAGGACACTGCCAGAAAACGCAGTGTCAGAGATATCATTTGCACATGGGAATGGTGCTGACTCTAGCAGCCAACGTAAAATAAAAGAAATCGAAATAATTTTTTAAAATAATGGTGGTAGTGGTAGCAACAGTAATGATAATTAATGTGACATACAAATAATTATTGTATTATTTTGTTATAAGAAATCTGGGGTGTAGGTACCGATACAGTGTCCTAAAACTGCACTTAAACTTTTGGGACACCTTGTATTTTCACTCAGATTTTATAGATGAGGAAACTGAAGTTCAAGTCAGTTAAGTGACTTGCCCATGGCTACACACCAAGTCAATCTGGGAAACAGGATGATTTCAAGCCCTTTTCCATTCACTGTTACCAAAAGATTTCTCATCTCTAAATAAACGTGACATGATGCCAGCTAGTTCTCAAATACATAATGTTGAAAAGAAACTTAGTCCATAGACTCTTTGTCACAGACAAAATGTTAAACCATAAAGGAGAAAAAAATGACCCCTATCCCTTGGGTGAGAGGGTGGAAAGAGTGGCTGTGTTGGCAGTTTGCCTGGTTGTCTAACCTAAGAACAATGAGTCACTTGGATAAAACAAATGAGTGAAATCTTGTCCTGAATGTCAGCATATGGTGCTACTAGGAAGTGCTAAATGGATGATTGTTGGCTTACAGATTGCCTCTGTTCTAGTCTAATATGTGGAATGTTTCCTGTCAGTCTAATATGGTGGACAATTTGTGACTATGTGTCAGTCCAATGAGAGTCAACTGCAAAAGATTAGTGACCAAAAAGCAGAGGCTTCAGAAGAACTGCTCTAAAATGTAAAATGAAGTCCTTTAAAAGGAAGAATGTAAGCTTTAAAATCTTCTGGCCTTAAAGTAAGAACTGGGGGGACCTGATTGGAATTTCCTACAAGAATGAAAAATCTAAATTAATTAAAATTTAATTAATTAATTAAAATTAAGGGACTGGGATAGATAACTTCAGAACTCCCTAACACCTTAAATCTATGATTAGGGAAAGACCTTAATTTTGAAAGACTGAGGTCACCTACTGTTTCGTAGGCTACAGTCAGTCATCTTGACTCTTGTCCAGCCACTGGACTTTGATGACTCTGGAGGAGAGAGTGAGGCTGATGACTCAGCAACACAGTCTCCTTTAAATACAATTGACATAAAAGTCAAGATATCACCATCCTGATGTCATAGGTCCTCTTCTATAAAGAAGGATGAATGACAGCAACAGAGTGGAATGATTACACAGATCTGAAATTAGATGAGACTATGCTAGAGAACATTAGGGTTTTTGCAGAATCTATGGGAACACTTCTTGGACTTCCAAGTTGGATCCTGTCAGTCAGTCCACCAATAAATATTCAATAAGCTTCTACCAAGTGCCAGGCATGGTACTAAGTTTTGGGGATAAAAAAAGGCAAAAGGTAATCCCTGCCCTCAAGGAGCTTGATAATATATAAAAGAAAACATAAAAGGAATGGGGGAAAGCTACCCAGTAAGCATGATGGAGAAGCCTAGATGGGGGTATAGCCAGGTGAGAAATGTAGAGATGGCTGACCTGGGCTTCCTCCTAAAATGGATGTTAAGAAAAGAAAGTCTCTGTAAATAAGAAAAGAAGTCTCTGTAATCTAATCAGAGTGGGAGAGGTTTCAACCACAGAAAGTACTGACAGGTGTGAGTTCCAGGGCTGAAGTAATAATCTTGCTGGATAAAGAGGTCCTTAGGACATGATGGAGAACCCTAGGAGTATAACCAGGAAGAAAATGAAGTTGCTGAGATTCCAAATACCTGCACAGTCCCACTCCCTTGAGGTTTTGGAAGATGGATCCTAACCTACCCGAATGTAGTTAGCTGAGAAATGATAAGAAGGAATGCATGGAGTCTTATTAACATGGATAAAAGACATTGAAAGAATTTAAGCAAAAATTAACAAGGGTAAGAACATCACAAGAGCAAGGAAAAGGGCTTGGAGAATTATCATTTTATAATGCTATAGAGAACTGAAGTTTGAATTAAAAACTGCTAACACAAAAAGACAAGATAGGGAGGAAGCATCATATAGTGGAAAGAACCCTGGTTCTGGAATAAGAGGACATGGGTTTGGATCTGATTTCTGATGCCTAATACCAATGTGAACTTAACTTCCTTGGACTGTAAAATGATGGTGTTGGACTTGATGGAGTCTTGAGTTCTTTCCTACTCTATATCTATGATCTTAAGATTCCAAAAACATTTTCAGGCAGGAAGTGTAGCCTCAGACACTTACCAGATGTGTGACCTGGGACAAGTCATTTAACTTTTGTCTGTTGCAATTGCCACAAATGTAAATTAGGGATAATTATGGTGCTTCCCCCCAAGGTAGTTATGAAGATTAGAGGAGCAAATGTGAAAACATTAAAAGAGCTTAGTACAATAGATGATTAATAAATGCTTGGTTTTTTCTTCCTCCCTCCTTCTCCACCTCTTTCCCTTCCTTCCCTTCCTCCCTTTCCTTTTCTTCCTTTTCCTTCCCTTTCTTCCTTCCTTTTATCCTTCCCTCTTTTCCTTCCTTCTTTTCTTCCTACCTTCTTCCTTCTTGAATTCACTTAGAATAGCCTTACAGAAGAAAAAGAAAGTAATGTTGTATGTGATTGAAGGGAGGGGCATGGAGGAATGTTATCTACAAGGATCCCACATTTTTCATCAACTTTACTGAAAATTGGAAAAATGGGAAAAAAAATTCTCCAGGTTACCATCATGACAATAACTACATGTGCAGATGATATTGACTCAGGAGGTTCTTTAAACCTAGTTAGGACTGACCCAAAAAGGGAGCCAACTGAGGTTGGAAGCAGATCATGAGGAGAAAGAAAAGGGCCACAGCTTGGGAGGAAATGTGGATACTCTGTCTAGGAGATGAGGAAAACCTTGGACGTAAAAGGTGAGAGCAGTGCATGGTAAATCAGATACATGTAAGCACTACAATCATGTGGTTATAAAAAAAGACAGGTCAGTGAAAGTGGGCATCCAATAGGCACGCCCCAAATAAGCAAAGACAAGACCCTCAGGGGCACCAATGAGCAGGCCAGATTTGGAACGTCACAGGCAGTGAAAGGATGCGTTGTTGGGAATTTAGGAAGGCAAGGAAAAGTAATCAGAGGGCAAAATATGAAAAGACAGATGAAATAAAATTAATTTGACTGAAAGGCAATGATGATGATCCAAATGGTCCAAATATCATGAAAAGATTAATAGGCAAATGACTAATAATAAGAAATAAAAAATTAAAAAGGCTTCCAGCTCATCAGGATGGCAAAGACAACCCCCTCAAAAGGCAATGCTGGAGGCGCTATGGGTGTATAGGACCAGTAAATTGCTCTGGTATTCTGGAAAACCAGTTCCAAACTTACTCCAAAAGGTCACTGAAATGTGCATGTTCCTAGACCCAGTGGTACGACTACTACTAGACATTTACCCCCAAAAGGCCAAAGTCAAAAGGAAAGTATCTGGGTGTTCAAAAGCATGTGGACATATAGAGGTGAAAGGATTTGCTAAAAGACTAACCGACTGAACACACACACACTCCCTCACACACACTTAGAAAGCTATACCCAATCAAATCTAGTAAGCACTGATTTAGTGTCTACCATGTACCAGCTGCTGATAACTTGGGGAAAAGAAAGAAAGTGGTAACAAAAATAACGGTTATCTTTCATCCATATCGTGCCTTAAAGTTTGCAAAGTGACTCACAAATATGATCTGATTTGATACTGACAACAACCCTGGGAGGTAGGTACTCTTATCATCCCCATTTTGCAGACAAGCAAACTGAGGCAAAAAGACATTAAATGACTGGTTCAAGGTCACTTAGTAAGGGCAGATCTGAACTCAGGTCTTCCTGACTCTAAGTCCAGAGCTCTATCTACCTAGAAGCCTAGCTAATAATAATATAATATAATTATATATATATATTATATATAACATATAAGTAGATTGTTAATATCATTAATATTAATGTATTAATTGATATAACTATTAATATTAATATATGGTTATATGATATAATTATATTACATACAATTATTTTTATTGTATAGGTTTTAAAATTTTCAAAGGACCTTGCCTATGTTATCTCATTTAATCTAACATGAATAATGAGGGAGATCAGAAAAGGTTTCTTTGAAAATGGTACCTGAAACGATTCTTGAGGAAAGTTAGGAATTCTGGGAAGAAATCAGGAGGAAGTACCTTCCAGACATGGGGGAACCCAAAAACCGGGGAGAGAATGAATGCCCAGTTTTAAGAAGAGCAAGTCAGCCAGTTAGATTAGCATGCAAAATGGGGAAGGGAAATGACTTGCAGTACAACCAGTAAGGTGAATGGTAGCCAGATTGTGAGAGATTGAATGCCAGGACTCTCACCCTCACTTTTGAGACTGGGTCAGTCAGTCAATGAAAGGACAGGACAGAGGAAAAGAAATCCCCTCACCCTGTATTTCTCTGGCAGGCTTCCCCATGGGCCTCTAAGTGTAGCAAAGTTGTGAGGTGGGCTGAGGGAAGGAGAGGTTGGTTTAGCTGCTCTCCAAGGCTAATTTCAACTTTTGGCAATAGGCTGTGGAGGAAAAGAGAGAAACCACAATGAGTGGTAGACGTTTGCCACTTTGATATAACTTAAAGAAATTAATTTAGGTTATTTGGTGTATTTGGTGGAAAGGCAAATGCTAAAGATGAAGCTTAAATACACTGGCCACATCATGAGAAGATGGGATGCTTTGGAAAAGATTATGATGTTGAGAAAGATTGGAGGCAAAAGGAAAAGGAAATGGTAGAGGATGAGACGGACAGACAGTGTCATGGAAAGAATAAACATGAACTTAGACAGGCTTTGAGAGATAGTGGAGGATAGAAGGGCCTGGCATGCTATGGTCCATGGGGTCACAAAGAGTCATATAGGACTCAACAACAGCAGTAAAAAAACTTATTCTGTCAACTAGGAAGCCAGGAGCCAAACCTTGACCCAGGGAACCCTATTCAGTTGCACATGGATCACCATTTAGCCACTTCAATCAATCAATCAATATTTATTAAATATCTATTATGTATGAGGCATTGTGCTAGGGGAAAAAGGAAAAAGACAATCCCTACTACTATCAAGGATCTTACAATCTAATGGGAGAAACAATATGCAAACAAATATATGTAGTTAAAAAAGATATATAAAAACCAGCCTGGGGTGCTTGGCTGTCTTCTATTCCTATGGTCTTTCTTGGCAAACCTTGGCACATGAGGTGTCAATTGCTCCTCTCTACCCGGAAGTCTATTTATAGGAGAAAATGTATAGCAAACCAACAACTAGTTCCTTTCTTTGACTTTTGTATCTTGATAAGATGCATTTCCTTTTTATTTCTATTCAGGAAGAGCAGATCTGACCATGTCACCCCTCTTCTCAATAAACTCTATTGGTTCCAATATAAATCTTCTATTTGTCTCTAAAAATTTCTCAACTATCTTTCTAGTCTTCTTACACTTTATTCCCCTCTACGTATGCTACAATCCAGTAACACTGGCCTCATTTTCATTTCTTCTTCACACACCCCACTCTGGTTCCTAAATGACATTTCCAATGGCTATTCCCATGCCTGAAACTTGTCCACCTTCACTCCATCTCCTGGGCTCCCGAGATTCTTTCTAGTCTCAGCTAAAACTTCACTTACCTTCTGTAAGAAAACCTTCTCATTCCCATTCATTTCCAGTACCGTCTCTTTGCAATCACTTTATCCTGGATCCATCTCGTTTGTGCATAGTTGTCTGTCTATTGTCTCCCACATTAGAATGCTTGGGTTTGGTTTGGTTTTGCTGGGTTTTTTGTTTGTATCACCTGTGCTTAGCATAGTGTTTGGCATAGAGAAAGCTCAGGCAAATGCTTGTTGACTAATTGACTGATTCTGTTCTGGAGTATATGAGTAAGAACTCAAAATGTAGAATAACTTAAGAATCCTCAATTTTGATTCCAGAAAATTCTTTTAGGTTTTAAGAAGGGCGTATTTTCAGACTTGCTATTTGCAATTCTGTTTCATTGTTTTAAGTGGACAGAGGATCCCTATCCCATAAACCTGGTGAAACTTTAAGCAAGTCAGTGAAACTCTTCACAGATTCTGCATCTTCATCTCTTAGATGAGAATGGACCAGATGTTCTCTAAGTTCTCTTCCAGCTGTAAAATTCCAGGACTTGGTGACATTTATTGACACCAGTTGCCATAGCCAATAGATCAGCCCCTGATCTGAGATCCAATCCAATTTAAGCCCTTGTCTATAAATTTAAAATGGAGGAAAGGGAGTAACAGAGAGAAGAAAAGGTAAGAAAAATCTGGTGACCAAACTCCCTAATGGTTTTAGAAAATTCTATAATCCATCCTACTAATCCAACTTTAATTATATCAATAAGTAGATAGGTCCCAGACTATTTTTCAAGACAGTATATATGATAATGCAGGAATAATTTTTCATGCTATTTCTACAAGCCTTTAAAAAAAAGCCATACAAGAACTTCTAGATTTTATCAGCATGAACAAATCAAGCAAACCAGTTTTTAATAATGTAGTATCCTTTTAACAAGATTTAAAGCTCTACTCTGCAAGGATTGGGAAGACTGGTCAAATACTACAAGTTGTTCTGACTGCTAATGCCGTGCTCCTTAGCCCATTTAAGACTGTAGGCTCCAATTTCAGCCAACATCACAGAGGCAAAGCTCCAATGAATATATAAGAAGGAATTTGGTGCCTACTTGCAAACCAAAATGGAACATAACCCTTCCTCTTCCCTCAGTGTTAGCAATACAACTTTTCCAGTAAATTATTACTAAGCAATTATACTATGCAAGGTATTGTGTAAGGTTCTAACAAATACAAAGTGAAATACTGTCTGACCTTGAAGAATTTAAATTGTACTGGAAATGAAAAAAGTAATTCAAGGATTTAAGAAATGAGCAAATAAAATAAAGTATGACCAGAAAGGGAGATGGGACAGACATATAGTAAGATGAGAGATAATAGATGAATAGGCTGATTATACTGCATTGGTATTCATAAAATCAAAACTGAAAAAGTGATTCTAATATATTGACTAGAACCTTTATGGAGGATTTACAGAGAAAACTGTATAAGGATGGGAGATTCATTAAATCAGTCAATTACTATATCCCACTTAAAGTAGCTACCTATGCTCAGTGAGAACACTTCTGATCAGACAGAGATATGAACTAGATATAAACAAGACCTGGACATCTCTACTGAATAAATCAATCTAAAGTATTAGACTAAGTGTGATGTCATTAAAAGTCATTTGAGAAAATGCAGTAATGCTACACAAGTGGTATATTTTGATTGGCTGAAGAAACTCAGTCATATCCTGTGGGCTTTATATAAAACAGAAGAGCAGTCCAGAGCCTAGGATATTCCAGAGTTGAGCAAAGAGGGAGTAGTCTCATCCAAGATCTCTTGCAGATGAGGAATGGAGAGGAAGTAGAACCATGGTCTCTTCACTCCACACCAACTTGACAACAGTATCATCCATGAACTTCAGAGAGCAAGTTCATTTGAATGCCTCATGGTTGTCCTAGCAATATCCCCAGAACAGCAGTAACTAGCAATGGTGTCTTCATGTGCAATGGCCAAAGACAACCTAGGCACAGTATGGAGGGGCAGCTTCAGGATTCTACAAGGAGTCTTGTAGAAAGCAACACCCTACCTAAATGGAACATCTGGAAGCTTTTAGCAAGAAATTTTCAGGAACTGTGAGTTTCTGCTTTTGCCATAGGAATGCTAAGTTTGAGTCCACCTTCCCTAGATTCTGTGCACTTTTGAAAGGCTATATAAGACTTGGGGTGGGTGGGAGGATGTTTAGTGCCAACTGTCTTTACTATGTCCCTTTAGTACATCCCCATTTCTAAAAGCTATTTAAGTCTGGCTGACTAATTGATATCTCCTGACTTCCCAATCATGAACTAAGTGAGCTAAGGGATCATTCTGTTTGTTGGCAGTCTCATCTGGGCTACTAATTTAAAAAAAAAAAAGGTCTTGCTTGAGACTATGGATAAGAAACTTCACTTCCAACTACTGTCCATTGCTGAAGTGTTCACCAGCTGCTAAGACAGATCACTTTTGGGGGGCCTTATCTTATCTATGAGAGCCTGTAATGGGAATTTGTTTGTTTCAGTCAATGAAGAGTTACAAAATGCCAATTATTCACCTTCTAAGATGGAAATCCAAATTAAAAGGTACAAATATCCACCACACAAAGCAAAGAGATAAGCCAGTCTTTGAGTGGATGCAGAAACCATTCTGTTGAATGACTGAGTATCATTTTCTATATTTTCAGGAGCATAAGCTGATACCCATTATCCTGTAGAATTATAGGGACAAGGAGAGTAACTGGACTTGTCAACTCTCAGGTGAGGAAACTCCCTCCACCAGTGCACATTGCCACCTTCCCTGCAGCTTATAGTCAATAGTCAATAAACACTAATTAGGCACCTACTGGTGCCCAGCACTGTGCTAAGCACTGGGGATACCAATAAGGGAAAGAAAAGACAGACCCAGACCCAGTCCCCAGGGAGCTGAAAAGAGCAAGGTGCTCACTGCCAGAGGGTGCCCACACTGACTGGGAAAGAAGATGCTCGTGAAGTGGAAATCAAACAGTGCGGATGATGGTAAATGAAAGTCATTGGAAAAGTCTGAATCCTGGAGGTCTTGGGAGGAGTTCATTGCCTTACAATTGGAAGGGCAGAGGCTACTGAGGGTCCTGAGGAGGTGTTGAATATCATAGGGAAGCCTGAGATTGTGATGAACTTATTGTGGGGAGATTTGTGGAGACCAACCAAGCAGAGCGGCTAATGGAAAAAGAAGCGGTCTTAGGAAGATTGTCTAGAGCCCTGAAAAGCTAAGAGATTTGCCTCTTTCCTGATAACCCCCTTAATGCTAATGCCATCTTTCTGTCGATTACTTGATCCTCTGCATATCTGGTTTACGTGTAATTGTTTTCATGTTGTTTCCCCCATTAGATTATGAGGGGATGGATTTTCTTTTGCCTTTCTTTGTATCCTAAGTTATTAGCTGATTGTCTATCCTACTCAATAAACTCTGGTGGGTCCCCAGAGCCTCCAGAATCAAATGGAAAAACCTCTGTTTGGAATTCAAAGCCCTTCCTTACCCAATTCCATTCTACCTTTCCTGTCTTCTTATACCTTGTGCTCCTCTATCTGCCCACATACTCTGCAATTCGGGGACACTGATCTCCTTGCCCTTCCTTGAAGAAGACCCTCCACCTTTTACTCTAGGCCTTTTCTCTGGCTGTCCCCCATGCCTGGAATATTCATCCTCCTCATTTCTACCTACTGGTTTCCCTGGCTTCATCAGGTCCCAGATAAAATCACCCTTTCTACAAGAAGCCTTTACCAATTCTTCTTAATTCTCAACCATTAAATAGAAAGATAGATAGATGGATAGATAGGGAGGTAGATAAGTACAAATTATATACATATATAGACATAGATAAAAAAATCTATATCTATATATGTATATTTATAATATATCTACCTGTGTGTTCATATACACATATACTTATGTATATATACATATATGCATAAGCATATATACAAATATATATTTTTATGTGTATGTATATATGTGTATGCACACACATGTCACCATTTTTCTCTGAAAGCTTTTGTGACAGGATCGCTGTCTTCTGTCCTTCATCCCCACTTTGTAGTTTAGGGTAGTTCTTTCCCTAAAAGTCAAGGAAACAATTCACAAAATGTGACTCAAGGGGCTAAGGTCAACTCCAACCATGACATCATTCTTGGAGCCTCTGGTCATAATGATAGACTTCTTGATCACCTACAGGGATAAAAGACACACCCAAGTAGAGGCAGGGTCCTTCAGAGCTGGAAAAGGACATGGCCAACATATGGGCATCACCATACCCTGCCCATAAGACTAGACTCATTAGGATATGGAAGTAAAGGGAGCTGTATCTACCTAAACTCATATTCTTGCTAAATATCTTTCCTGTGTTATGGCTAAGTAAATTTCCTTTTGTTAACTCTTGTATGACCTACAAATGACTCATTTCAATGAATATCAAACCTAAATTAACAGGAGCTAGGCCTGAGTCACCTTTTCAATTTTTAACACATACTAAACATTAAAAAACATTGTGAGATTGAAAAAGCAGTTTAAATTTAAAGCCTACACCTGACATGAAAGTTCCCTAATATTATAACAATACAAATGAGTGAAGAAGTCATATGTTGTTATCCCCTCTATTTCTTTCAGCCTCTGAAAGTGACCTTATATCCTGTATTTTTAAAGTCATTCATTTATTCATCAATCCATCCGTTTAAAGAGGCAGTTGCTGGCAAGGTGGATAGAGCACTGAGCCAAGACTAAAAAAGACCTGAGTTCAAATTCAAATCTGGCCTACCTGAGTGACTCTAGTTAAGTCATCTTCCCTCTGTTTGCCTCAGTTTCCTCAATTATAAAATGGTTATAATAACAGCACCTTGATGGGTTGTTATTAGAATCAACTGAGATAATATTTGTAAGAAGCATTTTGCACAGCGCCCAGCACATAGTAGGAGATTTATGAATGCTTATGTCCTTCCCTTAGCAATATTTACCGAATATATCATGTTACAAGCTACTATGCAAGCCACCATAAGGTCTTAAACAATAGCAAAAAAAAGGTTTAAAATCTATTCCATCAGTTCTAGAACTTTTTGACCTCGAGACTCTGTTATACTCTTCAAAATTATTGAGGATCCCAAAGAGCTTCTGTTAACAGAGGTTTTATCTATTGATATTTCCCATACTAGAAATTAAAATTGGCAATTTTTAAAATATTCATTTATCAGTTCATTTAAAATAGCATTAATAAACATAATACATCTTAATGTAACATTTTAAATAAAATATAGTTATATTTTTAAAAAACTAATGAGAAGAGCAGCATTGTTTCACATATTTTTGCAAATGTCTGGCTTAATTAATTAATTAATTAATGGCAGCTGGATTCTCATATTTACTTTTGCATTCATTCAATCTGTCGTAATATGTCATATTGGATGAAGCATATGAAAACATTTAGCTTCACACAGATATAAAGAGGTGTATTATTCTAAGAGGCAAATGAAGTCTTAGTAGTATTATGCAAATACTTTTGACCTTGCAGACCCCACAAGGGTTTCAGGGACCCTCAGGAGTCTGAGACCACATTTTGAGAGCCTCTGGTCTAGACCAAGGGCACTTAACCTTTTGTGAGTTACACATTTCTTTGTCAATTTGGTGAAGTCTATGGACTCTTTCTTGAAAGAGTTTTTTTTTTAATTCCTAGTTGAAGGAAATGCTAGATTTCAGTTAGCGGTTAGTTAAAATAAAGATATGATAGATAGATGATAGATAGATGACAGTTAGATTTTTCCCACCCAAGTTCATAGAATACCCTCCTGAAATCTATTTACAAATCCCGTGGGTGTCTGTGAAGTCCAAGTTAAGAAAACCTGATCTAGAAGGAAAGATAAAATGGATTTTCTCCCTCTGATTGGAGGGTGGGGGCCATGAACTCTCAAATCTCCATTTAAGGAGGGAGCCCAGCTCAGAACATCTCATTTCTCACCTGGCTGCACTATACAATTTCTCTTCTCCACAAGTGGTCCTGCACCTCCCTCCTTCCACCACCACCCACCTTTTCCGTTTCCTTTCAAGTGTTGACTTTTACCTTAAGCTCCTTGAGAACAGGGGCTGACTTCTTTTTTTTTTTCTTTTTGCATTTATATCCCACCCACCACCCACCCCCAGTGCTTAGCATAGTTCCGGCCACGTAGCAGATACTTAATGTTTATTGACTGACCACGTGACTGACAATGGTCCAGAAGGGGGACACTGTCCAGGCAGGGAAGGTGGGATCTGAAGCCCTTAAAGGACCAGAAACAGTATGAAGACACTGCCTACCTAAAACAGGCCGGGGCATGGAATAACTGAGGCCTTGGAAGAAAAATATTTTTCCATATTTCTAAGGAATATTCTGGAAGGAGAATTTTTTAAACTTCTACCATGAGACCAAATGACCTTGGAAGGAAAAGTCAGAGAACGTCTGATACCTAATAATAGCACTGACACAGCACTTTCCATTGGCAAAGTACTTTACAAATATTTTCTCTTGATCCTCACAACTCCACAAGGTGGGTGCTTTTATTAGCCCCATTTTACCAATAAGGAAACTGAGGCTGACTGAGATGAAGTTTACTTGCCCAAGGTCCACCAATCTAGTAAGTTTCTAAGGCAGAATTTAAACTTATTGTCTAGCTAGCCCTTTATCCACTGAGCTGGTACAAGACTAGAAATGCTGCTTTAGGAGTCAAGGTCCTCTGTTATCCTTTATGTCTCTGCCTCATGACAAACACTTCCATACAGATGTTCTGGTGTTTGAAGACTTTGAGTTACATTTCAGTAAATCCATCCAGGACATCATTTGGCCTTTACTAGGATATGGACTTCTTGCTTCTGTCAGCAGTAGGACGGAGATCAAATCCCACATCTGACCCAGAGCGTTTCCTCTCCCCTCCCTCCCCTGGAAGTTATTTTTCTTGGGTGCTGTAGAAAAAGGCTCTGAGTGTTTGTTCGGTCTGTAAAAGAGTTTCCCTCCCAGCCTGCATGTGTTTGGGCTGGGGCTGGGGGGATGGAGGCTGCTGCTTTGATAATTCAGCTCTCACCTTCCAAAAGAAGCCAGCAATTTTTCCATACTGGTTTCTAACAAAAGGAAGGAAAAAAATCCGCAGGAAAACAAGCAGGTTACACTATCTAAACAAGGCTATTAAGTGACATCCAAGGAACCAAGATAAATCGTTGTTTTTGCCCCCATATCTGCTGCACAAGTCTCCTTTTCAATGTCAGAATTACAAAAGCAGGTAAGGAGGTTAAGAAGCAATTACTTTCCATCTCCTGGATTGTAATTTAACCATAACTTAGTGTTTTAACTAACATGATTTGGCTCATCTCGAGTCACTTCCTAACATTTCACATTGTCCTCATCCGTTCTGTATACAACCTTGGTAGTCAGTATCACGCTGAAAAGATGCAGCCTGGATTCTTTTCCCCTTGACCTTTCAGCTGGTATCTTCAGCTGAAGATGAAGGAAGATGGGGTGGGGGACCAGGACTCAGAGCGGGGAAGGGCACTTGCTGAAAGACATCCCTGCGTGGCTACTCTGCTTCCATCCATTGCTCTTGGGACCATGACTAAGCACAGCCCAGCCTCTTGCTCTGGACCGCACAGCCAGGTTAAGCCTACTCACTGCACAATTAGGTCAGCTGAAATGTACAAGGTTTTCAAAACCAGGCCACCCGGTGACAACATCTTACACCAAGGCTCTGGATGGAGACACATTAACAGTTATTCTTGGTCTCTGTGGAACTCATGTGCTGCTGTCTCCTGATTCCCATCTGCCCCCCACCCTTACACTCCCACCCCAAGGAAGCACTTCCATTCCACAGGCCTATTAAAAATGTTTGGTGCATTATTGATGACCCTGACTCATATTTTTAGGGGGGAGGAATGAGGATAAAGGTCCATTATGGGACATTCACTTTATTTTTGAGGTAAGGATCAAGTTAAACCCTATTAGGAGCCTCCATGAGATGGGGACTTTGGAGAGGTACATTTTTCCTACTTACAGTTAAACAACTGCAGTTATAAATCTAATTGTGAGAATGCAATAGGGAATCCACAGGACAGGTATTTACCCATTAGTCACCGTAAGGAAATTTGGGAACAAATACTCCTGTACAGCTGCTGCTCTAGTATCTCTTCTGAGAAGAGCAGTGACAGTGGCATCATGTTTCTGAAATTCAATTATGAGGAAACGTGGGTGAGGCTAGGGAACATCACTGAAACTGAATTTCCAGGTAGTGCTAAAGAAAATATATTTTTTTATGTTTTCCAAGTAATTTTAAGAGCATCAAGGTATCTTAGTAACCGGTGGAAGCAGTGGGTAGAGTGGGGGTGCCTCTTCCCCTTAGCCGTAAGGGCTATTTCCTTTCCTACGGGAAAGAATGTGGTTTTAAGGGATGTCTAGTTCAGATCTATTATCTAAGCCTTAAGTTCCAAAATACCACATCTCTGTGCCTGTGGAAGGCTGCCTATTTTGCTACTGAAATTTGGCCTTGAGTGCTAAGTGATGATTGTGGCCAAGGTCAGGATGCCTGAAATGTTACATGACAACAATCTCCAAGGCTACCATGAAATGCCCATAGTTGCCTCCCTAGAGTTCCCCAGTGGAAGGTTAGACTTTGAGATCTTACCAGTTAACTTAGCCCCCAGACTGTTAGAGTTGGGATGCCAGACTTTTAGAAATCATCTCTTATTTCACCAAGAAGGAAACTAAAGCCCTCTAACATGAGGTAATTTTCTTGAGGTCCCACAACTGAGACTTGAGCTTAGGAATGATGTAGTTCTCCTGACACTTAGTCCAGAATTCCTATTTCTTTCTATAGTATTATTAGAGTGATCATTTTAATATCATCTGTCATGTTAATATGTTAATAATTATTCATTAAATAGTATTCACTTTACTATTGCAATTAGATAGGAGCTAGGTACTTTCTGAACCTGAGATTTTATTAATCTAAGGAACTTCCTAGAAAACTGCCTCTTTCAATACAAATCAATATTGCTTGAATAATTTAATGTTTTAGTGCCTAAGAGGTTAAGGGACTTGTCCATGGTCACCCACTTAGAAAACACTGGAAGCAGAGTTTGAATTCAGGTCTTTCTGACTCTAAGGCTTGTCTTCTAGCCACTAGCCACTATCTACCATGCCATCTTTATTTTATTTACTAATAGTAATATTAATTTCTAACTTCTTGCAAGTTTATATGAAAATCCAGTCTTCTACAAGAAGCCTTTCTCAATCCTTCTAATAACACCCCCAGTTTATACTGCATATATCTTGTTTATCCATCCTTGTTTGCATATTGCCTGCCCCATTAGATTGGAACCTTTTTGAGGGCAGGCACCAACTTTCTCCTTTCTTTGTATCTCCAGTATTTACATAGCACCTAGCACACAGCAGGTGTTAATAATGGTCTTTGACTAATGATTACTATTCTCTGATGTTAAGAAATTTATCTAAAGCATCTTCTGCCTTGTCAAAATGACTAATTGTCAGGAAGTTTTTTCTTTACAGAGAGCCAAAACCTACCTCTCTGTAACTTCTACCTACTGGTCCTTTCTATTCTGATAATAGGCCTAATCCCAGTTCCATAGAACAACACCCCATATATTTGAAGACAGCAATTCTTTTCACCCCTTAAATCTTTTTCCTTTTCCCAGTCACTTCCACCTGTGCTTCATATAGTATGCTTTTATCTTCCTCAGAGTCATTCTGCTTTTAAAAATCCTTCCTAAAACATGCCACGCAGAACCAAATACACTACGGAAAGGTGTGATTTATCCGGGAGACAGTCCAATGGCACAATCATATGGTTTTTTCAAAGTGCCGTGCAAGCTTTGGGAGTTTCCACCTCACACTGTTGACTCATATCTGTTATTCACAACTTGGAATAAATGCTTTAATCAGAATTGAGATAGTCTCAGCCAATGAGAATTCTCATAGGAAAGGCAGGGGGAAAGAGGATAGACAGGATGAAAGGTAGAAGGAAAAGGAAGACCCGGGGTGGGATGGGGCGTGGGCACGGAATCATACATGTAGAGCTACAAAGCACATTGGGAATCATCTAGTGGCCCCTGATTTTGAAACTAAAGAAACTGAGGACCAGAATTTTGTGACTTTCCTAAGGTCAAGCAGGCAGCTAGATGCCAGAGTGCATAGTCAGGAAGACCTGAGTTCAAATCCTGCCTCAGGCAGGTTCTATCAGTGTGAAAGGCATTGAATCTTTCAGAGAAGGGAAGAATAAACATTTCCTATATAGAATCTACTAAGTGCCCAGTACAATGATAAGCACTTTTTACAAATACTATCTTATTTGATCCTCACAAAACCCCTAGGAAATAGGTGTTGTTACTATCTCCATTTTACAGTTGAGGAAACTGAGGCAGTCAAAGGTTAAATGACTTCTCCAGGGTCACACAGATAGTACGTGCTTCAGGCTGGATTTGAGTTGACTCTAGGCCCACATCTCCATCTGTGCCATGTAGTTGCCTCAATTTCCTTGCTTATAAAATGGGGATAATAAGATCATCCACCAATAAGAACTCTCAGGGCTTTTGGAAGGATCAAATGAGAAAAGCGCTCCATAGACCTTTAAGCATGGTGGAATTTGAACTCTGGTCCTCAGACTCTAAATCCAGTGTTCTTTTGACTTTACCATAGACCAGTCTGCTTGTCTCATAAGACTCCCTCCCCAGGGAGTGCCTGGCACACAGTACACATTTAATAAGTGAATGCTAATTAACTAATTTTTCCCTTCCTTCATATGAAGACTATCTAGATTGTCCTTCATAGAAATCTCTAGAATTTGTCATTGGCTATACTGCGTGTCTTCTGCATCATGGGCCTTTCAAGCATTGTGTTTGGGGAGGGAATGTTCCCTGAAGAAATCTCTGGAGCGATGGGTGGACACAGAACCAAGGGAACTGTGCAAATTAGGAATACAGTGCTGCCTTTTCCTCCTCTGCCTGCTGTGTTCTGGTCTCCCACAAATTAAAGACTTCCAGATTTCACAAAATACCAGTGTTTAATGCACACTGCACTTAATGTTTTGAAATATAATTTCCTAATTACAAAAAAAAATTACCCCCTTTGGAAATGGATTTTACATGTGTTAAGCCAAATGTTTAAATCAAACATTATCAAATCTTTAAAAGTCTGAAGAAAATCACAAAAAAAAGAAAGCAATTAAAAAACAGATACTGTAACTAATGGGCTTGAGCGAGGTGTGTAATTATAAATAAATTCTAATTAATTCCCTCCCACTCCTTGGTTATTATCCACATAAACCCATTTATGGAACTTACAAATGACTCTCTTAATCAGGAAGGAAATGTGGATTATTGTAAAGCAAAGATATTTATTTTCCTGTTCCTTTTACCTTCAGTGGTTGCTTTAAAAAGTAGGGAGGGAGTTCTTGCTGTAGCCAACTTGAAGGATCAATAGATGAACTGTCCATTCTCACCCTGACATGTATCAGCTTGTCAGGGGAAGAGAACTGAGGTGGATCTTGCTCCCAGGAACAAAAATTGCTCCTCTTGGCCAAAGAAACTCACCATCTTCTGTTGTCTTTACTTGCTGCTATCCAGCTGTAAACCTCAAATCAAGTTTCTGCATGTGATTCAATCAGTGGGTCCCTGTGAGGGATTATTTTTTTAAAAAATTTAACGTATAAATAAATTTACTTTTGTAGCAATGCAGTGTGGGAGAACAAGGACCCTGCTAGATCCTTTGACTTCAATTATGAAGAAAGATGGGGAGTTTGGAGGAAGGGGGGGATAGAGTTTTATCCTCTATGGGAAAGTAGAGAATTTATAGTGATCTTATTGCAGAAGTGAAATTAGGTCAGGGGCCTAGCAAAACTTATTAAAGCTGATGCGTCACACTTCCACATCAAAACAAGGATCCCTAAGTCTTGAGTTAGAAACGGGAAACAGAATTCTCCTGGGTTTCTCAGTCCACATTGGGTACATTGTCGAGAAGTGGTCAGGGGAAAAGAAGGCCTCCACGATGTAGATGAGAAGACTTAGAACTTGAACACTAAGTTTCAACAGGTATAGTCCATAACTTTACCAGTGAGACATTCTGTTCAAATGTACCCATGCAGTTGTACAAACTCCAGATTACAAAAGGGGGTGGCGGGAGGTTGGCTAAAATCAGCCATTGGTAATAAAAAGATGGTACAGATGATTGGGGAAAACCAAGGGACTGGTCTTCTGCTCTCCCCTCCAAATCTGCAAGATCTCTTTTCTGCCATCATCCTTCATGACTCAATCTCTGGTCCCACTCAGGTATTCCTTCAACATTTCTGTCCAGGGTATTTTATTTTCCATCTACTTTATTTCTTCTTTCACCTGTTTATCTCCTCTTGTGCCTTCTATACTATTGAGAAAGGTTCTTTTTCTTCAGCTTCCAAATTTTCTCTTCATCTGCTCCATAAGGAGAAGGGAATAGGGGGAAGGTGGGGAAGAGGAGAAGGTGAAGCTAGGATTCTTGTGACCTTGGACTTTGAACCAGATGAATATCCCATTCAAATGCATCCATGACTGAAATCATTCTATCCAACTTTGACTAAAGGTCAGTTAAGAATTTGAAAAATTGGATTAGAAGATTGTGCAAATGGTTTGCTCAATGAAAACATAGAAATGAAAGGTTTCATTTGAGTTTCATGAAAAATGTCAGGTTTAAGTTCTATCCCTATTGCCTTGGAAAGAAGGTCAAAGCTGAAGAAAACTATTTTGCTACAGGAAGTTAACTTGGCCAGGTCTGTTGCCATTTCTGTTTTCTTCCCCAAACTTAGCAGAGCCAGCATATGATAAGTGCCTAATAAATGCTTATTCTGTGCTATTCCTTCCTACCCCAGGTCACATTAGACAGAATCACATAAAATAGGTCTGCCCCAAGTGATGGAGCCTAAGCTAAAAAGGCCTGTGACTCCTCTCTTAAGGAGATTTTTTCTATGATATTTTTAGTGTTTAAGCATTGGAGATAAAATAGATTGACTGAATACTGCTTATATTTCTGACACATCTCTCTGCGCAGACACATTGCATTGTCACAACATTCCTCCAACCCCTTCCCCTAAAGCATCCCTTATGAAAAAAGCCTATGTTTTCAATGTCACTTTGGTCACCTACTGTCACACTAGACACAAAACCCAGCTTTACAAAATTAGTCCAATCCTGGATCAACTGCTCCTTTCTCTCAGTGAAGCAGACACCTACTCCTCATATCTTCCAGGCAAAAAAATAGCCATTCTAGAACCTGGAACAAGTATGACAAAATATGCCCAGAATAAGAGTCAAGAAAACCATTGAGGAAGAGCATGGACTTAGAGGCTTCTTGGGGTTAGAGACACCAGGATGGTCTCAAGGGATGAACCAGGGAAAAGTAAGGCAGAGGACATGGTTTATGGAAAAGGGCATCTTAGAAGTTAGGGGAGGGTGAGGAGGTTCTCTTATTGCTTCTTATTTTAATGAATTAGTTTTGCTAAGTAGGTGGTAAGGTCAGTTCTTATCTGTGAAAGAGTATAAGGGTCTGTTTGGTCAAGTATTAAAATGTCAGTGCCCTGTAGCAAAGTCTGAGTCACCCTACATTAGTTACAGTTTTGAGACGGAGAGAAGTTCAAATCTTTCTGCTCAAAACAGTGATCTTGTCAATCACCACCAGGAATTAATAATAGGTTTCATTCTAACTCTACTCTACCCTTCTTCCATTCCCTCTAGAATGCCTGTTCCTTGGGCAACAAATTTCCCCTTATTATAAATCTTCCACCCCTGCTCCGCCCACCCCCGTCCCACCCTATCCCCACCAAGCACTTATTAAAACCTGATTTCCTCCAATGACACAGATACTCTTTCTGGTACTGGCTGTACCTTCAACTCCTTTGCCTCAGTTTGCTGGTCAAAGAAGAGAACTGGAATCCTCTTTGTTCCCCATTGCTACTCCCAGGTTCTCTGTCTTCTTTTATCACTCAGTATTCTTTCTTCCCTTGAGGTTCATGCCATTCATAGCTCCCACCCAATCAAAATCCTGGTAGCTGTTGTGTACAGACCCGCCCCCCCCAGGTCTCTCCCTATCCTTCCTCAATGAATGTGATAACTGAATCATGACTTTTCTCTTTTCCCAAAATTCCTTCCTTCATACTAAAAGATTTTACCATTCATATTGATTCTCTCTCAAATACCCTAACCACCTAGTTCTTCAACCTACTTTCCTCCCATGAGCTACTCCTTCACCCACCTCAACCACACCCAAAGATGGTCATATTCTCAATCTTTCCATCACCCAAAAATGTACCATATCTATACTCAAGAATTGTGAAATCCCCTTATTTGACTATAATATATTGGCTTTTTCCTCTCTTTGCCTTACCCATACAAAACCCTTATCACCAATCCCTTGACTTCTCAGTTCTCTCCCTTGCATTAACCATTCTCTCCTCCTCTCCCCAGCTCTACCCCTGGGTGAATGAATTCAACTCTACACTTTCCTTCTCTCTTAAATCCCTAGCCTTCTTATCATATTACTGATTATGTCCAGCTAAGCCCTGGATAATCTCTATCATTTGTTACTTTCACTCTTACACATGCGCTGACTAGGTCCACTACAAATTTGATACACAACTTCACCTGGGTCCTCACTGCTGCTCAGCAATGTTACTATCCCCACAACCCCATCAACTCATTACCCTACTTTCCACAGCAGCTCTTCCAAACCTCTCTTCAAACCTCTCATAACTCCTTCCCCCACCCTCTCAGTGGAGAACTTTACCTTGTATTTTACAGAAAAAAAAAATGTAGGCATTCACTGTGAACTCCCTCTTCCCTATCACTCAGGTATACCATCTGTCCCTTTCTCCTCCTTCAGCCCTTTTCTCACACAATGATGTAACCTTCTTATCAAAACCAATCCCTTTAGTAAGTTCAAGTGATCCCATTCCATCCTATCTCCTCCAAAACATTTACGCCTCTGTCATCTCCACTCTTTCAGACATTTTCATTCTCTCCCTCTCTACTGGCTCCTTAACTACTCCTACAATGTGTCCATATCTCCTCCATTCTAGAAAAACCTTCACTTAATCATTCTATCCTTGCTAAATATTGACCTATATCTCTTCTGCCCTTTGTAGCTAAACTCCTCAGAAAAACTGTCTATATCAGGTGTCTCTACTTTCTATCCTCTCACTCTCTATTTAATCCATTATAATCTGACTTTTGATCTTATCATTCCACTGGAGATACGCTCTACAAAGTTACCAGTGATCCCCTATGGCCTTCTCTCAGTCCTCATTCTCCTTGACCTCTCTGCAGCCTTTGACACTGGTGATCACTCTTGATATTCTGTCCTCTCTAGGTTTTTATTATACTACTCTCTCGGTTCTCCTCATGTCCTCCTGATTGTTCCTTTTCTGTCTCCTTTTTGGATCCCCTTCCATATCATACTTTTTATCCATGGGTGTTCTTCAGACTTCTGTTTTGGACCCTCTTCTCTTCTCCCTCTATACTACTTCACTTGTGGGATTTCATCCACTCCTGCAGATTTAATGATCATCTCTAGGCTGATGATTCTCAAACTTCCTTGGCTCTGTTGGCCTCCAATCTTGCATCTCCAACTTTCTTTCAGACATTTTGAATTGGATGTACAGTAGACATCTTAAAGTGAATGTCCAACATGAGATTTATCATCTTTCTTCCTAAGCTCTGCCTCTTTCAACTTTCTCTTAGTGTCCTTCAGGCTCACAATTTAAGAGTCCTCTCTATAAATCTCTCACCTCTTCATATCCAATAAGTTGCCAAGGCATGTTGATTTCACCTCTACCATATCTCTCCAGTATGCACCCTCCCTTCCTCTGACATTGCCATCACTCTAGAGCATGCCCTCTTCACCTAATGCCTAGACTATCACAATAGCCCACTGGTGGCTCTGCCTGCCTCAAATCTCCCCATTATAATCTGTCCTCCATTGAGCCCAGGTCTGATCATCTCTCTCTCTCTCTCTCTCTCTCTCTCTCTCTCTCTCACACACACACACACACACACACACACACACACACACACACACTTACACACAACACCCCCACTCAGTAAATTCCAGTGGCTTCCTATTGCCTCTAAGATCAAATACAAAAGTCTCTGGCATTCAAAGCCCTCCATAATCTATTCTCTCTTACCTTTCCAATCTTCTTACACCTTACTCCCCAATGCTTACTTTTTGATCAAGTGACACAGGCCTCCAGGCTGTCCCACAAACAAGACACTATCTCTTGGCTCTGGGCATTTTCTCTGACTCTTCCCCATACCTAGAACTCTCTCCCTCCTCCATTCTGACTCTGGACCTCCCTGGCTTCCCTGTTTGTCCCAACTAACATCTCATCTTCTACAGGAACTCTTCCTCAACACCTCTTAATTCCAATACCTTCCCTTTGTTAGTCATTATCTACTTATCCCATATATAGCTTGCTTTGTATCTATTTGTTCAGATGTTGTCTCACCTATTAAGATGGTAAGCTGGTTGAGGGCTGAGATTGTCTTCTGCTCCTTTTCACATCCCTAGCTTTTAGAACAGTGCCAGACCCATAGTAAATCCTTAAGAAATATTTATTGATTGATTAATGTATTGATTATTCTACTGTAATCATTGGTTTTACAGATTCTAGGACTGATTTTCCTTTAAATGTTGATAATTCATTATTTAAATATCTCTCTACCTATTTCTGTCTGCCTCTGTGTGTGTATGTGTGTGTGTGTGTGTGTGTGTGTGTGTGTGTGTGTGTGTTCTTGAGATGGGATAATCTCAATTTTGGGCATCTTTGTGGGGTAGTATAAACCAGGGAAGTCCATGGATTTTTTTTTAATATTCTGTTGACTATCAGTGGAACTGGTTCCATTCACAATCTTATGAATTTTATTTTATTCATTTAAAGATCTGATTCTAAGAATGGATCTATCCGCTTAATGCCCAAGGGGTGCACAACAGCCAAAGAATTATGAACATTTTGGAGACCTGTTTGAACTGCTCTAACCATTCCACAAGAGAGGAAATGTCAGAGACCTTTCTGTCTCCCCAGTTTTCTCTCCATTTGCTCTTGCGATCTGTACCTTACAAGTCTTCCAGTTGCTAAGACCTAGGGATGGTATTTGTAAAGCACTTCATAAATCTTAAAGTGCTTTATAAATGTTTGATGCTGCTATTATTACCGTAATCACATGAGGAGTTTAATAAATGTGTGTTGAATTGAATATCTGTTTCCATCATCAACATGCCTAGTGAGTAGAACAGGGGGAGAAAGGCTGAAAATCTGGAATTAGAACAAAGGTTTTTTTGTAGACAGTTATCCAAACATGTTAACCCATATGCATATACATTACCAGACATATGCATTGCAGGAGGCCAGAAAAAGCAATTGCAGCATTAACACATTATCATAGTGTCTGCAGGCAAGGTTATAAATTGAGAACTAAAATTCTCTCTTTTATCACTGGAAAAATCATTGTGAAAGAAACAGGATGACATATGAGGGATCTGGGGGAACTAGAACTCAGAGATGGAGGCAATGAACTAGGTCTCACCTTTGGAACAATCTGTGATCCTCTCTTGATCTCCCTCCAGATGCTGCTTTTACTGCTCTCTCACTCTCCAATTATTTTCTACTTACTTTCACAATTTTGTATTTATTAATCTGTGCATGTTATTTCCCCCCAACAGAATGTGTCTCTTCAGAGGAAGAATTATTTTGTTTTTTGTTCTTTTATCCCTTAGTGCCTTGCAAAGTCTCTGGCAAATAGTAGGTGCTTAATAAATGCTTATTCAATAAATAAGTGAAAGATTCTGTCAGATTACCTGATAAATAGACTGTGCTACTTGTCAAGAAAGCAGGATCCTTCTAGGAATGTCTTCATGTTATATAGAGTAAACTCCCTTTGTAAAGGAAAAATTTGCTTTGGTTTCAAGAAAAGCAATCTAAGGAGGAGAATCAATATCATCTCAAGCAGGGGTCTTTAAATTTTTTTTTCATTGTGTACTCTTGTTAGTTAAGAGAGAGAGAGAGAGAGAGAGAGAGAGAGAACACCTTCAACACATGTATTTACTCATTTATAAAGCACATATATTTATTGTTATATTAATAATTATGTACATTACAAATGTACACAAAAATAGCCATTATAAAGGATCAGAGGAAGATGAAATAATATTTGATCTTAGAGCCAAGAGGATGTCATTGGGGTTTATTGATTAGAGAAGTGACATGGTCAGATCTGTACTTTACGAAAATCACTTTGGCAGCTGTGTATTGTCTGTATGGATTATATATGGAACTATATATAGATTGTGGTGGGGAGAGACTTAAGGTAGAGAGACCAATTAAGAGGTCATGACAATAGGCCATGCTAGAGATGAGTCCCAAAGTAACATGATGGGTATTTGAGTGGAGAAAAGGGGATGGAATTGAGAGATGTGGAGACTGGAAAAAACAAAATTTGGCAACTACTTGGAAATAAATGATGTGTGAAAGTGAGAAATCTATTATCACACAAAAGGTCACCAACTTGGGCAACTGGAGGGATGGTTGGACCACAATAGAATAAGAGAAGCTTGAAATAGGGGTTGGTTTGGAAGACAAGAAAATGTTGTAAGAGCTGCAATGTAGATTCTCAATCGATCAATGCCTGCTGATCCAATGAGACTCTCTCTCTCCATACAAAATGAAAAGGGAGAGAGGTAGGGTACTTAATCATGGGTCACTGGCCCAGAGTAACAAGTTCACTTTCCAAGGGGCATCTGCTATAGGCATATACAGGCATAGATCATGAAATGGAAACATTATAGGATAGAGGGAAGGGGTATTTTTCCAATGGTAATTTTATAGATGATACCATAGATCCAGGGGTAATGGTTTCATCATTACTTCTCCGAGGAGCCATTGCCCAATAGAAAAAAAAGTGGGGGAAGCTTGGGAGTTTACATGGTGGTTAGAGTGGGTGGATTAAGGAACTGTTGGGTGACAATGGGTGAAGGGGAGATGTGGTTGTATTGGAGTCAAGTTCCTCCTACTGAAGACTGATTATCTAGTATGATGATAAGATCCTTTGATTTATCACACACACTTGGTAATGCCATCAAGCTAGGACCCTCACTGATATGGAGGACTAAGGATGTGGAGATTAGCTCCCTTCTGATTCTCAGTCTTGTGGGGACTCAGGCAATTTATTTCTCTATGTCTCCAAAAATGTAAAATAGGGACATTCATTCTGGCCACCAGCATTCTCAGGATGATGATTTTCAGGACATTTTCTTAAAATATTTTTCACTGAATAGATCCTTCTCCAACTTCTCATGTTTCTTCCTTTTGACTCCCTCTCTTCTATGTCTCAGTCTCTCCATCCCACCCCTGCCTCACTCTGATCCTGCTCTCAAGTTATGCCCTAAGGCAGTCAATTAATAAACAGATTATAGGATCCTAGATTTAAAGCTGGAAAAGACCTCAGAGCCCATCAAGTACAAACCCTGCATTCTAAGTGACTTTCCCAGGGTCACACAGTGAATAAGTGTCTGAAACAAGACTTAAAGGTTTTCAATGGGGCCACTGGAGACTCAATCCTTAGAACATATGAAGCATCCTCTGCCTGCTGAGAATTTGAGTGGAGATTTGGTGACCCTGCTTCTGAAAATTCATGCTTATGTATAACTAGTATTACCAGCACCTAGTCCAGGGCCAGGAAATAGTTGGGAATTAATTGATTGATTGTGGTATTGCATAGACTGTATCTGTCTGCTGTAACAATTCTGAATCTGTCTTAGAAAATGAGCTTCCATATGTTAGACCACAAGTTTCTTGAGAGCAAAGATTATTTCTGTTTCAGTGAGTCTATATACCAGCTAGCACAGATTCTCATAGATCTCCATGGTGCTACTCTTTAAAGTTCTTCCAGACTAATTGAAAATAGTTCATGGAGCATATCATCACGAAACTTCATTATATCACCCTAAGAGAATATAATGTAGAACTATTATACAAATTTATCAAATGCCTCCAAAATTAATAGTACCACACTGTTATTCTTATTCAAATTTTACTGGATATGATCATCTATATTTATGTGCAGAAACATCAGATAGTGCAGCTCTTTGGTTTTCTACATAGACAGAAATGCAGTGGCATTCCCCAAAAATCTTATTATTGATTAATGACGAATTATAAAACAAGGATCTCTCATTTTTTTCATTCACTCATACAATAATTCTACTGTTGAAGTTAAACTCTGTAAAAAGGGAAAGATGAATTAATGTTCTCCCCAAAATGCTTTCCTTGAGGTTTTCTGATATATAAACGAACTAGCCATCAACACATAGGTGAAGTTTTTACATTATATTAGTGAATTCTTGGCCTCACCGAATCCAAGACCATGGGAGGACTTGCTGGATTGCATCAGGGTCACTGTACTGAAACCCCATCTTTTCTCTCATTCCTGCCCTGCAGCATCACTCACATGCCAAAACTCAATGAAGCCTGCTGGCATGGCTGATACTAGCATGTCGCATCATCGTGAAAATCTGGAGAAGGTTGGGGGTGGAGGGAGAGGGGGAAAAGAGATGGAGAGACATAAAGGAACTATTCTCATCTCTCTTATTGAAAAGAATAAGGGGTCATAGATTATAAATTTGTCGCAATGCATTATCCTAGCATCATAACTTTAGAGATGGAAGGAACCTTGAAAGACATTGAATTCAATTCTCTCAGTGTACAGCTGAGGAAAATGAGACTCAGTGGGTTTCGGTGTCTTGCCCAAGGTCACACAGCTAACAAATGACAGAGGAGGTTTTGAACTCATTTCCTCTTTATCATTATTTCCCCTATATTATGCTACCTCAATTAGAAGACAGTATGTCTAGAATAACTACTGAAATATAGTTATCATTATAAATAATAGCAAAAATAACTACCTACATGGTAACGAGATATGAGAAAGTTAAAGACTAACCACAAGAATCAAGATTTGGCACCTCCAAGTGTTTTGATGGCTAAAAGTTGTCTTCAAACAGGAAGGGTGTTGACCAAAATGAGCAATTTAAATAACTCAGACACTAATACCCTCCTATTCTGAAGTTATCCAACTAGAGAATGATGTGACAGTGTATAGATAAGAAACATCCTGGCGATTAATCACCAGACATTCCAAGTCGACAACCAGATTAAATGAACAAAATGCCACGGATTGGTGGTGTTGGACCATTTTGAAAGGACGCCTGCTAACAGACACTGAAACTGATGCCATCAAACAGGGCTGCACATGAGAATTGTGATTTAGCCAACAAATGGAAAGGCTCCTGCTACTAATGAATCAGGAGATGGAGATAGAGCCTGGAATGATAAAGGAAGATGAACAAAGGACAAACTGTGCCTGTGAATGGAAAGTCTGAGGATCTACCAATGTTCTATGGAGTCAAAAAATATTTGAAGGCTTCCATGACTAGTTTTAGGGAGGCTGACCAACATACAACACCCTTCCTCAAAGATACATGCCTCAAAAACTAAGCCAGTTTCAAAATGAGTTTGTAATATTTAAAGGAAACATCAGACCTAGGATATGTGCAGTAGATAGTATGCCACACAGCTGTAGCCACAATAAGGACAGTGGGATTAAATCTATTCCCAAACTACAGACTTAAACAAGTGAAAAGGATGAGAAGTGAGTCCATAAGGAAGAGAGAAATTACTGAGTTTGGAAAAGACTGGGCATACTTGCTCAATACTACAATGCTCAAAGTAATAGCCGATCAAATTGATTCTTCAACCAAATTGTTAAAATGATTAATTCCACTTGTACCAAGTGACCCAAATGAAGAACAATTGGCTGAGAAAATTGGCACATACATCCAAAAGTTAACTGCACACTCAGAATACAAAGATATGATTGAGTCAGTATAGGAAAAATGAAGATTCCCAAATTAAATATTCCAGTCTTTCCAACAGACAAACACTAGGTATAGGGGGAGTTGGCACAGTGGGTATTACATAGTTGAATAAACATTGAGCTCTGGAGTAGTTGAGATGGCAATCAATAAACATTTATTAAGTACCTACCATATGCCAGGCACTGTGTCAAGGATAGAAGACACACAGAAAGGGAAAAGACATTTCCTGCTTTCAAGGAGCTCACAGTCTAATGAGGGAGACAGTATGAAACAACTTTAAACAAATAAACTATAGACAGGATAAAATGGAAATAATCAACAGAGAGAAGGAACTAGAATTAAGGGAGATTAGCAATGGCTTTTTGTAGAAGGTAGGACTTTAACTGGAACTTGAAGGAAGCCAGGGAATTCAGGAGGTGAAGAGGAAGAGAGCATTCCAGGCATGGGGGATAGCCCATGAAAATTCCCAGATCTAAGAAATAGAGTGTCTTGTTCATGGAATTACCAGAAGACTGGAGTTGCTTGCAGAGTACATGGTAGGAGGAAAAATATAAGGAGACTAGAAAAGTGGAAAGAGTGGGGGAAGGTTATGAAGCTCTTTGAATACCAAAGGCAGGATTTTATGTTTGATCCTGGAAGTGATTTGATCCTGAAATTTATTGAGTAGGGGGAGTGGCATAGTCAGGCCTGTGCTTTAGACATATTATTTTGACAGATGAATCAAGAATGAATTGAAGTGGGAAGAGACTCAAGGCAGACAGGGTGGTGCAGTGTTGGAGGAGAGAAGGAGGGAATACATGCAAGAGATGTTACAAAGGTGAAATCACCAGGCCTTTGCAAAGACTGGATATGGGGGATGAGAGTAGAAAGAGTCAAGGATGACACCTAGGTTCTAGGTTGCGGGTCCAGGAGACTGAAAGAAATAGTGACAATAGGGAAGTTAGGGAAGGGGGAAGGAATGATGAGATTAGTTTTGGACATGTTGAGTTTAAGATGTCTGTAGGACATCCAGTTTAAGTTGTCTGTCTAATGGAAAGGTTAGGACAGGATTAGTAGGTTGGATATGATAACTGAATCCATGGAAGCTGGAGATCACCAGCTGAAATGGTATGAAGGAGAAGAGGGCCCAGAAAGGAGCACTGTGGACATATAACATGGAGACTAGGAGAGGCAGTTTGGTATATATAGAGCACTGATGTCAAACTCAGATAGAAATAGGAGTCACTAAACCATATATGAAGATCCCAGAAGGCTCTATATTGACTAAGAAAACCACATATTAGTATTATTTATGTTCTGTTGAAAGTGTATTCATTTTGTTCATTATTTTCCAATTGCCTTTTAATCTGGTTTTAACCATATTTGAGAATGTTGTAGGCAGAGTTCTGAGCTTACATTCAGGAAAACAGGAGTTTAAATGTCACCTTTGAGACCTACTGACGTTGAGTGATTTCTCTGAGTTTCAGAGAACTCTCTAAAACTGTAAATTCTAGATAGTTTGCAATCTATAATGGTGGAAGTGGTTCCACACTGGGAGATCTCTCACCAAGCAAATCATAGATCCTTAGCATTTTTGACAAGACCAAGACAATGTATTTATGCAAAGTAAAGTATTTGCAGTTCACATAATATGAATGTTTTCCAAATGGAAAATTACTAGACTAGATCAGGGGTTCTTTATGTCCTTGATGTCCAAGAAGACTCAAGTTTTCCTGACCTTAAGCCCAGAACTCTATCCACTGATGGTCTTTAGCTTTCAAAATGTTTGTTGGTTGGGTGATTTGTTGACTGAAGTTACAAGGAATCAGATTTTGTTTTGGTTAGGGAAAACTTACTATCAAGTAGAGTTCTCTCAAAATAGCTTAGACTAATGGGAGAAAGTGAGTTTTCCTTTGCAGATTTCCAAGTGGATGTTGGAGGATCATTTGGATATGTATTTTAAAAAGGACTGAGTCTGTACTGGACAATATACCCTCAGAGATCCTGTGATTCTGTGGTACACACAAGCAGATAACTAATGAGTTTACATTTACTGTCCAGCAGAAACCTATCATAAATTCATCATTTAAACTTCATCCTTGGACGCCCACCTCAGATGGAGACTGCTGATAGAAATCAAAGCACTGCCATTTGACTTGCTAAGTTGGAACAACACCAGTTGAGATTTTGATGGGTAAGAATTTAGATGATCCCCAAATGATGTTTCTAGATCCAATTCCTTCAGGGGAAGGATTGCAAGGCTTCAGAAACTCAGCTTCAAGAGGTGGCTTATTGGATACAATAGAAAAATCACATGGAACAAGGCAGTAGGGTACAAAATTTCCATCAATGAGTCCATTCAGTACAATGGTTGAGAAGTGATTTTTTTTCTCATTTTCTATGTAGCTTCTGTATATTTGGTAATAAAAGGCATACTGGCAATTTTATATTTCTCTGGGTCCGATGCTTAAATCACAGCAGAAGTTCTTGACTTTAACGTAAATCAACAATGAGCCAACTTCAAGCAAGGTTAAAGGCAGGTGGTACAATGGACCAAGATATATGGATTCAAATCGTCCTTCAGAGGTTACTATGTGTGACTCTGGGCAAGACCCCTCAGTGTACCCCAGGCATTTCCTCTAGTATTTAAGTCATAAATGGATCACAATCTGTATTGAGTTACCTGGGCAGGAGTTCCCATCATAATGAATCATAGATTCTTCACAGAGAGAGAGAGAGAGAGAGAGGACCAGAAGTCTCATTTCTCACAACAATCCCATGAGGTAGGTGCTATAATCTCCATTTTACAGAATAAGAAGCTGAGACAGACAGAGGTTAAGTGACTTTCCTAAGATTACACATAGCTAGTAAGTGCATTAGGCAGGTTCTGAAGTCAGAGTTTCCAAACTTGCAAGTTCCCATTCTATCAGTCATTTCTAAATAACAGACATCATCTTTGAAATAATAGCTTTCATTTTTGTTGCCATGGTGGTTCAGTTAGGTCCAACTCTTCATGACCATCTTGGTGGTTTTCTTGGCAGACGCTGGAGTGGTTTGTCATTTCCTTCTCCGGCTCATTTTACAGATGAGGAAACTGAGGCAAGCTGTTAAGTGACCTGCCCAAGATCACACAGCTAGTAAGTATCTGAGGCTGTATTCAAGCTCAGGTTCTTCAACTCCAGGCCCAGCACTCTATCCACTGTATAGTCTAAAACAGGATTAAAACCAGATCCTTCTGTCTACAAAGCCAACATTCTATCTCCTACTTCTCCATCAAATGGGGAGGATTTAAACTCAGTTTTTCCTGACTCCAGTTGCTGCAAGTCACTGCCCAAAATTGACTTCTAGGCAAAGAATTATCTACCCATCTGCCAGCAAGTATATCTAGAAATCTACCTGCCTATCAACGAGCACTTAATAAGTGCCTACTGTCTCTCCTGTATCTGCCTATCTCCCTAATCTTTTTCATTCTACCTAATCTTTTTAAAGGAGCCCATGATTTTATTGGTAAAAGGCAATCTCAGCTAGGAAGCTCCCTGTCCCAATGCAGATAGGCATCTGCTCTCCAGCTCCTAATAGGATTAGAGAGTTGTCAGAGGGCACTGAGAGATTAGCTGGCCATCCTGCCAGTCAGAGGCAAGACCTGTACCCAGCTCTTCCTGTCTTGGAGGCAAATTCAATACTATACAGCCTCTCCATCCCTTGTAAATGCCTTGACAAAATTCAATCCTGCCGTTTCTGCTTGCTAGCATGAACATATAACATCATAGTAGGTGTTTAATAAATGTTTATTGACTGACTCCACTGATTTCCTGGAAGGATACCCTGATATCATTTGCTTGGAGTTTTAGCGCATTTGCACAAGTCAACACTGTGTGATGAAAAGAGCTGTAGACTTGGAGTCATAAGACCTAGGCTTTCCCCCTCATACTGATGAGTATTTAACCTTTGGAACCTGGTTTCCTTGTCTCTAAAATGGCAAATATAATGGATGAAAATAAATGAAGTAATGGAATTTATTAGATTATAGCTACATCACTTAGTTGAAGCAGCACCTAAAAAACAGGAAACAAAATATAAATGAGTATTTTGTTTATGGGGATGGGGCAAATATTAATATTGAGTAATATTAAAATGAAGTCTCTTATCTCAGCAACTAGGATGGTTTTATACACCCTATACTATGGGTTTATTGTGAGGAAAGCACTTTACAAATCATAGGATTCTATTTAAAGTGAACTGTCATTATTGTTTTCTGCTGTCCTCTGCAGACAACATCTTCTGTATCATAATAGTTTGGAATACTTAAAGAAAAATAATTTACCCTTTACTTAGGCTTTATTTTTATGTGTTAGATTGTTTTGCGTAGCTTTAACTCTTGCCCTAGATAGTGTAGTGGATAAAGTGTTGAGTCTGGAGTCAAGAAGATTCATCTTCATGAGTTCAAATCCAGCCTCAGACACTGTCTAGCGGTGTGACCAGGGCAAGTCACTGAACCCTATTAGATTGTTTCCTTATCTGTAGAAGGAGGAGAAGAAAATAGCAAACCAGTCAAGTATCTCTGTCAAGAAAACCCCAGATGGGGTCATGAAGTTGAATATAACTGAACAGTAATATCAATAATTTTGTCCTCTCCAAGGGCAAAAACCTTTTCCAAGTTTTCTATGACTCTCCTAACTCATATAACACATGACCTTTATTTTATATGCCAAGATCATTTATTCGTAGCTCTTCCATGTAGAGTCCCATAAGTATTTATATAGACAAAAACCAATGAGACATAGTATGTGAAGAATTGGCCTCAAAGTCATGAAGACCCACATTCAAGTTCTACTTCTGACTGTGTGACCCTGGGCAAGTCCCCAAGTGACTCTAACCCTAAAACTACAGAACAGAGATAGACCAATCCACAGATCTCCACTGGCAGACTAAATTCCTCAATGGCAACTCCCTTCATCAATGAAATGTGGATCCAATCTAAGGAAATATAAAAAGTATCCCAAAAATTGTAGTGCCACTTGGGACACCTTACATACTGTATACATACATAAGTGTATATAGGTATCTGTGTACATATAGACACATGTATGTTTACACATATTGGTAATAAATTAGTGATAAATAAATAAGAATAAATTGGTGTTAAGTACTTAGTCCCAGGTCTGACACTTACTAAGTCTGTGACTTTGGGAACGTTACAAATACTTCTCTAAGACTCAGTTTCCTCGCACATAAAACAGGGAGTATAACCCTTGCATTACTCACCTTATAGAAACAGGATAGCCTTTTGCAAAAATCTCTATAGAATGACAGCTCATAATTATGTAGGCAAATTAAAGTTTGCAAAGCATTTTATAAATATTCTCTCATCCGATGCTCATGACAGCTTTGTGCAGTAGGTGCTATCATTATTCCATTTTACCATGGACAAAATTGAGGTTAAGAGAGAAAGGCTAAATGGTTTTTGCCAAGTCACAGAGTTAGGAAGTGTCTGAGGCAAGATTTGAACCCAGGTCTTCTGGACTCCAACACTCTATTGACTGTAACACCCAGCTGTCATGCACAAAATATCACACTATATAAATGTAAACTTTGATCCCTGTTTTCTTTGGCATGCTTCATCTTTTAACTGTCATCTCTTTTTCCTTCATGCATCTGTGACCTGTGTGACCTTGAAAAAATCACAACCTCTCTGACACTCAGTCTCCCATCCAGACAATGAGAGAGTTGGGTTACGTGGTCTTTGAGGTCTCTTCTAGTTCTCCGTTTATTGCCTTAGAATCTATAATCCTGTATTTGTATGTACATATATTCCACAAAGGATACCTTTCTCATCTTTTCTTTTTGTTGTTCAGTTGTTTCAGTCATGTCTGACTCTCCATGACTCCATTTGTTTTCTTGGCAAAGATTCTGGAGTAGTTTGCCATTTCTTTCTCCAGTTCATTTTACAGATGAGGAAACTGAGGCAAAGAGTTAAGCGACTTGCCCAGGGTCACACAGCTAGCCAGATTTGAACTGAACTCTTCCTGAGTCCAGGTCTGGCTCTCTATTCATCTCATCATTCCTTAAAGAGGTGTAAGAATATGGGAGTTGAATGATGCACATGTTATTAGATATGGTTGTTGTGTCAGTTTCTGACAAGGGAGGGTTCATTGGTTGTTCAGGGAAAGGAGGGTATCCAGAAATGAGTATGCTGAGGAAATAAAAATGTCCGTAGAATATAATTTAAAATAACTAATTTCTGAGCACTTGCTCCTAATGAACCTAAATCAGGAAATTTCTCTACACAATGTGCCCATTTGAGTTTCTAATTCTTTGTAAGAAGTTGCTGGTCAGACCCCAATTCCTCCCAAAAGGAACCATTTGTGAATTTATCGTTAAGACTCTATCTTACCATCTGGGTGATTGATGAGGATGAAAGCTCCCAGGAAACATCACTTGTTCAAAAGTTAGACTCTCACAAATCCAAAGTTAATCCCAGAGTGTAACATCTAACTAATCAAGTCCCTGCAGGGATCATGCTTCCCAATGGTAAGGATTGGACTTTGGAATCTATCTATCATGCTCAGGATTCCAGATAAGTAGCACATTAAAATAAGGACCCACCTGATGCCCAGAACAGTTTCATTTTTTGTTTTGTTTTGTTTTGTTTCTTTGTCACTTTCAAGACCCCAAACTGAAATGACTTCTGATCACATTTGGAGGCAACATTTTTCAACCTGAATTAATTCACGCCTTTCCACGGGGCTTATGACAGCTGAGGCTCATGGCGCAGACTGAACAAATATCCAAAGATGACCTATGGAGAATTGGGTTCTCTGTTCTAGTTGCTTCTAAGTGCTAAAATAAAAAACAGCAACAACAACAAAAAAAACAACCAGTTCCTCATAGAAAAGAATTTATTTCACCTCCAGTCAGAAACTGTGCTTTCAACATGTTGTCCAGTTTCAGTAGTTTGCAATCTTATAATTAATTATCATCATAATAACAGTATTTACATGGAATTTCAATGTTTATAAAGTGCTTTAATTTGTTATCTCATTTGGTCTTCACAAAAACCCTGGGAAGTAGGTGCTATTATTGACCCAATTTTATACAGGAGGAAACGGAGGCAGATAGTGGTGAAGTGACTTGCCCAGGGTGTCATACACATATTAAGTACCCAAGCTGGGATTTGAACATTTCCAACCCCCAAGTCCAGCATCCTACCCACTCTAGCACCTTGATTTTGTCTTTCTTGGGAAGGAAGTCTAGATTTCAGGCTCTAATGGACCTTTGAGGTCACCTAGTCTACTTCCTCCTTGATTTCATACGCAAGGAGAGAGTTGGAATGATTTGATAGAGGTTACACAATCAGAATTTGAACACAGGTCCTCTCACTCCAGATCTATCGTTCTCTCTGCCATACCATACTGTCTTGTGCCAGCCGTCTTAGGTTCCTAATCAATAACTTGGTCTTAGAGAAGATCTATTCCCAATTGCTAGCATTTGGAGGCAACTCTCCCCTTAAATTGTGAGCCCCTTGAGGGCAGGGACTATCTTTTGCCTCTTTTTGTATCCCTAGCACTTAATACAGCCCATGACATATATAGTAGGTATTGTGACATTTAAAAGGATTCAGGAGACATCTTTTCTGGTAATTTAATCATTTTATTAATAAGGCCAGTGGGTTATTAATAAAAGGATGGTCATTTGGACATCTCCCTTAGACCAAAGACAGTCTTGGCAGCAGACTCACAGTTTACATACCCTGATTCATACAACAGCAATCAAATCTAATTGGTTAATGTGACTGAAGGTGGGCTATGTTAACATGAAGGGCTGAGTATCTGCTGGATAGGGAAAGCATCTCTACACCAGGTCACCTATAGCTTTAGGCTGTCAGTTCAATGTGGTGCTGAGAGTGACCCCAGAATAGAGAAATTATCTCTACTTAGACCACCTCCAGCCATGGCTATCTAGTCACTAAGGATCTGTCTCCACTCAAAAACCATGGGCTTCCCTCCCTAGATTAAATTCCTTGCAAGGTTAAGTGGGGTCTGACCAAGATAGAGGAGAGTTAAAGCAATCTTTTTATCAGTAATGTCCTTCAGACTGAACTCTTGAAGAACTTTAATAGAAGAGGAGAGCTCAGAATCTCCCCCCAAAATGATTGGTTATTAATAATCCTTTCTCACAGTACTTAATCAGTTCCTCATCTGTAAAATAAACTGGAGAAGGAAATGGCAACCCACTCAAGTATCTTTGCCAAGAAGACCCCAAATGGAGTTATGAAGAGTTGGATATGACTAACAACAAGGTGTTTATTGAATTGAACTGGTGACCCAGTTCAACCTGACCACAGACACATAGCTGTGTGACTCTAGGCAAGTCACTTAACCTCCATTTTGCCTTAATGTCCCTAGTTGTAAAATAGTGATAGTAAGAGCACTTACCTCACAGGATAGTTGGGAGGATCAAATGAATTATATTTAAAAAAAAAAAAAACGTTCAGCACAGTGCCTGCCACAGAATAGGAGCTGTATAGAGGCTTATTCTCTTCTCCCTTCCCTACTTTCTAAAATCAGTCAATCTGCTAGAATTTATTAAGTCTCTACTCTGTATTAGGGGATATGAAGAAAAACCGGATAATATTGATACTAATAGCTGATCTCAAGAAGCTCACAACATGCAAACAACTATGTACAAACAAACTTATAGATGGGATAAAATGGGAGTAGTCCCCAAGGAAAGAGACAAAGATGAAGGACTATGAAAAGGCCTGACCAGTGCTGGTCGCTGTCCAACACAGTAACAAGCTTTGCCAATTTGCAGGCTTTCCCTAACTTCCTACCAAGGAACCATAAAATCTAGCAGTATAAAACATCAATCTCTGGCCATAAAAGGCCCTTTTGTATTTCTCCAGCAGCCACATCTGCTCAAGCAAGACCTGGAGTTGTCATTTAATCAAGACCAAAAGATATGATGGTCAAATAGACAGATTCAATTCAAGGAGCATCAGTCAAGAGATTCCTGGGTTGTAGGTATTGTATCAGGCCCTAGGGAAACAAAGATGAAAAAAAAAAAAAGCAGTATTTCCTACCCTGTAGGAGATTTCATTCTATCTATACATATTTCCTCCTGAGATTATCCAGTCCCTGCCCTCAAGGAGCTTAAAATATAATGGCAGAAGTGCCTCCAAATGCTGGCAACTGGCAGTAGGTTTTCCCTCAAACTGTCAGTGACTAGAAGTCTAAAATCTTTCTTACAGCATGTCCTCAAAACATCCTATGTATTCAAATTACTGATGTAAACCTTGGTTTCTCACCCAACCTCCTACAAAACAACAGTACCTACATCTAGGTAACCTCTTCAATGGCCTGCTTCATTCTGAATGTAAACAATAGCCTAAGAACATTTCAGATATAGAATAACTAGGGGAAATAGACTCTTAGGAGGGATTCTCAGGGAAAGAAAGGCTTGTGCTTCCCAATAGTTCAGTATCTCAAATCTAACAGCTTCACCTTGCCACAATCTGGCTCCAGGGTTGTCTGCCCTGATGAGCCAAACCAGCTTCTTTTCCTCCCTCTCTGATAAAACGTGTTATTGTTTTTGCTGTGTGTGTGTGTGTGTGTGTGTGTGTGTGTGTGTGTGTGTGTGTTTAAGTGACTGAGCTGGCCCTTACATAAGCCCATCTCTTCCTGTTGTCACTTTCTGGGTCTTTTTCCCTGGTCCTTCTCAGCTGAACAAAGAAACATCCCAAGTCTAAAATTCTCTCCTATCAGGGTAAGCTGTAACAGGGTAATTCCTACCACGGGGCTACGGTGGTGGAGGGTTAAGGTGGGATGGGTGGAGGGGAGACCAACTACCCCCTCCCGTTTCCCATGGACAAATCCAAACCATTTTGGGAGGGTACATTATTTCCCTCAATATCATTTAAGTGTAAGCTGTATTCAGGCACTGAAAGGGAAAACTAGGGCTATTAACCTCTAACCCAGGTGAAAATAGTAACCACAACAAAAACTGGGACAAAAACACAGTTGATGATAAGTATTATGCCCTACTTTCCCCCTCCCCTCTCCCACTCGGAGCAAATAATTTTTTAGGGCCAGATGAATTTCTTTTTAAACCTCTTCAGCTTGTAGCACAAGTATCCAGATTGCATAGAGGCAAAGCCACCTTGCCAAAACGACCACAGACCCACAGATAAGTGAGGAGACTAATCAGAATCTGCTTCCTTTTCCTCCAGTCTGAAGAGGTTAAAATCTGCAGCCATGAGCTCTGGATCCCCTTCTCTCCTCTGATATATCTGGCAGCAGCCTACTGTGGAAAATATACTAGGCTATATACTAGGCTATATTTCAAATACCCTAAACCAACTGGCAAAAAGTACTAAATTTTTGCTTTTGTGTCTGGCTCTTAAATTCCTACAGACCTGACTTAGCAGACAAGAGAGGGCCATAAAACGGAACCTGCAAAACAAAAATAGACCTTCTGGGACTTCTCATACACACACAGCAGGGATGCCGAGCTCTCTCATTTTTTCTTGTTTCAAACTGTGTTTGCTTCTTCAGTACCTCGGAGGGTGTCGGAGGGCACATGATGGAGCCTCTCTCCCCCTACCCCGGTACAGCGAGATGTGTCTCTGCGGGGAAGGCAAGTGTGTGAGGTGCTCACTCTCTGGGTGTATCTTCTTTTATGTAAAACAACAGCCCCACCTTTATTCCATCTTCTCTATTCCTATAATTAATTTCCTTTACACCTATGACAGCTGGTTGGCTTCCTCACAGCGTGCCCTAGTTCTCCCTAGGTTTAAAAGTCTTCCTGCTTTGAGGTCTCTTCATTCAAAAATCAAATAATTTAAACCTAATAAAAACTATCACAAGGGCCTTTTAGCTACTGATGACAGGGAATTGTGATAAGAATAAAACAATAATAGTAAAAAATATGCAACCGCGTGAAACCCGGGAAGCTGGGGGTGCAACAGACAAAAATGAAATTGGAGAGAAAAATCACGATATTGCTCAAGCGCTGGAGTGCGGCTCTCACACTAAGACCAGGGGGATTGGGATAAGGCTAAAGTTAATTGCATTTCCAGATGACAAACCTCTCACCTCTGAACTGAATGGCTCTTTATAAAAGCTATCAGTAATAAACTGTAAATCTCAGCTATGATTGCAAATAAAGGTCATCCCTTTCATGATGCCACTTTTCTGGGCCTTATTATAGTCCTGCCGGAACCTTTCTTACTTCTTAAGGTGTGCCAGCTGTCCATATAAGCAATCAGCATGGCTCTATTTATTTGTTTGTTTATTCTCAGGCATGACATTATCGGATTTACTTCCTTGTAACTCACTCGGCTAAACTGGGCCAACCCCAACTGCGGGCTGGCAGGCAGTCCTGGCGTTGGGATTATTTTTCATCCTCTCCTATTAAGGTAAAGGAGATCCCGCCACACCCTATTCACGATTTTACTCCCTTTTCTGCAGAAGAAATTATAAGCATACAGGATATTTCCTCATTCCTCTCCAGGCTGAATTTCAGACTTCCTTGATCATACCCCAGGTCTTCAACCAGAAGCCTCCTTCCCACTTTGGAGGACCCCTTTGCCCCTGGAGCCACTCCCTCTGATTGAATGGGTCGTCTCAGATCCTTCACTTAAGGAGCACAGCCGCATCTCAGGGCATCCTGGATTTCCCGAGGAACCTTTGTACCTCCACCTCCTCTTCAGATTCTTTTAATATATATTGCCTTTCCTATTGTGCCTGGAGGGTAGGGATTGCCCTTCTTTCTCCTAGCATTGGTATTGCCAGAGTTTAGCATATTGCTTGGTGTATAGTAAACGCGCAATAAAAAAAGCTAGTTGACAGACTGATAGGTGCCATACGCACACACGCACACACACACACAAGACACATACCACATCACACACCAGTTTTAGTCTCTGATTCAATCTCAATCTTCCTTTAAATGATTATTAAGAGCCAAAAGTCCCTGTGACCACAGGCACTGTTTAGAAAATGAATTTCTTTCCTCTTTTTAAAGTCATTGATTTTAAACTGGAAATCATCTCAGCAATTATTTAGTTCAGTCCCATTTTAAATATGAGGAAACTGAGGGAAGTAAATGTTAAGAAATTTCCTCAAAATTACACAGACAGAAAGTAATTTACAATTCTTCATGACCACATGGATTATAGCATGCCAATGCCAGCCTTGGGGTTTTCTTGGCAAAGATACTGGAGTGGTTTGTCATTTCATTCACCAGTGGATTAAGGCAAACAGAGGCTAAGTGATGTGCCCAGGATTATACAGCTAGTAAGTATCTGAGGCTGGATTTGAGCTCAGATCTTTCTCACTCTATCCCAGCTATAGCCACTGAACCACTAAGCTATCGTATAAGTAACCCATCTAAAATGTCCTTCCTATCCCTGACCTCCTCCTTTCCTAAGCCCTGGTAATAAATTTATTATTTTGTTTGAGGGACCTGCAGGCTCCATGTAAGGGACATGGAGAGTTGAATATGTAAAAGTGCAATAAATCAGTCTGAGAATACAATGATATCAACCAGCTCATTTATTCTTCCCACCCAATATGGAAGAGTATAGAATTGAACAACCACTTGCATCTTAAGCCCAACCCAGAAGGTCTTAACCTTTCACTTCACCCTGATTTCAGATTCCAAACCAAAATCCAATCAACTCTGTCATTGCTCCTAAAAAGGGCATGTTAATCTACTCCCCTATAGCTCCACTCCAAATCCCTTTAACTTTCCAAAACAAAATATGACTTCTTGGACCCCACTTCCTTATATGTGATATCTCTCAAATTAGAAAATAGGCTTTTTGATGCCAGGAACACTTTCACTTTTTTATTATTTCTCCAAGAGTTTAGCACATACAAAGATCTTAATGAAGTATTTAAAGAATAGTTTTTTTTTCCATTCATTCCTCCATACACACATGAAGATAGAGTCCTATCTTATGGTGCAATGGAAAGAGAACCAATTCATGTCCTCATACTAGGGAATTTCAACAGACATAGTGATGTTTCCTCAAATACCTTGACTTCCTAGTTCTTCAATCTATTATACCCCTATGACCTACTCTTCCACTATATTTACCTAGCTACTAACTTCACTTACACTCAGAAGCAATTCCAACCTTGACCTTGTCATCATCCGCAAGTATTCTTTTTCCATGCTCATGACCTCTGGAAATTTTTTATCCGATCATAATGTTATCATTCTTTTTCCCTGTGCCTTACAACCCTAAACCCCTCTTCTTTATCTTCACCACAATCTGTTCCCCTTCCCCCCACCAGCACTGTTAGTTCTTTCCTTGGCCATCATCCCAATTCTGGTTATACTCTTATGCTTGACTCATCTCCACCAATGGGTGAACCAGGTCAACTACACCATTTTCTTCTTTTAAATCCCTTGTTCCCTTGTGCTATCACCAATCATTGCCTTGCCAAGTCCTAACCCAGATTACTCATATCAGCCACCTCCTTCACCTTCCAGTCCAAATTTTGTTGAATGGAGCTGGAACCATGATAACTGGATCCATCACAAATTCATTTTATTTAATCTTAACTGGGCCTTCACTTCAAGACAATCCTTCTACTCCTCCCTAATTATTTTGCTATCCTACTCTACACAATAGCTATCTCAAACGTTTTCATCTCTCCTCTGCCTATACCTACTTCATTCTCTGAGGACCTCCCTTCCTGTTTCACCGAGGACATTTAAGTAAATCACAAAGAGCTCTCCTTTCCTCATCTTCTTTCCTCACATCACTCAAACCCACTACCTCCTTCATTAGTGTCTCAGATGAAAAGGGGGTCCTTTAGTCAACAAAGCAAGCCCCTCTTCATGGATTGCTTTCCCATCTCCTCCTGTCTCCTTTATGAGATTGAACCCATTATTCCACACTCTCTAATCTTCAATTGCCCCTATCCTCTGGCTCCTTCCTTCGGCTTACAAACATCTCCCCCACCCTCAAAAAACTCTCACTTGATTCAGCCTTCCTCCCAAGCTTTTATTCTACATCTTTTCTTCCCTTCTTGACTTTTATTTATAATTTAGCTGCCACTTCCTCTCCCTTCACTCTCTTTTAAACTCACTGCAATCTGGTTTCCCACCACGTATCTCAAATGAACATGTCCTCTCCAAAGTTACCCATGATCTCGTAGTTGTCAACTCTAATGGTATTTTCCCTATCACTCTTTTAGACCTCCCTGAAGACTTTCACACTATTGATTAGCTTCTACTCCTAGTCATTCTCTCTAGGTTTTAGTGACATTGCTTTTCACTGATTCTCTAATTACCTGCCTGACCTCTCTGCAGTCCCCCATTTTGATTCATCATACATGTCACTTCACCAAGCCTAAACATACCCCAAAGTTCTGTCCTAGGTCTTCTTATCCCCTTATACTGCCACAGTAGGTGATGTGGTCATTTGGGTTCAATTATGATCTTTATGCAGATGTTTCTCAGACCTATATATCCGGCCCTAGTCTCTCTCCTGAGCTCCAGCCTCACACTTCCAACTACCTTCTGACCATCTAGAACTGAATATCTCAAACATCTCAAGTTCAAAACAGAACTCATAATATTCTCCCCCAAATTCTTCCCTCTTCTACCAAGGGCACCACCATTTTCCTATTCATTCAGGTCAGCTCCCCACTCTCACTGATCAGGAGATTAATATCTAATTAGTATCTAATCTCCTGCCAACTCCTGTTTCTTTTGAATCTTGGTAACATCTTCTCTACCCTCATATGGCTATCCCTCCAGAACAAGTGCTCACCACTTCTTATTTAGAGAAACTATTGAGTTTTTTAATGGTTTTCCCTACCTCATCTCTTTCCACTCCAATTTACCATTTACTCAGCTTCCAAAGTGAATTTTCCAAAGTGCAGGTCTGACCATGTCTTCTCCTTTTAGTCACTACACTCCTCTGGCTTCCTAATATCTCCAGAACAAATATAAAATCTTCTCTTTGTCATTTAACACTCTTCCCAACATCACCCCTTCCTACTTTTCCACTTTTTTCCATCTAGCTTGTTGTCCTCCTAGGATGCCTTCCTTCCCACCTCTGGGCTTCCTGGAAGTCTCACCTCAAATTCCATTTCCTGATCTCTCCACCCCACCATTTCTAATGCCTCCCCAGTGAGAGGTATACGTTTTCCCATCTATATATCTTATATGTGATTTATGTGTTATTTCCTCCATTAAAATGTAAATTTCTTCAGGACAAGAATTGTTTTTAAACCTTTATTTCTATCCCCAGGACTTAGCAGAATGACTGGCACATGGTTAATGCTCAATTATGCTTATTGACTGACTGACAAAATAGTTATATGAGAGAGAGAGAGAAAGAAGTAGAAAGAGAGAGAGAGAGAGAGAAAGAGAGAGAAGGGAGGGGAAGTAAGGAGAGAGAGAGAAACAGGAGAAAAACAGAGAGGGAGAGAGAGGGAGGTAAGGAGAGAGAGAGAGAGAGACAGGGACAGGAGAGACCTTATCTTCAGGGAGCTCACGTTCTGCTCGGGGAATGCAACATGTAAACAGATGATTTAGAAACTCTGAACTCTCCTGACAGACCTCTTTGAAAATAACACTATTGCTGAAAGGAGAAACCTGTTATTCTGCCAACTCCTCAGTGAGGATGAGTTTATCAGGTGGCTTTCCTCTTTGATAGAAGAAGCAGGACCATCACGAAAGCACCAAGTATTGGGGGGGGAGGGTGTTAAAGGGGTGGGAGGAAAGGAGGCAGAAAAGGTTTTAGATTGCCCAGGCAGTTGAAAGTGGATAAAAGGCACACACAGGGAGGCAGGAAGGTTCCAAAGAAAACTTTGCCAATTTTACAATTTCGCCTGGGGCCAGAGCTGGGTGGAGGAGGTCTGCTTCATGCAGAGCTGGGCCTGCTATGTTTGGAGGAGTCTAACAAACTGCTTTCTCTTGTTCCTCACGAAATATTTGATTTCAGGGCTGCTAATGCTGATGAATTGTGCCCTGGGTCCCATGACCCTGCGCAAGCAAGGCAGGCAGGTAGGCAGGCAACAGTATTTATTGAGTGAAGTTGTGTGCCGAGAAGGCTGCACGAGGAGCAGGAGAAGAGAGGGCCTCTGACCCCTGGTAGCTTATAATTTAAGTGGAGGTAAAGGATCAGGGCACATGAATAAGACATAAATGATAATAGTGGCAACATATAAGTAGTTCCGATTATTAGAGTGTAAAGTCTATATGTCTGTTTCCCTCTTTATCATTCTCCCTGCCTGTTTTCCCCCTCCCCTTCAATCCATCACCCATACTGCTGCTGTCAGAACAAACTTTCTTATACCGGGAGCTGCTTCTTTCTCTCTTTTCAGCTCAAAAATATTCAGTAGCTCCCTGCTGTGTGGGGTTCAAGACACTGTATAATCTGGACATACTCTAATTTTCCATTTTTATTTCATATTATTACTTAACAAATATTCAAATCAGCCACAGGGGTTTTCCAGTCATCTGGTCTTTTTTTGCCTCCCTCAACACATTGGATACTCTCTCATCTCCTTGCTTTTGCCTGGGCTGTGACCTATACCTGAAATGCCTTCCTTCCTATTCTTTGTATGTTGAATTTCCACCTATCCTTTAACTGGAATCCTTAAGCTGGAATTGACAAACATATTTCCTTTTAATATTTTTATAAGTGTATTTCAGTATAATGTGTCATCCCGGGTATTTTATGTTATGTATTTAAAACTATTTTTCTGAGAAGGGGTCTACAGGCTTTAATCTGCCAAAGGGGTCCATAAACACAAAAATGTTAAAATCCTCTGCTTTATAGTAAAATTCAAATGCTAGCCCTCCAGGAAGGCTTCCAGGACACCCACCTCCTCCACATAGCACTTTTGTACCTACCCAAAGCACTTATCATGTGCTACAGAATATCATACTTATCTGTAAGCTGTAAACCTGATGTACTATAGAATTTCATTCTTATCTGTATGCTGTAAACCTGATGAGATTTCATACTTATCTTCAAATAAATTGTGAGCTCCATAAGGATACAGGTCGTATCTGATTTAAATTTTATATCTCTCCCAACCCATGCCCAAGTGTTCTGCATATATTTAGTGCTTAACAATTGTTTATTGGATTGTTTTATCCTATTAGGGTGACTAGCACATAGTAGGCATTTAATAAATGTTTATTGACTTGTATCACGTTGCTAAGACAAGGCTACAGGAACAGATTTTCCATTATAAAATAACTCACACATAGTTAGACCCAGTTTTAAACTGGATTTTGAAGGAAGCAGAGACACAATTTGGCAGAGGGAAAGTTGAAAAGGTATTTCGGGTAGAAGAAATGTCACTTACAAAGATTCAAAGACAGAGGGGATGGGGGTGGGGAAGGGAAGTTCCATCTATGTAATCACAGAATAAAAAGGTAAGTCTACAGAGACAGAAAGGCCAGAAGGATCTTTGCTTCCTTCACAAGAAAAAAACACATATTATCTCTTCTCTGACATTTGCTTTCATAGAAGAATCCCCCTCCCTGGCCATTCTATTCTTAATGTACATATCCACAAAGGATAAATGGCCTTTGCCCTCTGAAATGCAAAAGAAATAATTGCCCTGTATCCATGAAACAGATAGTTGTTAGAGAGGAAAAAAGCAACCTGAGTGTGTGAACCCCTTCTCTAGTACAGATGGTTAGTGTAATTAGAGGCCCAGTATGGAAGCTCCCAGGGTACACCTATTTATTCACCAGCACGTGAATGACCCACCATTGTCACAAGTCCCTTTTGGATACCTTGACAAAAACCAAAACGAAGCCAACCCTCCCCACGACAAATCTTTCTCAGCTCCTTAGCAGCTATATGAAACCATACATTCCAAGCTCATCTACAGTTTTCTTCTTGCCAGTGTTACTGAGCTGGGGTCTTACTTAACTCATTTAATATTCAATCAGCATCTAGTTAGCTCTGGGAAATAAGTAGAATAAGTCTTCATACGGTTTCATCCTAATGAAAGTTTATTATGTTGTAAACCTGATGAGATTTCAGGGACTTGGGCTTTCTATGATTATCTGGTCTGGAAATCTAAATAAGTGACTTACCCCAAAACATCACATTTAGACTGAACTGGACCTATAAGTTTATCTTGATCCATTTATTTGTTTGTTTTGTTTTTAAATTTAGGGCAGTTAGGTAACATAGCAAATGGAGGGCTGGGCCTGGAGTCAGAAAGACCTAGGTTTAAATCCAGCCTCAGACACTTACTAACTGTGGGACTCTGGGCAACTCACTTAACCCTGTTTGCCTCAGTTTCCTCATCTGTAAAACAAGCCAGAGAATGAAATGATAAGCCATTCCAGTATCTTCGCCAAGAAAATTCTAAATGAGGTCACCAAGAGTTGGACATTTGAGACTACTGGATATCAACAAAACTTTTTGATGTCTTTTATCTATTTTATATTATAGTAAATTACCTCTTACAGAATGAACACAGTGAAAAATAATTTTTTGACAGAGAAAAATAATTAGGCAAAACTGCCTGTTATGTGGCCATATCTGACATTGTATACTACTATGGACTTACTGGTCCGTTACCTCTCTTCCATAATGGAAGAGAAATGCTTCATGACCTGTTCTCTAGGCCCTTAACTGTCTTCCAGTTACTTAAAGTTCATTTTCCTTTCAGTGATCTTTTCATGCCCATAGTTGCAGTCGACAATATATGGTGTTCTCAGGCCTGCTTAATTCACTCGGCATTGATTCATATAAGTCTTCCCTAGGTTCTTTGAATTTTTCAAAGTCATCACTTTATACTCAATAATAATACTCCATTACATTCCCAGCTATTTTTTTTCATCTGTTCCCCAATCGGCTTTGTTTCTAGGTCTTTGCTACCACAAAGAGAGCTGCTATGGGTATTTGGGATATTATGGACCTTTGTTTCTGTCTGTGGCTTCTTCAGGGTATATGTAGTGAGATCAGGTTAGACATTTTTCTTGTATAATTCCAGACTGAAATTCAGGACAATTGGACTACATCACAGCTCCATCAACCATGTGTCACTACGCCTGTTTTCCTACGACTCAACCAACATTAACTATTCTGATCTCACGTCATTTTTGTCCATTTGCATGATACGTAGAATAAAGCCTCAGAGATGTTTCAATACTATTAATACCATTAATTACTAATAATCAAGATACTCTTGATTAGTAATTAATAACATTAAATAACATTAAACATTAAATAACATTAATAACATTAAATATTATTATTTCCTAATCATTAATAATATTAGCATTAATTAGTCATCAGTACCATCAATAGTGTTAGATGTTAATTGATAATATTAATAAGATTATTTTTAACACTTAATACTACTACTAATATTAGACATTATTAATACTTAAAATGGTTAAGTATCACTATTAGTGATTTGGAGCATGTTTTTGTATGGTCATTTATAGTGTGTAATTCTTCTTTTGTGAGCAGCTAAGTGGCACAGAGTGAAAGAGTGAGTATTGGACTCGAAATCATCTTTCTGATGATTTACAGACATTTACTGTAGTGTGACCCTGGGCAAGTCACTTAACTCTGTTTGCCTGAGTTCCTCATCTATAAAGAAGGAACTGGAGAAGGAAATGGCAAACTGTTCCAATATCTCTACCAAGAAAAACCCAAAAAAGGTCATAGTGAGTTGGACATGACTGAACAGCAATATTTGTTCTTTTGAAAACAGCTTTTTAATAGCCTTTGACTACCTTTTACTAGGAAATGGCTCCTAACTTCTGTCAAATGACAAGCATTGTCTCATTAAAGGAGGTTCTCGTGAAGGTATAAATATGTGCACTTTTTCTCCAAGGATTCATAAGGTTTGTATCCTTGAGTATCCACTAATGAGTAAAGGCATTATAGGCAGAAAAACAGGCCTATGCAAAACTTCAGAGGGAAAAGAAAGCCAATTTGGCACAAAGGAGATTTCCCTAACTGATGACATCCTGATGAAGTAGGAAAAATACTGGATTCAGCATAGACCTGACCCGGCTATGTGAGACACTTTCTGGGCTTCAGTTTCCCTATATCTAAAATGGGGAGAATAGCTACCAGATTAAGTCTAAGGTTGCTAAGATACAGCCAGAGGAAGTTGGCTTCACATTCTGTAAAGTAATCAAGCAACAAGCATTTGTTTTATTTCTACTGTTTACCAGACACCGCTAGAGACTGGGTATCCAAAGGAAAAAATGAATTAATCCCTGTCTTCTAAGAATTTACATTCCACCAGGGCAGAGGATAGAGACAACATGTCAACGTGTGTGTATGTATGTGTGTGTATGTATAAATACATACACATACATATACATACATATATACATACAAGGCAACTGTGGTGGGAGGGGAATGGAGACACTAAGTTGTGGGGACCAAAAAAGTGTACATGTGTGAGATGACATTTCAGCTGAACTCTAAAGGAAACTAGGGTTTCAAATGAAGTAGAGATATGGAGGAAATAAATTCCAGACATGGCAGAATCCTTTGCAAAGACATAGTGGTGGGAAATGGAATATTGGTATGAGGAACACAAGAAAGTCAGTTTAGCTAGACAGTAGAGTTCATGAAGGGAAGTATTCTAAGTGACTTAAGTGAAATTGCCCTAGTCACAAGTTATTGGGCTCAGTTTCCCAGATCATAAAGGGGAATTAAGGGGGTGTGGAAGGGGAAGAGGTATATTTGTTTGAGAAGAACTAAGCCACATCACAGAATTAAGAACTGACTTGGAAAATTCTAATTAAAAAAACACAACAGATGAAAGCATTAGGAGGCATATGAAATATTATCATTCCCATCATAATTATATTATCTTCTTCTTCATCATCATCATCATCATCATCAAGGCTATTGCCCTGACTTCTGCTGTTGTAAACATGTCCAAACTGGATTTCTTCTGTAGGTGCTTCTGGATATCTTTGGTCCAATGAATTCAGTAACATTTTTTTAAATCCCTGCCATAATAAATACATTGCAAAGCAGCAACTGTACAGCTGAAATACAATCAGTCAACAGAATATGCTTCTTTTAAAGTCTAAAAAAAAAAAAAACATTCTCCCTTTCCTTCCTTCCCTCTCCCTTTTTCCTGAAAATGGACACTCAAGCCCTAGGCAACATAACCACTGAGGTTTTATTATAAAATACATTTCAAAATAATGGTTGAAAGTCTTGGAAGCAGAGAAGAAGATGAAAAAGAAGAAGTAAACAAGCTTTTTTCTACTACTAAATGATAAATTAAAAGCAGCACTTTGGTGTTCTGCCTCATTTATTATTGCACTGCACTCTCGCCGCTAGAGTTAAGGTTGTGTCAGCGTTTCCATTATAAACCCCTATTTTCAAGGGTTTATAATTTAGCCATAAAAATTTGCTCCAGGCTGGAACTTGCCATGCAAAAGGTCTCGTTGTGGGATCAAACTTGGGGGCAAATTTGGGTGGGGGAGGGGGTGTGGAGGAGGAGAAATGGATTGGCCATTCTACAGTTATAAATTGGAATGAAAAAGCCATTGTATGTGTTTGTCCCTCCTTTAAGCCCAGAATATGTCTTGGATCTTATGGAGATTAAGGAAGAGCAAACTTCCCATAGAGCCTTAGTGGAAACATACATCATGGGCTCATAGTAACATGAAATACCAATTTATATGAAAGGCCAAATCATAGCATATTTTCCTGCATTTTCAATTTTCACACATTGCGACTGATCTGCATAATTGGAGGAATAAGGTTGGCCATGGGTACTGTGACCATTGACAGAGCAGAGCAGTCTTTCTTTTAGAGAAGCTCAAGAAAAATTTAAAAGAATCCATTTCAGTAACTCTGAACTTACTTATTTTTTACTCCTTTAATATCCTTCTTCCCATTTTAGCCTCTCCTCCTTCCCCCATCCTAGTACTGATTGCCAAAATAACAATCTTTCATGGCCTTCCCTAAATCAACACAGAAGTGCTCTAGAACTTATGACAATTTTGTGCCAGCTTGGTGCTCATTTGTATATGCAAATATAAGCTTTGGTAGCTTCATTTTAGTGATTCTCTATCAATTGACCCCCCATTATGTTGTTCTAGAACCTTGCTAAGAACACATATGTGATACCATTTGACATAAACCTATATTAGCATGCTAATAACACTAAGAAGACAATTTTAAACAGTTCTAAAAGAAATGTAAATACTAATGTGGCATTGGGAAATTTACTCGACTTCTCTGGGTCTCAGTTTCCCCATTTATAAAATAAGAAGATTGGACCAGATGACCTGTAAGGTGCCATCCAGCTCTAGATATCCTATCATCAGATTTTACAAGTAAGATTGGTCTATATTCCTGGCAAGTCCAAGAGCTTCATTCAGATAAGGAACTTTAAGATCAATGCCATTCTGTGCTGAAATTTCAATTAGCCATGGCCAATCTGATTGATGCAGCATTGCTGCTTGATCTCTTGGACTCTAGGCTGAAAAAGCCAAATGTCATGGCTCTATGTTAATGAAAAGAAATAGTATCATTTTAGCACTAATCAGTAACACATTTTATCAGAGGCTTTCAAATCATTTTAAAAGGAAATAATTCCTTTAGAGGCAGTTGGATGCCAATTTAGAGGCAGGTGGAAGAGATAGAGCTCCACACCTGGAGTCAGGAAGACCTGAGTTCTAATCCTGTCTCAAGAAAATTACCATACGTATGACCCCAGGAAAGTCACTTGTTTATTCTTTATTTTTGAAAGAGAACCAATGACATCCTGGTGATGTTTTGACTTGCAGGTAAACTGGATTTAAGTGAGGCAGAATTGCACAAAGGCAATCTCACTCTTTTCTCCAGTCATCAAAGCCCAGGGGCAGAACAAAAGTCAAGACAACTGGCGATGGCCTGGGATGTGGTGGATGACCTCAGCATCTTTGATGTCTGACCAAGCTCCAGGCATTCCACAGAGCCTGCTTCAGCCACCTTCATTCATGGCTGTTGGACCAAATTGTTCTCATCCACCCATTCTGCCTGTGGAAGTCTTCACATGCTTGGGATATGAACCCTGCCTAGTTCATTAAACAGGTCAGATCTTCAGCCTGGTTTAGCCCATCTGCCGAGATGATTTACCCAGGTGTGGCCATTGTACATGCTACGGCTTCTTGGAGTCACAGGTTAGAGTTGGGTGAGAAGTGGACACCAAAGGTAAATGAAAAACCCTGAAAAAGACTCAGCAGCCCTCACAGCAAAGGTGCTAGTCTTCCCTGAACGCCCCATACACCTCAAGTCACTTAACCTCTATCCATCTCAGTTTCTTCATCTTTGAAACAGGGGTAATAATGCTACGTCTCAGGATTGTTGTAAGGAAAAATAAGATAACATTTGTAAAGATTTTTGCAAACCTTAAAGCGATCAATATATTCACACATATACACATGTATATATGTGTATGCAGCTAGCATGCACATATATGTTTGTTGTTGTTCAGTCATTTTAGTCATGTCTGACTCTTCATGACCCCATTTGGGGTTTTCTTGGCAGAGATACTGGCATGGTTTGTGATTTCTTTCTCCAACTCAGTAAAACTAAAATGAAGGATCATTGTTTTAGATCCCTACCTCCCATGACCAAAATATGTTTTAAACACATTAAATACTCCTTAACTGTTCACTCTTTAGAATAGTCAAGCATGTAGACAACAATGGAATGTACTGACCAAAAGGATCTAAAATGAGATGAAGAAGTCTTCAATAGGAAAAGTGGAAAGTAACGTTTCCAAAATTCCTCCAAATATGAGGAAGCAAGTTTCTTGGTGCAAGATGAGAAGAGCAAGATGATTCTATTTGGCCAAAGATGCTAAAAGAAAGCCCCAAAGAACCATGAGACTTGCTAATAACAAGAGCCCCCGCACATGGGCGGCCCAAAGACACTGCCAAAAGAATGAGCAATACTAAATCACAGAAATAATGTGAGGGGAGAAAGGAAAAGACAACTGTGGACAAAACAAGAAAGGAAAGTTTTATTAATGCTAAATAATGCTTTCCTTTTTGGGTTTACAATAACGTTTTCCCCTAATGGGTTCCAGATGTGCAGGCATCCTGGAAGTGGCTACTACCTAGGATGGAATAGTAGCTTACCTCTTATGCACAAGGAGGGCAAAAGCATGGGCATAGAGGTTGGTTTACAGTTTTGCTAAACTTAGGACCAGGTTATGTACAAATGGAGAGAAGCTGGAGACAAATAAAGGTTTAAGAAAAAAGGAAAAGGAAAAGAAAATGCATGTTGGATAAGGCTGGCTGGGGGCTCAAGAGTTAACTCCAACCTTTTCTTTTAATGCAGCTTTCTGTGGTAGCTAATGAAGGTAATGAAATATGACATGTAGTTTGGCCCTTGACCATAGAGTGCACCCCCCTCTCCTCTGTGCTGCGAACAAAGCCAAAACAGATGTAGCTACTTCTGTATAGTTTGGGGTTGACGTCTGTTACACAGAGCAGGTTGTCATGCGCATTCCCAGAATGTTGGCTTCTGACACATGCCGGCATTTTATCTGAGTGAGATGCTGCCTTTGTTTGTGAGGTGAGGAGAGAGGCAATAGGGAAGAGACAAGAGAAGGGCAGGATGGAGGACAGATGGGAGGATATTAGCCTATATGAAAATTTAGCCAACTTCATCCTGGCTCATCCTGGTCCTTTGCCCTGGCTCATGGTCAATATGTCGCTCCCCCCACCCCTTAATCCTTTAGACCTAGTGCAAAATCAAAGAGCAAAAATACACTTGACCCACAAAGGAAGAAAGAAAAAAATAGAGGGGTGTGTGTGTGTGTGTGTGTGTGTGTGTGTGTGTGTGTATGTGTGTGTGTAGTTAGTTTGGGGTTCTGCATGAAGGAATTTGCAACAGCAAAATTTTTAGTGGAAAAAAGAGACTTTGACCTATACAGCTTAGTGATGTCCAGTCTTTGAGAAGAAAAGGAAAATGGTCAGGTCTAGAAAGGGGTAGAGTGGGAATCATCTTCAAATATGCTTAACCCTTTTGATCATGGTGAACATAAAATGAGATAATGATTATAAGGAAGGGATCTTGTATAATCTAAATGAGCATCACACGAACATGAGGGATTAATTGAAAACAGTTGTTTCCTCTCAAAGTGATCTAGTTTGCCCAAGACAGGTTTGGGCTGATGATGAATGGATAGAATTTCATTTGGGAAGGAAGGAAGGAAGGAAGGAAGGAAGGAAGGAAGGAAGGAAGGGAGGGAGGGAGGGAGGGAGGAAGGAAGGAAGGAAGGAAGGAAGGAAGGAAGGAAGGAAGGAAGGAAGGGAGGAAGAGACTTTCTTCTTGAGACTTTCTGGCTACTTTCAGTACTTGGTGCATGTTACCTCAACTTGTTCAAAATGCCAGAGATGCTGTTCTCAGGATTTGTCGGGCTACACAGCTAGCCTCTATTGAGTCCTATGGCAGGTTGTCAACAGCGTCCTGGCACACTCACTAGCCAAATCTTTTATACTGTGATTTTTATTTTACCGAAGACCTCGCTCAAGTGGTTTGCATTAAAGAAATCTCATCCAGTTCTGGTCTAATGCAGTATCTATTCTTTCCTGAGGATCAGACCTTCAGCAAAGTTAGGTTAAAGAAAAAAAAATAGAAGAGTCTTGGAAATTGATAGCCTGTTTCAAATGTTATTTATCATTCTCAGCAGAGAAACTGACATGCGCCTTTTGAAAGGGGATACTGTACCTTTAACCTTGACTCTGAACACATTCTTAATTTGGGATGCAAGCTGAGGTTCAAAAATGGATGACCTTTTGGTGGTAGTTGGGGGGGAGGGGCATGACTGGATTTATTTATGAGGCGGGTGGAAAATTTTGACATCACATGGTAGAGCCATTATTCACGTGTTACATGACACAAGATTGGCCCTTTTAATGCAGCAACATCACATCAAAAAAAATTTGATTTTCTTCTCTGACAGCAGGCTTGTCCTCTGCAGTTTCCCCCCAAAATGTAATCTTTTTAGGTTAAAGGCCACAGGAAAGTGATTTAAACAGGCTACAGCTTTCATCAAGCACTGGAAAACGGGGTCTGAATTGAGATCCTTCAATAACAACAAAGGGGTAGAGGGGCAAGGGTGGCCTTTTGGGGATCAGAAATTTCATCTGGGGCAGTGTCCTCTCGGCACCCAGAGAGTGGTCACCCATTTGCCACCAGTCATTCATTCCATGGTGCTCCGTAACTTGGAAGGGGCTCAGAGACATTCCCTCAATTTTAAAAAACACCCATCAGCCCCTCCCTTTGCCTGGCCTCTGACCATCACAAGAAAATTAAGCTCAGAGACCAAAAGATGTAACCAGTTTTTCTCCTTCTCTGTTTGGGGTTCTTCCACATCTATTTGTGCAGAGGAAGAGTCTCAGAAAATGGTAACTGAATAGAAATTTTCTTCACTTGCCAGGTGTCACTAAGTAAAAGAGAAAAGAACAAATATATGGGAGGAGGCCGGCGGAGTTGGGGTGAGGAGGGCAGTGCATCTTGGGAAACATTGGCAGAGTCAATGTGGGTCTTCAATGTACACAGAAACAGAGGTGCCATATACTGCTTTACTTCATGTCAAAAGATGCTACCACCCTCCGTGGGAACTCTCTCTGGGACAGCATATGATCCACCATACTGGTCTTATGTTCCATCCATTTACCAGCATCTGAGATTGACTAGCATGATGATAGCTGATATTTATAATAAAGATGCTGAAACCCGAAGCAATCTTTAGAATCATCAAGGAAAGGTTAAAGTCTGAGCCAAATCGTACTCAGTGGACTTTTGTGTCAAGCATATTGTATTTTATTATCTTCAAATTCTTAGAAATTTGCCAATCTGTGTTTAGAAGGTTAATAGCTGTCTTCTGGAACAGAGTCTATCAAGGGTGCGGTAAATGAGGTCCCTGTTTTGGAAACACAAAGGCAAAGGGAACAGGAGAATATATAAACTATTCACCTACTAACCCAAGCATACCATCCCTTTAGAATGGGGAGGAGGACATAATTTTATATTCTTATCTTGGACAAAAAAGTAAGTGTTTATAGAACTCATCCATGAGACACAATTATCTAGTCAATCAATTAGTGAATTAACAAGCATTTATTAAGCTCCTGTTGTATTCTGAGTACCAAGAAAAAAAAATACAACAAAGGAAGAAATCTTTACTCACAAAGAGCTTACAACTTACATTCTAATGTACACTTCTTGTTTTTAAGTTTCTTTTATATACACACAACTTCTCCCAGCACAGCAAATAAATATTGCATACAATGGATAACATTCAGAATACAAAATGTTTTGTTCTTTTTTTTTAAGACTGTATTAATTTTTTTATGTAAAGAAATCAGCCCAGTATACAAACTGTACTTTACACACACACACACACACACACACACACACACACACACACACCTGATACTGAGCAGCAATCCATGGTTAACTTACAGACTTAGAAAATTATCTAGGTAAATGACTTTCCCAAAGTCACACAGCTAAAATGCATCAGAAGAACTTGAAATAGACTCTTGCTGATTCTAAAGCCATTTGCCTAGTCACTAGAATAGACTGCCTCCTCTGTTCTTAGTAAAATGAATGAAAGGAGATGCCTCTGCTATTTCTCCACATCTAACTTGAGTTCATGAAGTTTAAATTTCCCATGATCCAAACTACATTTCCAAGCTTCTCTTACTTGGTTTGCATGGTGATCAATACAACACAGTCCCTTTAAACACTCCCAGTTAATGTCATATCAGTTGATTTGAAATTCATCTATGAACTAGTGGGTATTCTCCAAACCAGAATCAGTCAGCTGTATTCAAGAACCAAATGAAAATTGAGAAAAGTAACCCATTCTGATATAAATCCAACTAGGAATGCAATATGTAGTTAATGAGTAAGAAGAAGTACTTAGGGCCTCTGGCCTTGATTGACACTAGGAGAACATTAGGAGTCTTTTTACCTTATCTGAGTCTACCTTATCTGAGGATACCATGATCAGAATAAACCCACCCATTGTCTTACAGTTGGAGAATCCACCAGTTGCTGTAGCCACTGCTGGCTATTAGGTCCATTCTTTGTTCATGGGTAGGATTAATCCACATTGGTAGGGACACTTGCTGTCAACAATCTGCTTTGAATAGATTTATTCTGATTTTCCAAAGGATCTCTGTGAAAACTGTCATCATCATATGGGGCAGCTAGGTGGTGCAGTGGATAGAGCACCAGTGCAGGAGTCGGGAGGGCCTGAGTTCAAACCTCACCTCAGACACTTGACACTCACTAGTTGTGTGACCTTGGGCAAGTCACTTAACCCCATTGCCTCATCCTGGGTCATCTCCAATCATCCTGATGAATATCTGGTCACTGGATTCAGGTGACTTTGGAGGAGAAGTGAGGCCAGTGACTTTGGAGGAGAAGTGAGGCCAGTGACCTGCACAGATCTTCTTCACTCAAAACAAAGTCAAGTGCAAGTCATGGCATTATTTCTCTGATGGCATGATCTTCAACAATGAAGGATAAGCACACATACATACACATGAACATGACAGAGGATGTAAAAGTCTTTCAAAATTTTTGGTTTCATAATATTTGAAGAGCAGAGTATTTCTGCTAAACAACCTATTTCTAAATAAGGATAAATAAAAGGAAGAACACTTTTTTCACCTTCTTTTGAACACAGTGAACATTACATTAAGTTCCTGCTATGTAGAGTTGTGTCCTGTTGCGTGCAGAGTATGGTGCTGCATACCAGAGGAACAAAAAATACATGCATTTGGCTAAAAGGGGAGAATTTGCTGCAAGACGGTTGGCTCTGCCAGTATAGATCACATGAAAACACTGGGTATTTCTTAAATTAAGAAATCATAGCAGTTTAGAAATGGAAGGGACCTTAGAGATACAATGCCTTTTTTTTTATAGACTGGGTCTCCATATTTTGTTCCAGATGGAAGTACAACAGCCATGCATGGGTTTTTTTCCAATACTATTCAGGGCAAAAGTTTTGACTTGATCCATTTTTCTGACTTGGACTGGTTTGCACCCCACCTCTGGTCCATACCTTAGATGAATAGTCTGGTGACCATCTCTTTCCTGGGACTCACCACAGTGGTGCTGGGCTCAATGTTGGCACCCCCTTGCCTTTCATCCTACTACACATTCTAATTCCTTAACCCCAGCATTCCCCCAGGCTCAACCTTAGCAGCAGGGATTACCTCCTTGCTACCATACCTGGTCCTGATTTTACAAATAGGGAAACTAAGTACAAAAGAAGTAAAGTTATTTACCCATGACCCCCTAGTCATTTGGAGCTGAATCGGAACTCTAGCTCAGGTATCCCCCAACTCCACAATAGAAGGGACTCCTCATTTGGCTAGGATGTATTCTTACCAATAGCAACAGAGATTACTTTTCCCTTCCTAGCTGAATTTTCAGACTATATTGATCTGTATTTCACTGTTTGTTTATTTTTTTGACCCTTGAGTAGTTACCCAAACTGCATCAGAGAATTCAGAATATCCTTCTCTGAAAGTTCTCAAGTCTAGAGTTGATCAGTATCTTCCTGGAATGATTCAAGTGTTATCTTGCCTGGAGACAAGGGAGTGACCTCAATGAGGTTCCAAGGCTTCGTATAACCTTATGATTTTATTTTGTTATTGTATGGTACACGGATGTCAGATTGTAGAAGATATGGAATGACTTATTGAGAATCTGGAGAGGTAGAGAACAGCCTAAGAAATTCATTTGGAAGAGTAAATAATGATTCCCCCCAATAGAAAACGATCTCCTACAATATTTAAATCACAGTAGTGTCAAAATTAGTTCTGTGTATCCCAGCTATTTGTACAACCTTCTCTCTATCCTAGACAATAAGCTTCCTGAGGGCAAAGACTACATACATCTTTTTTTGTGTATCTTGCCTACTCTCTGAAATAATGTTTTGCACGTAGTAGGGAAATGTTCCACACGTAGCTGGCAGTTGGATGGCTCAGTGGATAGAGCACTGGGTTTGGAGTCAGGAAGACATAAATTCAAATAAAACTTCAGATACTTACTATATGGGTGACCCCGAACATGTCACTTAATGTCTCTCTGCCTCCATTTCTTCTGTCTTTGCAAATCTTAAAACAATGTATAAATGCCAGCTATGACAATGGTTACTATTATAATTAAGATTGTATTGAACTGAAATAAGTTGAAAAGGGGTTTCTTTTATTCGTATTATTTTATTTAGAAAGAAATATTTGATTAAAATGCTACAAAGATATATGTACATATATACATTTATATATACACACAAGTATATATGTTTATTTTATATATGTATATGTGTATACAAATACACACACAAACTTTGGTTTTACATATACATATATATATAAAAATCTTTCAAAATCTTTTCAGGAGAGAGGAGTATATGTATATGTGTTTATATATAAACCAAATTTATTTACATACATACATAAAAAATTTAAAAATCTGGTTATATATACACATATGTGTTTATGTATAAACCAAAATTGGCTACATATATACATACATAAAAAACAAAACAATCCAGCTATATATATATATATGTGTGTGTGTGTGTGTGTGTGTGTGTGTGTGTGTGTGTATGTGTTTATGTGTAAACCAAATTTGTACATATATACAAATATAAAAACAAAACAATCTGGTTTTATTTCTATATATATATATATATATATATATATACACACACACATACACATATACATATGTGTGTGTATATGTTTATGTATGTGTGTGTGTCCACACACACACACATATACAACACCAAAACTTTTGAAGACTTCTATGGCCATAGTTAATTTGGGGATAAAGATGGAAGCAGGGACCCTGTGACAATGGGTGACCAGTGATATATGTGCACAAAGTTGCTAATGCATCCGGGAAACAAACCAATCTCCATAGTAATTTCTCTTAGATCCCATCACCTAACGAGATCAGAATAGGCTGTGGAAAAATACTGTTTGCCAGTAAAGGAGGCCAAGCATGGCTTTGTATTTTTCATCTGAGAGTGAGTACACATGTCACAGAGGGAGAAAAATGCCGACAGGACTGAGAAGTTCCCCACTGCCTTTGAAAGAACATGGGGATGGAGCGGCAGGCACCATAGGCAGACCTGTATTGCCATAGCTAGCTTTCGTAATTGGAGCTGGTGACAGGGCATCAGTGTACCCGAGCTAGCTGGAGGGTCACGGCCCCTCTGCTGATTGGTTATGGAATGGTCCCAGCTAATGCATTCTTGGGAGGAGGGGAGCTTAGAGGTGGGGAGGAGGGAAAGGGGGTGCAGAGAACAGGAAACTACATAAAAAGAATGGGGAGGGAAACCAGAATAAATGCATCATAGCTCCTCTGTGAAATCCCAAGGGTGAAATGATTTTAACCCCTGCCCTGCTGCTGTGATGGGGACCTATACCAGAGCTACCAGTTACAAGCACATGAAAAGCCAGGCAAAACATCCTATGGAGAATCAACAAACAGAATAAAACATTGTCAGGAAATACTGGGTGTAAGACAGGAATCATTTAAGGAAGCACCAGCTAAGGGGCAGGAAAACAAAAATGAAACAAAAAGTTCCCATCTTAAAAAAATTCAGGACAAAGAAAGGGACATTCTGACTAACAATATCTATCCCGTGCTTTGTGGGGTATCGACATTTTCACCCTTCAAATGTATCATCCAGATACATGACAAAAGGTTGGGGACATTTTTCAATTTAAAATACCCACCGGGGCAGGCAGTATGATGCCTGCATGTGGTCCAGTGGGTTGAGTTCAATATACATTTGCTGGGTTGTTGAAAAAAGAGGAAAAAGCAAAATAGTTCAAAATTAAAACCTAGTGATCCCAGAACTCTTTTGAAATGGAAATGTAAGGGTCTTGTATTAGGAGGTGGCTATAATTCTCAAGTCTTGGTGCCAATGAGGCAGCCTATGATCTGAGGGTGGTGCACAGGATATACATTGGACAGTGAAATCCGCAGAGTTGACCTGGATGTGGCGCTGGAGAGGAGGGCTGGGACAGAAATCAGAAGTACTTCCTGTGTCACATTTCTGGGATGATGTTGGGCAAGTCATTTTTCTCTCAGTCTCAGCTTCCTCATCAATAAAATGTGAATGATAATAACTTCCCTGACTACTTCACAATATTATTGAAGCAAGGTGCATAAAAGTATTTGTCGTTCAGTCATTTCAGTTGTGTCCAACTCTTCATGACCTCATTTAGGGTTTTTTTGAGAAAGATACTGGAGTGGTCATTGACATCTCCAGCTCATTTTACAGGGTGGAATGACTTGTCCAAGATCCTACAGCTAGGAAGTGCATAAGGTCAGGTTTGAATCCATGAAGAAGGGTCTCCATCTATGCACTATGGCACCAACTAGCCACACAAATGTATTTGGGCAACTGTAAAGAAATTTATTTGGTCTAGATCTGTGATTTCCTTGGTGTAAGAGATTCCCAATGTGGAATCTGCCTCCACCAACACATCTTTCATCCTGTCCTCTCTCCACTCACCTACAGCTTATATGAGGTGTTACTGATGATGATAGGGTTTCCATTTCACTTATCCAATTTCTGTACCCATAGAAGTAAGACAGGCAACTAGGTGGTACAGTGGAGAAAGTAAAGGATCTGTAATCAGGAAGACCTAAATTTAAATCTAGCATTGCACATTGCTGATTGTATGACCCATGGCAAGTCATTCAACTTCTTTGTGCCTCAGTTTCCTCAACTGTAAAATGGGGATAATCGTAGCACTTGCCCCCTAGAACTGCAGTGAGAATAAATGAGATACTTGTAAAGTGCTTTGCAAACCTTAAAATACTATATAAATGTTGGCTATTCTTATCACTGGTCATACAAGACAGAAACGATACTCCCGGGATAGAAAGAGGAAACTTATCCATCCGCAGCTTCCCAAGATGCTGCTAGGTGTGCCAGGTTCTACAACCACAATGCCCAAACTGGGGACCCCTGAATGCAGATTTCTTCATAGGTTCCACTTTGTCAGAGGGAAAGACCAACTAGGTGAACCCTTCTACTTACTCCACCAGCAGTGCCATGGGTAAGAAGACCAGTAGAGCTTTGGTCAACCATACTGTTTCCACCATCCCTCCAAACTTGGATTTCTTAGAGTTTTTCTTACTCCATAGAATTCCCTGGGTCCAAGCTTCCTTCCTAGGCAGTGAAGGACAAAGGACTCCTCTCCTCGAACACAAGCTCTCATCTTTTAAAGCATCCCTGAGACCCTTTCCCATTCATGACCTCTTGAGCTTCCGTCCATCCTAGGGATTCCTCATCCCAGGCCACCAGGCAGCTATCCTCTCCACCCCCACCCCTTCACACATGCCCCAGGCAGCCAGCATGAAGGGGGCATCACTGCCAATTCTGCAGAACTGAAGAGAGTGAGGGAAAGGGCCTCCATTGCTCCTTTCATTAGAAAAGGGATTACAGAAAAAAATGGCTAAATTAGAACTACCACATTTCTGTTCTCCAGACCTCAGACACTGGACAGGGAAGAGTGCTGAATCAACCCCAAAGGCAGTAACACCATCTATAGGCTTGGAAACCACTTCCAGCTGAGCATTGAAAGATGGGGAATGAGGAACAGGCATTTGATTCCCCTTATTAAAAGAATCAAAAGACCCAATATTGATTTTTGCCCTTCATTACCAAAGACACACACACACAATAACACCCTGGTACAGAAATCATGACTGAGGATTCTTACAACCTCCTAAGTCACAGTGAGTGAGTGTATTTATTTATTAAGGGGCCTGGGATTGTGATACAAGTGTGTGCTGCTTGGCGGTCCATACTGTGATTATCCTAATTTATGGCTTGCATTTTCTCCTCCATCTCTCCTCCCTCCTCTTCCCTTCTGCGGGGGTCTGTCCACAAGTTTTTCTCGTGCCAGTTAAGATCGACATAATGGAACACCAGGGCCCTTTCTAGGCTGCGCCACAAAGATGTCATTCCCTGGATGTTGCTTCTCCCTCACTGATTGAGACAATCCACCACCACCACCCCCTGCCCTCCCTCCACTCCCTCTAAGTGCCAAAGCAGAATCCAGGAATCATCTTTTGGCCTGAAGTCAGAGAGAGAGAGAGAGAGAGAAGGAGGGAGGGAGAGAGAGAGAGAAGGAGGGAGGGAGAGAGGGAGGCAGAGAGACAGAGACAGAAACAGACAGACAGAGATCAAGCAGTTCATCATATCTCACTGGGAGGGGTCACACCATTTTCTAAAGACATGTAGAATATAACAGCCCAATGCCCTAAGGTGACTTAGTTCTTTGGCCCTTCATCAACCTCAGTGACCACAAGCATAGAGAGTCTAGCTTTCATACACACAAGTTCTTAACCTTAGGCCCATGGATAGATTTCAGGGGGGCCATGAACTTGGATGGGGGAAAAATTACATCTTTATTTCCAATAACTTCTAACTGGAATTTAACTTTTACTTAAATGATTAATTTTTAAGCATTATTCTGAGTAGGGGTCCATAGGCTTCCCCATACTGCTAAAGAGGGCCAGGACACACAAAAGGTTAGAGCCTCAGCTTTAGTGACATCTTAACAATGAATTATATGTTCTGCCTCCCCCCGCCAAAAAAATCAAAACAACTCTGAATGTTAGTGAAATTCTGACTAGAAATTAATGCCACAGTTTAGATGGAGAATAGAGCCAGGACAAATAAGCAGGGGCAACTGTGTGCTTTTTGCATTTGCCTCCAATTATATAGTATGTGTTTTTAGTTGAAGTGTTAAGGGAAGATTGGCTTGTTTGCATAACACTCGCATCACTTGCATCTTTCTTTAATCTGACTCACATAACTAACTTAACTGCATCCACAGGAGCAAATGCCAAAGACGCCAGAGAAAGGACATTGTAGATGGAGTCAGAGGCTTTGTTCCCTAAGACCTAGCTATGTACCTTTGTTTTCTCACCTGTAAAATGGAGCAATTGGACCAGAAGATAGCCTCTGGGGTCTCTTCCAGCTCTGAATATATGAACCTCTCTGGACCTCAGTTTCCTCATTTGTATTTAAAGGTGGGATTGGAAACACCCCATTCCATTTCAGATCTGATACCTTACCTAGGTAAGAGCATTGCAGTAAGGTGTGCAGTAGATAGACTGGGAGACTTGCAATCAGGAAGGCCTGAGTTCAAATCTACCCTCAGACACTTAATTATATGAATGTGGGCAAGACATTAAATTTCTTTGTGCCGATTTCCTCATCTGTAAACAGTGCCTACTTCATTGGGTGGTTGGGAGAAATAAATGAATCAACAAAAAATGTTAAGTGCTTTGTAGACCTTAAAATGCTATATAAATGCTAGCTGTGACTCAGAAACTAAGTGGGTAAAGTCTTTGAAAGCTATTGTAGGAAGTGGAATGTTACCAAACAGGACATCTCAATAGGTTGGGGACCATGGTCATGCCCATAGTGTTTAGCAACTTAAGTTTCTTCAGAAGCAGTCAATCTAGCCTTGCCAGAAAGTCTATTAAATGTTACAAATATAATTGTTCAATCCAAATTCTCAAGGTCTTATATATGAACCCCCAGAGCATTCTCCTTCCTTCCTGGGTGAATTCTATGACTATCTCACAGTCTTTTTCCCCACCCCCAACTCCTGTTCTCATACTAGAAGATATCAACTTATATACTAATATTGCTTCAAATATCCTAAGTTCTGAATCCCACAATATATTCAGTCTCCATGACCTGCTCCTCAGCTCTATCTCAGGTATACACCCAATTATTAAGAGATTACAATGTTTTTTCTCTGCTTCTCCTTCTACCAATCTGACCATTCACCCTTCATCTTCCCTGCTGGTTATCCATTCATAGCCTGTCTACTAACCATGAATGTACTCCATTCTTTGTCCTGTTCTCATCTCCCTTTACAGGTTGTCTCTTCAAACTCTAAGGGGTTCAGTTGTCACCACACTACAAATGATTCCCAGCCCTGATCTCTCTCCAGAACTCTAGTTCCACCTTATCAGTTGGCTTTTGAACACCTCCAACTGATGTCCCACAGATACTGAAAACTTAATACATCCAAAACAAAAGTCATCTTTCACTCCAAACCCTCCCCACTTCTCACTCTGCCTTTTGAAGGACGCCATCATTCTCTAGACTCACAACCTAATCAATAACTTGACTCTTCTCATTCCCCCCTCCATGTCCAATCTGTGGCCAAATCTTGCCTTTTTTTTTAACCTTGACAACATTTCTCATATACATTCTCTTCTCTTTATTTACAAAGACAACTCACACTGCAAGGCTTGTATCACCTCCTCTCTGGTCCATCTCAATAGCTCCTGATTGGTTCCCCTGTCTGAAGTCTCTCTCTACTCCAGCACATGCTCCACTCTGCTATCAATGGGATTTTCTTAAAGTGTACATCTGATTATATTACTCTCCTCCACTTCCCACCCACTGGCCAATTCAACAAACTATAGTGGTTCTTTATAACTTCCAGGATCAAATATAAAATGCTTTGTTTGACATTTATAACCCTTCACATCCTGGCTCCTTCCTACCTTTCACATGCTCTACAATTCAGCTACCCTGACTTACTTTTTCTTCCTTGCACTTAACTCCATCTCTCAATTCTATGCCTTGTCACTGACTATTTCCAAGTCTGAAAATGTCCTCCTTCCTTACCTCTATCTCCCAGCTTCTCTGGCCTTTTTTTAAAATTTCTTCCTTTCAAAATCTACCTTCTGCAGGAAGCCTTTCCTAGTGCTCCAAGAAACTAGTGCTTTCCTTCTGAGACTTCCTTTCATCTACTATATAAATAGGTAGAAATCTAGAGATGCATTTATCAATCTATATTTATAGGTATCTAGTGTTCACATAGTCATGTGAATGTTTTCTCTCCCATTACACTGTGAACTTCTTGAGGGAAGGTGCTGTTTCACATTTCTTTATATTGCCAGGACTTAGCACAATGGCCTACACACAGTAAGAACTTAGTAGATGCTTTTTGATCCACTGGCATACTCCCATGAGAAAATGTACAACTATGAACTTCAAAATGCTATGTGAATATCAGTTACTATTATTCTAATAAACATTATACTATACTATGGTTGGGTAACTAATATGGTAAGGGCATACTAGCAAAAAAGAAGAGCATGGGTTTGATATCCAACTAGACCAGCATGTTTTTCATTGTTCTATTCCCCTCCCCCCAACCCAGCTGTACTCTTACCATCTTATCGGTCATCCAGAAAAAAATGTACCATTGGTCACAGGAAGACCCAGAGGAGAAAGAGATCGAAGATCAATTCCCATTGTTAAGCAAACAGTCCAGAGTTCATGCCCCGCTAAAGCCATCCTTGTACAGCATATGAAGGACAATGCATTAGCCAGAGTACTGCAGGTGATGACTGAATCAGTTACCTTGGTGATGCTCCAAACTCCTCAATGCCAAGAGGGATAGATCATTCAAACATCATCAATGCCTGGGCCTTAAAGTATATGTCCTACTTTAATTAAACGGACTTTATTTTCTAAAATCCAGATTCTCATGATCATAGGAATAGGGTCACCTGGAAAGAAGCATTCCTGATGATCCCCTTTCAGGAGGATTTTGGCAGTGAGGGAACTCTCATAAAATCAGTTTTAATTCCAAAAGGAAGGTGAGAACGGGGTTAGGTTTTGAACAAGGAGCCACAGAGTTGTTTCCCATAGCCAGAGATAGACCTGAGCTTTAAGGGAGTGCTATTTTACTTTTTAATGACCGTTGTCCTCAATGGTTCCACCTCATGGACCCAGGAATCCCACACATTCTCTAGCAGGAGCAGCCAGGCCATAGGAGAAGGTGCTCAGTATTTGACCTACAAGCTTTGAGGAAAATTGGTGAGAGAAACAAGAGAAAAAAGGTGGGAGACAATGGGGGATATTTCTTCAGTGCAAATGGGTATCAGACCCTAAAACCCCAAACCATAACAAGGATTCACCCCTAAATGGCCCTCTTCTACCTCTACCCCCAAAGATTTGCTCATGTGACAAGGTGAGACAGGAAAATGATTCTGACCTTGGGACCACATCAGAAAGTTCAGAAAGTGGAAAAGCATTTGACAAGACTTGCAGCTCTCACAGGCTCATTAAAATCTTTCTAATCCCGTAAGATACTAGCCTGTAATTGACAAACATGTGGGTCATATATGATACCCAGTCTCACCTGGGCCAGTCACATGAGCCTCTACTGCAGTTAGGGAAAGGGACAGTTGTAAATTCTTCAGCTTTCAAATGCATCGCGACATCATTACAGTATCTTTTGATGATGCATCTTATCTATGACTTTGTGTAATCCTGTATTATCAGAAAGGTGAATGAAAAGATAAATACTTATATGTATATGCATGTACATATAAACAAAGATAAGTGTATATATATATAGACATGCACAGATATAGATGTATGTGCATATGCATATATATGAATATATATGAATATATATATATATAGAGAGAGAGAGGTGAATAGATATATTATAGAGTATATATTATAGAGTATATAGAGGTGAATAGATATATTATAGATGTATAGGTGTATATGGACAGTTAGGTAGCAAAATAGATAGAGTGCTGGGCCTGTAGTCAGGAAGACTCATCTTCCTGAGTTCAAATTCAGCCTTAGATACTTCCTTGCTGTATGACTCTGGGCAAGTCACTTAACCCTGTTTACCTCAGTTTCCTCATCTGTAAAATGAGCTGGAGAAAAAAAATGGCAAACTACTCCAGAATCTTTGCCAAGAAAACTCTAAATGGGATTGTGAAGAGTAATGCAAGACATAAAAGACTAAACATATATATATATATATATATGTATATATGTATGTATACATACACACAAGCATTCATACATATATTTAGATATAAATGCATATACATATATATCTGTTGTTAAGTTGTATCTGATTCTTTGAGACCCCATTTGGAGTTTTCTTGGCAAAGAAACTAGAGTGGTTTGTCATTTCCTTTTCCAACTCATCTTACAGGTGAGGAAACTGAGGCAAACGGGATTTAAGAGACATACCCAGGGTCACACAGCTAGAAAGTGTCTAAGGCTGGATTTGAACTCAAGAAGATGAGTCTTCCTGACTCTGGGCCCACAGTTCTGTGCACTATGGCACCACCTACCTGTCATATATGTATATACACACAGATCCACAGGCAAAACAATCCCTGTGCTCAGGTTGTTCATAGTTTGATGTGTGGTTTGTGTGTGGGGGATAATGTTCACATAACTATGTGTATACTACTCATATATTGTCAATACATCTGCACATATACATGTCTACACATATGTAGATGTCTATCTGCCTCTCTATTTTTCTGCCTGTCTAAACATAAGGCAAAACAATCCATGTCCCCATGGAGCTCCCAATTTAATGAGGGAGATAACATTCTCAGAACTGTGTTCATCCAAGTACATAAATTATAAATATCCCTACAAATATGTTCAGTGTATGTATACACATGTGTATTTTGTATGTATACTATACACATATATACTGAATACATGTTTGTATATATTATACATTCATTCTAAGTCTAAGAACCCCAAGCTTGCAAAGCACAAGGATGCTCTCTTATTTGGGGCCACAAATCATGCTTTCATTGATGTAGGAAATTATCACTGGGGGTGGAGTAATGCTTTAGCTTTTCTTTGTACCCCCAGTGCTTAACATAGGACTTGTTTGTCCTTCATCTTTGAAGAGGACCATGACATCAGGGAGATGATGTCATGACTTGCAAGCGAATTGGATTTAAGTGAGGCAGTGCCATAAAAAGTCACCAGCCTCACTTTTTTCTCCAGTCATCTGGGTTCAGTGGCCAGATATGTATCCTGAAGACTGCAGATGGCCCAGGACATTGTACATACTTAAAACTTGTTGATGAACTAACTAGAAACCCCTTCTACCCATGGATCTTCCTTTTGGTCCTAGATAAAATGCTACCTCCTGTACCTGAGACTTTCCCAGTCCCTGGTAATCCTTGAACCTTCTGTCTGTGATTATCTCCCATTTATTCTGCCTAGATCTTGCTTTTACACAATTGTTTGCATGTTATTGTCCTTATTTTTAGACTGGAAGCTGATCCAGAGCAGGGATTGGGTTTGGCTGGTTGGCTTGTTTGCCTTTCCTTGTGTCTCCATCACTCGATCTCAATGGTTAGCACACAACAAATGCTTAAGAGATGCTTCTTGCCGTAGCTTGAAAGTGTTCCCCAAGTTCTCCCTCTGGGCCAAGGGTTGGGTGCCCCAACACCAGTGTGAGGCAGCCCCTGCCCTCAATGAGAGAGCCTCAGAGAGTTGCCCGGGGACACTCAGAGGTTAAGTGGTGGGCCCCCAGGTGCCCAGCTGGTATATATAACGGAGGCAGTCCTTCTGTTCATCTCCCTGATGGCTGTTCCCAACCTAATGCCGCCTCTCACTTACTGCTGGCATATTATCTGGAAAGTCCCTGGTCATGAATTTTTGAAAAATCATCTATTAGTGCTATAATAGCAGAGAAGAGACTTGGGGTTGGAGGGAGGCAGATTGCTCCTGAACTTTTGCCAGGCTTAGATTATTCCTAGATTAGAAAAAAAGAAAGACAGGCCCTAGGGAGAACTGTACTTTAAGAGTGGAAAGGGCTTTAAACTTCACTGCATAATTAATTTTGAAGAGTTAATGGCAATGAGTATTATGGGAATGTTTCTGAATTCAGCAGTTAAAGGGCTAATATGACTCATCCTTCAAGGACCAGGGGAAGCCCCACCTCCTCCATCAAGTCTTCCTGGATTACTCCAATTCTCTCTTTTCTGTCCTCTATTGGAGTATGGCACACATAATATAGGATTTGTTTTTGCATTATCTTATATTGATATACATCTGTTCAAGAGGTGATATAGAATAGTAAATAGTGTGAGGAAGATGAGGGCTCTGACACATGGGCAAAGTCGCACACTCTCTCTGTGTCTCAGGAAACTTGCTAATATTTTCGGTTAGAGACAAGTTACAAATTTGGCTTCTTAGAGGAAATGTCTATAACAGAAGTCCCCTTTACTCATGAAATTACACATCCTAGGGTAACTAGGTGGCACTAAGGAATGATAATAGCACCTACCTCAAAGAACTGATAATGAATGAAAGAAGACATTATTATGGCCTTGCTGTATGCAAAGCACTATGCTAAGGGCAAGGGCTATAAACAGAACAATCAGACATTCTCTGTTATCACATTTTTACAATAGAGACAATACATACAGAAAATTCTGGCTGCAAATCAAATGGAAAAGTCTCATGGTCCTTAGGGTGCAGAGGCAAAGCAGATAACAATATGTCTTCTTTAATTTCATTTCCACTAATAGAATCTGGTCATTTTTTTTTTAATGTTGAACCCTTTGATAGTTCCAAGGGCTTTCTTTGGTACAAGAACTTTCTGCTTTGGATCTCCAGTAGACATGGTTGTCGCACTTGTAGTAACAGTTGTCATAGGAACCGCTTCCCAGAATGATGATCCACACACTAAGCTGGAAATGTTTCTATCTCAGAAAATCTTGGGTTCATGTTCCTGAGCTATCTCTATGAGGGTCTGAAGGGAGACAACCGTCAAGATGGTGGTCTGACCTGCCTGGTACACATAGCCTTCTGTCTCTACCTCAGGGTTCCTTGTTGATGGTTTGCTTGTCTTGTTGGTAAGGACAGCTTCCCTCTTTCTAAAGGAGCCATTTCTCCAGGTAATGACTAAGAAGGTTGGGTTGGAAGCAGGACCTGGGCTCCTGTGCTTATCTGCCTGTTGGTAGCAGTTGGTCAGGTGATGTTGTGAGGACAAAGGGAGACGCCTTGTGTAAAAAGTGTAGTTATATCAATGCTTACTGTTGGTATTACTGCGGCACTATTATTGGTTAGTATTATTGTGGCATAAATAACTGGGGTGCCATTCTCCAAGGCCAGGGGTCATTTTAATTTGTTTAGTTAAATTAACAAAATATTTGGTATCTACTCTGTGCAGGATACTGCCAAAGATACAAGGATAAAAAACAACTCAGACTCTGCCATTGGAGGAAGAGACAGTTGAAAGAGTTATTGTGGAGGAAAAGCCAACAGTTTGCCAGTGGAGTGAATATAGTAGTTGAGGGAGAAGCAGTTAAAGGAAACAAGGTGTCAATTAGAGCTCCATGGCCTCTACTTCAATCTCTCATTGGGGCATGGATGGGTCCCCAGATCCTTGAAGGGTTTGACCATGGAGCACACATCTGTCATGTCTTATCAAGCTATAAAGGATTCAAGGACAGACCCTATGATAGATGACATTTCAGCAAAGGTCTGGTCTAAATTTTGGGAAAGGTTCATCACCAAAGGGTTTACTTCCATTGGATGGTTTTTCTTACTTTTTTAATAAACAAAAATCTATTTTTACTATCCCCTATGGAAAAGCCAAAGAAAAACAAAATTCTTGTAACAAGTACACAGACAAAAATTCCACATTGGCCCTTTACAAAATAATGTGTCTTATTCTGAACCCTGAGTACATCATCTCTTTGGCAGGAGGAGGATATCATGACTCATTGCGAATTCTCTACAATCATGGTTTATCAATGCATTGGTCAGAGTTCTGAAATCTTTTCCAATTGTGTTATCACAATGTCATCATCTATAAAAATTGTTCTCCTACTTCTACTTACTTCATTCTGCAGGGGCAGCTAGGTGGTACGGTGAATAGAGCACCGGTGCAGGAGTCAGGAGGACCTGAGTTCAAATCTCAGCTCAGACACTTGACACTCACTAGCTGTGTGACCTTGGGCAAGTCACTTAACCCCAATTGCCTCATCCTGGGTCATCTCCAGTCATCCTGATGAGTCACTGGATTCAGATGACTCTGGAGGAGAAGTGAGGCTGGTGACCTGCACAGCCCTCCTTCACTCAAAACAAAGTCAAGTGCAAGTCATGTCATTATTTCTCAGATGGCATGGTCTTCTTTGGCAACGAAGGACGAACACACACACATGGCTGTGATGCCAGGCAACCAGTCAATAAGTGTTTATTAACAAGCTACTATGTGCCAGGCACCATCCCAAGTGGTAGAAATATAAGAAAGGTAAAAGACATTCCTTGCCTTGAGGGGCTCTAAATCTAATGAGGGATTTTGATTCAACAGAGGCTGTAGCATTCTATGATTCACAGACATTGATCATCATTAGGAGAAAACTGGTGTTTAGATAACAAAAGGATGAGTTTTTGGGTCACAGACAGCTTGAATCATTAGAAAACTTGGCACCCTTTCCAAAATGGAATCCTGCTCCACTAGGCAGTGAGATGGTGAAATAGATAGACCACCACTGCTGGAATCTGGAAGACCTGAGTTCAAGTTCTGTCTCAGACATCTCTTAGTTGTGTGACCCTGGACAAGTCACCTAACCTCTGCTACCTCAGTTTCTCCTCTTCTGTAAAATGGAGATAAAAATAGTACTTACCTCCTAGGGTTGCTATGACGATCAAATGAGATGGTATTTCTAAAGTATTTTGCATATTTTTAGGCACTATAGAAATATCAGCAATTACTATTAATTATTATAATTCCATCTATTCAATTCGTTGTCTATTCATCAGGCTTTGCTGAAGTATATAAACTAGTAGACTCATTGAGTATACTGACTAACCGCAAATCACATTCGGGGCCTTTTTTCAGTCATTTGGCCTTTCCTGAGAGAGTTCTTAACTAAACCTCTTTCAAGTGATTATGGATGTCTGGGACTAGATGGGATCAAAACAAGCTCATTTTCAACCAGGAGTCCATGAAAACCATACCATTCATGAAGAATCCCTTTTTAGTTTGGACTCTAAATAGACAACCTTCCTTGGCAGTGATGAACATCTCCAGTCAGCAAACATCTCTTTGTTCCATGTCTTACTTGGGAATAATGATGGGTAGCTGTCTTTGATAAAGAACCTTTAGGAGCCTTAAAGGCTTAAGGACCATAACTTTGTGAGGGGTGAGGTGTAGAAGGTAGAAGAGAAGAAAGGGTCCAGATCTGGGATTTCTTCCCTGAAGTGAACTAGTGGAGTGGAAATCCCCTCCAATGAAGCAGATTGATGGGTTACTCATTTGTAATTAATGGTGTTAGAGGGTTGCCTAGAGCACTGTAGGTGTAAATGACTAGTCCTCGTTACACAGCCAATGTGAGCCAGAAAGGCAGTATTTGAAGCCAAATCTTTTACCTTCAAAGCCAGCCCTCTGTCTATTCTGCTGTGTTTTCTCTTATGGAGATCCACAACTCCTAATGAATACACATAGGCTTGTGAATCAAATATGAAATTACAAATGGATGCCTTAACACTTAAAAATAACATAAAGTAAATAATAATAAATAAGCGCATATTAATCACCTCCTATCTACCAGGCACTACACTTGAGACTGGGCACACAAGGATAAAATCAAATAGCTCAAGGAGCCTGTTTTCCAAAGTATTACTCACTCTCAGAGTTTTCCTTTGAGGCAGGTACACCTATTATTACTCTTAGAGATTTTAAAAATTAAACTCAGAGAGGTTGACTTGCCCATGGTCACACAGCTAATAAGAATCAGAAGTGAATTTGTACCTTGACTACATGTACAAGCCTCTCCATATTAAGTGCCACATTTGGCTCTTGAGGTTAGCCAAGGTCCATGTCCCAAAAAGAGCCCTGTTCATAAAAGAGCCAGTGTGGTCCAGTGGATAGACTGGTGAACTTGAAGTCAACAAACCTTCATCCATATTAACTGCCTCTCTGGAGAAGTTGCTTAAATGTTCTGAGCCTTCATTTCCACATCCGTAAGATGGGGAGAATAACTGTATCCTACTTCACAAAGATGCTGTATGAAATGAGATGATGTGTAAAGTGCCTTGAAAAATGCTTTTATGTGTGCAAGCTATTCTCATTATTATTTATTACGGTCATTATGTGGTGGTTTTTTAAGATGCAGCCATCAGATTTTAAAACACTTTAGAGGTCTTGACCTGAAATCTCAACACCTTTTCAATAGCTGCCAAAGTAAAATTTTTCTAAAGCATAGGTCTGATTATGTCTGTTCAGGAAACTCCAGTGATACCATATCACCTGCAAGATCAAATATATTACTTTCTGTGTGTCATTTAAAGCCCTTTCTGACATGTCCCCTTCCTACCTTTTCAGGCTTCTTATACCTTACTCCCCCTTCACACAACATATGGTTCAACAACATTGACCTACTTACTCCTCCCTCATGGCAGGCCATTTTCTGTGGCTTTGTTCTGGCTGTCCCCCATGCCTGGAAGGCTCTCCCTTCTCACCTCTGCCCCAATATTAGCTTCCCTAGCTTCTTTTAGAACTCAACTCAAGTCAGACCTTTTTCAGGGAGGCTTTCCCAGGATCCTAGTCACCAGTGCCTTCCTTCTGATAGTATCCTTCATCTACTCTGAATACATCTTGTACATAGTCTCTGGTTATTTTTAAAGTATATCCTTCCATTGGAATGTGAGCTCCTTGAGGGTAAAAACATGATTTTGCCTTTCTTTGTATCCCATAGTACCTAGCACATAGAAGATGCTTAATAAATGTTTGTTGATTAGTTGGTTGTTTGATTGATGGGAATGTCACAGCTGGCACCCATGTGATCCCTACAGCACTGAGATAGCCTAAGATTATTTGCCAACTGCTTCTTAAACAGCGTAAGATAAAATACCTGCATTCCCTGAGAAAGGTGTTATAGTAGAACTCAGCACAGAGGCCAGCTCTTTGTTCAGAAACCATTGTACAACAAGAAAGAGACAGTCAGCAGAAAGAAACAGACTTTTGATTCTGGATTCTGTTTGCTCCCCTTCCTGCCCCATGCCTCTCCTCTCTCTCAGGTGATACCTTGAACCCTTGACTTGACATGATATTGAGTAAATTCCGCAGTTTCACTTGGGAAAAATAAATGCCTCCACCAATGGCAGGCTGCCTTGCACACACTCCATAATCCACTCTCATGCTCTGAGTTGTGGCCTTGAGTTTTCATAGATTTATGATCTCTGTTCAACATATTTTTGTCTCTTTCATGGCTGTTCTTCCCATTGAGTCTACTTTATCGTTTAAATTATGAACAGTAGAATTACATCTTCGAGGGAAGCTTGCAGACTGTAAGAATCTCACAGAAAGAGAAGACTTTGAAACAGCTTTAGCTCATATGGGGCATCCAGCAGGAGCCCTAACTCAGTCCACTCAGTAGGGCCCTACTCAATCCAGTTCAATCCAACAAACATATATTAAATGGCAGGCTCTGACTGAGGTCCTAAAAACACAAAGTGAGATAATCCCTGCTCTCAGGGCCCTTACATTCTATTGGGAAAGACAGCCTATCTGCATAATACAAAAGAGACACACATGGCTATCTGGGGATGGAGGGTACTAACATCTGGGAGGAACCGGGAAGGCTTCATGTAGAAGGTGGCACCCGAACCAAGTCTCAAAATACACAAAAATGAGGAAGTGAAGTTAGTATAAAAGGCTGTTCTTGTCTACCTCCCACATAGCCATCTGATCACTGGGGCATTTACTCCAATCTTGGACCTCTCACACTGGAAATATATGTTGTCCCTGAGACCTCTTCCTTTGATCGGCTGGTTCCCACCACCCGGGAAGCACCCAGTTTAGCCATACTGCTCCTTGGTTTCTCTACCATGCGACTACCTTCTCTCCATAATCCCTTCCCCCTAATATACAAACACACACACACACACACACACACACACACACACACACACACACACACGCATGTACACTGCATTGTTCTTCCCTACTTGAATATAAGATCCTTGGGGGCAGGGACGGCCATTCTTTTGAATCATATTCTTGGTTCTTTAACACAGTGCCTGGCACATAATAACTTCCTTACAATTAAAGCCATACCCTGCCCAAAAAGGAATTGACATTCCACTCTCAAAGGAGAACTGATGCCAGAAATGATTCTTAAACATGTCTCTAACAAGGTACAGGATTTATCTATCATCTAACAGTATCATAAAGAGTTAACCAAAATCATGGGGTCATCAAAACTTATGTCCCTTTCCACCCTAAGATTTTCTGATTTGAGCTGTACTTAATGACTGGCCAGGACCTTCTCAAGGGACCTTAGGCAAACATTAGGTCCTTTCCTCCTGCCTCCATTCATTCAGCTTTCATTCAGCAAACACCCAACAGCCTGTGCTATGTCCAGTTCTAGGCACTGGAGTATATATAAAATTTAGGGAAGATGTTACCCTGTCTTCATGAAGTCCTAATATACAAATAATAAAATATACATTATATGTGCAGGAGAGGACTATTTTAAAAGTGTTATTTGAAAAATGCATAGAAGAAAATAGTTCGAAAGTAAGCTTAGACAAACAGAACAACCTTGAAAGTGTCATGTTGAATTTATTATACTTAAAAAGAAAAGTAAGCCAGAAATGAGAAAGATTCACAATGTCATAAACAATCTACTTTGTTTACAATCTACTATGCCTGTTTTATTCGGTATTTGACAAGTATAGAACAAAAGTAAATAACATTAACAAAAAGTGCTATTTATAATTTATACTGGTGGTGGGAGTTGGAGGTCCATTACTAAGTAGGGCAATCCAGGAAGGCTTCATGAAAGATATGTCATTTGGATTGGAATTTAAAGGGAAATAGGAGTTACCCAAGTAAAAATTAATATGGAAGTCATTCTAGGAAAAAAGAAGAGAGTAGAGCAGATTCACACAACATAGAATAGTCCAGTTTGGCTGGAGCACATAGGTATGTTGAAGAGTAATATGAAATAAAGCTAGACACACAGAGCAGTGTCCATTTGTTGAAGGCTTCAGATTTTGGGCAAAGAGTTTAAGCTTTACTGGGTAGACAAAGGGGGTTACTGAAGTTTTTTTAATAGAAAAATGATGTGACCAAAGTCAAACACAACAGATTACCATATCATTGGTAGCAAGTAAGGATATTTGGCGAGGATAGGAAAGACGATTTGGAGAGAGGAAGAGCATGGAAACAAAATGACTTGTTAGAAGTCTACTATAATAGTCTAGGTAGGTGGTACTAGAATGACACTGATGGGAACACAGAGGAGGAGATCACATGGGAGAAGAGTTTCGGGAGTAGAATTCATCAGACTGGATATCTAAGTAGATCTGAGAAGTTAGGGAGAAGAAAGAATTAAGAATAATACAGAGTGTGAATATGGGGCCTGGGTAAAAATGGATATTACAGAAAAAAGGAGCAAAGTCAGGAGGAGGAGGAGCAGATTTAGGGGAATAAGCTTGGTTTAAAACATTTTGAGATTGAATGCTGTGAGAAAACCCAGATGGAGCTATCCTATAGGCAGTTGGAGATGGGGAGTCTGACACTCAGGGACATGGATTTGGGAGTTGTCTCTATAAAGTTATGGAGTTAATGACATAATAAAACAAAATTAGATGTTTATTTCAAAGTTAGAAAATTGTGAAAGCAACTCAAATTATATTCTTTACATCAATTTACTTTAAAAAGCAAGAAATAAACATCTGGAAAACTTCAGAAATGATGACAAGGATTATGAGTGAATGTGAAATTGACTAAAAAAGTGAATGAGGATGTCAAAGAGAAAATGTAGAAAAAGAAGTGAAAAAGATTGACAGACATTTGGGTGACACATATAGCAAGGGTCGGAAAGAGGATATAAAAACTGTTCCTAAAGAAACAAATCTTCCAGGACAAAATACAAAATGCTCAGCCTGGTTTTTAAAGGCTCCCATGATCTTGTTCCCTCTTACCTTTTCCAGTATCCATTCATATTACCCTTCTTCATTCACTCTCCATTTGAGTCAAAGGGTCTTCCAACTATTTCTTGTATGTGACATTCCACCTCCTGCCTTTGTATAAGTACATTTTCAATTCTGAAATATATTCCCTTGTTTCATCCAATTTATGAAATCCATAACTTCTTCTGAGAGTTCAGATGCTGCCTTCTATATAAAATCTATCCTGACTTATACTCCCCCTTGAAAATATTCCGCATTACTTTGTTTACACTGTCTATTTTTTCTCCTTTCTCTCTTCCCTTCCTTCCCTGCTCCCCAACACCTCTCAAAAAATAGATGTTAGTTCCCTGAAAGTCAGTAGGGGTCGAAAACAGTAAGTTTTCTTTATCTACTTAGCAAGGATTACAGTGCCATATACGTAGTAGGTACTCAAGGATCGTTTATTGAATCGAATTGAATTGAGTCAGTGATAGAAAACAGAAGAGACTTTTGAAAATGAGGAAAACCAGAGGAGTATGATGTTTCTGAAGTAAAGGGAAGCGATAGTACCCAGTACAGGTGCTGAGTGATGAGAAGTTTTGGCAGCTGGAGAGTAGAATGAGAAGATGAAATTGGACTTCAGATCATAGGTTCAAAGCTACAAAGGAAATGAGAAGACATCAGGTATAACCTTTCCATTCTAGAGGTGAGAAAATTGAAGAGGTCAAAACTTGCCCAGGGTGACACAGCTGGTAAATGTCTGAGGCTGGATTTGAATTCAGGTTTTTCTGAATCCAAGACCAATAGTTTATCCTTCCACCATGTCACCTAAGAGGTCACTGGACATATTTGAGAGAACAGTTTCAATACCATGAACAAAAACTTTGAAGATCCAAAGCTAATGAGTGAATTTCATGACAAAAGATGAGACTGGAGGACATTCCATGTATCCCTAAAGTCAATGGGGGCAGCTTCCTAGTCTGATTCTGCATAGGGTTGACTTTTTATGGAGTCAGTGAGTAAACTGGTATCTTGAGATTCTAGATCAGTTTGAGTTGGTTCTCTGATTTTTGAGTTGAGAGGGTGGGAGAGACCTCTTTGAAATCAATGACTAAGGACCACTTGACTCTAGTGGATGCTTTGACAGTATCTGATATTGACTGGAGTCTTTTTTAGTCTTTCCTGAGCTTCTTTGTATCTGCCTTGTAAGAGATGGCTAACACATCACTCAGCCTGATCAAAGGCATTAAGAAATAAAAACCACAAAGTACATTAAGAACACAAATACCATTTCTCTAATTTGAATTTATCCACCTTCAGGGCTCTGATGTTATACACCAAACTTCCTCCACTGACTCCCAGGAGGACAAGGTTAATTCATTTTTTATGCTAAGTTTGAGTACTTTTAGAAGCAATGGGACCTAATGTTGAGAGGACAGTCATGACTCATGAACATATGGTTTATTCTTATCATTAACACTGATTGGGTATGTGACTTTGAATAATTCAATTCATACCATCTCATTACTGTGTTCTCAGTGGTCCCACCATAGGGAATTTTCAGGAAATGGTGTCATCTCTTCAGTCTGTGTAGGATTGAAGAGATTCCTTGTGGACAGCTATTGTAGCTCTGAAGGAACCCTTTCCAATTTCAATTCTTATGTTCTCCATTAGAGAGAGTGTGGTACAGTAAATAAACATACAAATAAATAGTTGGTTGAATAATTGAATGAATGAATGAATAAGCAAACAAATGGATAAATAAATATATAAATAAATAAATGAAAAACAAGAAAATAAATGGACAATTAGAAAACCTCGCTGGACTTTGAGTCAGAAATTTTGAGCTTGAATCTAAAACCTTGAGCAAATTCTTTTACCTCTCTCAGATTCACTTCCCTCCCTTATATAATGAGGAAGTTGTGTTGGATCATTTCAGAGATTATTTCTGGTTCTATGAGTTTTCTGTGTCCTCCTTGACCATTCTCCCCCTTCCCCATTCATCTCTCTCTTTGCCAAATCTCATAGCACTCCACATCTGCGCCATTTAATTTGGCATTTAAGGATTTATTGTCTCAGGCTATTAAAGATTTAGAGCTGGAATAGATCTCAGAGATCATCTAGGGACCTTATGTATTACAAATGAGGAAACAGGGGCTCAGAGAATGGAATAAGATTTAAAAAAACATTTATTAAGTGCTTACCATAGTAAGCACATAGATTAAAGGCAACTGGTCAGGGTTGCCTGGTCACCTATTAAATCTGTTTCTAGTCACACTGCTTAGCACACAGTAAGCAGTTAGTTAATCAATAGAAATTTATTAAGTGTCCATTGTGTACCAGGCACTGTGCTAAGTGCTAAGGATACAAAAAGAGGGGAGAGACCATCTCTGTCCTCAAGGAGATTATGTTCTCATTGGGGAGACAATAAACAAACAAATAGGTACCAATAAGTTATATGCCAGGAAAATGAGATGTACTTAAAATAGGGAAGGCACTCGAATTAAGAAGAGTTAGAAAATAATTTCTGTAAAATATGGAATTTTAGTTAAGACTTGAAAGAAGCCAAGAAAGCCAATGGGCAGAGAAGAGGAAGGAGAGTGTTCCAGGCATGGGTGGGAATCCAAGAAAATACATGGAGTGGAGAGATGGAGTGTGTTATTCCAGAAAAAGTAAGAAAACCAATGTCACTGAATTAAAGCACTTAATAAATGCTTCCCAGGCCCACAGAGGTCCCCCATTAGCCAGTGCCCCATTACACGGTAAATCTATTCAGCTCTTCTGTCTCAAGGAGCTTACAATTTTAATTGAGGGAAACAACACATAAAGGTAAATGCAGAGAAGTAGAGAGACAACTGGCCAAAGGTTAGGGTTGTACTAATTAGGTATCAAACCTAGGATAATGAATCTAGGTCTTTACTTCAAATCCAAAACTCTTTCACTGAACCACATGACTTCCCCTTATTCTTTCTTGTTACCTCCAAACTCTTGTGCCTTACACATTTTTCATCCTCTATAGCTTTTAGGAAACTGACTAATAGCACTTACCACAATTATACTTTGGGACTGAACAGGACATCAAGTGAGAGTTAGAATGAACCCTTACCCAACTTTCTCCCCTCATGAGAAACCCTGGTATGAGGAAGAGTCAGATTCCACCTTACAACAGTGCCTTCCACACTGACCAAGTCACCCTGCTGTTGACTTCCAAATGCTTTGTCCAAAGACCCAGGGACACTTTCTGGATAAATTAAAGGTCCAGGAAGCCCACAAAATGGCAGTGAATCTTCCAGGAGTCTAGGAAACTGCCAATATGGATGCAGTCTTAATCTCTTTATTCCTGTTAACTCAATTTATAAAGCTGATATGATAATACTTAACTACCTCTCACTGGGGTGCTTCATGAAATAATTAGTCAATTTCTGTAAGGTATTATTTGCACTAAGTGCTAGATATCAGTCCTACTGTGAATGTGGATGGAGCTACGTAATACAGAGAGCTGAGTATGGGAAAAGCAGCACTCCCTCAGCTTTTTCCTTTTAGATGCTGCAAATACTCTTTAACTCAACTCTTAATATAGACCATCTTCTTCAGATGACTTTTTAAAGTTTTAATGTTTCAGTGGGAGCTTAAGTTTACTGGGGAAGTTCAGCTGAGGCCACTAGTTGGAGTTGCTGGTTAGAAGTAGACCAAAAGAGCAGTAGTGCTGAGGCAAAAGCCCAGACTTTGGTTTCGTTATTCCCAGAATGTGTTCGGCTACACTTTAGCTTAAGTGATCCCATGTAAAGAGTGGAAAGTATACTCAGGTGTGTTACTTCCCCTGAAAGCCAAGAGCTAATGTGAAAAATGAGGAGGGGAAAGTCCAACCCAACTGGTGAAAAAAACAACCACACCACAAACTTACAAATAATATCAGACCCCAATCCCCAAGGCAAAATAGCAGGACTAACCCTCTCTATTTCCATATATATACATGTATAGAAGGGACTTTGGAGGCCATCATATCTAGGCCGCTCCTCCTTCTACAGCAGAAGGAACAGAAATCTAGAAAGACTCAGTGACTTTTCAAGAGTCACACAGGTTTTGAATACAGGCCTTCTTGACTCCAAGTCTAGTGCACTATCTACCATATATATCATGCTGCCTTTCCACAGTGCCAACATGACTTGAGATCCCCTTTCCTGCCGCCCTTGAGGCTGAAAATCCACAGAAAAAAGATTTGGGAGTGACACAGCTGCCCCAATTTCCACCTCCCACCCAGATGCTTCCCTAGAGGTGGGTATGCACAAATTCACCCAAAGAGACAGAGTTATGAGTATAGACAAGAGTCAAGTGTAGTGATAGCCCAGTCTGGGGCCAAATTAATTTGCTGAAATTAAATATAAGATCCACAAAAAGAGCAGTGAGCATGGAGGACCCTCTTCATTTTCAAAAACATGCAAACTCTTTAATCCATTTTCATGCTTTCCCCAAACCTAAGCAGTCTGATGGATTTAACTTTTTTCCTCATGAGTACATTCTTTGAACAGTAATTAGATCTTCATGATGCTTTCCCTGACTTGGAAGTTTGCTTTGCTAGTTGTACCAAATGGTTATTAACACAACGCCCATGCCTTTTGGAGTCCCAGGTCCAATAAATCCTTTGCCATTCAAAGGCCCCATCTCAAGGGAGAGAGCATAAATAGGGGATGTCATCTTGGTCCGATGGCAGCCTCCAGCACCAAGCGAGATTTGTTCAGTTGTTTGTCTGGGGCTTTGGTTTTAATTTGTAATGTTTGCTTAATCTACTATTAGCTGTACTGAATTTAATTTAGTTCATTGTAACAATTCATTGCTTTCAATCTTATATGACCGGGAATAACTCTTAAGTTGTGTGCGATTTTGCCTTCTCTAATCATTGTTTTGGAGTCTTTGGGTCCAGTTATTACTCAATAAAGAGCAATGAAAAAAAAGTGATGGTTGGGGGGAAGCCATTGGGGCATGGAGACTCAGAATATAATCCAGAGTCTCTAATTTTTAGATTAGAGCCCTCATTGAAAGGTACCTTGTTTACAAGTAACATTCATTTCAGGGCAAATGAAAACAAGGGTCTTTTACTCGTGTGGTTTCTTTCCCACCACTATTGGCTTATTAGTCACAGGCAATCCTAGGTTCTTTACTGTAAATCTCGTAAGACTAAAATCAAACACGTTGTAATGGTGGTTGTTACTGCTTTTTTTTTTAAGCTTCCACTTAGCTTACAGCCAAACAGAGATAATTTGGGTTCCTATGATTTTCTTGGATTTAATTATTTGAAGACGCAACCTTAGGGTCTCCATGATTTAATGAGAAAGTCGCCCAGAAGGTAGGCATACTGTAAAGATTGTTTTCTGCACATAGGAGGGGGAAAATATAAAGTCTGCTTTTGAGTAAGGAACACAGCGTAACAATCTTATCTCTTGACCTTGTACTCCCCATTGAGCACAGTATATACCTCGGGTATATACCAAAGCACTGACGTTTATCTTTCTCAAATCAGTTTAGGAGGTAAGAAAATTTGGCAATCTGAAAAATAAGAACAAAGATTACTACTTTTAGAGAAAAAATAAATTTAAAAAACACATTTATGTGTCACTTCAAGATATATAGGATGCTGCTCATAACAATACCTTGTGATATATAGTACAATTGTCACTGCCCCAATTTTACAGAGGGGAAATCAGAGGCTCAGAGGATGAAATGACTTGCTCATTCCCCTAAGTAAAAAAAAAAAGCTGGAATTAAGCCTAAATAATCTAACTCCCAAACCAGTGTTGTTTCCACCAACGAGTTGCTAATTTCACTGCACTAATGTAATAATATTAATATCTAGCACTTTAAGATTTACAAAATGCTTTACAAAAATAATCCTATTTTGTCTTTCAGCAACCCTGCAAGGTAAGTATTACTATTATTTCCGCTTTACAACTGAAGAAACTGAGGCAGACAAAGGTTGACTTGCCCAATGTCACACAACTAGTAGGTATCTGAGGCAGAATTTGAACTCAGATCTTCTAGACTTCAGGCTTAGCATAGCATCATCTCCTCAGTGTAGTGGCAGCAAGCTATGTGGTGCATAAAATTGGGCATCAGTAGCTGTCCTAGCATCATATCCATTTTAAAATCTCTCCTTTGATTCTAGTAGTAGAATAACCAGTCATTCATTGGTTGGGGAGGGGGTGGAGGGAAGGAGAAAGGAAATGAATGAACGACAAAGCAAAGTATTTACTCTATGTCAAACATGGTGATTAGCACTGAGTATACAAATATAAAACCAAAGACAGTTTGTGATCTCAAGGAGTTCTAATTCTAACTAGGGAGAGACCAAACAAAGTAGTGATCAGAAAGGAAAACTCAGGTCCAGAAAGTTACAGAAATGACAAGGGAGACCTTGAGGGATATTGACACTACCCATCAAGAAAAATGGTAGAGTTGATTTGATTGTGGTTCAAGGTTCTAGAAGATATTGGGATTGGAGGGAGGCAGGGAAGGAAAGATGAGAGAACCAAGGCAATTGGAAATAGTTTGAGAAGAGACAGTGCCGTGAACAGGACTGAATTTGTTTGCTTTTCTAAAACAATGACCCAGGAAAAATAGTAGCCAATCAGGTCAGTGTAGATTCAGTTCTCAAGTTTCTCCAAGGCAGGAAGATAGTCTGCAAGGAGGAGATGACCAGACAGCAGTAAATGAATCTCTTTCTGAACCCGTGTCCCCAGTTAATGTGAGTGGTCATTTTTTCAAGTGTAATCAGTCTACAATCTATTCCAGAGTGATTCATGTGACTCTTAGCCATACTTGCTATTATTATGAAACTTAGGGGACCCTAGGAAACCCTGTAGAGTGACTTTAAAGAAAGGTAAACTTCAGAGGTATATGGAAAATGATTTACTCAATTCATCTTCCATCTTCATTGCTTAAATCCCAAATTATTTAAATTAGGCAAGGTTTATTTAATAGGATCCTAAAAAGAGACATTACTTTCATTGATTTCCCCATCCATTTCCTGATCTAGGAAAGAGTAGATGAGTTCTAAAGTTAATTCCAGATATATTATCCTCTACAATAGTAAATACTACACTGAGATACCACTTCATGAAAAGCATGACTTCAGAGGCAACATCCTATAGGAGAGTAGGGATGAAGGATAAGGAGATGCTATTTGTGTCAGCAAAAGATAAGAAATTGAATAGGTGCCCACGGATTAGTGAACAGTTGAACAAATTATAGCATCTGAATGTAAGGTGACAGTCCTGGGTCATGATACAATGAAATGTTGCCTTCCTCTTAGTAGAGAAGTAAGGGAAGGAAGGAAATAAGCATGTATTATGCACCTACTGTGCCAGTAGGTGCTGTGCTAAACCCTCTACAAATATTCTCATTTGATCCTCACAAGAATGCCGGGAGGTAGGTACTGTTATGATCTCCATTTTGCAGTCAAGAAAACTGTAGACAGAGGCAGACAGAGGTTAGATGATTTGCCCAGAATCACCCAGCTAGCACTTATCTGACTGAATTGGTGCTAACAGACAGAATTATATTGCTTGTTTTGGTTACAATGTTTTTCTTCATTACAAAGAAGGGTTCTATTCATGAGAATATGTTAAAAGGAATTGGTTTTGGTGGAAAAACAAAAAACTACAATAAAATGTTAAAGAAAAAAACAGAACTGAGAATCAAAAACCCAAAGTTAGAGCCAATTGCATTACCATCAAGCTAGTTGACCTTAGTCAAGTCATTCTATGGGCCTCAGTTGTCATACTGATAAAAAAAAAAGAAAATATTTTTAAGACGTTTGATAGTGTTCCTTCAAATTCTAACGTTCTATGACTTTCTTTGATATATCCAGCACTCATTCATTCATTCATTCCTTCTCATATATTTAATATGTAATGTAATGTAATATATATTTAATATATATTACACATATATAATTATATATATTTATCATATTCTACTATATCATATATATATATATATTTGCCAGAAGATGAACATGCATATATCTCTATCCTCCTGAACAGTATGCAATCCAAGTGAAAAGATAAAACATACTCAGAGAAATTTTAACTGCTAATTCAAGACTGTACCAAGCATGTCACCAGTAAGTTTACTAAGTTCGAGTATGAGAACTGAGTTCCCTGAGGGTTTGGCATGGTCAAAGAAAGATATTTATGAATATGGCAAAAATTTAATTGAGTTTTTAGGAATAGTTAGAAGCTGGACAGGAAGAGAGTAAGTTGAGTTCATTCCAATCAAGGATAGGAGCCCAGAGGTTCAGATGTAAAAGTGACCATAATAGGTGGGACAGACTATTCCATTTAGACTTAATCCTATAGGCAGTGAGGAGTTGTGAGTAGGCTGTGCCTCCTTACCTCTCCTTTCTTGACTCTCCAAATAATTATACCTTGCCTCACCATGGGCTCCTTCTTCTTCCTTCCCTCAGTAGCCTGTCCTTCAAGATCCTCTATAATCGGGGCTCAATCTACATTTCCTACATTGACCTTCCACTCCTCCCTGGCAAACCTTCCATTCTGGCCAGGCTGGTTCACTCATTAGACACTCCTATTAGACACCACTTATTATGGTGATTCTTGCCTGTGAACCTCTGGACTATTATCCTTGATAGGAATGGACTCTCACCTTTTTGTCCCTATTTTATGATTTATTTTCTACCATTAGAATATCAATTCCATAAGGGTAGGGGCTGTGGTTTCTTTTTCTGTTTGTATTTGCAGTTCTTAGACCTGGCACATTGTAAGTACTTAACAAATACTCAACTTGACTTTTTTGAGCGGCTGAATGATATGTTGTGACTCAAGATTGTAGAAGATTCGTGTGCAAGATGGATGGGAAAGTGGAAATTAGTTAAGAGGTTATTGATATAGTCTTTGCATGAGGTGAGAAAAATATGTACTATGGAGTTTCATGAGGGTCATAAATCAAGAACTGTGAAGGACCTTAGAGATCATCTAGTTTAATCTCTGAATTCTATAGATGAGGAAACCAAGTCCCAGAGGAATTAAATGACTTCCTCAAGGTCACACAGGTCCTAAGTGGCAAAAGTGGGTTTTGAACTCAATTCCTATGATTCCAAATCCAGTATTCTTTCCAATGTACCATAATGCCTTCCTTATAGTAGGACTGGTAAGGGCAGTAGAAGGAGACATTGGGATCATAGATGGATCATTAGAGAAAAATAGATTTAGAGACATAAGAGTCTTTAAAAGTCATTTAACCCAACCCCCTCATTTAGGATTTAATAAATGCCTTGGTATGGGGACAATAGGAAACAGAAAAAGATGATGTATGTAAAGAAAATGAAATCGTACACGTAAAGCGCTTTGGAAATTGTACTTTATTGTGTTATTGTTCTTGTGGTAATGATTCTAAAGTTTCTCACACTGATGAATTTTAATTAACTTGTGTGTCTACATGTGATGTATATATACACATATACTATATGTAATACATGTATGCAAATATACACATACATACATGTATATATGTGTTTGTGCATGTATATGTATAAATACAGAGACACTTAATCAGGATGTTTTAGAGCTAGAAGAGCCCTTAAACATAATTTAGTGCAATGCTCTAATTTTACAGAGGAGAAAAACCAAGACACAGAGAAACTAAGTGACTTGTCCCGAGGTTTCAATTAAAAAAAAAAAACCCTAGGTCTCCTGCCTTTCAATCTGTCTCCCTTTTCAACCAACAAGCAATTTTGAGAGCTCATGAATAAAAGCTGGGGCTGAAAGTTTCATGCCATGGAAAAAATCCAAATCAATTTTGAAGCAGAGAGCCAGCCATCTCCTCTGGATTTTTTTTTTTGCTATAATCAATGTTATTCATTGAATCCTTCAACAGATTACACACACACACACACACACACACACACACACATACGCACGCACGCACACACGCACACACCACTTGCTCTGCCAGGTCAGTATCCTATCCCTGCTAATACAGGAAATAACAACAGAAATCTTTTGAGGACTTCAGGCCAACAGATACCTATTCTAATCTTCTGAAGAGTTTCTTTACCTGATGTTCTCCCCTCCCACCCTTAGTGGTGATACCCTAACAGCATCTCTAAAACTTTTAAAATAAAATAACAGTGGAAACAGGCAGATCAGGAAGCTCACATCAATTTTTGCTTTTCCCATCGTGTCTGCAAAGGAAGGACCGTTGAACTCAAGAGCATCCATTCAAACATGCTCCCAGAGAGGCTTATTGTCCACATGGCTCTGGGCGTTACAAGGTCTACCTCTCCCAGGCAATAAGCAGGGCCTCCCACAGCAAAGTGCTAGACATCCTTCTGGAAACCCTTTGCCCAGAGACTCATTAGTACTGCATTAGTCGGTAAACTCTGAGCCAAACGCCTAGTTCAAGTTGCTCTTTCTTGATGGACTTGAAAAGACCTGTGAATTTATGGCAGGATAATGCGGAGCCCAGCACCTATTTATGAGTTGATCATTTGTACAGAGAGCCCCCCTCAAAGTGCCGGAGGTTACCATTCAACCAGGGGCTGCACTTACGCCACTCGGAGGGCAACAAAGCCAAGTATATGAAAGTTAAAAGCATTAATAAAAGTGTGACTTATAAATTACTTCATCTTTGTCACCCTTTTTGAAATGGGGTGAGAAAGGCCAGAGTAAATTTATTTTTTAAGTGCTTTCCGGGACCTACCAGGGTCAAGCTTGAAATGCTGGAGTCTATAAATCATTCCATGCGTATCTGGTAGATGCTTCGGCATCATAACATTAACAAATATTGATTGGGCTGATCATTTCTGACTGTTTATAGCCAAAAGAGCTATCTCCAAGTTGGTCAAAGAAAGGGAATTTTCATTTAGGCCAAACCTGGTATCTTGCAGCAAGAACAGAGGAGGGAAAATAAGGCTTAACATGGAGGGGGCCCCAACCATGTTACTTCAACTTGAATAGGAGTCCATTCTGAAATGATTGGCATCAGCCTGGTTTGATGCTAACTCTGATCCTACCTCAATACTACAGAGATGGATAGGTTTTCAGGGAAAGCTATTTTATACCCAAATAACATATGTGAAGGTCTTTCTCCCCAACACAATGTCATTATATTTGATCAGCCTCGATTCCCACAGGGCTTCAACCCCCATGTTCTAGCAGGAAAGGTCCTGCGGGGTTTCAACCCTCTGGCAACTGTACTAAACTTTACATCAAAGCATTAAGTAAACAGACACCCACACTTAGTTCCTATAATTCAGCTGCGGGTTCTAAAGAGATTCATTTGGGGTCCCTGCTGGTGAAATGAAGGACGATTAACAGCAAATACATTCAAGTCAAGGAAGATAACAGTGTGTATTGTGTTAGAAAGTGCTCACAGTTCAGTGGCTCGCTCTCAGATTGTATAAGGGTTTGTTTTCAAAACTTTAATTGCTAACAATTCGGGGGCTTTTCTAACAGGCAGGGATGGGGGACCTACTGAGTATTCCACAGAGCTCTGGAAACACCAGGGTACCTTTTTAAAAATCTGCTGACTACCATTAAGACATAATGGACAATGCAGGGGTGTATTTTCCATGAAATACACCTAAACAGGTGTACTTGCACTCAGGAACTAGTCAGGAAAGTTTTTTATCTTTCCCATGTGACCACAAATCTTCCATTTGACAATCCTGTGGAATCTTGAACATGATCTCAACTGTGGTATTGTGGGTGGGGGTGGAGAGAAGCAAAACTCAGTGAACAGAATAAAATGTATGAATTGGGTCCTAGAGGCTTGAATTGTCCTTTCTCCAGTGTCTCTTGGTTACAAATCACAGTAACAACTGGTTCCATTCCCTTTAGGGAACTGAGTGAGGCAGCTGGTAGCATCGTGGATAGATCAATGGACCTGGGGTTAAGAATAACTGAATTCAAAAATGCCTCAGATACTTACTAGCTGTGTGACCCTGGGCAAGTCACTTAGCCTCTGTCTGCCTCAGTATCCCCAAGTGTAAAAAGAGCTTCAGTGCTTTGCCATTTCCTGAGAGCTAAAGGAGCCAAGGAGCCATCAGAGCATTGCCTGCCGAGCCCAGAATCACAACTCTGGCATGCTCTACTATTGCTCTCATGAAGGCAGATAAAATAGTAGTTTGTTCAGGTGAGACCTATGCTCAGTATGTGGCCTGCCTGTGCTTCCTGTGAAAAACCCAAAGGCTTAGGGAAGCATTGGCAGCATCTGCACCGACTCTGGTCTCACCCTGGAGGACAGAAAGGATTGACTCCACTTAGGCTAACTTTCACCCTTGTACTGTTCATGTGACTTTTTAAGTCCTCCATATGCATCCTGGCTCTTGAACATGAACACTGCTTAACCTCAAACCTTTTACCTTCAATGTATAGCAAGGAGGGTCACTTCTAGCCAACATGGGCCCAGACAGTCATTGGAAGAATCTTTGGGGATGATCTATAAATTCTTGGTAAAAACAATGGACCTCAGCTCCAGCTAGGTCCAGAACTATAGGACTGTTCTTTAACTAAGGGCTTCCTGTTTTGTGTCCTAGAATCCCCCCCCCACCCCAAACTCTGCAATACCATGATACTGATCCCTTTGCTGTTCCATGAACAAGACCCTCCATCTCTCAGGTTCAGACATTTTCTCTGGCTGTCTTCCATGGCTGAAATTCTTACCCTTCCTCATCTCTTTCTTTAAGTCCCACTAAAACCCCTTGTTCTACAAGAAGACTTTCCCAATCAAAACGCCTTCTCTGTTGATTATCTCCAATTTGTCCTGCCTATAAATAGTTTATACATTTTTGTTTGCAGATAAAATTGCATAAATATAGAACATAATTGTCTCCACCCCAACCCCCATATTAGACTTTGAGATCCTTGAGAACAGAGAATGCCTTTTGCCTCTCTTTGCATAATTAATACTTAATACAGTACATGTTCAGTTGTTTCAGTCATGTCTGACTCTAATGATCCTATTTAGGGTTTTTTTTGACAAAGATACTGGAGTGGTTTGCCATTTCCTTCTCCAGCTCATTTTAGATGAAGAAACTGAAGGAGGCAGGGTTAAGTCACTTGCCCAAGGTCACACGGTTAGTAAGTATCTGAAGTCACATTTGAACTCAGGACTCTTCCAGACTCCAGCCTGGCACTCTATCCCGAGTCATCTAGCTGCCTCAATACAGCACATGCTTGTTGACTGACTAGCTAACTGCTATTATTAATCTGATGAAGTTACAGAAGCTTTCTCAGAAGAACTGTTTATTACCTACCTTCAAAATGAAGGAAATGCTAGAATTCAGTCAGAGGTTAGTGAAAATGAAGATGCATTTTTTTGTCCGTATCCAAGTTCATGGACCCTCCGAAATCTCTCCACAGACCTGTGGATCCCAGGTGAAGTGTTCTTTATCCAACTTCATGCTAGAACTGCTTCTCTAAGCAGAAGTCAACCTTATCCTAGGAAGTGCCGCTACTCAGAACATCACTGTTGATACTAATGCAGTGGATAGAGTGCTGCACTTGGAGGAAGGAAGACTCAAATTTTCTAATTCTGGCTCAGTTTCCTAGTAGCTCTGTAACCCTACCC